>JAZHRO010000065.1:16192500-16792500 GCA_037157565.1 Thalassia testudinum | reverse complement strand
GAGCTGACTTGGGACTAGTTTGCCACCCTGTTTTGCGAGCAGTACTTCCCCTAGACGTGGTAGGACCATAGGAGGCGGGAGTTCCACACTCTTCGCCAGGGGACGATGACCGTGAGCGCATATTGCACGCGTTTTCTGGAGCTGTCTCGTTTCGCCACGACAGCTATGGCTATCGAGGAGCACCTTTGGAGGTTCACCGAGGGACTCCGACCTGCTATTCGGGGGTATGTCAAACCCCTGAAGCTACCTAAGTTCTCGAGGGTGGTGGAGGCAATTACGACATATGAGGAGACCAACCCGTCCGCACATGACACTGACAGCGGACGGAAGAGGCCCTACCAGCCAGACTACTCCCAGGGCCGACGAGAGAGGAGGCACGTGGCGCCCACAGGAGAGCAGTCACGCTTTGCGGGGCCGTCAGTGGCCTTTGGGGGCCCCCGACAGGGGCTAGCTGCTAGCACCGGACCCCCGCCTAGCTGTCAGCAAGGACCTACTGAGGGCGGGAGTCGAGTTCCCCTTTGCTACCAGTGTGGCCAGCCGGGCCACATCAGGAGGGACTGCCTGTCTAGGGCTGAAGGTCAGCAGATGCTCCCTGCGTCGAGCACTGGAGGATGAGTAGGAGGCCGCGGTTCCCAGGCACGTAGGGGAGGACAACAGTCGCGGGGAGGGTACCAGCCACGACTACCCGTCTGACGCATAGTATGGCTACTTCGTCCGCACCTAGGGCTGAGGGGCGTATCAACACCCTAACACACAGAGACGCCAGAGCTTCAGGTTCAGTGGTGGTAGGTATGGTTATAGTTTCCAGCAGACTAGTTTACACACCTTTTAATTCCGGCACCATGCACTCGTTTATTGCTGCCATTTTTGCTGTTAGTTTAGGGCAGGACTGTGTGTTGTTAGAGGATCCGTTTGTGATCAAAGGTCTAGGTGGTCAACTGTTTATAGCTGAGGAGGTTTACACAGGTTGTGAGGTCAGTGTTGAGGGACACAGCCTCCCCGTTGATTTGATTGTGATATAGATGGAGGACTTTGGCGTGATTCTGGGGATGGACTGGTTGTCCGCTTACCACTCCTTGGTGGACTATTTTGAGAGAAATATCGTCTTCTCCATACTGGAGTTGCCTTCTTTCGAGTTTCACGGACAGCCAGTGGACGGAGGCTTCAGGTGCATTTCTGCACTTCGGGCGGCGAGACTTTTAGGCCAGGGGTGTGAGGGCTTCCTAACTTGTGTGGTGGCGGAGCCCAACCCTGTGGCAGACCTTCAGAGTATCCCGGTGGTCAGAGAGTATCCCGACGTGTTCCCAAATGAGTTGCCAGGACTACCGCCTGAGCGTGAGATCGAGTTTGAGATCTCACTAGTACTGGGGACCAGCCCCATTTCTACAGCACCTTACATGATGGCACCACTTGAGCTGTGAGAGCTCAAGTCTCAGTTGCAGGACCTTCTGGAGAAGGGCTTTGTGAGGCCCTGTGTGTCTCCGTAGGGAGCCCCGGTATTGTTTATAAAGGAGAAGGATGGTGTTCTATGCCTTTGTGTGGACTACAAACAGTTGTATAGGATTACCATCAAGAACTAGTATCCGTTGCCGAGGATTGATGACTTGTTTGACTAGTTGTGAGGTGCCGCGGTATTCTCCAAGATAAACTTGAGGTCTGGTTACCACCAGTTGAGGATCAAGGAGACAGACGTCTCCAAAATAGCTTTCCTCACCCAGTACAGACACTACGAGTTTTTGGTCATGCCGTTTGGGCTAACAACGCCCCCACTGCCTTCATGGATTTGATGAACCAGGTGTTCAGACCGTATTTGGATCGGTTCGTGGTGGTATTTATTGATGATGTGCACATCTACTCTCGGGATCAGGCGCAGCACGGACAGCACTTGCGGATGGTTTTAGACACACTGAGATGACGTAGGCTGTACGCCAAATACAGCAAGTACGAGTTCTGGTTGAGGGAGGTAGCCTTCTTGGGTCATGTAATCTCTGGAGATGGCTTGGCTGTGGACCTAGCCAAGGTTGAGGCAGTGCTTAGGTGGGAGAGACTGCGTACAGTGACAGAGATCCGCAGTTTCTTGGGACTGACAGGCTACTACAGGTGGTTTATCAAAGGTTTCTCGCAGATTGCACATCCTATAACACAGCTGACTTGGAAGGACGTGCCCTTTTCTTGGATAGATGCTTGTGAGGTGTGTTTTTAGGAGCTAAAGGAGAGGCTGACTTCGGCTCCTGTGCTTACCATCCTAGACAGCAGTGGCAGGTTCCTTGTGTACATGGATGCCTCTTTACAGGGGTTAAAGGGTGTGTTCATGCAACGGGGTCACGTTGTTGCTTACGCTTCGCGGCAACAGAAGCCCCATGAGCATAGCTACCCTACCCACGATCTGGAGCTGGCAGCTGTCATCTTCGCGCTGAAGACTTGGAGGCACTACTTGTACGGTGAGACTTTTGAGTTTTTCACATATCATAAGAGCCTCAAATACTTGTTTGATCAGAAGGAGCTCAACATGAGACAGAGACGTTGGTTAGAGCTCCTGAAGGACTATGACTGTAGCATTTCTTACCATCCGGGGAAGGCCAACGTGGTGGCTGACACCTTGAGCCGGAAGGCGCCCGTCCACTTGGCCAGTTTACAGGCTCAAAGTTGGAGACTCATGGAGGAGATGGGCAGTTGGCGACCCCTAGAGTTACTGGGGCACTGTAGGGCAGTGACTGTGACGCAACAGATGAGGCCAAAGCTAATAGACCGCATCATCACAGGATAGATGGCCGATCCGTACCTGCAGTCGTTGCGTGACAGAGTACTGTCAGGGGACCCTGGAGACTTCTCCTTTACAAACGAGGTGCTGTGCATGAGGGGACATTTGTGCGTTCCCAGGGACGAGGAGCTGTTGAGGGAGCTCCTGACTGAGGCACACGGTTCCAGGTTCACCATACATCCTGGGAACACAAAGATGTATCATGATCTGAGACGCGACTTTTAGTGAAGGGGAATGAAGTGGTATGTAGGTGAATTCATACAACAATGTTTAGTGTGCCAGCAGGTGAAGGTCGAGCATCAGAGGCCTACAGGGCCGTTGCAGCCACTTCTAGTGCCAGAGTGGAAGTGGGAGAGCATCACCATGGACTTGGTGGTGGGCTTCCCCATTACCCAGCGAGGACACGACGCAGTTTGGGTGATCGTAGACAGATTGACGAAGACGGCACGTTTCTTGCCGATCCGAGTCACATTGGGACCAGCACAGTTGGCAGAGAGGTATATCCGCGACGTGGTACGTCTGCACGGAGTTCCGCAGGAGATTGTATCCGATCGGGATACCCGCTTTACGTCTCAGTTTTGGACTGAGTTTCAGTAGGCCTTGGGGACACGGTTTTGGTTTAGTACAGCAGACCACCCCTAGACAAACGGACAGTCAGAGCGCACGATACAGATGCTTGAGGACCTTTTGCGTGCTTGTGTACTGCACTGGAGGGGCTCTTGGGAGGAGCACTTACCCCTGACGGAGTTTGTATATAATAACAGTTATCACTCGAGCATCGACATGTCACCCTACGAGGCTCTGTACAGACGGAGGTGTACTGCACCCGTGAGTTGGGTTGAGGTGGAGACCAAGTGGGAGGTTGGCCCCAGGCTGATCCGGTAGAGTCAGGAGGTGATCAAGCAGATTCACAGGTGACTCCGCACTATTAGGAGTAGGTAGAAGAGCTATACAGATCGGAAATGCAGAGAGGTGCAGTTTGAGGTTAGGGATCACTTCTTCCTTCGTGTTTCGCCCATGAAGGGCCTGCAGCGGTTTGGGGTGAGAGGGAAGCTCGCGCCGAGGTTTGTGGGACCCTTTGAGGTCCTGGAGCGAGTTGAACCTGTTTCTCACAGGCTTACCCTTCCTCTCCAGCTTTCTAGTGTGCACGACGTGTTCCACGTGTCCAACCTCAGGAAGTACGTCGCCGAACCCAGTCACGTTCTGAGCCATGAGAGCGTCAAGGTAGGTGACGACCTAACCTACCTCGAGCGGCCAGTGCAAGTACTAGATAAAGCCATCCGGAGTTTGAGACGGAAGCAGGTACCCCTGGTGAAGGTCTTGTGGAGGAGCCAGCGATACGAGGAGGTTACCTAGGAGCCTGAGGCGACGATGCGAGAGTGGTACTCGGAGCTCTTTGAGAGTACGTATTTTCAAACCAGCTTCGGTCCTCTTTGAGTTTGTTATGCATATGTTGTTCTTTTTCTGCACCCTAGCTAGCTCAAGTTTCGGGGACGAAACTTCCTTTGAATTTGTTATGTTATTAAGACCCGTGCTGTTGGAGCCCTCTGAGATGTCTGGACATCTTCCCAGACGTCTGGAAATCAAAGTTTTCGTGTATGTCCTTGCGTCTGCGCACGTGCTGCCCGCAGACAGTACGCAGCCTCATTTTCTTCTCTCCTTCTCTCTCCTCTCACCAACGAAACCCTAACCTAGCGCCTACTTAAACCCCCCCTCCTCTCCCTCGTTCACCTCACCTTCAGCCACCCTCCTTCCTCCAGCGTGAGAGCAGTGAGCGGCGAGTAGCGAGCAGCAGGAGTGAGCGGCGTGAGAGAGGAGGAGTAGCAAGGGGAAGAGAGGAGAGCAATCGCGCAAGCTTGTGAGGGAGCTCGTCGGAGAGCTCACGGCCAGTCGAGCGTGCGCGAGGTGGAGAAGTGCATCAGCGAGGTCCTCCCCGACACTACTGCAGCTAGAGCAGCGGGCGAGCGGGCGTGACGCGAGAAGGCGAAGGCAGTTTCTGGTTCTGGGATTTTCCCAGAATCAGACGTCTGGATTTACATCCAGACGATGCAGACGACGTCTGGAGGAGGTTCCAGACGACTGAGAGGTAAGTTTCGCGACGTACACCTTCTTTGCGGATACGGCCATGCAGGCCGTTCCGTCGAGCCACTATTACGTGCCATATTGAGGAGATTTTCATCGATGCGTGCAAAATTTGCTTCGGGAAGCCGCGAAACACGCCCTCCCACGCAGTTCAGACGTCTGGGTGAGGCACCAGATGGCGGAAAGACGGTTCAACGGAGTTCCTGGATGTCTGAGGAGTAGCACACAGTTGAGGTATGGTTCTGGACTCTTTTAAGATGTCTGGAAGGTGTTCCAGACGTCTGATATGAATCAGAATTACTGTTTTTGACCCGTTTAAGGTCTGTTTGAGGTCCGATTTCCGCAGTTATGGAATGAATGTTAGATCCTAGGGTATGGCATGAATCCTAGGACTAGAAACACTGGAATATTTGTATGGAATGTATGAATTGCAGTCTTGGATGAGTAAATAGAATAATAACAATTGCCTGTAAATGGATAACAGCTGCCTATGAAATGTAAAGTACTGTTGTTAGCAAACTATTGCATGTAAATTCCTGTTGTTTATGATTAAATACGAGCTGCCTGTATATGAACTGGAAATGGAAGATTGAATGTTGGAAACATGAGTTACCTGCGAATAAACCTGGAATGTGAATAATAAAGTTACATGCTACATGTGTAGAACCTGAGAAATGGAAATAGAAATGATGAAACTTAGTATGGCTTGGCCTGAGAAACATGAGCATGAACCCTACGGGGAATTAGGAGTAGAGCTCCTGGAAATAAATGGAATGGAACTGGAAATGTGGATGGGGAAGTGAGCTGGCCCTTGAATACGAAGTACCAAGGAGAGCAAAGGTCCCCCCTTTTTAGTGTAGAGCAGAGCTAGCCACCCTAGGGTTGGGACCTGGGGTTAGTATTGGCCACTTTGTACCGACTTTTTGGCCCTCGCGTACACAGTACCGAGGAGAGCTACTAGTGTAGGGAGAGAGCTAGCCACCCCACGGGGCCCGAGGTTCAGCTAGCCTCCTTACACCGACTTGTTAGGCCCACTGGGCAAACCAGGGTAGTAAGGGGAGGGTACGCGGACTGTGGAGGGGCGAAACCCTTGTTTGGTTCTCAGAGGCTAGACCCCTGCTACTGAAAGGGCTATGCCCTATCCTGGTTCTGTGCTGTGCTTTGGGCGCACCCGTTAACGGACACGACTGACCACGTGTCAGTACGGGGTAGCTACCCGTGCATTTATCGCGCATGTCGTGGTTACCGTTACGTCTGTCAGTGACCTTGGGGTGGTTGACTGAGTGTAGGACTACCATAAGGGACTCTCCCAGCCAGGATAGCCCCACGGGGGACTACTCTTCGGAAAAGACTGCAATCAAGATCGTTCCCACGAGAAATATTCGAGATCACGAAAGAGACCTGATAAATAAACCAAGTGATGAAAGAAAGAATAATTAGTTAAAGAAAGAAAGAAATTGAAAAACAACAGCTACTTGTCCACCCTTACTGTTTTAGTTAGCTGGTTTCCACTCTACTCAGCGTTCGCTGACGTTTTGTACTCATAACCTTTTTCAGGTCCAGGCGTTGAGCAGCTAGAGCCTACGGCTGCAGAGGGTGCTGGGTCCAATAGAGCCCAGTAGTTGTAGCTTTTTGTTGTACTCCATTTCCTATTGTAGTGAGTAGTTTGTTACACTTCTGTACTCTTTTATTGTGAACTTATATTCTTGTTCTAGTTTACTTCCTTACTGTTGTGGTGTGCGTACTGTAGTAGTTTACTTCTTTACTGCTGTACTTTTGTTACTGTTAGTTGCTTGCATGGTGAATGTGGTTTATTTTACTGCTTTTTGGTTACTTTCTCATTTGACGACTAGGTCTTGTGATCAGTCGAGTTGGTTCGGTCTCGTGTCCTGTAGGGATTCAGGAACCGGGTCGTAACAGCTACCTTCCTGTGGTCGGGTCCAAGCTTGCTTAAATATCTGCCTAACATGCCAACAATGTATGCTAGGTCTGACCTCGTGCAGACTTGGGCATACATCAAACTTCCCACTGCCGATGCATAAGGAACATTTTTCATCTCTTTAGCTTCAAACTCATTCTTGGGGCATTGGTTAAGAGAGAATTTATCTCCCTTAGCTACTGAAGTATCTCGTGTTTTGCAATTCTTCATGCCAAATCGCCTTAGAATGGTTTCAATGTATCTCCTTTGTGATAATCCAAGGATACCCCGAGAATGATTGGTCGTGAAATTGCGATAATTATAAATCCATCGTCGTAAGTGCGAAAACACGTCGTTTTAAATTTATGAAACCGACTTCGAAAAATATGAGAATAATGTTGGGAGTACGGGTCGTCTCATAAGGAGGTAGGGATATTTATATGATTTTCAACTTGATCAAGTAAACGAATTTTTTTTATTATTTATATTTTTTTATAATAAAAGGAAATAAATTAAACAAACACGAAGACAAATACGAAGTGAACACGTAAATGCAAATAAGAACTTTACTACTACTGGAAAGTCAAAATAACATAGAATAACAAGAAGAAGAGAAAAATAATCTCAGATAGAAATCCGGCGATGTCGTGACGGGGGTGGTGAGTGCTGTCGACAATCGTCAGTGGAGAATGTCCACAGAGGCGAAAGGTCGGAGAAGAGATGTCGTGGTTGATCGTGGTGCAACGCTCGTCGATAGCGTGCGGTTGGTAGGGATCGCGGCTTTATATTGAGGACGTGTGGAGGTGTTATTGGTGAGGGCGAGTGCGAATGAGGGTCGACATAGAGGTCGTGGTCGTGGCAGAAGCTCAGGGAGATAGAGGGAATTGAGATGGTGAGAATTGAGAGGTAGAGGTACGGATGGGAGAGAGAGAATTGAGAGGGGGAAATGCCGTTGGAGTGCAAGGAGTATGGTTGAAAGAGATGAATTTTCGTACGTGGAATATTTGGTGGAGAATTAATGAGGATGAGAGAGAGAGAGAGAGAGAGAGAGAGAGAGAGAGAGATATATAGTGAGTTGGGAAGAGGAGGGGGCCTACGAAGAATTGCTAGAGGGGGAAATATGATGATAGGGAAGAGAGAGAGGAGAGAGAGGGAGGGAACGGATGGGAAGGGAAAGAGAAAGAAAAAAATGGTGGGAGAATTATTTGAGTAGGGGAGCAACTGGGACAAAGGATGGATGGAGAGGCAGCGGGTGGAGAGATTCGGTGGGTTGATCGGAGAGATGAGATAGGATATTTTTGGAGAGATGGGATTCTGCGGCTACGATCGGGGGCTTTTATAATGGATGGGAGTTCGGTTGGGAGGGGTTTTGGGTGTAGAATTTTTTTTTTGTTGAGATAGAAAGTGGGTGTGGGAATTCATTGGAGAGGGGTAGTTCGCAGTGGATTTTTTTTTTCTTTTTAATAATGGGAGGGAATATTGGGTGTTGCACGGGAGGAAAAGTTATGGTATTTTTTTTTTGTAGGTGTTGTACGTGGGATTAAAGGGGAAAAGTTGACATGAGGGTGTGAGGTGGAATAGGAAAATGATATAAATGGTGGTAGGATTAGGAAGGAAATTAGAAATGTTGTGTAGGATTTTTGGTTTAGGTGGGAAAATGGGTTCTTAAATAGGATAAAGGTAAGGGTTAAATTGGGTTTTGGTATAGGAAATAGGTTTAAACTCATCAAAAAATTTGAGCTCAAGTTGATTCAACGTTAATGCAAAGCTCTGGCCAAATCTAGACTTGGCATCTGTATAGATAAAAAAAAAAAATGAAGGAACCAGATATAAGTAGCAGTAAAAATTATAATTGTACCTCTAAAAATGCAATATTTACAAATATTATAATGTGACTAATATAATCTAATCTAATGCAATGTAAACTATTTTACTCTTAAACTAACAATAGTTAGGCATAAATTGTGCATATAAATATGGATTTATCACACCCCCATGCCTATCTTTTGCTAGTTCTCGAGCAAATGCAAGAATGAAAAATATATGATGCATGCTATTTACAACTTGGCTCCCAAAGGGCTGATTTTTTTTTTTTATTAGGGGTTTAACAAAAGTTTTCTTCTTTTCTTCTTTCGAAAGTTTGGAGATCCAGACAATATGAAAATGTAGTAATAGTAGCATAAGTAACAGATTCAAGTGAAGCACCAATACACACTTAAAGTTTGTACTAGATCCTTGGTAAAAATTCTATCAGGATAGGCAAACTTCTTCCCTTGGGGATAACATAACTTGTACACTGTGATTTGACCTCGACTTTTTAGCTTAGGTAGAAGATATCTGAGTCAAATGATTTTATATTTGGTGGCTCATACTCATCTGGTGCTACATATAGACTAGTACTCCAGACTCTTGATCTCTAGACTATCAAATAAGTCAACCCAAAGAGACACTCAAAACTGTGCTCCCCTTTTGGTTCCTTTGCACTCTCTCTACTTTTTTTTTTCTTGAGCTCATAATTCACCAGATTGTGTAAATACACTCAATATTTGATAGCCTCACGTAGCATTAATACTTTAATAAAGTTCTGATAACCTTACAACTAAGTCAGAATTCCTTAGCTAGTATTCATGCGGTCAGAAATATAGAAAAATAGGCATGGGTCTTATTTGGTGGATCACAAATGGGAGTGGGTATTGTTGCCTCAACGAAATTTATTTATAACAAACCAACACATAAACATAACTATGAACTCAAACAGTTTTTTTTTCTTTTTTTTTCTCTTCTCTTTATCTCTTTTTTTTTTCATAACAACATAACACCATACAGCACAACTTTCATTTATGAGGCATTATTTGGGAAATAAGGATATTCAAGAGGATATTGTGTAGCTTATTTAGTGGAAGTGCCTCCTCTCTGCACTAGGAAGGAATGGATAGGACAATGTATTTCTGACCTTTGACACTAATACCCTCCTTCAGCCGAGATTCCATAAAGGACGATCGTAACCATCCACCTTAGTCATCGTTTTATTAGAACTCGATTTCTGTGTATTTGCCTTATTTGGTGGCTCTCAAAATTTCACACAAAATTCGTACGTGGGAACCAAGAGCGAAAAACTATGCAAAACTCTGAGGTATCATTATTCAATTATCCAGAACGTAAGAGTCCTCGCACTAGACTTAGAGCACCAGTAGACGCTCTACTCTCACCTCACAAATATTTGGTGGATCTAATGAAAGATAGTTTGCCTGACTCCTTATCTAACTGTCTAAAGGTTCAGGAAAAGAAGCAAATGCTTCTCCTCGACACACTAAAGATGTCTATTGGTTTTCATAATTAATCCATTACAAAGTCTACATGTAAGTGAAATGGATGTACTGGATTCTAAACTAAGAAATAATTCATGAAGAAAATTCTTAATAAAACCTCCTTAATAAAAATATTTTTTATTTTTTTGAATAAATGCTATATATAAGTGGGTTTTTTTTAATGCAAATGCATATATGTAAGACTGATGGAAACTAGATATAGGTGACTCAACAAAAATTTTACCAACCCCCCTGCCTATTTCATGCAATGTCCTCATTGTATGCTGATGAATAGAAAGTAAGCATGAGAAGGGGAAGACATCACCTGAATAGCTCTGAATTATTCTCTTTAAAACACTAGCTCCAACCTGAAAAGAAATTAATCTATTACGTATAAGCAAACTTGGGTTGAGTTGCCTCCCAACAAGCACTAAGTTTAATGCCTTCAGCCGGGTGTACACCTCTCAGCAGTCTAAAAGTGCTACCTTCTCCGGGATAGGTCCAGGTTCAATGTTCTCAATGTAAGGTTTCAGTCTCTGACCATTCACAATGAAAGTTTGACCTGTCTTTGGGTCTGTGCTCTCAACGGCTCCATGTGAAAAGATGTGTAATAGTATAAGGGCCGTTCCATCTCGACCTGAGCTTTCTTGGGAATAAATGTAACTTGGAATAAATGTAACTTGACATCAAACAACAAAACCCTCTAATTAGGTTCAAAGCTTTTTCTAGATATATGCATGTCATGGAAAGCTTTGGTTTTCTCCTTGTAAATCTGGGCATTCTCATAAGCATCATTACGAATCTCCTCGAGCTCAGTCAACTGCAACTTCCTATGCTTTCCTGCTTTATCCAGATGACAGTTGCATTCCTTAATTGCCCAATAAGCCCTGTGTTCTATTTCTATGGGGAGGTGATAGGCCTTACCAAACACTAAACGGTATGGTGACATTCCAATGGGGGTTTTATAGGTTGTACAGTAAGCCCAAAGTACATCATCGAGCTTGGTAGCCCAATCCTTCCTATCGGGCCTAAACGTCTTCTGCAATATATTCTTGATCTCCCTATTTGAAACCTCAGCCTAGCCATTTATCTGTGGATGATAGGGTGTAGAAATCTTGTGTGTAACCCCGTATTTAGCAAGAAGGTTCCTAAACTGATCATGTGTGAAATAGGTCCCTCCATCACTGATTATAGCTCTTGGCATCCTGAATCGGCTAAAGATGTTTTTCTTAATAAACTCCATAACGATCTTGTGATCATTCGTTTTAGTTGGGATTGCCTCGATCCATTTGGACACATAATCTACAGCTACGAGGACATACTGATATCCAAAGGATGGTGTGAAGGGTCCCATAAAGTCAATACCCCAAACATCAAAGATCTCAACCATTAATATGGGGTTCAAGGGCATCATGTCTCTCCTAGTCATGTTTCCTATAGATTGGCATTGGGGACATGACTTAGAGAATGTGTGGGCATCTTTGTGAATGCTAGGCCAATAAAATCCACTCTATAACACTTTGGAGGCCATTTTCTTCCCTGAGAAGTATCCTCCACAAGAAGAATTATGGCAAAATGTCAAAATACTGTGGATTTCATTCTCAGGGACACATCTACGGATAATCTGATCAATGCAAAGTCTGAACAATTTAGGATCCTCTCGTAAGTAGTACTTGACCTCATAATAAAATTTATCTTTTCTCTGCTTGGACCAATCCTCAGGTATTCGTCCAATAGCCAAGTAATTCACAATATCAGCATACTAAGGGGTTTGGACCTCTGAAATAGCTAAGATACTCCCATCTGGGAAACAATCAGCAATAGGTATGGTTGGATTTGGATTCTCAACTAGGATTCGAGATAAATGATCAGCCACTACGTTCTATGCTCCTGCTTTATCTCTAATTTCTAAGTCAAATTCTTGAAGCAGGAGGATCCTCCTAATTAGCCTTGGTCTGGCATCTTTCTTAGCTAACAGGTGTCTCAGAGCGGAGTGGTCGGTATAGATCATCACATGGGATCCTAGAAGGTAAGCTTTGAACTTTTCTAAAGCAAAGACTGTTGGTGCTAGAGCACCACGATCGTTTGTTTTGATGATAACAAAACACGTGTCATTTAACATTTGCACTTGGAGTCTTAGATTTCAGGTCAAATTGCAAATTGAGACGTGATTAGATGGAGTTCGAGCTCGCATCCAGGATGGATTGGAGGAGCTTGATGGAGAACATAAGAGATTCGCGAGGAGCGATAGATTGAAGATGGAAGGACAAGAAGAATATGATAGAATTCTGTTTATTTCTTTCATGTACTTTTGTCTTTATTTCCTTGCTCTTTTAGTTCCTTAGAACATCTTGTTAAAGAGCCTCAAAGTACCCTAACAGTAGTCCTAGAAACACCTGCACAACCCTAGGATACTTAGGTTTTCTATAGAGAACTTAGAAAACCAATATAGGGTTCAAACAGCCTTTTCAGACGTCTAATCTGAAAATCTGACGTCTGATAATGAGTTTTAAGACGTCTGACTGTTGACTCAGACATCCCATAACATTTAGGCTGGACTTAGTTAGTTCTGTTTGATGAAATCAGACGTCCAGACATTTGTCCAGACGTCTGATGATTTTGCCAGACGTCCAATTAGTAGACCGTTGGCTCGCTTAACAAACATTGAAGGATATGACCGTTAGAGCCTTATCAGACGTCCGTGAGTGTTTCCAGACGTTTGATACATGACTGTTTTGCCTCGGCTGACCCAAAATCTCTTTTCAGAGATCTTATAGCCGTTGCAATCTCTTGGAAATCCATTCCCGCAGAAAAAGTAGGTTTCTAGACGTCTAGACTTAGTGTCAGACGTCCTGTGTGTCGTCTGATGAACTTGTATTAGAACCCTATTTAGATCTGATTCAAGTCAGTAAAGAAACCCGCCTAAAATCAGACGTCTGACTTTGTTCCCAGACGTCTTAAATTGGTTTTCTAGACGTCTGATGCCAAGATCAGATGTCTGATAACCCTGTCAGTGCAATGATTGTTCCTGATTTCAGCCTGATTCTCTTGGGATTTGCACCCAACGGCTATGGAAGCTTTCCAAAGCCTTCCTAAGGCCTCTATAAATAGAGGGGAGCCTTTTCCACTCAAGACACACCTAGACACACCAATAACAAGCATTTCCACTCTTTTGTGTCCAAGAGAAGCTCTTGCTCTCCAAGCTCAAGTTCTTCATCTAGAGAGCATCAATCATTTGTGCACCCGCTCTCCCGCCGTAGTTCACAAGAGCACCGTTGCGCCGTCTCGTGGCTCACGCACCCGTGTCATCGATTCGACGCACTTCTTGCAAAGGGAAGCATCTTAATTCCTATAGAAGCTAGGCTTAAATCTTTGTTGGCTTTATAGGACTATATTTGTTATTTTACTTTGTTATCGGGTTGGGTATTCGCTTTGTGAATTTTCGTCTCCTTCATGGGACAAAATCCTTCTCGTGAAGAGAAGGGGTTTGAGGTATGCTACCCTCGTATAAAGTAGCGTGGTTGTATTTGAGATTGAATCACCCTCATTTAAGTGATTCGTTTAGTGGATTTGATCAACTTGGTTGATCGGTAAATCCTAACTCGAGAGGGTTAGGTGGTGGTTTTCACCCTGTTTGGATTTCCACCTAAAAATAATTGTGTACATTGTGTGATTGAATTTTTTGAGATTGTTTATATTCTATTCCGCAATTTATTACGTCATCCCCTCCTAGTAGGGAAACAACAATGACAACCACTAGCAAGTCCTTTTCAGTGGTGGTGTAATTCTTTTGAGTATCATCAAGAGTCCTGCTAGCATAGTAGATCACAATAGGTTTCTTTTCTATTCTTTAACCCAAGACAGTACCAACAGCGTAATCAGAGGCATCGCACATGATCTCAAAAGGTGAGTCCCAGTCAGGTGGTTGTAAGATTGGTGCTTAAGTAACAGATTTCTTTAATGAGTCAAAGGCCTTAAGACAAAGATCATTGAAGTGGAAGACTTGGTCTTTGGCCAAAAGGTTACTTAGAGTTCTAGCAATATTTGATAAGTTTTTGATGAACCTCCTATAAAAACCCACATGTCCTAGAAAAGATCTGATTTGCTTGACAAATGTGGGTGGTGGGAGTTTGGTGATCAATTCAACCTTAGCTCTATCCACCTCCATTCTCCTACTAGAGACCACGTGTCCTAATATGATTCCTTCTTGGACCATAAAGTGGCTCTTCTCCCAGCTCAGAACTAGATTTACCTCAATGCATTTCTTCAATACTCTTTGGAGGTAGGCTAAAAAGGAATCAAAAGAGCCCCCAAAGACAAAGAAATCATCCATAAAAACCTCCATAAAGTCTCCGATCATCTCATAAAATATTTCCATCATGTACCTTTGAAAGGTTGCGGGTGCATTACAGAGACCAAATGACATTCTACGGAAAGCAAAAGTGCTATAGGGGCATGTGAATGTGGTCTTCTCCTGATCTTCGGGACTTATGGCCACTTGATTGTATCCTGAAAAGCCATCTAGAAAATAGAAGTATTTCTGACCAGCTAACTTCTCCAAAATTTGGTCAATGAATGGTAAGGGAAAATGATCCTTTTTAGTGGCTGAATTTAGCTTCCTATAATCAATACAAACTCTCCACAAGGAAGCTGTCCTAGTAGGTATAGACTCCCCATGCTCATTAACGATCATGGTCAAACCAGCCTTCTTGGGAACAATCTGAATAGAGCTAACCCAAGGGCTATCAGATATGAGGTAGATAATTCCTGCATCAAGCCACTTAATGATCTCTTTTTTCACAACCTCTCTCATATTCGAGTTTAATCTTCTTTGTAACTGGCAAGAAGGTTTCATTCCCTCTTCAAGATAAATGTGGTGAGTACAGTAGGAGGGGTTGATTCCTCGTAGTTCAGCTATGGTCCAACCAATTGCCATTTTATGATCTTCTAGGACTTGAATGAGTTTATATTCATGTTCCCTACTTAGTTTGGAGTTAATAATCATAGGGAGAGTTTGATTTGGTCCTAGGAACACATACTTCAAGGTATTAGGCAATGGTTTCAGTTCAAGCTAGGGTGGGGCAAGGGTAGAGTGCGGGAGGGGTGCAGAAGGTGAATTAGGTAATCTCTTCACTTGAAAAGTCCAAGGAGGCTGTGTGTTAGATGTTGTATGAACCTCTTGTGGGTCCTCTTCGATTATGGGTTCTTTAACCAAATGGATCGACATAGACTCTTCAATCACTTTATCTACTTTTTCGAGTTCCTCGATCAAATCGCACTCCTCATCATCGAGAGTTCGGGATGCCTTAAAAATATTGAGTTGCATCTTTTGATCTTCAAAGGCAATCTCCATTCTTCTAGTTTCACAGTTAATATTAGCTTTGGCAATGGCTTGGAAGGGTCTTCCTAAGATGATGGGTGTGTTGTGTAGTTTCTTTGGTACTTCCATATCAAGGACGAGAAAATCAACAGGGAAATAGAAGTCCTTGACCTTAACTATCACATCCTCCACTACCCCCAGAGGAGTTTTAATGGATTGATCGGCTAGTTACAATGTAACATCAATGGGTTTCAAATCACCAAGTCCAAATTTCTCAAAGACATAGTGGGTATCAAATTTATGGATGCCCCTAAGTCGAGTAGAGCCTTCTCAAAAGTCATGCCACCAATGACACAAGAAATCAACGAGGCTCCAGGATCTTTCTTCTTAGGAGGTAGGTTCTTTAGAATTATAGAACTCACATGCTTAGAATGAACCACCTTCCTAGGTGACTTTTTCCTAGCCTGACGCTTTTGAGTACAAAGGTCTTTGAGGAATTTGGCGTAGGCAGGGATGTGTTTGATAGCATCGAGGAGTGGAATGTTTATCTGGACCTGTTTAAACAACTCAAGCAACTCCTCATTGCTAGACGGGTTTTTCTTTTGTTTTGATTTTTCTAAGGCTTTGGGGAATGAGACATGGGTGAGTATTTCAACCTCGGGTTCCTGAGCCTCCAGATTATCATTCTCAATATTAAATTTTCCATCCTATAATTCTCCATCCTTTTGTTCAAGCTCAAAATCTTTTTGTGTTGGCCATACAGGATCCTAGGTGGTGGTCCCACTCCTTAAAGTAACAGCATTCGCCATTGCATTCGTGTTTTGAGCGGGGTTCGGTAAAATCGGTTGACCCTGTTGTGGGTTTTGGTTGAAGCCTGGTGGTGCCTAGTTCATCATATTAGCTTGGTTCTATTGGGGCATTCTATTCTGGTTAAACCTTGAGTTTGTATTATTATGGTTTTGGATGTTCCTAGGGCTTGGGATGGGTTGTGAGGGTAGAGTCCCATGTTGTCATGAGTCAACAAGCTAACTAAGTTGCCCCTTAATTTCATTCATGTCCTCCTAAGTCTTTCGATTCTGTTGATTGATTTGCTCTTGTTGCTTAGTCAGTATTTCACCCATTATTTTGATCAACAATTCTGTCTGGGTCGGTTGGGTGGGTGGAGGGAGACTTTGGACATAGCTTTGCCTTGAAGATTGACCCTGATTAAAAGAGTTAGGATAAGGTTGTCTAATTTGGGTTTGGTGGGGCACTTATCCTATCTTCTGATTCGACCAAGAGAAGTTTAATTGATTACGCCATCCAGGATTGTAATTATTAGAAAATGGATCATTCTTAGTGTATTCTTGGATGGCCTGAACATCCCCGAATCCTGAGGACAGGTTAATCAAATAGGAAGAATCAGTATAAGCAAGAACAAAGGTTCCTTGTTGAGCTGCATAGGAAGGGTCCTGATAGCTTGGGCGTGTAGAGTGAGGCAGATTTAGGTTGTGAGGGTGCTCTCTTGTGAGAGTTTGGTCATAACAGAGCGGGGAGGAGTGTGTCCCTTGATTGGGTATGGGCTCGGTGGTCTTGATTGTATTAAGAAATTCATCAAACTTCTTAGAGACTATGGTTCCCAGCTTTTCACATAACTTTTCTAAGTCAACCTTATTTGAGCGAGTTTGAAGTTCATACATTCCTCTTGGTTGACTAGTCCTTCCAAAGGTGTTCATAGAGGCTTGGTTGAGGGAGTTTTCACTCATGCTTTCAAATAGGTCATATTGACTATCCTCGGCTTTATTTAAAAAGTTACCCCCACATGCCGCATCCACATAATTTCTCAACTGCTCATTATGTCCATGGTAAAAAATTTGCACTAGGTGCCACTTGGGTATGCCATGGTGTGGACATTTTCTGGCTAAGTCAGTAAATCTTTCCCAAGCTTCATGGAGTTGTTCCCCAGGTTGTTGAGTGAAAGTTGTGATGGCTCTCCCAAGGGCGTTTGTTTTTCCAATATGGAGGAATTTCCTAAAAAAGGCATTCTTTAGCTCATCCCATGTGTTAATGGGTTTCCCTATGGTTCTGTACCAATGGGCAGCTTTGTCTCTTAAGGAGAAGGGGAAAAGTTTCATCATCAAGACATCAAGATTCATGTTCCTAGGTTTTATAGTTTGAGCAAGGGTGGTAAGTTCCTCAATGTGTTGGAATGGGTCTTCAGTGTTAAGTCCATGGAAATGGTTTTGAATAAGACCTATCCAATGGGATTTGAGTTCAGAATCATCTTCAGGAACCCTTACATGAGGTACGGCATTGTAAGTCACGGGATCGTAAAAGTCCCGTAAGGGTCAAGGTTGTGGTTGGTTTTGGTTTCTATTATTGAGTCATTGCTCAAACTATTCATGCAATTGCTCCATTAGCTCCTCCTGGTTTGGATTGGGTTGGTCAAGAAGTGGTGGATCCATTGTTGAGGGCTCACTGGAATTAGGTTTCCTCCTAGGTTTGAAGCCTAAAGGTCCCTCTAACCTTGGTTTTCTTGATATTGTACCACGCATGCACAATAGCAATCAATCAAGCGCACACAAGACAAGAATGATTTTTACTTGCTTTTCTCAAAAATTCAATGTTTGTGTGTGATCAACCAAGTTGTCAACCAGTTACGCACCCTAAATCAACCTACGGAGTGCCCTAAGACCTACACTTTGCTTAAGTGGTACTCTCAAGTGATCTAGTGGGAAGTTACTCCAAGGACGGAACTAAGGGATGCAAGTAGGGAGAACCCTTCTTTTGAGGTGATGTGTATGCGGTGCCTTTTAACTACCCTTTTGTTCCTGTAAGGGGTGTCCCCCTCCTTACAATATCAAAACATTGGGTCACAAGACAATACCACTACCACAAGGCGAAGTAGGAGGGTCTGCACCGATAAAGAGATCAGTGCCTATATCCTTAAGGGATCGAGCCTTAGTGCGGTGCCTAATGTGTATGCTCAGTGTTAAAAGTGTGCATCACACCGTAAATAATTTTTTATTTTGAAACGCAGACAAGTCCCTTTGAATTAGATCAAGTGTGATTTGGTTTTAAGGTCAAATCTGATTATCAATCCCAATTGTAGTTAGGCAACCACTAAATTAAGTTAATTCAATCAGTTTGGTGGTCTTGAATTTTAATCCAAATGCTAATGTGTGAACAGGAGCTAAATGCAATGATAGAAAAGCATACCTGTCTCCAGCAATCTTTGTGCAAATATATATGCAATGCAAGGAAAAAAATCTAATGTGCTGCTCAATCACCTCTAAATGCGTGCACCTAAGGGCATGCAACTCCTAAATATGCAACTCGATTTTTTTTATTTTTTTTATAGGCAAGCAAGAGGAAATTGAATCACGCACGCAAATGAATAGCCTCTAATAGCTAAAGAATGTAGGGACATACCCCAAAAAATCGGCCCCAATTACAAGGGCGAGAAGATAGAAATAAAATTTGCGACGCAGGAGAATCCCCTGTGAAAGTAGGATCCAGGTCTCTGCGTATTCTCTGAGTGTGTGGGCGTCGCTCGAGGTCGATGTCACTGCTCTACTATGCCTGTCGCATGCCTTGGTCGCGTCCCGCCTATACAAACTCCTTTTCTACGACTTGCTTTCGCAACCCGTCAAGATTTCATCTCGCGTAGTTGGTACTTGCAAATAGATAGAGAAATATGTGAGGCTCACGAATACTATGTCAGGAAAGAAACTATCTCGAATATATGCCTCCCTAGCAATGGCGTCAAAAAATGATCGTGAAAACGCAATAATTATAAATCCGTCGTCGTAGGTGCAAAAACACGTCGTTTTAAATTTATGAAACCGACTCCGAAAAATATGAGAATAATGTTGGGAGTACGGGTCGTCTCACAAGGAGGTAGGGATATTTAGATAATTTCCAACCTGATCTAGTAAATGAATTTTTTACTATTATTTATATTTTTTATTATTTATTTTTTTATAATAAAAGGAAATAAATTTAACAAACATGGAGACAAATACGAAGTGAATACATAAATGCAAATAAGAACTTTACTACTACTAGAAAGTCAGAATAAGATAGAATAACAAGAAGAAGAAGAGAAAAATAATCTCAGATAGAAATCCAACGATGTCGTGATGAGGGTGGTGAGTGCTGTCGACGGTCGGTGGAGAATGTGCACGAAGGCGAGAGTTCGGAGAAGAGACGTCGTGGTTGAGGGTGGTGCAACGCTCGTTGATAACGTGCGATTGCTAGGGGTCACGGTCTTATGTTGAGGACGTGTGGACGTGTTGTTGGTGAAGGCGAGTGCGAATGGGGGTCAACATAAAGGTCGTAGTCGTGATAGGAGCACAAGGAGATAAAGGGAATTGAGATGGGAAGAATTGAGAGGTAGAGGTGCAGATAGAAGAGAAAGAATTGAGAGGGGGAAATGCAGTTGGAGTGCAAGGAGTAGGTTGAAAGAGATGAATTTTCGTAGAATTGCTGGAGGGGCCTACGTAGAATTGCTGGAGGGGAAAATACGGTGATGAGGAAGAGAGAGAGAGAGGGAGGGAATGGATGGGGAGGGAAAGAGAGAGAAAAAAATGGTGGGAGAATTATTTGAGTAGGGGAGCGACTGGGAGAGAGGATGGATGGGGAGGCAGTGGGTGGGGAGATTCGGTGGGTTGATCGGAGAGATGAGATAGGATATTTTTGGAGAGATAGGATTCCGCAGCTACAATCGGCGGCTTTTATAATGGATGGGAGTTTGGTTTGGAGGGGTTTTGGGTGTAGAATTTTTTTTTATTGGGATAGAAAGTGTGTGTGGGAATTCATTGGAGAGGGGTAGTTGGTTGTGGATTTTTTTTTTGTTTTAATAATGGGAGGGAATATTGGGTGGTGCATGGAGCAAAAGTTGTGTTATTTTTTTAGTGGGTGTTGTGGGGAAAAGTTTATGTGAGGGTGTGACGTGGAATAGGAAAATGACTTAAATGGTGGTAAGATTAGCAAGGAAATTAGAGATGTTGTGTAGGGTTTTTTTGTTTAGGTGGGAAAATGAGTTCTTAAATAGGTTAAAGGTAAGGGTTAATTGGATTTTGGTATAGAAAATAGGTTTAACCTCATCAAAAAATTGAGTTCAAGTTGATTCAACATTAATGTGGAGCTCTGGCCAAATCTAGATTTGGCACCTGTACAGATAAAAAAAAAATGAAGGAACCAGATATAAGTAGCAGTAAAAATTATAATTATCCCTCTAAAAATGTAAATTTACAAAATACTATAATGTGTCAAATATAATCTAATCTAATATAATGTAAACTATTTTACTCTTAAACTAACAATAGTTAGGCATAAACTATGTATATAAATATGGATTTATCAACGATCTCGTTGTATTTGGATTCCTAATACAAAAGAGGCTTCACCAAGATCCTTCATTTCAAAATTACCAGAGAGAAATGTCTTAGTTTCCCAAAGTAAACCATTGTCATTACAGGCAAGGAGGCTGTCATCTACATACAAAACTAGGAAAATATATTTTCCCGTACAAAATTTGTGGTATACACAATCATCAACTGAATTTGTCTCAAAGCCAAATGAGATAATTATTTGATGAAACTTGTAATACCACTATCTTGAAGCTTACTTTAATCCATAAATGGCTTTTTTTAGTTTGCAAACCATTTTCTTTACGTCTCCTAATGCAAAGTTTTCTGGTTGCACCATGTAAATTGTTTCATTAATGTTCCCATTAGGAAATGTTTTCTTTACATCCATCTAATGTAGCTCCAAATCAAAATGAGCTACCAAAGCCATTGTGGTTCTAAATGAATCTTTATATGAAACTGGCTAAAATGTCTCTTTATAGTCTATGCCTTCCTTTTGAGTGAATTCCTTAGCAACAAGACGAGCCTTATATTTGTCCACATTGCCTTGTGAATCTCATATGATTTTAAATATCCATTTATAACCAATGGGCTTCACACATTCAGGCAATGGGACAACATCCCAAACCTTATTGTCACTCATGGATTTTATCTCTTCATTCATGGCATTGATCCAGTCCTGATGATGGGAACTCCTCATGGCATGAGTGACCAAAATGGGATCCGTATCCATTTGGTCTGCCTCTAGTTCCTAGAGAAAGATAACATAATCACTAGATATTGCACTTCTCATTTCTCTACTGAACCTCCTAATGGGTGCAGAATCTTGAATATTTTGAGGTTGTTCGGTTTGATTAATGGGAATATTATCCACATTACTTTCTTCCCTTGATGTTGTTGGAACAACATTTGGAATAAGAATTTAACCTTGTTCAATGATTTCCTTATGAACGAGATCTGATTCTTTAAATGTAATGTGGCGACTATCTCCCTTCAAACCAACATCCTCAAAGAAGTGGGCATTTCTGGTCTCAAAAAATGAGCGAGTTGTTGAGTCATAAAACTTATAACCCTTCGACCTCTCAGAGTACCCTACAAAATAACAGGTGACCATCTTAGAGTCCAGTTTTCTTTTAGCAGGCCTGTATGGCCTAGCCTCAGCTGAACACCCCCAGATATGAAAATGTTTCAGACTAGGTACCTTATCAGTCCACATTGCATATGGAGTTTTGGGTACTGCTTTAGTTGGTACTCGATTGAGAACATATACAGCTGTTTTCAATGCTTCTCCCCATAGGGACTCCAGTAAAGAAGTATTACTAATCATACTTCATACCATATCCTTAAGAGTCCTATTGCGGCGTTCAGCAACACCATTCATGCTTGGTGTCCCAGGCATGGTGTATTGAGGCACTGTGCCATACTGATTTAGAAAAAAAGCAAATGGTCCTGGACGTTGTTCTCCTGATCCGTCATATCTGCCATCGTACTCACCACCACGGTCAGATTTGATGGCCTTAATCCTCTTTCCGAGTTGGTTTTCCACCTTGGCCTTAGAGGACTTGAACGCATCCAAAGACTGTGACTTTTTGTGAAGAAGAAATAGATACCCATATCTAGAGTAATCGTCTATGAATGTAATAAAGTACTATTGTCCATTCCATGAAGTCGTAAGAAATGGATCACAGATATCCGTATGCATTAGTTCTAAGACATCTGTAGCTTTAGTGGCATCTACACCTCTCTTGCTTGTTCTTTTCCCTTTTAAACAATCTCAACAGACATCCAAATCCGCGTAATCAAGGAGATCAAGAATTCCATTCGAAATAAGCCTATCCATTCTCTGTTTAGAGATATGGCCTAAACGCTTATGCTACAGTAAAGCGGAATTCTCTTGAGTTATTTTATGCTTTGTACCACTCAAAGTTGCAATGAAGGTTTCCAAATTGGAGGAAAAAGTATGTAGCATATATAATTTATCACTAACATATAAAGAACCAGAACCAACTAAATTTGAATTAAGAAACAATTGAAATTGTCTATCACCAAATGAACAAGAATAACCAAATTTGTCCAACAAATAAACAGAAACTAAATTACATCTAAACAATGGTACAACAAATGTTTCTTTCAAATTTAACTGATGACCGGTAGTCAGTGATAGCCTGAAATCTGCAATGGCTTCTACCTCAGCCTTCTTGCTGTCGCCCACATAGATGTATCTTTCACCATCACTTGGCATTCGGCAGCTTAGGCAATCCTGCACAGACACACTAATGTGAATAGTAGTTTATTACAATTCGATCTCAGATCCCTACTGGACCCGAGATCGGCTCGTCTCGGCTAATCCCAAGACCCAATCGTCCAACGAGAATAACCAAATGCAGAAAATATTCTATAACCACACATGCAATGTAACTAGGCAAAAAATAAATAAGTAAACAGTAAAAGAAACAGACGAAATGTCTCACATTATTACATGCCATCACAACTACAACAGCAGAAAGTAAAGCAGAAATGTAACAGAAACAATATTACATACTATAGTACTCACTACTACAAATGAAAGCTTTGAAACGAAAAAGGAAACACAGCTAAGGCTAGGCTCGACTGGGCCCAGCCTGGTGATACTGGCTGCTCAACTCCCTGACCTGAACAAGGTTATAAAATCCGTGGTCAGCTAACACTGAGTAGAGTGATAGTTAAGCCATTTACATGCAATTAACATAAGAAAAGCAACTAATTTATTATTCATTTTCATTTAGCTCTACCAAGTGGTTCTGATTTGTTCATTCTCTTAAGAAACCAGTCATTTTTTGATCTTGATTGTCCTTTAGGACGACGATCTTGATTGCAATCTTTCCCGTGATGTAGGATGTACACGTGGTGCTCTCCTGGCCAAGAGAATCCCTCGTGGTAGTCCTACACCCAGTCAACCACCCTGAGGTCACGGTCACGACATAGCGGTAACTACGACATGCGCGATAAGCATACGGGTAGCTACCTCGCACTGATACGCGGTCAGTCATTTCCGCTAGCGGGTACACCCAAAGTACAGCACGGAACAGCATCGGGCCTTGCCCTCTCAAAACAGGGGTCTTGCCCCTCAGAACAATACAGGGGTCTCGCCCCTCTACAGTCCGTGTACCCTCGCCTGACTATCTCGGTTTGCCCAGTGGGATTGACAAGAGTCGGTGTAGGGTGGCTAGTCCTAACCCCGGGCCCTGTGGGACAGCTAGCTCCCTCCTTACACTAAGTAGCTCACCTCAGTACCACGTACGCGAGGGCCGAACAGGAGTCGATGCAGAGTGACTAGTCCTAACCTCGGGTCTCAACCCAAGGGGTGGCTAGCTCCCCTCTACACTAAAATTACAGCTGCTCTCCTTGGTATCGCATGCACAAGGACCAGCTTACTTCTCGTCTACATACGAGATTCTTTTCGTATACAGGAGTTCTTCTCCTAGTTTCCCATAGGGTTCATGTGCTGTATTCATTTCATTTAGTTTCTCAATACTCAGTTCTCATTGTTCCCATCTCAATTCTCATTCATATAACAAGCAGCTCGTGTTTTAATAATTGAAGAACATCATATCATGTATTTATACACTTGCTAGCAATTAGGGTTTACATGCATTTCAAAGTAAACGGTGTAGCTCAAGCAATATTCATTCGCTTCTGCCTTAGGGTTCATTTCACCTCCTAGGGTTCAATCAAGTTATTCTAAACATGCACTTCATTTATTTAAATCTTAATATTAAAGTGAACCACTCTACCGGGACACACAGGTGGAATGGGGGCTCAGATCACAAATTCCGTCACCTCCGTGGGTCTCGTGTACTCAACTGGTTGGAGACTTATACAATTGACCAACCACATCAAACGAGTTCAAAACTGTATACAAGTGACACTAACACGTAGACAATCTCGAACGGAAACCAACGATACTTTGTTTGCGCAAATTCGACTCCGTTTGGGCCCTGAACCGACCTAAACACTCTTCCCAGTTCACTTGAATTGGACCAGGCAGGCAGGTCCAGCTGGACTGGCTGCCTGATGTCTGAAACATAACAACCAGACCAAAATCAGACGTCTGGAACAGTGCCCAGACGTCTTAAACCACAACAGAGATCTCACCTTGCGTTCTACGTTAAGACCAAACGTCTAGAACTCCTCAGGGTCGTCCTAGAGTCTTTCCAGACGTCTGAGTTCACTATCAGATGTCTGTAGAGACGTTTAAATGTCCCAAAGCATCTGGGAAGCCACGCCTGCGCTTCTTCCCAACGACCCTGCATGCACATAGTGACATATAGTCATGCAGTGACAAATCATACGACAAAATCACAGGGTCAGGATTTTACCTCTGGAAAGCCACCTAATTGAACGTTTGATACTACGTCCAGACGTCCGGTCAAACATCTGTCGAGGGGTGTAGACGTCTGATCTGTGTAGAAACTCCTCCCAAAGACCTTTGCGAGCCTTCCTCTTCTCGCGAAGGTTCTCTCGCCCTACAACACACATGCATAAGGACTCAAGCCACAGTAGGGGTAAGTGAGACGGTACAAAAGCAATCATACCTCGAACAGGTTGTTACCTTTGATTTTTGTGCTATATCAGACGTCTTGATGCAGCTCCGGATGTCCGACCAGACGTCTGAGGATCCTCCTAGACGTCCAATTCTGTAGAAAAATGTCTCCGCAGAACCATTTGTGAGGATTCTTTCCTCGCAAACAATACTTCCTCGCAACACCTCCTACCCTGCTCAGGAGCTTCAGCAGCATCTCCTCTCAAGCTCCTCCTCGCAGCCGAGCCCCAACAACTCCCTCTCTCCCATGCAAGCTCGAGCTCCACACTCTTCCTCGCACAGCCGCTCCCTCAGCAGTAATCAGATGGGGGACGGATAGGGGAAGGAAGGTAGTGCCACAGGGAGAGGGATGTGGGGGTGTTACGAACGGGCGCTCCAGACGTCTTTTAAGACGTTTGGGAGGTGGCCCAGACGTCTGGAATCACTTACAGACGTCGGACTAGATGTCTGGGATCATTTCCAAACGTCTGAAAATCGATTATTTTGGCACGCTACTATTAGTCTGCGCGCCTATGCGCGCAGACCTGCGTTTTCTCTCTCTCCCTCTCTCCTGCGGCCGCAGACGCCTCTGCCGCGTTCACTCTCTCCTCCTCGCGCGGCCTTAAAAGGGCCACGCCTCTCCCTCACTCCCGTCACCTCCGCCTCCTTCCTCTTCTCCTTCAGCCAGTGCGCGAGAGCGAGCGCGAGGGTGCAGCGGCAGCGACAGCTACGGTGAGCGTGGGAGGAGATGCTGCGCGTAGGAGAGGCGCTCGGCCATGAGGGCGAGCTCACCGGGGTTGCTAGGGCCGGCGGGGGGCGCAGTGGGTGCGGAGCGACGCGGGAGGACTGCTGCGGCTAGAGCAGTAGGCAGAGCACTCGCAGTGCGGCCGGGCGTTGCGAGCGGAGGGCGAGTGGCGCCCTGGTTCTGGAAAATTTTCCAGAATCAGACGTCTATGCTTCTAGACAGACGACGGGAACGACGTCTAGAAGACTGTCCAGACGTCTGAAAGGTGAGTTTTTTCGTCTCCTTCCTTCCCTTCGATTGACCGTACTAAGAGAGAGAGGAAATGGGTACGCGCAGGGTCGGAGATTCGCATCCAACGAGAATCAAATGTCTTGCTGCAGTGCCAGACGGCGGGAACAACTTCCAGACATCCTGGGTGACCATCGGACGTCTAGGAACTAGGCCAGACGCCCCCGCAAGCTTCTGGACGTCTGAGAGCCCACGCAGAGTGAGGTAATTCCATGATCCACTTTTTAAGACATCTGGAAGAAGTTTCGGACGTCTGATTTTGCACTGTTTCATCGTTTTCAACCCGTTTCGGGCCAGTTCGGGCTCCGTTTTCCGCGTTTCAAGTCGCGTTCTTTTCAGAATTACATCCTCTACCTGTCTACAGTAGCTGTATACTGTTTTGAGAAGTTCCTTGTGTTTGATCCTTGTGATAGGACCCCGTTCCGTTGCAGTCTCGGGGTTGCGGAGGCACGCGGGATTCCCGACCACGCCCCCAGTTCGCCTGTTGTAACTGGTAGAGTGGCTTTAAGTATAATCTGTTAAATTATGAAACCATAAATATAACCTAGGACATTGCATGAATCCTAGGAATGAGAAATGGATTGAATGGTAGATTCCTAGGGTGTAGCATGAATCCTAGGGCTGGAAAACTAGATTGTATAATAGATCCTAGGATATGGCATGACTCCTAGGACGGGAAAACTAGTGGAATGTATGAATACTATGGTCTTGGAAAATGTGGAAAGGAAATAATAGTTGCCTGTGAATTGAATTAACAGCTGCCTGTTATGAATAAATGGACATGATTAAGAATATGGGATGTATGAACGTGAAACTGGAATGGTGAAACTGGAATGTTCTGAGTTAAAGAGCTGGAACCCTACGGGGAATTAGGAGTAGAACTCCTAGAAAGTGAATGGAATAGAATTGGGGAAGTGAGCTGGCCCTTGGGTATGGAGTACCAAGGAGAGCGACTGTCCCCCCTGTTTAGTGCAGAGCGGAGCCAGCCGCCCCAGGGACCCGGGGTTAGGACTGGCCACTCTGTACCGACTTGCTGGCCCTCGTATACGTAGTACCGAGGAGAGATACTAGTGTAGGGAGGTACTAGCTACCCCACGGGCCCCGGGGTTCTGCTAACCTCCCACACCGACTTGTTAGGCCCACTAGGGCAAACCAGGGTAGTCAGGCGAGGGTGCGCGGACTGTGGAGGGGCAAGGCCCCTGTTTGGTTACTGTGGAGGGGTTGGACCCCTGTTACTGAGAGGGCTCTGCCCTGTACTGGTTCCGTGCTGTGCTTTGGGCGCACCCATTAATGGAAACGACTGACCGCGTACCAGTGCAGGTTAGCTACCCGTGCGTTTACCGCGCGTGCTGTAGTCACCGTTACATCTGTCAGTGACCTTAGGGTGGTTGACTGAGAGTAGGATCACCACAGGGGACTATCCCGGCCAGGAGAGCACCACTTGCTACTTCTACTGTTCGGAAAAGACTGCAATCAAGATCGTTCCCACGAGGAACATTCGAGATCAAGTGAAGGATCTGAGAAATAGATAAATTGTGAAACAATAGAGAGACGTAAATAAAGGAAGAAAGAAAATTAAACAGCTACTGTACACTTTACTGTTTCTTTAATTTAGCTGCCACTCTACTCAGCGTTTTGCTGACGTGTTACACTCGTTACCTTTCAGGACCAGGTGTTGAGCAGCCAGGGTCAGCGGCTGCAGAGGGCGCTAGGCCGAGTAGGGTCCAGTAGAGTTACCACTGTTCTCTTGTACCTCTTTTTGTTCCGTTATAGTGAGTAGTTCTTGTTTCCGCTGTACTTTTCTTTACCTGCAATTCATATTATGTTATGAATGTTGTTCTACTGTTGTGGTGGTATATACTGTAGTGGTTTCTTTCCTTACTGCTGTATTTCCTTACTGTTAGTTATATTCATGCTGAATGTGGTTTATTTTACTGCTCTTTTGGTTACTTCCTCGTTGGACGACTAGGTCTTGGGATTAGTCGAGTCGGTCCGGTTCTCGTGTCTCGTAGGGACTTGGGAATCGGGTCGTTACAGGGGGAGAAGTAGAGGTTCGAACCTCACAGTTGGGGGAGTTTTATAGGGTGTGGGTTAGGGTTTAGGGGGGAAAGGAGGTGTACGTGGGTGTGGGTGTGGGGTCGGGGTTTTTTGCACAAAAAGTCCCACAAAGGTCCCATTTTTCCTGCAAATCCTCCCCTCCAAAGATTTAGGGGGTTTCAACTTGCAACGAGACCCCCAAAATCCCCAAAAATGCAACAGACCCTTGGGAAGGGTCATTTCATAGTTCCCAAATCTATCCATCAAATGTCTGAGGGTACAGAAGCAAAATTAACTTCTGAACAAACTAAAGAGAGTGATGTCCCTTCCCTTTCACGCCAAGTGTGATATTTGGTACAATCCTTCTTCACGTGTTCTTCTCCCTTGCAGAAGAAGCAGGATACCTTAGGCTTCTTCTGACTCCCTTTGGAGGAGGATGAACTGGCATCACTTGTATCCTTAGCCCGCTTCCTTTTGGGCCTAGAAACTAGATGAGCACTTTCTGGTTTGTCCTGTTTCAACCTCTCTTCCTCTTGCACACTATGAGAAATGAGCTCATTAAGAGTCCACTTCTCCTTTTGGTAGTTATAGCTGACCTTAAACTGCCCATATTGTGTAGGAAGGGAAATCAAAACTAAGTGCATGAGAAGGTCATCTGACAACTCCAACTTAAGTGCCTTTAGTTTCGAGGCTAAATTGGACATTTTCCATAATATGCTCCCTTATGTTTCTAATGCCCCTGTACTTGAGTAAGACAAGTTTGCTAAGGAGATTGCTTGTCTCAGCTTTCTCACTCTTAGTAAATCTTTTCTCAATCTCATTAAGGAATTTCTTAGCATTTAATTCCTTTGAGATAGCACCCCTAAAGTTTTCTGGAATAGCACGTTTCATGATCATTAGACACATGCAATTTGATCGCTCCCACCTCTCAGAGTTCTTTATTTACTCAGAAGAACTCTTATCCGTAAGAGGGGAGGGAGGATTAACTCGAAGTGCATAATCTAGATCCATGCATCCCAGAACAATAAGGACACTTTCTTTCTAGAATTTAAGATTAGATCCATTTAGTTCTGGAATAGAATTCAGGTTGGCAGTTATGGCAGATGCAGAGGAGTTAACTGGAAAAACAAAGAAAATAAACCAAATACATGCCCAGAATGAAGTAACTTAACAATACAATCATTAATATTTAGTCTTTGGACAATAAACATTAATATTGTAAAGGGCAGTCTTAAGAATGATAAATAGCTATTGAAAACAATCATGTAAGTAATCAAGCCATCTTTGGATTAACTTAACCACTCACATGAAAGCGTAATAATTCAATAGGATATTTATCATTTAATGTGTACATATGCATTCAGTAATGAGGTGGCTCACCTTTAGGTTAAGCTCCACACATAGGAATACAACGTACATAATCGCTTTAATGTTTCAAATAAACCGACATAAGAAGTAACCTGCTTTGGCAAGAATTACTAAATGTGACAGAGTACTTATTACATTAAAACCACCTACTAATGTTCGCACCAAAATTTTTATGACAAATGTATCCTAAAAATATCACTCTAGTACCAGTACTCAAGATTGGTACCAATATTGATCTTAGGTACCGGTACTTCATGAGTACTTGATCGATCCTAAGACCATGTGATGAGTACCGGTACTCCATCGATACTGGACCAGTCCTAGGTCGCAGCCAGTATCCCTCATGTACCGGTACTCATCATGAGTATTGGTACTCATATGATACTGGCAATGCCTCTGGACGTCACCAGTATCCCACATGTACCGGTAGTCATCATGAGTACCGGTACTCCTTTGATACTAGTGGCACTTCCTTGTGTCTGACCAGTATCCAACATGTATCGGTACTCACGATGAGTATTGGTACTCCATCGATACTGGTGGTGTCTGGGAAGCACCCAATGGGTACTCATGCCTTACCAGTACCATGAGTACTGATACCGGATTGATCACGGCTCGATTCTAGGGCGGCAATATGAAATCAGGATTTGGAGAAAACACCCCAAATCACGATTTTAATCACAAAACTCAATTTGAATGTTAAACGTGGGATACAAATGAACATGAAAACCCAAAAACAAACATTAGTGATCATTGATTCATCAAGATGGGGATCGAATCAATCCAAAAACTTAAACAAAAACAATCCCCAAAAAATCGAACGGAAATTGCTTTTCTCAAAATCCGATTCATTTAGGCAATGACATAGCGAATCCGATTCATTTAGGCTCTGATACCACTTGATGGATTTAATACGTATAAAATCAAAATCGAATGATTTTCTATCATCCCAAGACCAATCTATTCCTCATAACATCAACCAAAATGAAAACGGAAAGGAAAGGATGGAGGGATACCTAAATCCATCGTAGCGGAAGCAAAGCGGAGATTGCGAAAATCCTCTGGGACTGTGGGCTTGCTTCTCCAATGAGCGGCAGTGACTATGGTGCTTCCAGAAGGTTGAGAAGGTGAAAAGAACTTATGGGGTGGTGGTAAACGTGTTAGACGTGATACCCCATGGGCTCTATTTATAACTTTTCTGCGATGGGATGCAGAAAATCAAATGCCCATTTTGCCCTCACCTCTCTAAGGACCATAACTGCTTAAATTAAAATATCAATTCCACCGATCACGAAATTGCATTTTTCTCTTAAGCTTTCTGTAAAGACCCGTTCTGTTCTGAGCCCTTTAAGACGTCTGGACGGTCGGTCGGACGTCTGGTCGGACGTCTGGACACACTCCCAGACGTCTGAAAATTGAAAAATTTGTACGTAGCTTCGCGTCTACACGCTGGCTGCATGCATACTGCTTTTTTCCCTCTTCTCTCTCTTTTTTTTCTCCCCCCGCAAAACCCTAGCGCACCCTTATATAAGGCCCTCTCCCCCTTCCTTTCTTCCCCACTCCACCACAACCACCTTCCTTCCTCTCCACTACAGCGAGAGGGGCGAGCTCGAGAGAGAGTGTGAGAGCAAGCGACGAGGAGGAGAGGCGGTGTGAGGAGAGGAGGAAGAGCTTGAGCTCGCGAGCTCGTGGGAGCTCGCCAGAGGACGAACAGTCGGAGAGGCACGTGCAGGAGGAGCGTCGGGGGAGACGTCCCCAACACTTGCTGCAATCGGAGCTACAGGCAAGGCCACAGCTGCGCGCGGCAAGGAGAAGTAGAAGGTAGTTCTGGTTTTGGGATTTTCCCAGAATCAGACGTCTGGCGTGACATCCTGACGACTGGGTGGACGTCTGGTGACAACACCGGACGTCTGAAAGCAGTGTTCCGCGAAGGTATGTTCCTCTTGCAGTTACGCACACCGCAGCTTCGACCTGCATGACTAAAAGTGGATGATTTTCCTGTCGCATGCAGAGATAGCTTCTGCAAGTCACGGGGCACGCCCTCCCACGCATTTCGGATGTCTGAACATCTTACCAGACAACCGGAAGCACTCCCAGACGTCCGGAGGATAGGTCGGACGTCTAGAGTTGGATCCAGATGGTCAAGTAGGGGTTTAGACGTCTGAAGTTGACGCAGAAACCTGAGGTGAGACTCTAGTTACTTTTAAGATGTCTAGACCTTGTGCCAGACGTCTGATTTAGGTCTAAAGTCTTATTTTTGACCCATTTAGGGTCCGTTTGAGGTTCGTTTTACGCAAATAAGATATCGGTGTTTTCCTTGTGAGTTCCTCTACATGTTAGAAAGCCTTTTATTCTATTCTGAACATTCCGTTGTGTTATGTTCCTTGGTATAAGATTTCGATCGGTTGCGGATTCGAGGCTTGCTGAGGCACGTGAGCCTGCCGTTCGAGCCCCTAGTACTCCCGGATTGTCTGGTAGAGTGGTTTCCCTTGTTTTAAATTATAAAACATAAATGCATATGAGAAACTGGATAACTAGAAACCTAGGATGTGGCATGAATCATAGGACAAGAAGTACTTACACTGTTTGTATGCATGTTTGAGATTGTAATCTTAAATGAGTGAATAGAAATGTGAACAACTGCTTGTTAATAAACAAGAGCTTCCTGTGAAATATGAAATGCCTGTACTAGTTAGACAGATACTTGTGACATTTCTTGTTGTATATGCAAATTGTGAAAATATGAGTTACATGTGTAAAATCTGAGAATGGAAATGTGAATGATGAAACCTGGTATGGAATGACATGGGGAATATGAGCATGAACCTTACGGGGAATTAGGAGTAGAGCTCCTATGGATAAATGGAATGGATTTGAAAATGTGAGTGGGAGGTGTGCTGGCCCTTGAGTACGTGATACCAAGGAGAGCAACTGTCCCCTATTTATTGTAGAGCGGAGCTAGCCGCCCTTGGGTTGGGATCCAAGGTTAGGATTAGCTATTCTACACCGACTTCTTTGGCCCTCGTATACACTGTACCAAGGTGAGCTACTACTGTAGGGAGAGAGCTAGCCACCCTACACCGACTTGTTAGGTCCACTTGGCAAACCGGGGTAGTCAGATGAGGGTGCGTGGACTGTGGAGGGGCGAGACCTCTGTTTGGTTCTAAGGGGCTGGACCCATGTTATTGAGAGGGCTAAGCCCTATACTGTTCCGTGCTGTACTTTGGGCGTACTCGCTTGTGGAATCGACTAACCGCGTGCCAGTGCGGGGTAGCTACCCATGCGCTTATCGCGTGTGCCGTAGTCACCGCTACATCTGTCTGTGACCTTGAGGTGGTTGACTGGGTGTAGGATCACCACGGGGGACTCTCCCAGCTAGGAGAGCACCACATGTGCCTTCTCCTCTTCGGAAAAGACTGCAATCAAGATCGTTCCCACGAGGAACATGCGGGATCAAAGAAAGAGATCTGAAAAGTAAACCAATGGGTAAAAAGGAATGACTTGTAAAATAAAATAATTGAAAAAGATAAATTACCTGTTAGCTTTTACTGCTTTAGTTTTTTTTGTTAGCACTCTACTTAGCATTCGCTGACTCCATTTTTCCCATACCCCTTTTACAGGTCCAGGAGTTGAGTAGCCCGAGCCGTCGGCTGTAGAGGGTGCTAGGCCCAGTCGAGCCCAGCAGTAGTTCCTGTTGTTTTACTTCTTTTTTTGTTAGTGAGTTCAGACTCTTGTTACCGTTTATGTTGTTGTGCTTTGTTTTAGCTTTATTATTATGGTGGTGATATGTACTGTTAGCAGCTTTTACTTCCTTTACTGCTGTACTCTTTTACTGTTAGTTACTTAGCATAGTGAATGTGGTTTACTTTCTTGCTCTTTGGTTATTTCTTGCTGGACGACTGGGTCTTGGGATTAGTCGAGTCGAGTCGGTCTCATGTTCTATAGGGATTCGGGAACCGGGTCGTAACACTTTCTATGCATCAAATCCCATATCCTAATGAGATGCGAATGATCAATTTACATAACTAGATCATTTTAATGGCCATAAATGTGATGTCTAAATTTATGTATATATTTAACGTATAATTCCTTATAATAATATATGTTGGTTCATATTATAATTCTAACACCCAATTGATACTAACTTTGTTGTCGACATTTGGATATGTTCATTTTTTATTTTGGATTGAACATCAATTGGCAAAATCTTCTCCAACAATGAATTATCCGAATCAAGGGATGTTTGATGATGAGCTCAGAAATTTATAAAAGGACAATACCTACACACTCAGGCATGACGAGAGTGTCCATAGTTTCAATCCAATTGTCTCACCATATATTGGTATTCCTTCCATTTCTAAATCTCTAGTAATAACCTTAGAATAATTCTCCCTTGACCTTAATAACGCATGGATCTTTCCAAAAAGGTGAGTAATTGTTGAACATCTCACCTCTCTAAAATCTCCCATGAGGAAAAACGTAACTTGAAGGGTTTTCTTCAAAAAAGCATCCTTAGGTCATTCTCTATTAGTGTAGTTAACTTAGAATTTGCCATTTCAGTAATTTTGTATAAATGTATGGGTTGTTGTAAATCTTTGTATTGTATTCTGTTATGAGGTCTTCTCTATAAATACAATAGATGTTAGTGTAAGAATCATAATGCAAACCATTATATATTGTTATTAAGAAATTATGCATTACATGTACATACGTATTTGAAATCACATTTACGGACTTTAATGTAATCTAATTATATAAATTGACCATTCATATCTCGTTAGGATATGGGATTTCATTTCCATTATTTGTTTTGCAGTAATCATGAGAGGAATGGAATGAGAAATCCCCTCTTGATTCCATTACCATGTTTGGATTTTAAATTTAATAAAGGAATAATATTTCCAAAGATTTTCCCATTCCCATGAAAGAATGAAATCCCAATCCCATCAACCCCCTTGAGATTCGATATTCCTTTTCACTGTTCTCTTTCCAAATCAGACCATTTTGTAGTCTATTAAAATCGTGCATCATCTCCATGGGGATGTTCATCGCATGAAATGACCCTTTCTAAGGGTCGTTCGGGAATTTTTCCGGAATGATAGGGGTGTTAATGCAACTTTAAACCCCCTGGGCTTAAGTTTGTGGACTCTGCAAGGAAAAGGAGGTTTTTGAGGGGGTCAATCTTGCAAAATACCCCCACCCCTCCACCCTCAACCCACGCACACAAACAACCAAACCCTAAACCCTCCTCTTTAAAAGGACCCCCTCACCTCTCCACCCTCTCCACACCTCCAACGCCACCACCACCACCTCCACTTCCCCTCAACCACTTGCAGCCGTCGCCCCTCCCATCTCCTCTTCCACCTTGCAGCCAAGAGGAGGAGAGGAAGGAAGCAAGAGGACCACGGAGGGCACCCCTCTATTTGATCCACCACCCCCATCCACCTCCTTCCCTTCCCCTTGCAGCTGTGCGTGGAGGAGGAGAATAGGGGAACCGGAGGAGCGCACGGAGAGGGAGAGAAAGAGGGCAGTAGGAGAGAATGTGAGGGAGGAAGATCAGCAGGAAGAGAAGTTGCTGCAGCTCCACGGGCGGAGAGGAGGAGTTCGCGAGAAGAGAGCCTTCGCGAGGAAGCTCTAAGCGCAGACATTTCCGCATTATTAGATGTTTGCAACCTCTATCAGACGTCTGGAAGTGTCGTCGGACGTTCGGAGAAGGCCTAGGACGTCTGACAGTACTAGGGTGCTGAGGTACATACCATTCACGAGCCTGCATGCGTGTATGGTCATGTTTAGGTGTCGCACTTTAAGCTACACGTGCATGCACAGGTACGAGGGAGTTGGAAAGGCATGTGGCACGACCTTCGAGGAGCTTTAGAACGTCTAAGGACCGTGTCAGCCATCTGACTACTCTTCCAAACGACCAGGAGTAGTGCTAGACATCTGGAAGCTCCCTCAGACGGCTGCAAAGGGGTTCAAACGTTTGAAAAAGATGCAAGAAAGCAAAGTGAGCTATTGCGTTCGTTTAAGACATCTGAGACAAGTCCCAGACGTCTGATTTTAGTTAGAGTGCATGCTTTCGGGTCAGTTTAGGGTCCAAACGGAGTCAGTTTTATGCAAACAAAATATCGTTGGTTTCCATTTGGAATTCTCTATGTGTTAGTGTCATACCTATGCTATTTGAGCACATTTGACATGTTGGTCAACCATATAGGTTTCCAGTCCGTAGTGTACACGGGACCCGCGAAGACGTCGGGATCTACCGTACGTGCCTCCATTCCAACTGTATACCTTGGTAGAATGGTCCTCTGTAATACTGCGATTTAAATGATTAAAGTGCATGCTATATTAGAAATATCTAATTGAACCCTAGGATATGAAATGAACCCTAGGGCTAAGGAGGATGAATATACATTACTTGAACCACGCTGTTATACTCTGAAATGCATGTTAAAGTCTTTACTGCTAGCAACTGGATAGTTAATTGATGTGGTGATTACTTAATTTGTTGAATTACGAGCTGTCTATTATACGATTAAGAATTGGAATGTGAATGAAAATATATGTCGTATCATGAAATAAGACATGCTGATGCACGAACCTATGGGGAGCTAGAAAAGGAATTAAAATACTGTGGTATGAAAATCCGATGTGTGTGGAAACATGTTACCTACGAGCTGGTAGGTTGTATGGACTTGGGTATGAAAAATGAGTTGGCCCTCGTGTACGCGTTACTGAGGAGAGCTACTATCATTTTAGTGTAGGGGGAGCTAGCCACCCCTTGGGTTGGGACCCGGAGTTAGGATTGGCTACCCTACACCGACTCTTGTTAGGCCCACTGGGCAAACCAGGATAGCCGAGCAAGGGTACGCAGACTGTTGAGAGGTGTGGCCCCTATTCTATTCTGTGTTATACGTTTGGGTGTACCCGCTAGTGAAAACGACTGACCGTGTGCCAGTGCAGGGTAGCTACCTGTGCACTTATTGCACGTGTCGTAGTCACTGCTACGTCACGGCCATGACCGTGGGGTGGTAGACTGCGTGTAGGACTACCACAGGGTGCTCTCCCAACCAGGAGAGTGCCACGTGTATATCTTGCATTGTAGGAAAACTGCATCAAGATCGTTCTCTTAAGGAACAAGTGGATTAAGAAATGTTGTGGACCCTTACTAGAAATCGAATTAGAAACACATAAATGTTTTAAACGAGAACAAGTAATAATACATAATTGAAAATTATATAGTTAGTTAGCTGTTGTTCCTTTACGTTTAATTACAAGTAAATGACATACCCACCACTCTACTCAGCGTTAGTTGACCACAGATTTATATAACCATGTTCAGGTCAGGTAGTTGAGCAGCCAGCGCCACCAGTTGCAGAGGGTATTGGGCCCAGTCGAACCCAGCCGTAGTTGTATTTTCTCTGCTTTCTATTTCAGAGTCCCTTTGTTGGTAGTGAGTATCTTTAGCCTATAGTAACTATTTTTGTTATATCTCTAATTGCAATGGCTATGTCTGTAATCGTACTCTTTCGCTTGTGGCATGTAATAGTTTTGGGATTTCTATTCTGTTTTCATTACTGCCTATTATCTATTTTATGCTTAGTTACATTGCATGTGTAGTTGTGGGATGATTTTGTGCATTTGGTTATTTCTCGATGAACGACTGGGTCTTGGGATTTAGTTGAAGCAAGCCATTCTCGAGTTCTGTAGGGAGCCAGGATCGGGTCGTAACATCGTAGCATCTGATCTGGGCAAAAATAAATTGTGTTGATCTATTCCACGAGTGCTGATCTGTTCCTCTGCAGCATCGACGTTCATCGGCTTTGTGTCTTCAGCATTCAGGTATAATTTTTTTTTTTAAGAAATAAAATGTGATAGTCGTCGTCAACCTGGTGGTCAAATTGGGGAGGAGGGGGGATGTGGACGTCGTTAGTTGGTGGAGTCATCGACGTTGACCTGACAGAGCAAGCAAATGGTTGGGGGTGGTCGAGCGAAGGAGGAGGGTTAGCGGAGCAAGTGGACGGTCAAGGTTAGTCGAGTGGGGGAGGAGGAGGGTCAGCGTTGCAAGTGGATGGTTCAGCCTAGTTGAGTGGAGAAGGAGGAGGGTCGGTGTAGCAAGCGGATGGTCAAGGTGGTCGAGTAGGGGAGGAGAAGGGTCAGCGGAGCATGTGGACTGTTGAGGGTGGTCGAGAGGGGAAGGAGGGTCGACGGAGCAGGCGGACGACAAAGGAGGGTTACGAAGTCAGGATGAGGTGGTCGAGCAGGAGGATTATGAGGTTAGGGGAGGAGGAAGGTCAGAGGAGGTCAAGCAAGAGGGTTGCAAAGTTTGGGGAGGAGGAGGGTCAGAGGTGGTCGAGTAGGAGGGTTGAGAAGTTGGGGGAGGAGGGTCGGAGGTGGTCAAGCAAGAGGTGTTGGGGAATGGTGTTGGGAGAGCAGGAGGTGTTGGGGGAGGAGGGTGTGTTTGTTGGGGGAGGAGGGTTGGAGGTAGTTGAGCTATTGGAGAATGGTGTTGGGGAGCAGGAGGTGCAGGACACCCCATTTTCTTTTTCACAGGCAGGGAGCAGTGAGTAGGAGGTGTGTTTGTTGGGGGATGAGTGGGTTTTTTTCATAGGCACCCCCTTTTCTTTTTTGAGTTAAACACATGACAGGGTGCAGAAACGTATGATGATAAAGATGTAATGAAATAGGTTATGTCTATAATTCTTTTTAAGAGGAAATGAGAACAAGAGATTATAAGGGTCCTGTATATTTTTTTATCTAAGGAAAAAATATTGCTTACATATTTTTTCATACTTCTTGCAACACGTTATAATACACGTGCATTAGCAAGTTATCCTACAACCATATTAAAGTGGAACCAGCATATTATAAAACCACTTCAATTTATAAAAAGATGTTCTTCGTATTTGTGTGACATATAGGAAGTTTTTTGAAAATGTTTGATTGCAATTGATTGATGTGAGCATAGTATATAATAAGCAACCTCTTTTACTTGTTGGCTTAGTTAAGTAGGGAGATGGAGGAATATATCAAAGTGTTGTAGTTGGAGTAACTTTACAATTTTCCTATTGTATTTGTGGAGTTATGATCCTGACTCTGTAATCAATTTAATCCAAACATTGTTAGTTTAGTTTATTTCTTATTGTATTTGTACCTCTACACTCAAATGTAAACACCAATGGATTCATATTTTCAAATGTTCAGTTTACGTTCTTGCTATTGTAAAGAATTCGTAGCTCACATAAATTGCTCATTATATTTTGAAGAAGTCAAAATAATTTAGACAATTAATATGTAAAAAAAAAATTAATAATAAGTGCCTATTTCTTTTTCAAACAAGAAAAGGGAGTAATGATCTATATTTGCTTATGATTTTTTATGTGATTTGTATTCTTTTGCACCTAAATTAATTAAGCATCTTATGTAAATTGCTTATATTGTGCAAATTTTAATTCATTTTTCTTTTTAATATCATGTAGTTATGGCACATTTACCTAGTTCATTAAAGAAGAAGAAGCAATGACAGAAAATGATCATAATTATAATATGTTGATTGAATATACTACGATTGGTACACCTATTTTTCATTATTATGAAGGGGATTGTCCGATGGCATAGCATAAAGCATCTATCGAAGAGAAATATGATTAATTTAGACTATCAACGAAGTGAATCTCTTCAAAGATTGTTATGTGATAATGACACAAGTTGTTACGAGATGACAAGAATGGATTGATTTGCCTTCTCAAAACTTTGTGACTTGCTAAGAACTATTGGCAAATTATCAGATTCTTGAAACATGAAAGTTGACTAGCAAGTTGATATCTTTTTACATATTATTGCTCCTCATGTAAAAAATAGAGTTATCAAATTTCATTTCATATAGTCTGGAGGGACGATCAACAGATATTTCCACCGTGTTTTGAATGCTGTTTTACAACTACATAATGAGTTATACAGAAAGCCACAACTAATTCTTGTAAATTCAACTGATGATCAATGGAAATGATTTAAGGTACATACATATTTGCGTAATTTTACATAGTCATCTTTAATTTAGGGCGTGTTTGTCATTTTAGTAACCATCGATTTATGTCCTAGGATTGCATTGGTGCTCTTGATGGATCATAGATTGAAGTGATTGTACCAGAAATAGAAAAATCGAAGTATAGGTCAAGAAAATAGACAATTGTAATTAATGTTCTGGGTGCATGTTCACCAGATATGCAATTTATCTATGTATTATCAAGTTGGGAATGATCTGCAACTGATAGTCGTGTTTTGAGAGATGCACTTTTAAGAAATAATGGGTTAATTGTTCCTCGCGGTAAATATACTTTATTAAGTTTATTTAAATTGACTACATAAATATATCAGAAACCTAAAGTCTTAATTTTTACTTACAGGGCAATATTATTTGGTAAATTGTGGATATATGAACATTGAAGGTTTTCTCGCTTCCTATAGAGGACAACGGTATCATTTGACTTTGTGGAGAATAAATTATCAACCAAGTACTTCTAAAGAAGTGTTTAATTTAAAGCATGCAAAAGCAAGGAATGTGATTGAGCGTTGTTTTATATTACTAAAGAAACGTTGGACGATATTGAGGAGTCCCTCATTTTATCTAATAAAAGCTCAAAATAGAATTATTTTAGCTTCCTGTCTTCTTCATAATTATGTAAGACGTGAGATGCAATATGGTCCAATAGAAGATGAAGTACCAGAAATTCCAAATATGGAAATGAATGGGCAATACTCAACAAATGAATTTGATGAAGAAGACGAATCAGAGTTGATAACAACTGTAGAACCATTGGATGCATGGATGTTATGAAGAGTTAATTTAGCTAATGAAATGTTTAATTCGTGAATATAATTGAGCACTTTCTTTTTTCTTTGTTAGTCATTTCCCTGACAATCTTATTTCAAAAAGTAAAATTTTCTTGTAATTGAATAGTTAAAGTTGCTTTATATTTTTTTGCAATTTATGAAGATTATTTCTTTTTCTTATATATTTGTTTTATCTGATCTAATTTTGTAAATTATTTTTAAAAGATATGAACCAAACAGCAGAAATGAATTTTGACCTTGGAAAGAATAAGCGAAAATGGTCAGATGAGGAAGATCAAAAGCTTATCGAAGCACTACTTGATTTGGTTCATGATGGGACCTACAAGGCTGATAACGGATTCAAATCAGGATATCTTGGAGTATTAGAAAAGACACTTCCCGGTCGTGAAATAAAAGGAAGGCCACATATTGAATCATGAATTAAGACATTTAAAAATCACTTTTACATTGTGTGGGATATGTTAAATGGAGGTACAAGTATCTTTGAATATGATCCAAATTTAAAGTGTGTGATTGTTGAGAATGATTTTTGGGAAAATTATTTGCAGGTAATTATGTTTTTAACTGATATAATTTTATTTTATTATAAATTAAATTTTCTTATAACATTTATTTATTATTTGATTACAGAGTCACAAGGGTGCAGCTCAATTAAAAAATAAGTAATTCCCATATTGTAATGACTTTTGTACTATTTTCGAGAAAGATCGTGTCACAGGAAGCAATGCTCAAGTTGCTGCTGATGTTATTAATGAAGTTGAGGTTGAAACTACAAATGAGAATGATGCTAATAGAGTTAGTTTAAATGATATTGATTTTGGATCCCCTCTTCTTTCAAAAAATCAAGTATCTAAAGAGAATTCTATTTGTGAACGTAAAAGAAAGAGGTTTCTTATAGATAGCCTAGGAAAATCTATCATTGACGTTGCAACTATGATTACTTCAGAAATTAAAGAAGCAACCGACCAATTTAGTAGAACTATTAAGATTAAAGCTCTTGAAAATAAACTGAAGCTGAATGGAGAGTTATAAAAAATAACTTCATTTAATCAAAGTTAATGCCATCAAATTGGTCTGAAGATTGCTCGTGATGCAGATGCATTGGATTTTTTCTTTATTCTCACGGATGATGAGAAAGAAGGCTTTGCTAAATTTTTTAGATTAAAATTGTTGGGAGTTTATTTTTTGTGATTCTTTCAATGAATAATGTAGTTAAATTCTTATTATTGAGACATTTATATTTCGTAAATTAGCCTTCAATGTTTTCCTTATCTATTGGTTTGCTATTTTGTTTGGATAAGCATGTTAAATTTCAATTAGTTTAATATATATAAAGTATTGGATTAAATTGAAATATTTCTTTAAATTAAGGACTTTTATGTAAATTAATAATATTTATCCCTTATTAATGGATTACGATGTAAATAACTTAAATTTTACGTTAAAACTGATAATTACCATATTTTTAGAAAGGTATTGGGTCAAATATGTAAAAAAGTTTAGATTCTATTCATCTTGATAACTGAGCCTATCAAATAAATGAAAGGAATTAAATCCATCCTTAATGATTTCATTCCTACCGTAATCCAAACAAAGAAATGGAATCAACAATTCATTTCTATTCCTTACCTCATTCCATTCTATACTTGATTCCATTTCATCTCCATTCCATTGCTACGAAACAAACACACCCTAAGGGAAATGCAATTCCGTGATAGATGAAATTGTGATTTCATATTCAGCTGTTATGGTCCCTAGAGGGGTGTGTGAGAAGTGGGCAGGTTTTCGATTTCTCTACATCCCATCATAGAGAATATAAGGCTCAAGAGAAAAACTCAAGGGGGTACGCTCTCCATTTAGTTCTCTTCTGCTCTCGCTCTCTGAACCCTCTGGAAGCACCATTGCCTCTGCCTCTCGTTGGAGAAGCAAACCCTATGGCTCTAGAGGATCTCCGTGGTCTCTTCAAATCTTCCGCTGCGATGGATTCAGGTATCTTTCTATTGTTCCTCTTATTCTCAATCGTTGTGGGTTAATGATTGGATGAAAGGATAGGTTTTGGGATTTAGAAAATCATTTGGTTTTATTTTTTATATGGATTAAAATCCATTAGTTAATCCTTTGTGACTAACCAAACTTTCCTGCTTAACCTATGTTCACGTGATTCCTAGCAGTTCCCCTGTTCTTCAGATGGTATCAAAGCCATTTTTGAAGGAAGCTATATATGATCTCCATCTCTAATAATGTTTACGCTCTTCTTCGTCATCTTGTTGCTCAGCTTCATCAAATTATAGCTACAACTCGTCAAATCTTGGGATTGCTGCAATGGATTCTTGACCAATTATGTCAATTTCAACAATATGAGGAGGTCCACTCAAATCTATAGGTTTTTCTTCTGATCAATACCTTGGAGTAAAGCTATGTTTCTCTACTTCTCTTTGTGTTTTAATTTGTTCAGTTTGTGCTCACTGCTCCGTTGTTGCTCATTGATTTGACCAACACCCAGAGCTGACTTTTGTTCAGGTTGATCCTTGATCTGTTTGTTTTGTTTAGTTTGTTTCTCTTACTTGCTTTCCTAATGGTGCAATCAGAAGTTTCCAACACAGTGATTAGTTCTATGTTGGGTATCCCATCTACTTTTCTTGCAACGATTCACAACAGTGTTTCTTATAAACTGAATACATCAAATTTTGCTTTATGGAAGGTTCAACTTCTTCCAATTATCTATGCTTACAACTTTGGAGGCTTTATTGATGGCTCTCTAATTCTACTACTGTTATAACCGGGCATCAAGCGTCGTTTAAGACGTCTGGGAAGTGGTCTAGACGTCCGGTCAGACGTCTGGAAGCCTTCCCAGACGTCTGGAATTAAATTTTTTCGGCGTACGGGTTCGCGTCTACGTGCATGCGCGCGCAGACTGAATCCACCGCCCTCCTTCTTCTCTTTCCTCTCCTTCCCTGCAGACACAGCTTTTATCTTTCTCTCTCCCCAGGCTACCTTCAAATACGCCTCTCCCTCACCCTCACTCCACTGCCTTCTTGTTCTTCTCCCTGTCAGCGAGAGAGCGAGCGAGCGAGAGCGGCAGCAGCGGCTGCTGCGAGTGTGTGGGGAGGAGGGCTGTTGCGAGAGGAATAGGGAGCTTGACCGCGAGGGTACGAGCTCGCCGGAGCAGCCATAGCCGACCGAGGGGTGCACAGCAGCGTGGGGTACCGCGGAGAAGCTGCTGCAGCTCAGGCAGCAGGCGGGCGCGGTGCGCCCATGCGTTGCGGGCGGAGGGCGAGGAGGTCCTGATTCTGGAAAAATTTCCCAGAATCAGACATCTGGACTTACGTCCAGACGACGAAGGAGACGTCTGGAGGAAGGTCCAGACGTCTGAAAGGTACGTTATTTTTATCTTCTTCTTTCGCGTGTACGGCCATGCAGCCGTTTCCGGCGAAGTCTTCTGCTTCCTTTGGTGTTGAGAGCGGGCGCTTGTTTGTGCAGGATTTGTTCGGGAAGGCGCAAGGGCACACCATCCCACAAAAATTAGACATCTGGGCACGGCACCAGACGACGGAGAGGGTCTCCAGACGTCCGAAGTGACAGTCGGACGTCTGGAAACTAAGTCCAGACGATTCAGCGGTCTTCTGGACGTCTGAAGGACTGCGCAGATCGAGGTATGACCTGAGCAATCATTTAAGACATCTGGAAGAAGTTCCAGACGTCTGATTTTGGATAGACTCGTCATTTTTGACTCGTTTAGGGTCCGTTCGGAGTCCATTTTCCGTGTTTCAAGTTTCGTTCTTCTTAGATTTAGTTCCTCTACCTGTTTACAGTAATCGTATGCTATTCTGAGTAGCTCCTTGTCTTTGATCTTTGTGTTAGGACCCATTCTGTTGCGGCTCTGGGGGTTGCAGAGGCACGCAGGCTTACCGATTACGCCCCCAATACTCTCAATTTCGCGGGTAGAGTGGCCCTTTCAATTATTTATCAAAAATTATGCAATTGTGAAATAATTAATAGAGTTTAGGGTATTGCATGAACCCTAGGATTGAAAAACTAGATTGCATGATAGATCCTAGGGTATTGCATGAATCCCAGGACTGGAAAATTAGATTGAATGATATATCCTAGGGTATGACATGAATCCTAGGATTGGAAAATTAGATTGAATATCTATACGTTGCAGTCTTAGAAAAGTAGAAAGGAAACGATAACTGCCTGTAAAATTGGTTAACAGCTGCCTGTTTATGAATAAATAATTACTGTTGAGAACATGGGTCATATGGATATAAAGCTGGAACGATGAAACCTAAATTGGCTGAGTTAAAAGAGCATGAACCCTACGGGGAATTAGGAGTAGAACTCCTGGAAAGTGAATAAAATAGAATTGGGGAAGTGAGATGGCCCTTGAGTACGGAGTACCAAGGAGAGTGACTGTCCCCCTGTTTAGTGTAGAGCGGAGCTAGCCGCCCCAGGGACCCGGGGTTAGGTCTGGCCACTTTGTACTGACTTTTAGCCCTCGTGTACACAGTACCGAGAAGAGCTACTAGTGTAGGGAGAGCACTAGCTACCCCATGGGCCCCGGGGTTCTGCTAGCCCTCCTACACCAACTTGTTAGGCCTACTGGGCAAACCAGGGTAGTCAGGCGAGGGTGCGCAGACTGTGAAGGGGCAAGACCCCTATTTGGTTACTGTGGAGGTGCTGGACCCCTGTTACTGAGAGGGCTCTGCCCTATACTGGTTCCGTGATGTGCTTTTAGCGCACCCGTTAACGGAAACGACTGATCGCATGCCAGTGTGGGGTAGCTACCCGTGCATTTATCGCGCGTGCCATAGTCACCGTTATGTCTGTCAGCGACCTTGGGGTGGTTGACTGAGGGTAGGACCACCACGGGGGACTCTCCCAGCCAGGAGAGCACCACGTGCTACTTCTACTTTTCGGAAAAGACTGCAATCAAGATCGTTCCCACGAGGAACATTCAAGATCAAGAGAAGGATCTGAGAAATAATTCAAGAGTGAATAAATGAAAAAATATAAAGAAAGAAATTAAAAATATAACGGCTACTGTCCACCTTACTGTTTCTTAGCTTTTAGTTACCATTCTACTCAGCATTTCGCTGACGTGTCACCTTTGTTACCTTTTCAGGACCAGGTGTTGAGTAGCGAGAGTCGACGGCTGCAGAGGGCGCTGGGCCTAGTAAAGCCCAGTAGTGTTACTTGTATAGTACCCACTGTACTTTTCTTTCCGTTGTAGTGAGTAGTTCTGTTACCCCTGTACTCTTTTTATTGTAAGCTTCATGTTTATGTACATGTTTATTTTCTTTACTGTTGTGGTGGTGTATACTATAGTATTTCTTTCTTTACTGCTGTATTTTGTTACTACTAGTTATATACATGGTGAATGTGGTTTACTTTACTGCTCTTTTGGTTACTTTCTCGTTGGACGACTGGGTCTTGGGATCAGTAGAGTCGGTCCAATTCTCGTGTCTCGTAGGGATTCGGGAATCGGGTCGTAACAACTACCTAAGACTATTCCACCTGAGAATAGTTCTGAACATGTTTCCAATGAAGAATATATACCTCTCTTTCTTCCACAATGCTCAACTTCTACTTAGTTGGATTCGATCTTTAGTCACTAAGAAAATTTGTCTTCAAATTACTGATCTTAAGTCTACTAGAAAAGTGTGGTCTTATCTTGAGAAAATGTTTGGCACTTAGTCCTAAGGCAAAATTTTCCAATATTGTGTTGAATGGAGCAGTTTAAAAGGAGGGATACCTTGATTATTGAATTTGCCAATAAAGCCAAAAACATCTCTTTGTCTCTCGTTGCACGTGGAAAGAAAATTAATGATGAAGGTGTTCTTCTTTCTGTAATTTCCTACTTTGAGGGGGTGAGATCAGCGTGACGTAAAAAATGCGGAATTGAAATATAAACAATCTCACAAGATGAAATCACACAAAGTACACAAAGTATTTTTAGGTGGAAACCCAAACCGGGTGAAAACCACCACCTAACCCTCTCGAGTTAGGATTTTCCGATCAACCAAGTTGATCAAAATCCACTAAACCGAATCACTTTAAAACGAGGGTGATTCAACCTCAATTACAACCACGCTACTTAGACGATGGTAGCGTACCTCAACCCCTTCTCTTCACGAGAAGGATTTTGTCTCGCGAAGGAGATGGGAATTCGCAAAGCGAATACCCAACCAAATAACAAAGATAAAACAAGTAATCCTATAGAGCCAACAAAGTAATATTTAACCTAAGCTTCTATAGGAAATAGGATGCTTCCCTTTGAAAGGAGTGCGTCGACGACGCGGATGCGTGTACCACGCGACGGCGCAACGTCACTCTCGTGAACAACGGCGGGAGAGCGAGTGCGCAATAGCTTGATGCTCTCAAGAGATGTAGAACTTGAGCTTAGAGAGCAAGAGAGACACAAAATGGTTTGAAAGTGTATTACAAAGTGTGTCTTGGTGTGTGTTTGTGTTGCAAAGGTTCCCCTCTATTTATAGAGGCCTTAGGAAGGCTTTGGAAGGCTTAGAAAATGTTTCATAGCCGTTGGGTGCAAAGCCCAAGAGAATCAGCCCGAAATCAGGAACAATCATGGCACTGACAGGCTTATCAGACGTCTAATTCTGGCATCAGACGTCTGGAAGATCACTTTAAGACGTCTGATTTCAAGGTCAGACGTCTGATTTTAGGCGGGTTCCTTCCTGACTTGAATCAGATCTAAACAGGGTTCTTGTGCAAGTCCATCAGACGACATACAGGACGTCTGGCACTATGTCTGGACGTCTGGAAACCTACTTTTACTGTGAAATGGATTTGCAACGGCTAGAAAATCTCTGAGAAGAGATTTTCGGGTCAGTTGAGGCAAAACGGTCAATTATCAGACGTCTGGAAAGGCCTATGGACGTCTGATAAGGTTCTAACGGTCATATTCTGCAGTGCCTGCTAAGCTAACCAACGGTCCACTATTTGGACGTCTGGCAAGTCCATCAGACGTCTTCTAAGACGTCTGGACTAAGGTCTGGACGTCTGATTTCATCAGACAGAATACTAAGTCCAGCCTAATTGTTATCAGACGTCTGAAACAACAGTCAGACGTCTTAAAATACTTTATCAGACGTCTGATTTAGGAATTAGACGTCTGGAAACTCTGTTTGAACCCTATATTGGTTTTCTAAGTATTCTACAGAAAACCTAAGTATCCTAGGGTTGTGCAGGTGTTCCTAGGACTACTGTTAGGGTACTTTGAGGCTCTTTAACATAATGTTCTAAGGAAATAAAAAGAGCAAGCAAAATAAATATAAAAGTACATGAAAGGATTAAACAAAATTCTATCATATTCTTCTTGTCATTCCATCTTCAATCTATCGCTCCTCGCGAATCTCCTCTGTTCTCCATCAAGCTCGTCCAATCCGTCCTAGATGCGAGCTCGAGTTCCGTCTAAACACGTCTCCATTTGCAATTTGCCTGAAATCTCAGACTCCAAGTGCAAATGTTAAATGACACGTGTTTTGTTATCATCAAAACAAATGATCGTGGTGCTCTAGCACCAACACTTTCTATACTGAATGGTTTGGGTTAAGAGTATGACCTTGTCATTAAATCCATTGCTATAACCAGTGCTAACTCTGTTGATGAAGTTCTTGGCTGCCTTCTTAGTCATGGGTAGTACTTAGCTAAGTTCTTCTCTATGAGAAAACGACTTCGTTGGTTCAAAAATCGATACCTCACTTTTCTATAGAACAAATGGCAAAGACTACATCTTTATTCTGATATATGTGGATGATATTTTAGTCATCAGTTCTCATAATTTTCAACATCAATACCTATTATCTACTTTACAACAAGAATTTTTGGTGCAAAAGTTGGGCTTTCCTTCCTATTTCTTAGGCATTGAATTATTTCATACACCTGCTGACTTACATCTTTCACAATGAAAGTACGTAGGTGATTTATTATTGCGCCATAACTTGGAAGGACTCAAGCCTATTCATACTCCCATGTCAACACAACAAGGAGATCAAGTTCTAAAAAGTGTTGGCACACCTCTTGACGACCTTGCAGAATTTTGAAGGATACTTGGATGTTTACAATATCTTCAATTTACAAGGTCAAATATTGCTTACTTTGTCAATAAATGTTCTTAAATGATGCATGATCATTATCTTCAAGGACTTAAACATGTTCTATGTTATCTCAAAGGGACTATAGAATATGGCTTGCTTCTTCAACCTTCTTTTGCCCATGAAGTAAATATCTTCCCAAATATCTTCCTAGATGCAAATTGGTTGAGCTCTACTGACGTTCGATGTTCTTCGTCTGGTTTTATCATATATTTTAGCAAATCGTTAACTTCTTGAAGATTTAAAAAGCATGCACTATTGTGTGCGCTAATACTGAAGTAGAGTATAGATCAATAGCAAATGCACCTGCCAAAACAACTTGGCTAATCTCTCTATGCAAGGAACTTTGCATTCCATTATCAATAACTCCGACTTTATGGTGTGACAACATCGGAGCTACATATTTGACTTTAAATCCTGTATTTATTCAAATCGACTTCCACTTTGTGGGTGATAAAGTCCGTAATAAAGAGCTTTGTGTCTGCCATCTACTAATCAAATTATCAATGCGCTAACAAAGCCCATACATTCTTCTAAATTTCTAACTTTCAAAAACAAACTGATGGTCTTGGAAAGGCCTTTGGTTCGAGGGGTGAGGGGAGGGGGGAATATTAGTGTAGTTAACTGAGATTTTGCCATTTTACTAATTTTGTATAAATGTATGGATTGTTGTAAATCTTTGTATTGAATTCTGCTATGAGGTCTTCTCTAATAAATACAATAGATGTTAGTCCTTTGTGACTAACCAAACTATCCAACTCAACCTTTGTTCATGTGATTCCCAGTAGTTCCCTTGTTCTTGAGATTTTCGAGCCACTTTCATACCGATGGTCTTGGAAAGGCCACCGGTTCGAGGGTAGAGGGGAGGGGGGATATTAGTGTAGTTGACTGAGACTTTGCCATTTTACTAATTTTGTATGTGTATAGATTGTTGTAAATGTTTGTATTGAATTCTATTATGAGATCTTCTTTAATAAATGCAATAGATGTTAGACCTTTGTGACTAACCAAACATCCAGCTCAACCTCTGTTCGTGTGATTCCCAGTAATTCCCTTGTTTTTGAGGCTTTCCGACCACTTTCATACGGAATGCTTGATTGTTTAGTTTGGTGCTCATTAGACCATGACCATGCAAGCATGTCTTTTTCCCAAGAAACCAAGGGTGTGTAATTTCATCACTTTTTTTTCACGTGTCCCCACAAAAAACCCCTCATTTATTTTATTTATATTCTTGCTTAAAGTGGTGGGTAAAAGGCAAGAGCTCATTAATTAATTGAGAAAAGATGCCAAAGATAACTTAATTAGGGTGGTGCACCCATATTAAGATAAAATCTTCATCTTCAACTTTGCAACCCATCGACGATCTTTTTGGATCAATAATTTAGGAAAATTGTTTTTGATTTTTGCCTTGTCAATTGGGACAAGCAAGTACTTGTCCATGTAGAATCGTTACTAAATTGAGAAGATCTCCTTAACCTTTTCTTGTATTGGGATTTGACAATTACTGCTAAAAATTCACACATGATTTTGCAAGATTCACTTTTGAACTAGAAAAGTAACAATAATATCTCAGAGGCACCATGCATCTAATTTCTAGGCAATTTAAGGAACGAGATTTAATCTCACAAACTAATTAGAGTAAACCAATATCTCAACTACATAAAAACCAACTCCCTCCCCCGCAAGAAACAATACTCCTTTAGCCACAAGGGATGAGTTGTTCCCTTGTGGATCTCTAGGCTAAGATGTAAATCGTAGAAAATTTTATAAAAATTTTTGTATCCCTAATAAAATTTTTTCTTCCTCTACTTTACAATTAAGGGATAGAGTTGGGGACGCTAAATTTCCCACCAAACGTGCTTTAGTCCCACCACCAAAATCTTCGGCAGGAATTCCGGCAGCAAGATTTCGTCCACTTGCTCCAACACCATCTCTCAACAAAAGCAGAATGGCAGGTCCCAATTTCCTCCCTTTCGACAGTTGCCATTAATCCAACCTGCAAGGCTGCAGCCAGCAGTTGTTTCATGTGATTCTCTGACCGCCTTCTTTCTCGGGACAAATGGCTTCTTAGCAACCCACTTGGGTTCACGTGGACTCTGTGCTTAGATTTGGGTTTAGCACAAAGTCCAAAGCTTCCCCTGCTTCAAAAGGAAAACCAAAGGAGAGGGTTAAAACCCACATCACAGAACTTGGGTCCGGGCGTTGGATGGTGCTTTACCGAGCCAGAGGGATGGTGCCGGGCAATGGGTTGTTGCTGCCCACCCTTGGCTTTGCCTCCTGTGTTGCCTTCATCTACATGTCCTTTGGGGACCTGGGCATCGAGAAGGCGGTGGAGCCCCAGGTGGAGTTTGTGGGGCGGAACGGCACCCAGTTCGTCTTGGGTGGTGCACCATTCTATGTGAATGGGTGGAACTCCTACTGGTTGATGGATCACGCGGTGGAGGAGTTTGGTAGGCAGAGGGTGAGCAGGATGTTCGAGGTTGGTAAGGAGATGGGGCTCACGGTGTGCAGGACATGGGCCTTTAATGATGGGTCATACCATGCTCTTCAGGTCTCACCTGGCCGTTTCGATGAGCATGTTTTCAAGGTACTGCCGATCGAGATTTTAATGCATCTTTCTATTTTTACAACTTCCGGTTTGGCTGTTTGTGGTTAAACCTGGATGGGAATCTTCATGCCACCAAAATTGGTCTGTGCTACATGTACACTGCCCCCCCTCCATTTGAATGTCTACCAACCTGATGTTGTATGTGTGTTCTGGATTATGGGGTTACTGCCGATCGGGATTTTAATGCACCTGTCTATTTTGGCAACTTCCAGTTTGGCTGTTTGTGGTTAAGCCTGGATGGGAATCTTCATGCTACCAAATTGGTCTGTGCTACATGTAGACTACCCCCACCCCTTTTTTGAATGTCTACCAACCTGATGCTGTATGTGTGTTCTAGGTTATGGGGTCAAGCAACTGCTTTTGCTTTCCTTCCGGCATTGGAATTGTATTTATTGAATTGGGGTCGTTTGCAGGCTCTGGATTGGGTGATCTGGGAATCGCGAAGGAATGGGATCAGGTTGTTGCTTAGCTTGTCCAACGACTTGAATGCATATGGGGGGAAGGCCCAGTATGTCAAATGGGCGTGGGAAGATGGCACTGGGTTGAGCTCTTCGAATGACGCGTTCTTTTCGGATCCCGCCATCCGTGGCTATTTCAAGAACTACGTCAAGGTACTTGCCCGCCCTCTCGGGAGAATAGCAGGGACATGTTTCTTGACGAGGTGGTTTCTTTCTTGATGGAAATATGCTGGACATTGTCCAGCTCTTTGTTAGGATTTGAAAGCCATCTTTCTATCCTGATTTGAGGTTAAGAATGTGTTGGTAATTTTCCATGTCAATGATGGGTATGGGCTGATAGAGCAAAATCTAAGTTTGGGACTGCGAAACCAAGTTCCTTTGAAAATGTACAAGTAGAGACAAAAGGAGAAGACGAGCCTTTAAATCAGGATGCAACTCTCCGAAAACCGCCTTTAGATATTTGATTCTCAGGTTAACTTGAATCTTATGAGGAGTTTTTCTTACCTTTTGGTTTCCTTCTCTCCTTTTGCAGGCTCTACTAACAAGGAAGAACCATTTGTTGGGAATTGAATACAGGGAGGACCCAACGATATTTGCATGGGAATTGATGAATGAACCGCATTGCTCATCTGATCCAACTGGTGATACATTCCAAGTAACTATTTGCCAACTTCCTCTAATAAGGAATCAGGGTTCGCAAAACTGAAAATATTCTGCCCAACAAGCAGAATGATAATACCAACATTCTGGCCTTTTTTGAGGTCAAGTGGACCATCGGAAACTGAGGGGAACCATACCATCCCTATCCAAGCTATATTGAGAATTAGAGGGAGAAAGAAAGTCGGGATGGGATTCAAACATTAAGTTTAATTGGTTTTATACAGAATGCTATCTGCAAATGAACATAAAGGTGATGTTTGAAGATTTAACCATTTCCTTCTTTTTGATGTCTTTCAACTCCTATAACAAAGAGAATTTTGAATGCTGCTTGGGATGGTGTGGGACCGCAGCTTTTCCATGTCTTTTGGCAGGTATACTACCAGGTCCTTCTAAAGTCTTCCCACCTATAGGCCTTGGTGGAAGGCCATAATGGCAATCTCATTGCTTGGCTATCTGCATTTTAAATATTATTACTTAGATGAAATGACTCAAATTCATTATAGAAAAATCTAGGTTCTCTTATATAGAGAGGCCAAAGGATTGAAAGTACAATACTGCTTCTCATGAGTTAAACACCCATAAGTCCGTACAAGAAAAATATAAAAAAATATCAAAACAACTATATACTAACACTCCTCTTCAAGTTAGAACATGAATATCTATACTATTCAGTTTGGAACAACATGCCTCAAAGGTAGATCTCGTTAGGGGTTTTGTGAAGACATCTGCAGCCTGCTCCTCAGAAGTGACACTCGTGATATGTAATGTTCCACGCTGAATGAGATCTTGAGTGCAACGATAGTCAATCTCTATATACTTTGTCTTCTCGTGAAACATAGAGTTATTGACAATGTAGGTCGCTTCTTTGTTGTCACACTGCATCTTCATAGAGCTATCTAAAGAAACATGAAGATCTAACAAAACTGACTTGACCCAAACCATCTCAGTGGTTGTTTGAGCCATGGTCCTGTACTTTGACTTCACACTGGATCTAAATACAACCGCTTGCTTCTTGCTTCTCCAGGTAATCAGGTTTCCTGCAACAAAGGTGTAAAAACCTATGGTGGATTTTCTGTTCCCAACACAACCAGTATAATCAACGTCAGAGTATGTTACAATCCCTATGGGCATTCTCTTACGAACAATAATCCTCATCTTGGTGCTTTCTTCACATACCTAAGCACCTACATTGCAACCTCTCAGTGCTGCCTAGTTGGCTTATCCATAAACTGGTTAAGCATACTAACCGACAAAGATAAGTCTAAATGAGTGATGGTGAGGTAAAAGAGCTTACCCACTAGCTGCCTATTTGCCCTATTGTCAACCACCTCAGATTTCTCATCATATAAATGGACCTTGGTGTCCATGGGAATATTTGCAGCCTTAGCTGCTAGCATGTCAGTCTCCTGACAAGTTGAGATCCCAAGGGGGCGTGGTTGCATTGCTGTTGCGAGAATGAAGATCATGTTGGTGAAGATGATGGCAAGCGCGGAGCATGAATGCATGCTGGGTCACACAAGATCACTGATGAAGGAGACGTCGAGATCGGAGCCGCTGTTGGCGGCGATCGACTGTAGCAGGAATCGATGACGAACGTGGCTAGATGGTGGTGGCTGTTTGCCGCTACTATTGTTATGTGTGGCGATGGAGGCGCTGAAGGAGGACTATCGTGCCAAAGAAGAGATATCAAAGGAGATCGGCACAAAGATGCAGCTGCAGATCTCGTGGCCATCCACAATGGCATCGCTCGTGGTCAGGCCTCCGTCCCCAAGGCAGATGAGACGATGGTGCGGGCAAGTCGAAGTTGTAGAGGGTTGACATGGAGCTCCGTCGCAAGATGAAGGCGCACGGTAGTGGAGCAGGCACTAGAGGAAGAGCGAGGAGAAAACAATGGGAGAAAATCTCGATAGGGCACGTGTGTCTATATTTTATCAAAGAAGAATGGGGAGGTATACTGCCTATTTATAGGCTACCACATATCACACAGTCCCTCGCTAACCGATGTGGGACTAAACAACACACTCTCCAACAACCAAAAATAAAAAAGAGGATGTCAAAAATAAAAAAGGAAGGAATAAAAGGAGGATGTCTAAAAGGAAACAAAGGAGAAAAATAAAAAAGGAAGGAAGAAGAAAAAAAAGAAAAAAAAGGAAGGAAAAGAAAGGAGAGGACAGAAGAGCATATTGGAAGGAAAAAAGGAAAAAAATAAAAAAAAGATAAAGGGAAAAATAAAAAAATAAAAAAAGGAATGACGAGGCTTACGTTTGAGAGAAGATGTGGAGAAGTCTTCTCTAACGTTTATTATTTTATTTTCTTCTCGTTATTTTATTTCTCCCATACGAGTAAGAGAGAATCGGGGAGTGTGGGAGCTTGTTGTAGTCTTCCCCCGTTTGGAGTCCCTTTTATTCATGGACTCCACATGAGAAACTCAACTCTGAGAGGTTCAGAGTTTCGAGATCCTTAGAGGAATGACTCATGTTAGGTTTCTATGTGGGAGATCCACCTTCGAGGTCTTAAGAGGAAGATCGAATTTTAGGGATACTAAACGGGGAGCCACGAGTACATGTTGAGGTCTCCAGAGGAGATGCCATTTGTTAGCTACAACATCCAACAACTTCAGCCTTCGCTAATGTATTGACATCAGCATACTCGCCTGCAGACAAGGACCAGCCGAGAGTGTATGTTCCGTTGTGTAAAGTGGGATTTGAGTGTTGTACAAGCTGAGCATTGCATGCTCCAGCTTGAGGGGGAGTGTTAGAGAGCTGTTTAGTCCCACATCGGTTAGTGAGGGACTATGTAGTGTGTAATGGCCTATAAATAAGTAGTGATATACCTTTTCATTCTTCTTTGAGAAAATATAGACATACGTGCCCTATCGGGAGTTTCTCTCGTGGTTTTCTCCCCCCTCTTTGTGAGTAGGGTTTCCACGTAAACCCAAGTGTTTTGTGATGTTTATGTGCTTTGATATTTATGCTTCCGTGTTATTTAAATATTTCAACTTGGTATTAGAGTGGTTCTTTCTTGGGTTTTGTTCTTAAGTTTTATTATTCTTGAGATCTGTTATTTGTCTCCATATTGTTTTCAATTTCAAGATAGAAGGGGAAACCCTACTCTCTCTGTGCAATATGGAGATCTTGTGGAAGGAGATGGCGACGAGGTAGAAGATCTTCGCGTCGTGAGAGATCCCAGTAGCATTGATGTCGCACATTGGCTTAGGCAACGCTGAACTAAGGGCGCAACACCTTGTGATCAAGAGAGGGGTTGCAAGAAGAAGGCGGTGAGATCTGCTTCGATGGCTTTGTTGACGCGAGGAAGGAAGAAGGCGGCGAGATCGCTGCAGAGCTTGAGGAGCGGCTGCGTGAGAGTGGATGCGCGGGAGCACACTACCTGTGAGGTTGGCGAAATCAGCATCGCAGGCCCGACTTGAGCCACATGATTGTATAAGAGGAGCATCGCGTAGTTCAACACGAGGCAAGGATGAAGGTGGTGGAGGTCAGAGGTCAGAGGTCAGGAGATTTTTGGAAAGAACAGTGGCACATTGTGCACGACACCAACCTCCTCGAGATCAACGGTGGCGCACGATGGTCAACATCGACATCATCGTCGAGATCTCCCGCGAGTAGCAAACTCATTGATCTAGCAACATGTCTTGGTGGTCGCTGCTGCTACGAGCTGATGACGGAGGAGGATTGGGCGAGGGTTGCTCGGTGGCAGAGCGACGTGGGCGGCACGATAGTAGCGGACATGGCGGCGGCGGTGGCTGCACGGAAGGAGCTCTGTGGCTGGTAGTAGTGGCCGCAGTTGGTAGCGGTGAGTGAAGGGCCGCTTTGAATGGTTGGATTCTCCCGAACCCTAAGGGGGAGGGAGTTTAAAAGATGAAAAGAAAAAGAGAACAAAAGAAAATGATGACGTGAAAAAAAAAGAATAAAAAAAGGGAGGAAAAGAATGAAGAGGTACACTGTCTATCTATAGGCCACCACACACCACACAGTCCCTTACTAACTGATGTGGGACTAAACAATACACTTTTTAACACTCTTCATCAAGTTGGAGCATGCAATGCTTAGCTTGTGCAACACTCAAATCCCACTCTACACAACAGAACAACACACTCTCCAAAAGAAGAAGATCGAGAGCATACTTCCTCTACGAGAGCACCACTCCATCCCTGTCACGTGCAATCTTAATGCCCAAGAAATACGTCAACTGTCCCAGATTCTTCATGACAAACTTCTCTGATAGGTGCCTCTTGACTTCGTCTATCCCATCTTTGTCATCCCTGGTGATGATAAGATCATCAACATATACAAGGGGTGCTACAGTCTCCTCGTCAGTCTTCCTGGTAAATAAGGAGTGATATGAAGTAGAGCTACTCAGACCAATTTGTCGGAACACCTCTGATAGCTTCTGGAACCATGCCTTGGGACTCTGCTTCAATCCATAGATTGCCTTCCTCAATCTACACACTCCCCTTAAACCTCGAAACTCGTTGGTTGCTACATGTAAACTTCCTCCTAAAGATCCTCGTAGAGAAATGCATTCTTCACATTAAACTGGTATAACGGTCAATCTTTGTGAGCAGCAACAAAAATAAGTATCCGGACAGTAGCAAGCCACGCAACAGGGGAGAGAGTATCAAAGAAGTCCAACCCGTTTGTCTGAGTGAACCCTTTTGCTACTAGCTTGGCCTTATACTTCAAAATAGACCCATCAGGGTTATATTGCAAGGCAAAGACTCATCAGGAGCCAATCAGTTGTGCGCCAATAGGAAGTGAGATGAGATCCCAAGTCTGTCTACTCCGAAGTGCTGCCATCTCATCTTCCATGACTTGATGCTACTTTGGATCAAGCATGGCCTTCTGATAGGTAGACAAAATGTGTGATGGTGTAAGTGCCTGATAGAAATTACTAAACTGAGGAGTAAGACCATTGGTAGCCAAACTACTTGCAACCTGGTACCTGGACTCACAAGTGCGCGGTGCTCTCCTAATAGCAATAGGGAGATCTGAATCATCTAGTACCTCTGACTGAGTCGTTGTAGAAGGAGTCTTGCGATTGTGGTGATCTTTACTGTTTGGGGTGTTAGGTCTAACCAAACTGTCACTGGCATTAGGTACCCTCTCAACTACTTAGGAACCATCAGCTGCTAGTGAGGGAGGCCTTTGAAAAGTAGTGTGATGCTTGTGATAGGGATGTAATGGCCTGTGCAATTTCTCAAAGTCATCTAGGGAGGAAGAGCTCATCTGTAACGATCCGATTCCTGAGTCCCTATGAGACACGAGAACCGGACCGACTTGACTAATCCCAAGACCTAGTCGTCCAACGAGGAAGGAACCAAAAGAACAGTAAAATAAACCACATTCAGCATGAATATAACTAACAGTAAGGAAATACAGCAGTAAGGAAAGAAGCCACTACAATATATACCACTGCAACAGTAGAACAACATTTATAACATAATATGAACTGCAGGTAAAGAAAAGTACAGCGATAACAAGAACTACTCACTACAGTGGAACAAAAAAAGGTACAAGAGAACAGTGGTAACTCTACTGGACCCTACTCGGCCGAGCGTCCTCTGCAGCCGCCGACCTTGGCTGCTCAACACCTGGTCCTGAAAGGTAACGAGTGTAACACGTCAGCAAAACGTTGAGTAGAGTGGCAACTAAAACAAAAGAAACAATAGAGTGTACAGTAGCTGTTATGTTCTGTTACTTTCTTTAATTACGTCTTTCTATTGTCTCACAATTTATCTATTTCTCAGATCCTTCACTTGATCTCGAATGTTCCTCGTGGGAACGATCTTGATTGCAGTCTTTTCCAAACAGTAGAAGTAGCACGTGGTGCTCTCCTGGCCGGAAGAGTTCCCCCGTGGTGATCCTACTCTCAGTCAACCACCCCAGGGTCACGGACAGACGTAACGGTGACTACGGCACGCGCGATAAACGCACAGGTAGCTAACCCGTACTGACACGCGGTCAGTCGTTTCCGTTAACGGGTGCACCCAAAGCACAGCACGGAACCAGTATAGGGCAGAGCCCTCTCAGTAACAGGGGTCCAACCCCTCCACAGTAACCAAACAGGGGCCTTGCCCCTCCACAGTCCGCACACCCTCGCCTGACTACCCTGGTTTGCCCAGTGGACCTAACAAGTCGGTGTAGGAGGCTAGCAAAACCCCGGGACCCGTAAGGTAGCTAGTGCCCTCCTTACACTAGTAGCTCTCTTCGGTACTACGTACGCGAGGGCCAACAAGTCGATACAAAGTGGCCAGTCGTAACCCTGGGTCCCTGGGGCGGCTGGCTCCGCTCTACACTAAACAGGTACAGATACTTCCCTTGGTACTACGTACCCAAGAGACAGCACACTACCACGTCTTTCTTTCTCAGTTCCATTCCTTTCTCTTTCCAGGAGTTCCACTCCTAATTCCCCGTAGGGTTCCAGCTCTTTTAACTCAGAACATCTAGGTTTCACTTTCCAGTTTCACGTTCCTATAATCCATGTTCTCAATCACGTTTATTTATTCATAGCAGGCAGCTGTTAATTCAATTCACAGGTAGCTATTATTTCCTTTCCACATTTTCCAAGACTACAGTATTCATATATTCCACTCGTTCTTCCCATCCTAGGATTCATGCCATACCCTAGGATCTATCATACAATCTAGTTTTCCAGCCTTAGGATTCATGCAACACCCTAGGATCTACCATTCATTCTAGTTTCTCATTCCTAAGATTCATGCAATGTCCTAGGTTCTATTTATGGTTCCATAATTTAACAGATTATACCAATAAACTTAAAAGCCACTCTACCGGTTACAACAGGAGTATTGGGGGCGTGGTCGGAATCCCGCGTGCCTCCGCAACTCCCGAGACTGCAACGGAACGGGGTCCTATCACAAGGATCAAACACAAGGAGTTTCTCAAAATAGTATATAGCTACTGTAGACGGGTAGAGGATTTAATCTCGAAAAGCACGTAACTCGAAACGCGGAAAACAGACTCCGAACGGGCCCTAAACGGGTTGAAAACGACGAAACAGTACAGAATCAGACGTCTTAAAAAGTGGATCAGAGGTTACCTTTGCTCTGCGTGGTCTCTCAGACGTCCAGATGCCTGCGGGGGCGTCTGGCCTAGTTCCCAGACGTCCGATGGTCACCCCGGACGTCTGGAAGTCGCTCCCGTCGTCTGGCACTACAGCCAGACGTCTGATTCGCGTTGGATGCGAATCTCAGAACCTGCGCGTACTCATCCCCGTGCTCAGTACGGTCAGTCGAAGAAGGGGAAGAAAGATGGAAATAACTCACCTTTCAAACGTCTGGACAATCCTCTAGACGTCCTCCCCGCCGTCTGGTTGGAAGCTCAGATGTCTGATTCTGGAGAAAATCCCAGAATCATGGCGCGACTCGCCCTCCGCTCGCGACGCTCGGCCGCGCCGCGACTCGTCCGCCTGCTGCTCGAGCTGCAGCAGGCCTCCCGCGTCACCCCGCGTCTGCTGCTCCCCCCCGCCGGCCGGCCCTAGCAGCCCCATCAAGCTCGCCCTCACGGCCGAGCGCCTTCTCTTCTCGCGCAGCACCTCCTCCCGCACCAGCCGCGGCCGCCACCGCCGCCGCTCGCTCGCACTCGCACTCGCTGGAAGAAGGAGAAGCGGAGGTGGTGAGAGTGAGGGAGAGGGCGAGGCTTTTTAAAGCCTCGCAGGGAGGAGAGAGAGAGCGGAACAGGGGGCAGCGCCTGCGGAGGAGAGGGAAAAAGGGCACCCGCAGGTCTGCGCGCGCAGGCACGATCGCGCGTGCCGCAGTAACCGAATCCCAGACGTCTGGGAGGGGGTTCCAGACGTCTGGTCCGACGTCTGGGCCACCTCCCAGACGTCTTAAAAGACGTCTGAAGCCGCGCGTTCGTAACATCATCTGTCTATCAGTTGGATGTCTGAATTGAAAAGTAGGCACCTGAGTTTCTGTTCACTGAACAGGCAGGGGAAGAAAGGCAACATCATCACAAGAGCTCTGTCCAATGACTGAGAAATATGGTATATCATCATGGAAAGTCACATCAGCGCTAATATGTCTGTTTTGCAGATGATCATAGCAACGATACTCCTGTGTCCTAGAGTACCCTAAAAATATGCACTTGACAGTGCGAGGAGCTAGCTTGTGACGATCAAGTGACGGCACATGGACGAATGCAACACATCTAAAGGTTCTAGGAAGCACATGAAATAACTCATCGTGAAGAATTGAGCTGGGTATCCTATTGATGAGATAAGTCGCCGTCCCTAGTATCTCTGTAGCACATTTTGATGAATTAATAGTGTATGTGCAACATCCAACAAGTGCTTGTGCTTCCACTTTGTAACCCTATTCTGGTGTGAAGTGTAAGGACAAGTGGTCTGGTGGATAATCCCACGAGTCCTATAGAACTCTATAAGTCTGACAGTGCGGAACTCAAGAGCATTATCAAACCGCACTGTCTTCACCATGGCTGAATACTGTGTGCTGATCTCCAAAAGAAGTCTCTATGCATCCTCCAACCTCTGCCTTGCTTTTCAACAAAAACACCCACGTGGCTCTAGAGAAATCATCTACGACAATCAGGTAGTACTGGTGTCCCATCCGGTCTGGGACTCTACTCGATCCCCATAGATCTATATGGAGCGACTGAAATAATGTAGAGGATCCAGGAGAGATGTTGGCTGGAAAAGAGGATCGATGGTGCTTACTTAATTGGCAAGCATCACACTGTGTGGTAGCAACTGGGGAAATGTGGTATCACCCTCCTGAGGCGATCTAGAGACAGGTGGTCAAGACGAACATGGCATCATAGAACACTCCTGCTACTATATCGAGTAACTCCTGTAAATGGCTCATATCCCAAACGATAAACACCATTCTCCTCCGTATCTCTAACAACAGTCCTTCCGGTGAGCTTGTCCTGAACAACACATCCAACATCATCGAAGATCACTCTGCAGTTGAGATCTTTCGTGATTCTGCTCATTGACAACAGATTCAGTGGAAATTCTGGTACATGCAACACACTAGACAACTGCAAACTAGGGGTCACAGATACCTCCCCCTTACCCCTAACTGGGATGTATCTAGCATCAACCACCTGTACAGTCCTTCATTGGGGAACGGACTGTAGCGAACGAAAATAAGTCAGATTACCACACAAATACTGTGACACACTAGAGTCGATTAGTCACCCTACTCCATAGTGGCTCATGTAATGCTCCTGATGCACTAGACTCACAAATTCTGCCATAGGTGTCAAGCAGACTACATCCAAAGAATATGGGGAATACACACCCCAAAGATCATGCAATACGGGAAATACATATCCCAAAACAGTCCATATAACTGAAGAAAAGCATACCATTGCTTGGGGAACACCAATAGATCTAAAACAAATCAGATTTAGATCTGCATCAATAAAAGGAGGCCCCTTGGACAGACATTGGCCTAACCCGGGTGCAAGGAGAACACCCGATTTGGCCCCAAGAAGACCTAGACTCTCTCTCCCTATGACAATAAGGACTACAGCCCCTAGATCAGGGCTGCAAGCCCCTTACTGCCGTCGCCTACAAGTTGCACAAGGACCAAGCGACTTTGTGTAGCCTCTGCAGATCCTTGTGCCTCCTGTTATAGGTCGCCACCGCTGCTGCCTGCCGCAGGTTCCCGCCAGCTATGCACTGCCCTCTGTAGGTCGCTGCGTCGCCCTCTGCATGTCGCCGCGCTGTCGCTACAGCTAGGTCTGCGTTGCCAGGGCTATCGCAGATCATCGTTGGCTGTGCGCCGCCCTCTGCAAGTCACTGCGCAGCCCTCTACAGGTCACTGTGTTGCCGCTGCAACTAGGTCTGCACGGCCAGGGGCTCGGTTGCGCATCGCCGGTTGCGAGCCTGGTGTCGCTGCTGTCGGTGGGGAGCACTAGTGCGCCGATACCAAAGGGGGAAAGAGGAGAATGAGATGTGGTGGTAGGGTTTCGAAGGCCTTGAGAGGTGGGATATCTAGAACCACGGTCTATGACCGATGCTCTGATACCAACTTAGATGAAATGATTCAAATTTATTATAGAAAATCTTAGGTTCTCTTATATAAAGAGAGACCAAAGGATTGAAAGTACAGTACTGCTCCTGATGAGCTAAACATCCATAAACCCGTATAAGAAAATTATAAAAAATATAAGAATCATTATATGCTAACAACCTGAATTGCACAACCTATGAGTGCAAAGATTCGTTGGTTGCCTATTTTATTGTGTGAAGGTCTAAATTCTCCTTTAGTCTCCTAATAATAATAAACTGCAGCAGGAGCTTTTTCTTTAAAGGCTTGAAGTCATTTAGTGAGTGGGGTTTTAGGCCTCGTTTGGCAAAGGTTTAAAACTTTAAAGTTTAAGATTTGGTAAACTTTGGAAAGTTGTAAGGTTTGGGAGTTGTGGGATAACCGGTGGGTTACTAGGAGGTAGATGTGATGATTGAGTTGATATGCTATTGATATTTATTTTTATCTGTATTGAAAGTAGGTTAGTAGGGATGGATGTGATGACATGTTGTAAGTAATTTTTATTTTTTGTTTATATTAGGAGCATGATAGTAGAGTAGATGTGATGAATGAGTTAATATGATGTAAGTAACATTGGGAATTGATGTGATGGTCACTAACACATGGCACTGTTAATTCATTGTAGCACGTAGCCTTGACATGCAGGATAATTCCTCATTTTAAGACTACGGCAAACAGGGAGTTAAGGACTAGAATTAATCTATGGCTACTCCGGCAAGGAAGACATAGTAGCTTTGTCACACCAAGGAACTAACATTACCTTAAATTCCTCAAATTGGGTGATGGAGTGTAAAGGGTTGATCACACCCTCATATTGGGTGATGTACAACATTTGGAATTTGGACAAAAGTAGAACCCAATCTAGAAAGAGAGTTCATTTAGTATAGGGCTCTAGAATGATGATGCTCTAAAGTGGCTTAAACTTCCTATCTACGATGACCTTAATGGCCTTCTTAAAGGCCTCTGAGCAATTGAAATTTAGAACATACCAATAAATGCTTAGTGCTACTTTTGCCTCCTTGATGGTCTTTGTGATAATCCATTTGTTGGTGGTTGTAGGGAATCTAGGGATTCCCTCCTATGGTGGAGGTGAAGGATAATGAGTATGCATCCAACAACCATGGTCGCAAGATTCTTGTATAACGTGTGAAAGTCTTTCCCCTTTCCTTGGGATGAGGTTGGATCCGAAGGTCCTCTCTACTTTGGCCCCTGTGGAAAGGGTGTGGTAGTAGGAGAAAATAATCAACCTTATTCATCAAAAGAGACCCAACACCTCTATATATAGAGTAGATGTTTGGGAAAAGTACAATGCATATCTAATATAAAAAGTAAAATAACATAACATGATAAAATCAAAAAACATGAATATCAACACTCCCTCTCAAGTTGGAGTATAAATATCTATCATGCTGAGCTCGGAACGGCAATAGTCAAATGTAGATCGAGCTAGAGGCTTCGTGAACACATCGACAGTCTGATCCTCAGATGCAACACAAGTAGTGCATAGCAAACCACGCTGTATGAGATCTCTGGTGTAGTGGCAGTTTACCTCAATGTGCTTGGTGCGTCATGGAACATTGGGTTGTTAGTTATGTATGTAGCCGCCCGATTGTTGCATCTCATCTCCATAGGCTTCTCAATCTGGACTTGCAAATAATGCAGTAAAGATCGTATCCAAACCATCTCTGCAGTAGTCTGGGCGATCACCCTATGCTGTGACTCTACACTAGAGCAAGAAACTGCCTCTTGCTTCTAACTCTTCCACGTAACCAGATTACTTGCCACAAAAGTACAGAAATCAGTGGTAGATTTCCTGTCCACCACACATCCAGCATAATCAGCATCAGAATATCCTACTATGGTCAAGGGAGACCCTCTCTGGAAAAGAATACCATGACCTGATGCTTTCTTCAACTATCTCAGCACCTGCATAGTTGCTTGCCAATGCAGCTTCGTCGGTCTCTCCATAAACTGATTAAACTTACCTATTATTAAGGTAATATCTGGTTTGATAATGGTCAGGTATAACTTGTCCACAAGCTGTCTGTATGCTTTGTTATCAGTTACCTTTGCCTCCTCATCATGTAGATGTGCCTTGGGGTTCATGAGAATATTGGTTGGCTTGGACCTTAACATGCCTATCTCCTGAAGAACATCCAATGCATATTTGCATTGAGAAAGAACAGTCCCATCTCTGCTACTAGCGACCTCGATCCCTAGAAAGTATCTAAGTTGGCCTAGATCCTTCATAATAAATTGCTGTGCAAGAGACTCCTTGAGTTGTCTTAATCCTGTCTTATCATTGCCAGTGATAATCAGGTCATTTACATAAACCAGCATTGTTACAGCATCATTCTCCATTTTCCTGACAAACAGAGAATGATTTGAAGAGGATTTCTGCATCCCCATCCTCTGCAACACATTTGAGAGCTTCTGAGACCAGGCTCTCAGGCTTTGCTTTAGGCCATAAATGGCCTTCTTAAGTCTACACATACACTCCCCCTGAACCTCAAACCTTGGGGGTTGCTTCATGTAAACCTCCTCCTGAAGATCGCTATAGAGAAAAATATTCTTCACATCAAGCTGGTGTAACCGCCAATCTCTGTGGGCTGCAACAAAGATAAGTACCTGAACAGTGGCAAGGCGTGTAACGGAAGAGAAAGTACCGAAGAAGTCCACCCATAGTTCTGGGTGAACCCCTTTGCCACCAACCTGGCCTTATACCTTGTAATAGATCAATTAGGGTTGTATTTCAAGGCAAAGATTTATTTAGAACCAACTAGTCACGCACCCGTAAAAAGCAAGGTGAGCTCCTAAGGCTATCTACTCTAAAGAGCTGCCATCTTGTCCTCCATGGCTTGACGCCATTTTGGATTAAGCATAACTCGCTGGTAAGTGGACATAATGTGTGCGGCTGTAAGTGCCTGGTAGAAGCTGCCAAATTGAAAACCAAGACCATCGATAGCCAAATTGCCTGTAACACGATATCTAGACTCATACGTCGGGGTGCTTTCTTACTAGCAATAGGAAGGTCAGAATTATCTGGTACCTCTGACTGAGTCTCTGCAGAAGGAACCTCACTACTGTCGTGATCTGCACTGTCAGGGGAATCAGGTCGAACTCGATTGTCACTGTCGTCAGAATCCATCTCAACAATCTGTGGAGTATCAGTCAGGTGAAATGGGGGTTTTTGACAAGATGTCATGTCGACATGGCATACTTATCGAAATATAAGGATGTCTTCGGCATGTCAGGGGCATGCCACCGAAATTGTCGGCATGCTGACAGTATGTCGGTTGCATTATTGCCTGTTGCTAGGTTGCGCGCACATTGCTAGGTTGTGGGCACATAACACATGTCGCACGCCATTACTATTGTTGGCTTCTAACTGGCTGCTGTTGAGTTGCATTGCTGCTATTGTTGTACGAGTTATGTATCGCATATCGCCAACTAGAAAGATGTTGATAATTCGTACAAGGGGGGACTCCTTAAACCATGATTTTGATCTTTTAGAGCCTATGCTTTTTTTCATAGTGTAACATTTTTACCAATTTTAAGTCATTTTTAGTAATTTTCTCAAAATTTCCTAATGTCAACAATATATCACCAATATATCTCCTTTTGAATTATCATTAGCACTTTTCTTCTTGTAGTCATTAATTTTAAAAATAGTTACCTATTTAAATAGGAAGTATAAGATATGGTTTAAGGCTTAAATAGAAATATTTATCCATTTAAATGTTATTCTTAAAATTTCAATTATTTTGACTAGTTCTGTCATTTTTGTCGACATGTGTTGACATACCTTTAGCATGCCTTTGAAATGAACTATTTTTATGGCATCGAAATTATCGAAATCTAACGTCGAAACACGGGTATTTCCACGACATGCTTTCGGCATGTCGGCGAAATGTGCACTTGAAAATTTATCAAAATAACGTTGAAATTAATATTTCGAACCTTGGTGTGGGTGGTGGTACATGTAGTGTCACATGAGGTCTACTATACGTGCGTAGTAGAACATACAATCTTTGGTAGTCATCCAAGTTGGTAGTGGATCTCAAAGGAGTAGGCTGCGGTGTGATCGGAATCACCTCAAGTGGAACATGAGGAATAACCATGCGAGCTGTATCATCATGAACGTTAGTTTGTCCAGCAACTGAAAAATATTGTATCGTCTCATGAGAAGTCATATCAGCATAGACATAATGCCTGTTGTGGATGGGATTATAACATTAGTACCCCTTCTGACTCCTGGAGTACCCTAAGAAGACGTGCTTAACAGTGCGAGGAGCAAACTTGTCACGGCCTGGTGATAGCACATGTGAAAGAACTTTAGCTCTGGTACCAATTGTTAGAATCTTTAGCTCTTGTACCACTTGATAGGATCTAAAGATATAATATATATGTATGGCTACGCGCACAAATACTTAATCAAAATGTTAGTAATACAAAAAGATTTGCACAAAATACAATCACAGAAATTGGCATAATATGTATAATGGTTCCATTCCCTTGGGTACTCCACTACCTAAGCCTCCCAGCTTAGGGTTTTTAACCCGATTCTCTCAACCCCGAGAGAATCAATTTACTAACCCGACGTAATTAACGAGTTACCTCAACCCAAGTACAAAAACGGATTTGTTCCAACCCAACGAGCAAATGTTCAAGAACAAATGAAATACAGGTGTAAGAAAAAAAACTCTTACAACTAAGTTCCTACGTCTCTCAACAATAATTAAAATAATATTACCGATTTGAGAGCTTAAGATGGACGTGAATCGTGTTGAATTGCGTGAACAAAACACGTCAATGTGTTTGCAAACCCGTAGCACGATTGGAAAGCAGCAAACACTATTTCTTCTCTTGAATATATGGTGAAAAATATGAATTATAGCTTTAGGAATTTTCTTCTCTTTTCTCTTGTCTCTTGTGTGTGCAAACAAAGAGTCCTAGGGTCATTTTATAGAGTTTAGGACCTAGGATTCTCGTCTACTAGACGTTGAGATTTAATTCTCAGCGTTCATATTGTTGGAATTAATATTTCTGCCGTTCTGTTTTGAGCCAACGGCTAGCTGGTACCGGTATTAAAGTACCTGTACCAGTACTAGTAGCTCACTGCCACCAGTACATGAGTCCTGGTACCGGTACTCATCATGGCTACCAGTACTTGTGACTCTCAGGTTGGAATTCTTTGGGCACAGAACCTACCTGTACCGGTACTCATCATGGGTACCGGTACTTGTAAGGTTCAGGCCAGAATTAAGCCTTCAACCTGTGGCCAACATGTACCGGTACTCATGGTTAGTACCGGTATTTGTTCACAGTTTGAAACGAATTATCAAACCTGTACCTTGTAAATACTAGTACTGATGAATAGTACCGGTACTTGCTTACAAGTACCTGTTTTAAGTGTTTTAATCCATTACGTACTTGGAAAACGAATGCCATATAAATCCTAATTTATCTCTAATTGATTTTTATGATCTAAATTAAATTCTCTTGCTAAGAGACATATATAATCTATAAATATAAAATCTAAACTATAGAAACTAAGGTCGAAGATGATCTTCTCCTCGACTCATCCTTGTCATCCTCCATGATATGATCTTTTTCTTCTCACCATCATGCCTCCATTTTTTGTTTGTCTTGCTTCTTCATCTAAATCTGAAAAACACTTAATTGCAAACATTAATCCATAATAATTTTGTTAACACCAAAATAAGATGTGGAATAAGGTTCCAACAACATGAACAAAAGCAACACACCCAAAGGTCCTGGGAGACATGTAAAAAAGCTTGCCATCTGGATGTAACAGAAGAATCAATATTTGTTCGTGACAGACTGAACTTGACACTCTGTTAGTGGGGTAGCACGCCGTCAGAACAGCATCTCTCTAGTATCTCTGTGGAACACTGTGGTGGATAAGTAGAGTGCGAGCAACTTCTAACAGGTGTCTGTGCTTTCTCTCTGCAACCTCATTTTGTTGTGAAGTATGAGAACAAGTGGTCTGGTGGATAATCACGACTCCTGTAGAACTCAGTAAGTCTGGCAGTGCAGAACTCGAGGGCATTATTTGTCCATACAATCTTCATTATGCCAGAATACTGAGTCCTGATCTCCAAGGGAAGAGTCTCTATGGCACGTCCAACATCTCTCTTGGTCTTCAGAAGGAATACCTAAGATGCTATGGTGAAATCATCAACGACAACAAGATAATACTGATGTCCCATCCTGTTTGGAACTCTACTTGGTCCCCAAACATCCATATGGAATAATTCAAAAGCAACTGCTGATCCAGGAGATGTACTGGTAGGAAAGGAAGATCAATAATGTTTACCTAATTGGCAAGCATCACATTTAATAGTCATGGCAGGTGAAATGTGTGTAATTACCCTCCTAAGGTGATCCAAAGGCAGATGACCTAGATGAATGTGCCACTGTAAGGCACTCCCACCATCATTATCTGTTGGCTCTTGCAAAAGGCTCCTAACCAAGGTGATAAAAATTATTCTCCTATGTACCTCTGGCAATGGCCTTTCCAGTAAACTTATCCTGGACAATGCATCCCATCTCATGAAAAGTAACCCTGCAATGAAGATCCTTCGTGATCTTGCTCACGGACAACAAGCTCATGAGAAACTTTGGTACGTGTAGTGCTCTCGCCAACCGCAACGTAGGGGTCACAGACGCTTCCTCCTGGCCAACAACTGGAGCGTGCTTGCATCAACAACCTGTACCGTTCTCCTTGGTGCAACGGAACTGAGTGACCTGAAATAGGATCGATTCCCACAAAGATGCTGTGAAGCACCAGAATCGACCAATCATTCTGCACCATGGTGACTCCTGTCATGCTCCTGCAGTTTCACACCCGCATACCCTACCATCCCTACCGCAGTAGCAATATCCAATGCCATCAAGACATAAAAGACAACCAAACCGTGATCTGAATAATTTTTCTGTTCAGACCATACGAAGCATCCCACAAAGGTAGGCGGTTGCATGTAGAGATCAACCAAGCAACATTAGGTCCCTTGATGGACCGATCACCAGCAGCGATCGATGAGCATCAACAGCAGCAACATCAGTATTGCGATGAAGAGTGGCTCTGTAGGGAGATGCTGCAGCAGAACAAGATCCTCAGAACATGTTGAAATTAGCCAAGCTCTTGAGGTTCCACTCCACCAAGAGCGGAGAGGAGATGACCAGCCTTAAGGACTACGTCACCAGGATGAAGGACGGGCGGTGATCAACAGGGGATGCGGCAACCCATTAGAGGGTAGCGAGTTCGTCCTAGAGGGCGATGATCAACATGGGGGGTTCTCCATGGCTGTCACTTGACCTTGGTCGGCCTAGAGAACTGTCGTAGTAGTCGCTGCAGGGGCCAACAGGGCCCGCACGGTGCTCCTGCAGCCTTTAGTTGCCCCTGCTGTAGCTGATGACGGTGAAGAGGTGGGTGTCGGTCTGATGAAGTAGGTTGGCGACGGTGAGGAAGGGAAGAAGGGGGTATGATTAGGGTTTGGAGGTCCTGTTTTGGTGGGATATCAGAAACCCGACCTAGGACCGCGCTCTAATGCCAAGTAGGAGAAAATAACCAGTTTTATTCCTCAGAAGGGACCCGACACCTTTATATATAGAGTAGAGGTTTGGAAAAAATACACTGCATGTCTAATATAAAAAGTAAAATAACATAACATGATAAAACCAGAAAACATAAGTAGAGTATCTCAACAGTGGTTGTTTGTTATAGATGAGGCGTGGGATTGCTTTAGTTCCTCTCGTTTTGTTTCTAGGTGTCCAAACTCCTCCTTGAGGTTGAGAATTCGTTGTTGATGGCACTTGGGACTCCTAATGTTAGTTTGAGACATGGACCTCCTCTCTTTGGTGTAAGGTTTCTAAGGTTTAGGGGGATTTCCTTTGGCACTATTTCCTATAGGATTGTCATTATGAGGTTTGGCTAGATGGTGATAATGCAAGATGCACGGGATCAATGGCTTAATCGTGGGGTCTTGGAACATGTTTCCTACATTTATACCTAAGGTTGGTTATTGTCAACAGAGGACTTAGTACCAACATGCTTATGAGCCACTATCAATGGGGAGACATTAATATGTTACGACCTAAGCCCTCATCAAGTAGAGACCCGAGTCAATTTCGAGAAAAATTGGCCTTAACATCTTATCGGTATGGGCCCGAATTGACCTAAGTAACCACCCAACATGCTTAAGTTGAAGTTGTCAACTAATAATCCTCAATCCTTGTATTCCATCATTCACTTTCATGAGTTTATGATGTGAGACTATTTTTTGAGGTGTTACAACCTCCCCATTTGAAATCCTGACGTCCTTGTCGGGGTTCGATACTCTAAGTAGCAGTGGCGGGTCCGCCTCATGGTGCAGTCTTTAGCTGTACTAAGGGTAGTCCTTTCCTCCTACTAGCGGGAGTTTGATTCTGATACCATCTGTTACGACCCATGCCCTCACCAAGTAGAGACCCGAGTCGATTTCGAAAAAAACTGACCTTAACAACTTGTTGGGTATGGGCCTTAATTGATCTAAGCAACCACCCAACATACTTAAACCCAAGTTGTCAAGTAGTAATCCCTAATCCTTATATTCTACCATTCACTTTCATGAGTTTACGATGTGAGATTATTTTTGGATGTGTTACATAATTTGACAAGGAGATCTTTTGTACTTATTTGGTCTATTTAGCTTCGGTGGAATGAAATCTTTAGAAGGGGGAGAGCCTTGTTGTTGTGGTTCTCCATCTTTTTACTCTTTTTGTAATTTTGGATGTAACTAGCTCTACTTATTAATGGATTACGAGGGGTTTGTTAACTCTGTTTTCCTTCTCAAAAAAAGTTGTATGTAGAGTTAGTCTAGTCTAAATCCCCCACTGGAGATGGAGAGAACAAACAATGAAAGAGAAGATGATGCAATAAATCGAGATGCCTTTTTTCACCATGTCCAACTTAGGTAGAATATACATCCTGGGGAGAGTTTTAACCTCCAATGATACTATAGAAAGGAGAGGTTATAACAAGCTCTTAGCTACTCTAGTTATCTTTTGTACAACATGCCCCCCCCCCATTCCAACACTCTGTATAGATGAGGGGAAGTGGGAACATGAGGGATACATGGAGAGTTGCAAGGAGGTGATGATATGCATCTTATTCTAAGGTGATCATCCATAATCCAGAACATTGTGATGAATCGATAGTGTATGGGTAACATCCAACAAATGCCTGTGCTTCCATTCTGCAATCCTATTCTGTTGTGAAGTGTGAGGACAAGTGGTTTGGTGGACAATCCCACAGGTTTTATAGAACTCCTTAAGTCTGGCAGTGTAGAACTCAAGAGCATTATCAATCCGCACTATTTTCATTGTAGTTGAATACTGTGTACTGATCTCAAGAAGAAGTTGCTATGCATTCTTCAACCTTTGCCTTGTTTTTCAGTAAGAACACCCATGTGGCTCTAGAGAAATCATTTACGACAACCAGGTAGTACTAGTGTCCCATCCGATCCGGAACTCTGCTCCGTCCCCATACATTCATATGTAGCAACTGAAATAATGTTGAGGATCTAGGAAATGTGCTAGCTAGAAAAGAGAATCGATGGTGCTTACTCAATTGGCAAGCATTGCACTGTATGGTAGTAGCTGGGGAAATATGTTGTATTACCCTCCTGAGGCGATCCAGAGACAAGTGGCCAAGACAAACATGCCACTGTAGAACCCTCCTGCTACCATATCGAGTAACTCCTACAAATGGCTCCTGTCCCAGACAGTAAAGACCATTCTCTGTACCTCTGACAATAGTCCTCTTGGTGAGCTTGCCCTGAACAACACATTCGACATCATCAAAGATCACTCTACAGTAGACTCAGTGGGAATTTTGGCACATGCAACGTACCAGACAACTGCAAATTGGGGGTCATAGACACCTCCCCCTTACCCCTAATTGGGGTGTATCTACCATCAGCCACTTGTACAGTCCTTCCTTGGGGAACGGATTGTAGTGAACGAAAATAGGTTTGATCATCACACAGATGCCGTAACGCAGCAGAGTTGATAAGTCACCCTGCTCCATGGTGGCTCTTGTAATGCTCCTAATGCACCAGACTCACAGATTCTGCCATAGGTGTCAAGTAGACCACATCCAAAGAAAATGGGAAATACATACCCCAAGGGTCATGTAATACAAGGAATACACACCCCAAAACAGTTCATATAACTAGAGAAAACCATACCACTGCTCAACGAACAGCAATAAATATGAAACAAGTCGGATTTAGATTTGCATCGATGACAAGAGGCCCCCTTGGACAAACTTTGGTTTAATCCGAGTGCAAGGAGAACACTCGAGATGGCCCCAAGGAGACCTATGCTCCCTCTCCTTGTGACCACGAGGAGCACAGCCCTTAGTGTAGGGCTACACACCCCTCACAACCACCGTTTGTAGCTCGAATCGGGACTGCTCAGCCTTATGTAACCCCCTCGCACGGTTAGAAGCGCCACTGGAGGTCGTGTCGACCCTACAGATTGTTGCCGCTGCCGCCACTGCACAGGTCGTTGCTGCCATTACGCAGTGCTGCTTGGTCATCGTAGCCGCTGGATCATCACTGCCAAGCCTTACTGCGTGCAATCTTGGCGGCGCTGCGCACTGCTGGTGCTCACCTAGCGTCATGTCGTTGCCGAGCTAGGCCCGATCAGGTCACCGCTGTGTTGCTACAGCTAGGCCCACGTCGCCGCAGCGTCATAGTGAGGGCTGTTGCACGTCACCAGAGGTGTATCGAGCATTGTTGCCACCACCGTCGGTGGGAGAATCCCATGCGCCAATGCCAAGGAAGAGAGAGAGGAGATCGGGATGTGGTGGTAGGGTTTATGAGGGTTTGAGGGGTAGGATACCTAGAGTGTTCTGATACCAAATTAGCTGGAATGATTCAAATCATTATCTCTTTCAAAAAAAATGATTCAAAGCCTTAGGTTCTCTTATACAGAGAGAGACCAAAGATTGAAAGACAGAACTATCCCTCAGGAGTTAAACACTCATAAGCCTATACAAGAAAAGCATAAAAATATAAGAAACACTATATCCTAACACATTTGAAATGAGATTTATGGTCCTCTTAGATGGCATTTATAGGAGCACCCTTGGCTCAAATGCATGTTTGGGGCTTCATTCCCCTCTTTGTCAAATGGAAAAATTTGTAAAATTACATGATCTTTTTTTTGTGCAAGCTGATGTGCTTTAGAAGCAACTGATACTACAAACAAGTAATTCAGCATCCTGTTTTTGTAGTTATATGGTTAAGGTATGACTTTCATTTTACTGTTTTCTAGAAGTGGCTTGAAGAAATGGTTGGATACATCAAATCTCTTGATGACAAGCATCTGGTGACAGTAGGACTGGAGGGGTTTTATGGTCCGGACAGCCCTAACGAGAAACTGATGTTTAATCCATCAGAACTGGCAACCAGACTTGGATTGGATTTCATCCGAAATTTCAAGATTGCAGGCATGGATTTTGCCTCTGTTCATGTTTATCCTGATCACTGGTAAATGTTTATTCTTGTTCTTGCATGTCATTTCTGTCATTATCTGTTGCACGCCTACTCAAGAGATTAACATATGAAGACTAGCATATTCCTTTGAGTCCATCTTTTTTAGTGGTTTTCAGAAAGTTGGGCTTGTCAAATTATTGCGTTGATCTTGTGGACAATCAGAAGGTGGATCCAATTTGCTTATCGCATGAACTTCAAAACAATTAAATTTGCTAGATCAGCTTTACATGATTATTGTCAAGGTTGACAAAGTGAGCGTGGAGGCTCTTCTTGATGTAGGAAAACAATCCCAATAGAGGGTTGCCCACGCATGTGAATAGGGAGCGTGGAGGAGCCCAACTGGCTAGTTAGGTGGTTGGTTGTTGTAGTTGAAAAAGAGAGAGGAGAGGAGTCTTAAGTTGGAAATATTATTGTTACTCAAAAAGAAATACAAGGAAGACTCTTTATATTGAGATGACATATCCCAACATTTGGAAATAAAAAATCTTATCACTTAAGGAAAAATCTTATCTCTAAATAAGAAAATAAATCCCATATATTATTTCCTAAAATCTATTTACTAAAAATAGTAAAGTTAACAATTAAGCAAAGATTCAAATTTTGTCCCTTGGACAACAAGATTGTCGGCCCTTTATTGCTTGCCACGTGACTTGGATGGTTGTCACGTGGCATCGCCATGTGACCTATCTTTATTTTCAACACTCCGCCTTAAGTCGAAGGCCGTGAGGCCGACAACTTGGTTTTCCACTTGTGAGAACTAGATCCCCACCATTCATCCTCTTCGAGAGTCAAGCTCTCAGCCTTCTCGATTGACAGGTCAATGGCGAATTCTCTTGCGACCTTCGGATTTTTCGTTTCTATGGCAACCTGAGTAGTCGTCGCGATGACGACCGTTGACTTGTCTTATCATAGTAGAGCAGCTTTGCAAAGTCTTCATGAGTTAGGGACTTCACGCGTGAGGTGTTAGTAGCGTCACGTTGTAGTCTTCCAAACTTCTCCCAACACTTATCTTGTGAATGTTTGTTACGTCCACAATATTGGCACTTTGGGTAGACACGGCCAAGTCCACATCAGCGTCCACATCCTTACCCTACACCTGCTTCTGGAATAGCAAGTGTAGAGCTCTCGCCTCTTGGCGTGTCTTCATCCTCGGGGATCTCCATCTTGAGGAGACGGCAAAAGATGGTCTTAAGATCTATCTTGCCTTCTAAAGCAAGGATTTGATCTCGGGCAGTTTGATAACGGGAATGAAATCTTGACAAAAACTTGATAAATTGCCAGATCACCCATTCTCCCCCTAATTGTCGCAACATAGTGGCTCGTAGATCTTCAACTCAAACAATGCCTTCATCTTCTCGTAATATTTGGTCAAGGAGAGATCTCCTTGATTGACTGTCCAAATGCGAGTGTAGAGATCAGTAATAGGGGCGTTATTTGAGATTCAGGCATACCTTTTCTCGAGAGCTGTCAAAATCTCATAAGCACTCTTTTTGTAGAGCATATTTGAGGCGATGGACGGATCCATCGAGTTCATGAGCCAATTCATGACGATATAATTCTCCTTCTTGAATTTTTTCTTCTTCCTGTCATCCTTCAATTCTGGTGGCTCCTCAAGGAGAATGCTCAGTTTCTCCTAGCATCTAACAAATATCTTGAAGGCGTGAGCTCACAAGACATAATTAGAAGCACCACTAAGCTTGATGGTTGTCCCAGAGACAACCACATTGCTTTCTCCTCGACCAAGCGTGGCATCTTCGACCGTTATAGTTGATTTCGCCATTTTCTCTAGTCTTCCTTCTCTGCTTAAGGCACCAGATTTGTTGAGGAGGGCTTTTTAGATGCGAGGACCACCAACGTGCGGTCAAATACCTACACGCACAAGAGAGCTTAGATTGGTGACTTTGATGTCATGTCAAGATTAACACAGAGTGTGGAGGCTCTTCTTGACGTGGGAAAACAACCCCAATAGAGGGTTGTCCATGAGTGTGATTAGGGAGCGTGGAGGAGCCCAACTGGTTGGTTGGGTGGCCGACGATAGCTGTCGGCTGGCCCTGAAGGTGTTGTAGTTGAAGAAGAGAGAGGAAAGAAGCCTTGAGTTGGAAATATTATTATTGCTCAAAAGAAAATATTAGGGAAGACTCTTTATATAGAGAGGACATATCCCAACATTTGGAAACAAAAGATCTTATCACTTAAGAAAAGATATTATCTCTAAATAAGAAAATAGATTCCAAACATTCTTTTCTAAAATTCATTTACTAAAAATAGTAAACTTAACAATTAAACAAAGACTCAAATTTGATCCCTTGAATCACAAGACTGTCGCCCCTCCCCTGTGAGCTCTTTATTGCTTGCCACTTGGCCCATCTTTATTCCCATCAATTATTATAATTATTATTTTTTGATAAATGACCAGCTTTACATTACTGGGATGACCTGGATGCAAACTCCAAATTTGCAAGCTATCGGGAATAATCCATTCCAATCAAATTGCACCACCTTTTCTGTTATTGTTATGTAGTACAGTCGTTTTTCCGGTGAAGTTCTTCTGAAAGTGAAATCCTCCAAGTATATCTCGAAAGCGCAATGCTTAATTGCTTCTTGTTGTTTTTTTTTTTTTTTCAAGATTATCAATGTTGACAATTGGTCAAGCAAGGTCTATCTTTATGAGTGGCAAGGCAAAATATTGTGAAAGTCTGCATTCTATTCTAGACGGTTAAACTTTTTTTTGCAGGTTTACGAACAAACATCTCAGCCTGGATGAAAAGGTAAAATTTGCCTCCGAATGGGTAACCTCCCATATCGAAGATGGAGACCGACAACTCAAGAAGCCAGTCCTGTTCTCCGAATTCGGTCTCTCAAATAAAAGCAAGAACTTCGATCATTCTCAACGAGAAGTCTTTTACAGTGCCATTTACGACATCATACATGAATCAGCAAGGCACGGCAGAGCAGGTGCAGGTTCCTTGATTTGGCAGCTGCTTGTAGAAGGCATGGATGTATATCTTGATGACTTTACTGTGATTCCAGAGGAAAGGCCTTCAACATATGCATTGATAGCACAACAGTCATGCCGGTTAGCTGGCATGCACTATGACAAAGATCTGGCGAGTGACAGATCAAAGTCAATCTGTTGAATCATTGTTACTAACGCACGTATGCATGTATGTGCTCTATCCAATCAAATTACTGATTACCAAAGTGGCAAAGTTGTTTTTTGTGTCAATAGAAAGGTTCAGAGATGGAGAATTGCTGGATTACATGTATAACTGACTTGGAAGGAAGGTGCGGTTATTTAGCTCATATAGGGTCCATGACTACTGGTATGAGCAACTAACAAGAGTAGTGTAAGAGAAAAATGTCCAAATTTATACACTAGAAGTGTGTAAGATGATTGTGGTTAGTTCTTCTTTTAATGGTAGTTTCCCCGGAACATTTTGTTTCTGGGCTCCATGACGGCTGATATGTAATTTTTAATAATATTTTAAGATTTCTTTTGTTGATTTCTGATCACTGAGGATCTTTATGCAGTAGTGAGAGGATTGCAAGATTTTGAAATAAGAATTAGGATTCTCGTAATAGAGTTGGATAAAAATAGAGGGATAGCATCCAAGTTTTGCATATTGAGTTGAGAGAGGTTAAAAGTGGAGGCTGTATATTCTTCATTTTCAATCTCATCCTGGACGGTTTTAATTGAGGTATACAGTGTCGAGATGATTCTTGAAGGACAAAGTACCAAGTTACTACAGTGGGCCCTCTCTCTTGAACTCATGTAACTTCAATTTTAAGGATGTAACAACTGGTTTTGGTAAGATAAGTTAAATTGGGAATTTAATGTAATATCTCAATTTTTGGAGTTCTTTTAGTGCTACATGTGACTAGCGGGTGAACTTTTGGCGTGGTATATAAAGATATTGGTTCCTAAATCCATGTGCCATTACGGAAACACAAGTGTGTGCTCGCCCTTCCAAGCCAAGGCTCAGGTTGGATGCAGATGTGGGTGCCTTTTTGTCACGTAATGCTGAGTTACCCCTTTTTATTGCAATTTTGAATTTCTTTAATGGTTGACTTCTACCTAGGATTTCTTAAATCTTAATTAGTAGGATTTAGATTAGACTAATCACTGATTCAGGACAACAAATAGTTAAAAAGTAACCATACGAGAAATGAGGGCAAGATCACAAAACCAAGATAAGAAATTTGAAAAGGCTAAATTCATTACTATAGCCCTACTAGCAAGCATCCGATTCAACCATAGAGAGAGAGAAACTTGGTCTTGGGTTTGAGGCCCACGTAGCTAGATAGGTTATGTTGTAGCAAGTTACGAGGATTCACAAGAAATTGCATAAAACTAAGCTCTTAACTTGTTAGGGAGTAATGGCAGATGATTTTCCTTTACATGGGAGAGAGATTACATATGTAAATGAGAATCTCGGAATTGTAAGGTAGTGTAGCCAGCTATGGAAAGAGAAACCTAATGGAAATCAACAAGAACTTGAAAAGCGATGGATAATTAGGAAGTTGAGATACATAGAAGATGACAAGGACTTTGTAAGAGAAGCAACGGATTGATAAAATATAAATTCAATAAGGAACTATAATTTTCTATGTTTATTTTCTTTAGAACATGAGTTTGACCCTTTAAAGCTTTGATTTCAAGCAATTTGAATGCTTTTAGTGAAGTTGAATAGAGTTGAAACAGCTCCTATATATTCAAGAAAGAGCTTTATGACTTTGGTTAAATCTAAGAACCTTTTATTACTATTTTTTGAGAAAGCTTATTTCTTAATTTTTCATTGCAATCCCTAGATTTATCCTAGATATTGCAATATTTAGAGCTTTGTAAATGTCGATAATGGTTGTAGAGAGATTAGGAAACAATTTGGAATAAAAATTAAACCATTTGATGCATTTGTTATAGAGGATGTGTTATAGATATAGTCAACTACCTAACTAGTTATGCCTGAAGAGAAGGTTAAAGGGGGAGGTCCTTAGAGAGGATCATGGTTGGCTATGATTATGCATAGCTGGTTATTCAACGTAGGTGATGGAGATTAATCGTTAGAAATGATTTAAGGAATGGGAACTTAAATATTTAAATTGATTTAAATGCCTAGTAGGCTAGTGCCGAGGGAGGATTTTTTCCCTAAAAATATAATCACGTGTCAAAAGTGTGATGAAAAGCTCAAGGGGCTTGAAAGCCCATTTAAGTATCAAAAAGAGGCCGTAAGGTTTACCTAGAGATTCAATAGAGACATAAAGCAAATTTGTCTTAATAGACAAATAAGATGAAGCAAAAAGTGACTTTGTCAAGGGCAATTACCTAGTTAGGTGGAGGGTAGCTACTTGCACTTCATTTTTCTACACTCAATGGAAATTGAGAGTTACATCGCCTCACTAGACACCCCACTAGGTGAAATTGGGTGAACAATTATTGTGTGTTTACTCTTTTGTGCTTGCATAGTTGAGTTTGTCCTCTTTGCCAGACCTGGGGAGAAATCTCTGGCTCTGATCTCCTAGCAAGAGTGCATAAGTAGAGGAGTAGCATAAATTTGAGATAGGGATTCAAAAAATCTAGGATGAACACTTAAGGTAAAGAACTATACATCTTACAATTATTGTTAACATAATCAGGTACTATAAGGCGTAATTTATTAGTTAAGGGTTTGTGACTAGTTAGTCATGACTATAGTTGGTTAAGACAATGAGAAAAGAAGAATTTGTAAAAGCATGTAGAATTTAAAATACAATGACTAATAAATAGATCTTGATAAATCCAACCATAGGGAACTTTCATCGACCATTAATACCTCTTTCCATATAAAAAACATTGCGAGCATAGATTTATCCAAGGACCTTATTTACAGACAAGTCTATAGTGGGCTACTTTTTTATTTAAATTACTTAAATATATTTCTAGTGATCTTTTTAGTTCTGTAATCAAAGTTAATTTTATGCTTGCTTGTTATTAGTCACACTTATCTCCCATTAACTCTACATGGTACCCTTGTAAATGTCTAATGATGCTACAAGATAATCCATTACACTTTACAAGTCATTACTTGGACCAACCTTAGGTTAATCTTTATGTTGTTATGAAACATAATATTATTATAGTGACTACTATATAGCATCAAATAACAAATGTTTAGTCTCGTTTGTTGTTATGCAACTATAGTTAGACAATAAATATATGATTTAATTTGATATTTAGAAATTTTACGGTGAGATGTTTATATTAGATTAAATTGCTAAATAGATTGTACTTGTGCTTAGATAAATATATTTTGCAAATATTGCAAATGTAATTAAATTTTTATTGTGATATATGTCAATATATGTGTACGCATGTATAAGTCCCATTAAGTAGGAACTGGTTGCAATTGTTGTTAGAACGTTCACTATTTGTTATCAAAATGCTGATATGTTAGATATCTAGACTAGCCAATGTTTGTGGGTGTAGAAAGAAAGTTATTAGAGATTGGAGACTTAATTCCTCTCTAGTTTATTTAGGGGTGGATAATGTTTAGGTAACATTTTTAGTAAGTATAATATACTTTTTAGATTTTAAGATAATCGTGCACTTGTGAGCACGAACTTATACATCTAATTATTTGACCAAAGTATCTAATCATATTCTTCAACTTTCATATAAAGAATATGCAATAACATAGAGATATACACTTACATATTTACACAAATGCACGCATAATAAGGAAAATTTGCATATTGCTTCAATTGAGTTCATCATGTTTAAAAATGGATCATTCAAGATACAATCTTGATTTGAATTTTAATTTGAAGACTTTGAAATCAAATGACAAATATGTGTGAAATCCTTGTAGCTATTATAGTTGATGGAGTAAGCAATATATTTGTAGTTATAGTTATTGCGCCTAGGAGAGATATTTCAAGAATTAAGATCTTATTTATGGATAAGTCTTTGTTGGGCTACTTTTCTATCTAAATTATTTAAATATATTTCTAACAAGCTTTGAAGTTTTGTAATCATAAATTAATCTTAAGTTCTTTGTTATTAGTCGCGCTTATCTCCCATCATCTTAACATAGTACCCTTATAAATATCTAATGATGCTATTAGATAATTCATAACTCTTTAAGTCATTACTTTTACCAACATTAGGTTAACGTTTATGCCATTATGAAATGTAATATTACTACAATGAGTACCTTTGAGCATCAAAAAATGTGATGTTCAATTTCATTTGTTGTTATCCAACTATAGTTAAATAATATATAGATGATTAGGTCAATTTTGAGAAATTTTATGTCAAGATGTTTAAATTAGACTAAATTGCAAAACAAATTACACTTGAGTTTAGCTACATATATTACTCAAATAATATAAATGGAAATAAATGATTATTGTGATGCATGTATGTATATCTATATATAAGTGTGTACAAGCCCCATTAGGTGGGAACAAGTCATTGCAATTGTAGTTAGAATGCATATTATTTGTTATCAAAATTTTGATCCGTTAGACCTCCTAGCTTAGACAGTGATTGTGGATGTAGAAGCAATGTTGATTATCAGATATTAGGGAGTTAATTCTTCTCTTGTGCACTTAGGGAAGTATAATGTTTATATAACATTTTTGATAAATATAATATGCTCTTCAAATCTTTAAGATAGTCACACACTTGTGATTACAAACTTATAAATCCATTACTTCAACAAAATACTTACTTACATTTTTCAACTTTATGTATAAAAAAATGCTCTTACATATCTAAACAAGTGTACACATTTTATGACAAATTTGCTATTGCTTCAATTGACTTTGTTGTTTTTGAAAATAAATCATTCACGACACATAATCTTAATTCGAAGTTAGAATTGTAGGCCTTAAAATCAAATAACAATTATGTATGAAATCCTTATAGCATGATAACTTGTGGAGTAGGTAATATATTTGTGGTTGTAGATATTGTGCCTAAGTCTTATTTTTCTTTATTGTACAATTAAACATGAAGTTACCATATTTCACTCTATGCTATCCATTTTTTCATTCAACAATTTTTGTTGTAATTTGGTGTGAAAATTGTAATCTCTAAAGCATAAAATTGAATATATAATATGTAGGCTAGCATATTTTATTGGATTAGGTATAAATTAAAAATTGATATCCCAAATGTCTAAATTATGTGTTCTTTTGATTTGGTGAAATATATTATATAATAATTGAATATGCATCAAATAAATAACTTATACTAAAAATTTTCTCTTTTATCATATTCTTAGTTTGATGCATATGTTTTCAATATACGAGTCTAGTTGCTTGTGATTTTCTCAACTAGCCAATAGTTGAAAATGAATATCCACAGATGAATAAGATTGGTTGACTCCTGAATCATTGACTACTAATCTTTGGATTGCCAAAGATGAGGAGGTGTACTGCTGCTGTTGTACGATCTTCATCCACCTGTTCACTCAACTATTACGCTTAGTTTCAGGGATGGGAATGTCGCAGTTAGTCTGCCCTTCTTCGTCAGTAGCTGGACTTGGATCTTCGTAAGTAGCTGGAACTAAAAAAAGGAAATGTAAATTGGCCCTCATGCATTCTATGGTGAACCTTGTTAAAGGGTATAGCCCTTTTTCTTTTGTCCAAACTCAAATGTTGAGAGTTGGCCTCCAATCAAACCACTCTGCCTAAAGAGTACTCTTCCTATCTGGTCTACATTCACTATTCTTCTCGGGAGGGTTACCGATTTTTAACTTTCTTCTTCTCGCTTTCATCTAGTTGCTTGATAGGACTTCCCGTAACTCGAAAAAGGTTGGTTCTTCGCCTACAAGTCCTACCCCTGCTGGCTAGACTATACATTTAAGAGATAGTACGACTGCACGGGGGTACCGAAAGAAATGACATTGGATAAAGACCCCTCCTCAAGGTTCTGGACCGGCTTGCAACGGGCAATGGGAACCAAGTGGAATATAAGTACAACCTACCATCCTCAGACTAATGGGCAAATTGAAAGGACTATATAGACACTAGAAGATCTGCTTAGATCTTGTGTCCTGTAATGGAAGGGAGGATGAAGACTAATCGTTAATAGAGTTTACCTACAATAACAGCTACCAGGCCAACATAGACATGACACCTTGAAGCATTATATGGATACAAGTGTACCTCCCCACTTTGTTGGGTGGAAGTAAGAGAAGAACCGTTGTGGGGATCTAGGCAACGACGGTCATAACAGAAGTCTGAAGGAAGTTGAAAGCTACCTAAGATAGACAAAAGAGTTACGGTGACAATAAGAGAAGGAAGCTCTCATTCCAAGATAGAGAACACATGTTTGTGAAAGTATCACCAATGAAAGGTCAGGTTCGGAATACAAGATCAGTTTAAACCCCGTTACATTGAACCCTTTGAAATATTGCAACAAGTGGGGCCGGTAGCTTACCGACTTACCCTACCATCTTGGTTGATGGAAATCTATGATGTGTTTCATGTCTCCAACTTAAGGAAGTATATCCTGGATGAAAGTCATGTAATCCAGTATGAAGATCTGTCCCCGCAACCAAATCCATCGAAGAAATAAAAGAGAAGAATATCAAAAAAGAAAATTAGAATGAAAAATACCCATTATCTAAGTCTTTAATAAATACGCTTAAAGAAGACAACACCCATTAGTGGTGTTCTTAGGAGGGACATAATTATATATATACGTTAAAACAAAAATAATACTACAAAATTAGAATCCTATTATCCTAAAAAAAATAAAAAATAATTTTAGCGTTACAAACAACAAAAGCAATCCTTAAATTAGGAGTCATTAGGATTTGGAAAAATCCGCTGAACTCCCCATATGCTTTCCATTTCTCTCCTTCCCCCCCTTCCTCCGTCCGCTCGTCCCCACAACTACTCGATCGCCACTTGCGGTGAGATCACCTCGTTTTCCGCGATTCCCGATTTGGGTTCCTCGTGGATCGGCGATCTGAGGCCGAATTTGGCGCCCCACGCCCCCAAGTGAGCTTCTTCGATCCCTTTGCCTTCCCTCGAATAAAAAAAGTTGCGATCTTTATGTGCTCTGAGTGGGCGCTTCCTCTCGCAGGATGGTCCTGTTAGCTGGTAGTGGCTCTCGTGACGATCCGGAAGTGGTGGAGGTGTCGTCTTCGAGTTGGGTCCCGAGCAGCAGGAGCAAGCGCAAGAGGAGCGAGGTAACGAGTGCTTGAGCGCGCCCCCCTCCCACCCACCCAAAGAACTGGCTTTGTTGGATTCTTTATGCGATATTATTGTTGGGATATGATGGGATGATCTTGGGTTGTTGTGGGTTTTTCTAAAGTTTCGATCTTTTCAAGTGTGGGCGTCGTTTGGGGATCTTTGATTGATGTTTTGGTTTGGGTGCTTATAAGCGGTGGGCGCAAGTTGGCAACTTTCGGTCGTTTGTGTGATGTGAAGGTGAAATAGGTGTTCGTCTTTTTCTTCTTGGAAGAGTTCCAGTTAGGCTGCTTGGTCTGAAGGGAATGCGGCTTGTTTTTACGGAAGTTTTGCAATGCGTTCTTCCTGTGGACTGTTTATCCTACTGGTCGGATGTCAAGGGAAGATGGAAAGTAGAGAAATATCAATGTGAATTCTAGATCAAAGCTTTCATTAGCGTAATTTAAATGAGCCGTGCTTACGTGGCTTAGTGAAACTGTGGGATGCCTTGTACAAGATGAACACATTACCAGACGTGAATCTGTAGTAGCCCTGTTTAAACAAGTTCCCATTTAAATTTTTGCTGCCGCTGTTAAAGCATCATTTCGGTAATTTTTCAAGTTGACAACTGGAAGTTGCCTCCCTGGCTTCATTTTTCTCCTTTCACTTACTGGGAATAAATTTTCTGTTTCACCTTCTTTGTACAAAGATGTTCAGCTATCAATTCTTATAGGAGTCTACCCAAAAGCTTTTGTCTCAGCAGTATGATGGATGTGATCACGTTTGTTTCAGCAATATTATTTATGTATTCACTAGATGTAAGGTGGAAGGAGGATGTTGGGGTCTTTGAAGACAATGGGACATTATTTTAGAAGGCTTGCTTCTCCCTCTCATCCCCTTCTCCCCTCTTCGAAGAAACCCTAAGCACACTACCTTCGGGGTCCTTGCCGGCCGATCAGCACCGGTTGGGCCCCTCATCCTCTTGCTGATCAAGTCCCTCACTGTCCCCTCTCCTCTTCCTTGGGTGGTACTTCGCTCTTTTTGATGTTGTGGTATTGGTTTAGGCTTTTGTGAACTGTTGGTGCCCCCTCACCCCACCCCCTTCGGCCGCTCTCACCATTCCTCTCTTGCAACATGGCGTTGGATGGATTGTGGTTGTGCACCTTGCCATCTTGCCATGCCTTCTTTGGTCCATCTCGTCAGTTAGGTGTTGGCGTCTTGGGAAAGTTTACTGTGGTTGCTCGGTTGGTTGCATCTCCAGTGGTCTGCGGTAAGGTTTTAAATATCAGTATCAATGTCGTATCAACAAGTCGAAAAGGGGATATATCGAGGATGTATCGCTAATATATTACTGATATCGGTGAATTTTAGGGAAATCGCTCAAAAAAACCTAAAATGTAACAAATTTGATGAAAATTAATATTTTAATAAGTAGTAGTCGACGGAGGTTGAGATGTCCACCAAACGTAGAGAGAGTGTGCGTGAGGGGGATGGAAATTGGGGCTGGACTCTGGTCGTGGGGAGGGCGAGGAAGAGGAAGGTGGTGCCGGAGGTGGTCTATTTCAAATGTAGAGGGCTGGGGCATTTGGTGCGGGACTGCAGGGACCCGATGCACTGCCTCTGGTGGGGAGCTGGGCCACCGAAGGGTGTCCTGTGCGAAGGAGCTGCGAAGGGATGCGGGTGCGGGCGTGCGTGTGACCGTGCCCCTGCCTCCGTCGGAGGGAGTACTGTCGGTCGAAGTGGAGGCCCCGTGGCCAGAGGAGTCTAGGAGGCTCAAGAGGGCCCTCGCGTCGTCCTTGGTCGGAGTGGTGGCAGAGGGTGATGTGGGGCTGGACAACCTGAAGGTTGAGGTTAGTAGGTCATTGGGGGGTGGATCGTCTGGACTACGGTTGAAGGTGGTGGGGGAGGGGAAGTTCCTGCTTGTGGGGGTGTTATTAGAGGTGACGGAGCGACTCCTCTTCAAGGATTTTTCATGCTTGGGAGGTGTGTCCAAGTGGAGGTGGGTGGTGAGGTCGGATGGTGCGATCAGGGAGCGGCCGCTGTGGAAGGTGGAGATGGTGGTAGACCTGGAGGAAGTACCATTGTTTCTTTGCACTAGACAGGTTGTTGAGGCGGTGGTCGCCCCCTTCGCGTCGGTACGGTGGTGCAAGGGACTCGGCCTCGATGGAGGGCATCTTGGGTCAATGCGAGCTGTAGTGGAGATGCGACAGGGCGCGACACTCCAGAGGAAGGTGGCACTGTGTTTGGGGACTACGTCATGGGTCGTGTTAGTTAAGCCGGTGGAGCGGGGACCGAGATCCTTTGTGGAGGTGGTGGAGTAGTCGGTCGAAGGTCTCATGTCGGGGGGAGGCACTCCGACAAGTGGGGCGGTTTGGAGACCAAAGGTCATCGGAGGGGGAGGCACGCCTTGGGTTGAGTCAGTAGTGTCGAAGTCGAAGCTGGGTGTACGTGCACCCCTCGAGGCGCAGCGATCAAGGGGCATGACGGCTGGAAGCAAACTGGAGGTCGAGGAGTGGGTGATCAATGCGGAGCATGGTCTGGCGGGCTACATGTGGCCTGTTGGGGAAGTCGAGGGGTCGTGCGGGGCCGTTGAGGTGCTGCGGCGAGAGGAGCGGGAGGGCGCATCGAGGGAGTGCGGCGCATTGAAGGAGAAACTATTCTTGAGGGAGATAGAGGCGCAACGGTCGAGGGTTTTTAGGGCTGGGGGGGAGTTCCGATTCAGGTCTGGATCTGCACCCTGACCCAATACCCCTTTGTTCCTCTTCTTTTAATGGTCCGTGAAGAGTCCCTTTGAAGTAGGCCTATAACGCACCACTTCACGATGAGCTGAAGGAAGCAGAGTGTGGGAGTCGGACGGCGATGACTGTCCTCGGTAGGAGCAGAGGCGAGATCAAAATGACCAAGCTCCTCCATCAGAGGATGTTGAGGATCTGGTAGGCGATACAAGGGTCCCCCACGACACGAGGGGTACCAGCTGGAGTTTCTTCGACGTTGACGACCCCATCGATGTGTGGAGGTCCGGGGGTGATACGGGGCCTCATCGGAGGAGTGGGGGTGGGATTGGTGACGTTGCCCTCGACGACAACGGTGGCTAGCTTATTTCGGGGCAGAGGGGCTTTGCAGAGAGGGGCAGAGAGCGGGGGCCGCGGTGGAGCTGGTGCGGTTGGAGGAGGAAGGCGGTGTCGAGGCTACGAGGGGCTGGTCGAGCAGTAGCGAGGGGGAGGGGTTTTTGGGAGGAGTGGAGGTGGTAAGGAGGGGGGAATGGGGTGGGGGAGGTGGAGCAGGTGGCTGAGGGGGTCAGCTTTGGTCGTGTAGGAAGGGGAGGTGTTGTTGGTGCCCCATGCTGAAGGTACTTACATGGAATGTTAATGGTCTTTATGACCCTTCTCAGGGGGACGTTGAGGTCGTACCTGCTTAAGTGGAACCCAGATGTGGTGTTTCTCTAGGAGACGAAGTTGTAGGGGTGTGATCAAAGGGTGTGGAGAGAGATTGGGGGTAGCTTGCTGGGAGGTTTTTAGGCTTTGGACGCAGTTGGGAGGTTAGGAGGGGTGGTCGTTGGTTGGAAGGACTTGTTCTCTTTGGTAGACTCGGAGGTGAGGGTAGGAATGGTCTCGATGTAGTTGAGGAGTAATGGGCTTGTGATGGTGTTCTCATCAATGTATGGACCAGTTGATTACTCCGAGAGGAGTTCTCTTTGGGAAGGGTTGCACCAAGCCGCCAAGAGATTTCAAGGGAGCCCGTGGCTCATTGAAGGGGATTTCAATGTTATCCTCTTAACGGAGGACATACTAGGGGGGAGAGGAGGTAGGGACCAAGGCTCAGAGGACTTCGTGAGGCTCATTTCTGAGCACGGAATGCAGGATATACCCCCCGCTTCTTGTGCATACACTTGGAGGAGCTCAGGAGGTCTGATGTCTAGATTGGATCGTTTTCTATGCTCGGTGGAGTTGGCAAAGGTATTTCCACTGGCGAGGGCCTGCGCTCTGGAGAGGCCATTCTCAGACCACTCCCCTTTGCTGTGGGAGTCTGGCGAGGGGTTTCGATGCAGTACGTACTTCAAGTTTGATAGGGCATGGCTGCTGGAGGAAGAATTTAGGAGTTTGGTGGACAAGTGGAGGGCTCTGCACCTGGATGGATCGGTTGCCGCGAGACTTGAGGCGAAGCTTCAGGAGCTGAGATGCTTTCTGAAGGACTACAGGAAGCAGATGAAAGAACGGACCACGAAATGGGATGAGGCACTCGGGGAGATTCAGAGGTTGGACATAGTGGAAGACCAAGGCTTGATGACGGTGGCAAAGAGACAGTGTAGGGCGGACCACATGAAAACCATCCAGGAGGAGGATCGAAAAGAGATGGAGTGGAGGATGAGATCCAGGCAGAAATGGATTGAGGAGGGAGACTCGAATACCAAATTCTTCCATATGATGGCATCGACCGGGCGTAGGAGAAACTGGATTGATAAGCTCCAGGTGGGTGAGGCGGAGTGTTCTAGTAAGGAGTTAGTGGGCAGGGCAGTGACAATACTTTAGGGAGTTTACGGGGAGAAAGAGGGATGTGAGATGGAGGGGTTTGGGGGCTTCGACGGTGAACTCGGTAGAGGTGGAGGGGCTGGTGGCGCCGTTCATGGAGGACGAAGCTCGTAGGGCAGTTTGGGGTTTGAATGTGGAAGGGTGTCCAGGGCTGGACAGTTTCCTGGCCCTCTTTTTCAAGGAGTTTTGGTCGTTGCTGAAGGTTGAGATCTTGCAAGTCTTGGCAGAGTTCAGGGAGGGCAACAGTGGTTTTAATAGGCTAAACAAGTCCTACATGTTCCTGCTGCCTACGAAAGAAGGGGCAGAGGCGATTGATGACTACAGGCCAATTTCTCTCTTGAATGCGGCTTATTTGATCGTGGCCAAGATACTGGCGGACTTAGGAGGGTGATTGTCAGAGTTGTGTCAGAGGTGCAGATAGCTTTTGTGCTAGGGAGATGCATTTTGGACAGGTATGTTGCAGCAACAGAGATCCTTAGACAGTGGAGGGAAAGAAAGAAGACTTTTCTGTGGAAGGTTGATTTCAAGAAGGCTTATGACTCGGTGCAGTGGTCCTTGTGGGCGGCTATGGCCAAGAGGGGTTTCCCGTCGGTTTGGATTAGATGGATGAAGCAATGTATCACTATAGCATCATTCTTGGTCCTCATCAACGGGAACTCAACAGGGGGTTGGATTCAGCCGAAGAGAGGCATATGGCAGGGGTATCCCTTAGCGCCTATGTTGTTTGTGTTGGCAGCGGATGCTCTGGCGAGGGCATCTGACAGGTGTGCGCAGCAGGGCTAAGACAGGGCTCCCTCTGGAGGGAGGTGAGGGTATTTCTGTGCTGCAATATGCGGATGATACTCTCTTCTATGTGGAAGGGACGATGGTAGAGGTGAGGTGGTGCCATATCCTTCTAGAGTTATTTTGTGAAGCGTCGGGTATGCAGATTAATTACTCCAAATCTTCTTTTGTCCAGTTTAGCATGGATGATGAGGATGCCAGGGCGTGTTTGGAGGCCTTGGGTACAGAGGTTGGGGTTCTACCCCTCTGGTACCTAGGCCTACCCCTGACGGATAGGAGGATCTCGGTACAAGACTGGGCTTCATTGCTTAGGAGGATTAAAGATCTGCTGACTGGGTGGGCATCCAAGCTGTTGTCGAGAGGAGGGCGGCTGGCCCTCCTTTAGGCAGTTCTGTCGGCGATACTAGCATACTTTTCTTTGGTAGTGAAGATGTCGTGGAAAGTTGAAGATAAAATTGTGAGCCTGATGAAAAATTTCTTATAGACTAGTTATGGAGTAGGAGGGAAGGGGGAGAGGATGGTGGCTTGGAATGAGGTGTGCAAGCCTGTTAAGGATGAGGGTCTAGGAGTCAGGGAGGTGGGGAGAATGACTGGCAGCCTCCTGACGAAGTGGATTTCAAGTTTGCTTGGAGAAGTCTGTTTGGTGGGAAGGGTTTTGCACTCTTGCTATGGGGGACCGCCTTATTGGGAGTCCCTCGCTTCACCCCCTAGAGGAGCTTCCCATTTCATTAAAAGTTTGTCGATGGTGGCGTCGAAGGTTCGACCTTTTTTTACCCCAATGCTGGGGTTGGCGAGGCCTTTGGGTTTTAAACGGATGACTGGACGAGGCTTGGAATTTTGGCGGAGCGCTTCCCCAAACTTGCAGTGCTGGCGGTTGATAGGAGAGCCTTAGTGGCGGAGGTCTAGGACGGCACATGGTGTCCCACTTTTGTGGGTAGCTTGTCAGACCAGAGGCTTGGAGAGATGCAGGTGTTGATGCAGGAGCTACAAGGGTTTCAGCCAAAGGATGGTGTGGACTGTTTTGGGTGGGAGGAAGGTGATTTCTCCGTGCAGGATGCTTATAGAAGGCTTGGTGATTCGGGCACGCTGGGGGATATTAATTTGGCTAGATATTGCAGGCAGCTCTGGGAGGCTTCTTGTCCGCTGAAGGTTAAAGTGTTCGTTTGGCTTCTTAAGAGAGGGAGATTGATGACCAAGAAGTGGAGAGCTCGATGGGTACTGGATGTGGAGAGGTCTTGCCCGTTATGTGATCAGGTGGAGGAAGACATCGATCATCTGTTCTTTGCGTGTTCGGGGTGACGCGAGTCTGGGAGCGGATGGGGGATCGGTGGTGGGCCCATGACTCTTCTACCAGATTTTGGCGGTTTTCAGATGTGGCGGTGGTGACGTTGAGCGCAATGTGTTTTGATTGAGGGAACGGGCTTGACCGGTGGTGGTTTTGTGGGCTATTTGGCTCAGCAGGAATGCTGTTTTGTTTAAGGGCAGCGCTCATATGTGGAGAATTTTGTTGGGTCTACGGTGTCTTTTATTTTAGGGTGGAGCTTTGGCATGTGATGTGAACATTGTAATTTTTTGTTTGATTAATACAATTTTGGGTGGTATCTAAAGGATTACGACCCTTTTCCTCTCTAAAAGAAAATTACTAGTACACCATATAGAAATACATAGAAGATGAAAATCATAAATTTTGAATGAAAACATAATAGAAATGCACTAGTCGCATATTGACAAAGTCATATATTGAAAAGAAAGTATACATAACATGATAATAATTGAAAAATGTTCATGGTAATGCTACTCGCCAAAAGAAATGAAATATTAATAGTGTTGGAGTATCAGTAGGCCACACCAAGCATGGAAGCACCTACCAATGCCATCAAATCAATACTAGGTTGAGCTTCGACCTGGCTTGATACCTCTCTTCTAATTGTCTTCCTCTATTCATAGCACTCTAACATATTCACAATATGACTCCCACTCCATGTAGGTGTATCGAGTATTGTATTAATTGATGTATCATTGATGGTCTTCATCACTGCAATACAGAAGCATTCCAAGACATGCATATGGATTGTGACTGCCGAACAAGTTGCTCGTACTTCTAGTTCTAGATCTATCTTAAGTAGACTCATCAGATGTCCTCTTGAATTCGTGGACCTGGTAGAACCACCTCGTTTTAATGTAGAACCTAACGATTCACAAGGCTCATGCTATCTCATCGATGAATTTCATGGTGGTTGAGGAAGTAGTGCAGCAGAGTGGGAAGGTTGATAAGAAAATGGTCGAGGAACTTGAAATGCAAAATACTTGGGAAATATCCCATAGCCATAACTTGCAAATATAAGATCACTTTGTGTACTATCACTTTTGTGGTGACCATCATACCCATAGGAGGAACCATAATAAAATGGAGGGTTGGTATAGTTGGGAAGTAATTAAATAAACTTTGTGCCTTATCTTGGGGTTGGTACTGAGGGCTAGTATAATGAGATCTGTAGTCACCATAGTAACTTAATGTTGATGATCCTAGACCACCTCCAAAGATTGATTCTACCGCTAGATTAAGGAATCCCATCGATGAACTTAAATTATTGTTGGGCATCATAGAATGGCCTGAGACATATCCATACCATGTTCTTCCGTCATAGTCACAAGGTGGACGTAGCACGGGGTCTTCATGTATATTTGTATATCTTTGCGTGTATTTATGTTAGGCATCCTCTTTAATATCTTCTAGGACCTTGATGATGATATCCCTCATCTCCTTCACCACTACTTTCTGCCTGTGGTTTATCAACTATCACTGCATCTGTGCATCATCTTCATCATCATCATCATCATTATCATCATTTTGTGTTTCTCTTGAAGGTGACAAATTATCGATTAATATTTTATGACTTTTTATAATTTAGTCCGTCGACAAATCATGTGTCCATGTGAGTTGCATAGGGTGGGGGAGAAGAAAAGAAATGGAAAGAATGTCTATGTGAGTTGCACAAGTAGGTAAAAATATGTGATCGACATATCTTCCGAATCGATCACATATCACCAATTTAACGAAAAAACTCAACTACAGTCATTTGCAATATTGGCAATATATGTGCGATGCCATGAAAAAAAGAGATGATATGTGAGATACCCGTCGATATTGATATATCGGCGATATATCTCCCATATGTCAAACCTTGGTCTGCCGTTGGCCTTCCCTTGATTGGCTACCCTTGGAGTTGGAGGGAGTCACCTCGACCGTCCTTGGCATTTTTATTTCAGCTTGGTGGTGGTTTACTTTTTATATTATTATTTATTTTCTGCTGTGTTTAGCTTGTTTTGTGGCTGTGTTGTTGTTGATTGAGCGGTTTTGATGGTTCTTGGTGCTTAACTGGTCTTTAAGGTGTCATTTAACCCACCCACTGGGTCGACATCCCTCAGTAGATTTAATCCCTTATATGATGGTTCTATTCTTAACCCCGCTATTCAGTTCTTCTGCGGACAACCTCCGTCGGGGATTTGTAAGGGGTTGCAGCTTCCACAGGCTTTTTTGTGTTAACTTTGTGTTGGGATTGTGTTGTTGCTGTAACTTTCTTAGGTTTATACTCGTTTATCCTACTCCATGGAATGAAATATCTAGTTTTCAAAAAAAAAAAAAAAAAAAAAGGAAGACAATGAGACATTATGGGGACCACAGATAGGGGCTTAATTATAAAGGAATGCCTACGGTAGGTCAATGAGAGGCAAGGATTGGATAGGAAAATAATATTTGGTCTGATTATTTTAATAGTACTTGGAATGATTATTTTAATAGAATTTGGGAACATTAATTAGGGTTGTCTATGCTGTAACAGAGACTTTCTTTTATTTTGATACAATGAATGATCACTGAGACTTGAGCAATCATGCCCTTCATCACTTAAAAAAAATATTTGGAACGATTAATGAACAGGAAGGGAAAAATCAACTAGATGGAAATATGGTGAACTTTTTTGAATTGACATGCTATTGAGAATTATAAAAAAGTTATGGGCCAAAAAGTCTTTCCAGTTTGTGAGTTGGAGGGTGGGCAGAACCACAGTGCATGCTGCAAACATCTAGAGCTTCTGGATGTAATATCTACTTTGGAATGTGCTAACGAGATTGTTTCTCCACTGGATATCTTCACCTGGAAAGTCTGTTTATCCAGTACATGAACATTGCCAAAAAAAAATGATGAATTGGATGAGAATAAAGAGACAGTCCAACTTGTTACTTCCCTGGATATCTTCACCTGAGAAGATTGTTTATCCTTCCTTTTAGTTTTTTCTTGGATAAATTTAAAACAGTCATCTTTCTTTGATATTTTCCAAGATTAGTAGTTATTTAATCAAATGAAAGATGACAGTTCACCCGTAGTGTTGAACTAACATTGCCAGCAGTAGTATAAATGATGCAAGTAAAGTTGAAATTCCTTGAGATTTAAGGGAATCTATTATTAACTTTTCTAGTAATATCAATGCATGGCTATTTCTTTATGGTTGATGGAACTCCAGTGGAATGGGGTCAACGAAATTTTCACACTTCGGATCTTAAAACATAGAGATAAATCTATCCACTAGCTTAAGATTTCTTTAAAAGGTGAAGTTTGACTTGACGACACCCAATCAACTTCTTCCATATGTGGACACCAATGTGTCAAGAAAATGTTCTAGATGCACGTTGAATTAGTTTGGCTCTACTGAGTTTCCTAATCCATTTATTTTTTAGAAAGTGCATTTATCATTCTGGCACTCTTTAGGTAGCTTTTTTTTTGTAGCAAGGGGTGCAGTCTATGTATCTACTCACCTATCATTTAAGACAAATATGCTTTTAGGGACTTGATTCGAGGCTACTTAAGTAGTCTATTCTCATTTAGGGGCCACTAAGATTGGACAATGTGGTTTGGCTCTTGTTCTTGTGGATGCAGTGTCATTGTCCAGTCTTTTGTGTCTACCACCTTTAGAAGAAAGCAATTTATCTAGCGAGGATGTTAACAAGGTTTGAAACGTCGATTTCGATGCTGTTTTGATAAATTTTCAAGTGCGTATTTTGTTGGCACATCAAGGGTACGTCGTGGAAACGCTCGACGATTTCGATGTCCTAAAAATAGTCTATTTTGGAGGCATGCCGAAGGCACACTAATGTATGGCGATACAAATGATAGAAGTGGTCAAAATGATTAGAATTTTAATGGCCCGTTTGGACGTGGGATAAAACATTGTAAGGATATGTTAGTGTGAAATAAGTGAAGAAAGATATTTGTTTGGGTGATGACGTGGTGGCATAATGAGGGGGATAAAATGATTGATGTATTGATTTGATGTTAGTTGGTATTTGTTCAATATTAATAGTGTGAGTGGATGATGTAGTGGATATTTGTTTACTATTAAAAGTGAGAGTGGAGGATGTTTAGTAGGTGTTTATTTAATATTAAAAGTGGGAGTAGAGGTTATTGTGATTTGATAGAAAAACTTTTGAAAGAACTCTAACAAAAACTTCAAGAGGTGATAACCCTCTACTAACCCGCCTCCAAATGGGTCTTAGATCTACTCTATAATTACGGATATATATTGAATGGAATCAAATCTCAAGAGAATAGAACAGCAATTGTAGTTGTCTTAAGTCAATGAAAAATCTTTCTCTTGAAGAGAAGATAAAATTAGGATGGGCTATTCAGGTAGATAGATGGTAGTGGGAAGAGTATGACACTCAATTCCTCCACTTGTTATTAGAGTTGTTAGCATCAACTAAGCGTGAGTTAAAACTTTAGTAGAATCTCTTTCGAGCTAGGTATAACAGAGGGTTTAGAATATAGTAGTAACAATAATGAAGAATAGGAGCAACAACAGCAACAATTATCAACATGATGAGTGCATTTCGCCAATGCTGACCATTTCGATGAAATTTCGTTGGAACCCTTGTATTTCAACATTATTTTCATGTTGATATGGCCCCATCCCAAAAATTCCCATTTCGTTGGCAAGCCATCGGCATGTTTGTAAAATTTAGATGATTGGATGCTAAGGATTTGATGCGTACATCTTGAGATTAGGGCTTCCTCTCCTACAAGTTTAGTTGCCTCTACTGCATCCGTTTATGTTGTTGCCCATGTGCTTGATGACTCAGAGGGTTGTTCTTTCTTGAAATATGTCGTTTAGGAGACACTATCTCTTCAAAGTTAGAACCTAAAATCATTTGTTGGTTTCCTATTTTTTCTTCTAGCAAATAACTTTTTTTTTAAAGTAATAGCAAACAAACTAAATATTGGATATCCATAAAATTGGAGCTTTTCGTTTCTTTAAAAATTGATGATTTTGTAATGGGGCTACTATTAAGATGAGGTGTCCAAAAGAAGTGTTATTAGAGATTCTCGTGATCTCCATGTTAGAGATCATCCAAGAATCTCCATGTTGAGAAGAGGAGAAGAAACAAATCTTCTTTTCATGTTATCCTCTTTCCATATTTTATGTTTTCTATTTTGAGATTATCCTTTTAGGAAATATGTTTAGGATTTGATTTGTTTAGTTGGAGATATGTTTTACTTAATTTAGAAGATTGTATTAGGATTGGAAATTATGATTGGTCTCTCCATATAAAGAGACCAAATTTCATGGTTTCTCTTTGAGTTTCAATTATAATAAACTCACATTTCTTCACATGGTATCAGAGCAGGTTCGATTTAGAGAATCATGCTTTCTTCACCGTGCCTAAGAGGCTATGAGAGTCTCTTCTCTACATGGAGACCAAAATCGAACTCCTGATCTAAGTTGGTGGCACCCTCTTTGCCTTGGGGTGTAAGTTCTGCCCCCTCTGTTGGTGCCATTATTGCTATTGCAACTATTGTTGCCATGACATCTATTGCTGTTGTCGATGGTGTTATTGCTGCTGCAGTGCTTGCTACTGTTGTGGCTATTGGTGCTGCTGCTGTTGCTGCTACTGTAGTTCTTGCTGTTGGTGTTGCTGAAGCAATCATGACAATTGTTGGTGTTTCGTGCAAAATAAAGATAAGTCTTGCTATGGTTGTTATACTGTTTTCTCAACTTGTCCCTGGTCCGAAGGATAGTCTTAAAGCCGATCGTAGGAAAATTAAGTTGTAGGCTCAACTCTACTTGGATTAGGGCAGTCTTTAGGTCATGTCATCGCAGAAGATGTGATGATGAGTGGTAGGAAAATTGAGTCGTAGGCTCAACTCTACTTGTAAATTTCTGAAGCCAATTTTTTGTCATATCTTAAGGTGAATTTTTTTTTTTTTTTTTTTGTGAAGGGAAACCATACATGCTTAGGAGCATATCCCATACTTTGTATCAATGATTGGGATCATCTCCTCTATGGTACTTGGAATCTTCTTCCAACTAAAGTCTCCAAGTTAGTTTTTTCCTCTAACTGTGTGGGTCTTGGATGTTCACTAATGAAGAGACCTTTGTTTGCATACCTAAAGAACAAGTTCATTTACATGTTGAAGTCCATGCGTATTTGCCTGTCTCATTTATGGAAGCTCGGAATCCAATTTTTATTCTTCTCTCAACATGAAGATTTTTTTTGGAGATGGGTGACCACTTAGTGCTTGGGAATGTGTTCCAGTTGAAGTTCAGCTTAAGTCTTCAAGTTTGTAATCTAAGTTGTGATCAAGTTCAAAGTTTGTATCCTATTCGTGCGTGTAAGGCCTACATGCGTGTCAGATTTTGAAGTTCTTCCTCGAGTTGGATTGTGCACGTCCAACTTGGGGGAAGCATTGGAGATTCTCATGATCTTCACATTGGAAATCTTCCAAGAATTTCCATGTTGAGTAGAGAAGAAACAAATCCTCTTGCCATGTTATCCTCTTTCCATATTTTATGTTTTGTATTTTGGGATTATCCCTTTAAAAAACATGTTTAGGATTTGATTTGTTCTATTGAGTTATATGTTTAGTGGTTGTTTTACTGTTTATATATTGTACGGGTGCGTGCTTGTAATTTACCTTTTGTGCCTTTCTATATAAAGGCACCTAGGGTTTCTAACAGAAGTTGGTTCGCTTTTTTGTCCTAACATGGTATCAGAGTAGCAGTTCTAGACCGGTGCCCGAGAACCCCTTCCCGAAACTTAGCCTCCGAACCCTTCTACCAAATCCCTCTCATCTCAGGGGTGCCTCCAACCTCGGATCACCTCCAACCATCGTCGCCAATCCTTCCCAGTCGACAGCAGCTTCGTCGCCACTGACAGGGAGGCCTAGTGGGGGGCCTGCGCAGCCTAAGGGCCGCTGCTGGGGGGGTGGAGGCAGTCCTAGGCGAGCACCAACCTGTTGTAGTGTTGCCTCAAGCTGGTTTTGAGGAGCAGTAGGTTGCCTCGTCCTTTCTTCTCCTTGTGTTGTGCCTTTGCGATCATCTCATGAGGCGCAACAACACGTTGGGGGCCCAGATCTAAGTTTAGGCAGACCTGTGTGTGGTGTGGTGACTTGAATAGTCACCCATCTTGCTTCTTCACCCGAGCAGAGGCTAAGGAGAAGAAACACCTATTTTGGGGTCTTATCTAGTACTAAAGGGTGGTTGTTATGGTCTGATTTTGCCCTTGTTCTTAAATCTGTGATGATTTCAGACCTACACATGATCTTATTTTTTATTACAGCACCTTGATTTTGTGTTTCTCGCATGTCGAATAATATGGAAGATACGGATCCTTTTGACAACTCGGTGGGGAAGATATCTATCCCAAGCACATCTTCATTTATGCATGGAACCTCTATCAAGTTGGATGGAACCAACTTCCTTCTATGGTCTACCTCTTTTTCCCAATTTGTGGGATCACATTAGAAGAAATATATTCTGACGCAAGGCAAACCTGCTATCAAATCTATTGACTAGGAGGCAGATAATGATTGTGTGGTTACTTGCATGTTGAACATCATGGAGCCTATAGCGAAGCGGGTTATGTCCTATGCGTCTACTAAGAAGATGTAAGAGGTTCTTCATGAGATACTCTTATAAGAATATTAATCGCTTATATAGGGTGATTAAGGAGTTGTGCTCTTTTCGAGAGGGAACCATGTCCCTTGCCGAATACTATGGCTCTATGAAAAACCTCTAGGATGAGGATACTTATCAGCCAATCTCCACTGATGTTACAGTTATTGCAAAGCAATGTGACGCCTTTCATTCTGTTCAGTTGCTTGCAGGTCTTGGTCCTGAATACAGTCTATTAGGGATCAATTTATGACCTTGGAGGAGATCTCTACACTTGCTCAGATTTATGCCTGCTTGTCCAGACTTGAGATATCTGACCCTATCCTACTTTTGAATTCTTTTGCCATGGCGGCTGATGGCCATGGTAGGGGAACTTCAGGAGGCAAGGGAAGAGGATGTGGTGCGAGTAGGAGGCCGTGGCAGAGGACGTGGTTTGTTTTGTGACCATTGTCACAAAACTAATCACAGAGTTGATAGGTGCTAGATAAAGCATGGATTTTCTTAAGGGCATCAAGCCAATTGAGTTGCTTATGGTGGAGATGGGGGTCAGCACTATCAGGAGGAAGAACAAGTTTGTCCTCAGATTACTATTTCCGAGGAGGAATATGACATGCTTATGTCTTCTCAGGCCTTTTCTACTACTGGTGCTTCTGTGGCTCAAACGACAGGTACTATTGCTAGTGCCAGAGGTGTTCGTACACCATCATGGCTTGCTGACTTAGGTGCACCCTCCCACATCACAGGAGAAGTTACACTTTTTTCATCTCTTAGACTATTGATTGCTCCTGTGCATGTCAGAGTAACTGATAGTGCCTTGTCCCCTGTGATAAGCTTGGGTGACATCTCTCTGTCTACTACTTTGACACTTTCTGATGTTTTGTATGCAACTAAATTTGCTTTGAATTTAATGTATATTAGTTATATTACCAAGGCATTAAATTGTAGAGCAATGCTTCATGATCATTTTTTTTGCTGCAGGTGGGGATGAACATTGGGCTGAGCCCTTGTAGGCTAGGCTTGGCCCGACCCAAGCCCATTTAATAAATGGGCTAAAATGGTAGCCTAAGGCCCGACCCAAAATAAATTTTCTTTCCCCAAACCCTACCTGTGCCAAAAAATAATGGGCTCAGGTCGAGCCAGGCCGGTTCATTTATTCATGGTCTAATTGTTTATTTCACTTACACCTGTAAAACAATATGCAAGTAGAGTTTCGCATCAATAATTATTTTTAAAGTATCAAAAATAATATAATTTTGTACAAGTAAGAAAAAATGACTTGTAAAGGATAATTATCTTTTTCAATTATGTAAATGATGGTGTTATTATATTTTCCTTTTGTGTATATTAAAAGATCTTTACGTCATCGTAGGTACACGTCTAACTAAAATGATCTAGTTACATGCATTGCAAATATTTGGCTTGAATATTTAACATATATAGTATGTGATAAGCCAACCAAATGTAATCAAGGAAAAATTACAATAAAAAATAAAAATACTCATCTTATGTGTTCATATTTAGTTCGAATTTGGATGTTCACTCTTTCTCTATGACAAGAAGTCAATGGTTCATATCTAGTTCGAACGAGAGTGTATGATTGCACTGCACAACTTATAGTTGCAAGGAGCATGGGAGTTAAGATTTTGTTGGTTAAAAATAGTAAGAGCAGTCAATGTTTATTTAGTGTTTAATGTATGATGCATATATAATATATATTTTTATAGACAGTATGAATATATATATATATTATCATATATATTAATATAATTGGGTCAACAAGCTAGGCCTTAAGGTGACCCCATAAATGGGCCATTGGGCCAAGCTTGGCTTGGGCCACCTCGACCGAAGGCCTAGTCCATTTAATAAATGGGTCACATTTATAACCCAAGCCCAATCTAAGTTAATTTTGAGCTCGGGCTTGGGCTGGCTTGATCGGGGTGGGCTTCAGGCCAGGTCGGGCCAGCACGACCCAATGCTTATCCTAACCTACAAGACTTCCTGATGATGAAGCAAATTGATAGACTTGACTAGGATAGCCTGTACTACCTAGATCTTCCACCTGAGTATCATTTTATCGCTACCGCTTTTGCTACTTCTACTTTATAGTGGCATCTCAAATTGGGACATCCTAGTGTTTTTGTTCTCCTTCGTCAGTTTCCCAACATGTAGTTTCCTGATTCATTTTCCTGTGATGCCTGTAAACTTGGCAAGCACCATAGAGTGTCTTTTTTGAGTAGCACTAAAAGAACTGAATGTTTTTTCTCTTATTCATGTTGATTTATGGGACCCATGTAGGGTTGAGTCTGAGGGGTTTTCGGTATTTTTTTATTCTGGTGGATAATTATTCCCTATCTGTTGGAATTTTATGAAGGAGAAATCTAAAACCCTTATATTGCTAAAAATTTTTGTTAATGAAATAAATACTCAGCTCTCTACTACTGTGCACATATTTTGGACTGACAATGGACTTGAGTTTGTAGCAAGGTTCGAAATGCTGATTTCGATGCCGTGCCGATGAATTCCAAGTGTATTTCGTGGGCATGCCGAGGGCATACCGTGGAAATGCCCGTTTCTCGATAGGCATGCCGAGGGCATACTGTGGGCATGCCGATGGCGTGCCAATGCATACCAACAAAAATAGCAAAAGTAATTAAAAAAATCAATAGAAACCTCGATATGGGCACCAATTTCGCCAGCATGCCAACCATGCCGACGGCATGCCGAGAGTGTTGAGGGTATGCCGACAATGCCGACGGCATGCCGACGAAATCCCTGTAAATCGACGTTTTCTTCATGTCGGCACAACCGTTGCTCGGAAATGGCCTTGCCGACGGCATGCTGTCGGCATTTAAATCAATGGTTTGTAGATTCTACTTTAACTCAGCTTTTTCAGTCTTTTGGTATTATCCATCATACTTGTGTTGATACATTCCAACAAAATGGGGTGTCTGAATGCAAGTTAAAACACCTTGATGTTGCTCGTATAGTTGTCTCAAATGTGTGTTCCTGCTGCATTCTGGGCAGATGTTCTTACAGCTATTTTTTTAATTAATCATTTATCTTCTGTTCTTGGTGGGAAGACCCCCTATTCTATTTTATTTCCTGATCGGAAACTTTTCTCTATACCACCCAAAGTATTTGGATGTGTTTGTTCTGTTCACCTATTCAAAATGGACAAGTTATCTCCTAGATTAGCTAAATGCATTTTCGTAGGCTATTCTAGAACACAAAAGGGGTACAAATGTTTTTATCCTCTTTCACATCGCTTTTATGTTAGTAAGGATGTGACCTTTTTTGAGGAGATGCCATATTATTCTGCTACAGGGAAGTCTCCCAATGTCACATAGGATGTTCCATTGCCTATGCTCGTTGCTCCGCCTCTAGGTTCCTCTAAGCCTCTTCTACCTTAAGATGTTCCTCCCATTACTTATCCTAAACATCCTAAGGTTACTGATATATTTCCTAAACACTTTCAGCGCAGACCTTGACCCACCATTGTTCTTGCAGAGGAACCCCTTTCCAGTGTTCAGGAAGTCAGCTGCCTAGGCCGAGTAGGCAGCCGCATAGTCGTGAGTGGATCCCTCCTTGAGCCGTGTAATGCCATGCGGTGTTATAAGTGGGTCTAGGCGAGTAGGCGGACCAAGTAGGCGTTTGTTCGGCTACCTATTCACTCACTTTTGAGATAGATCCACCGATGGGGTTTTCTTAAAAAAACACACATGAAAAATAACTTCAGGGTCTCACATAAAAAAAATCCACTTAAAAATAAAAATTCTTGGATATCCTAATAAAATGCCAACCAAATATCCTAACCCAACCCATCGAGAAAAACATTCTTGATCCCACGCTCGGACACTCCCAAGTCACGAGTCGCGACAGTGGGAGGCTTCCTTAAACCCCATCGCCCTAAACCCCTCTCTGCCATCGTCATCTTTGCCATCGCCCTCTCTGCCATTGTCTTTCACTGTTGCTGCCCTCTCACCGCTGATCGGGTGCACCAATGTTGGAGGCTGCATCGCCTCTCACTGCCATTGCCCACTGACGTTGGAGGCTGCACTGGCCATCACCTACTAACATCGGAGGTTGCACTGACCATCACTAGAGGTAGCATCGCTCACGGTCTGATTTAGTTTAAGGTTTTTTTATTTTTATGGTCTAATTTTTATTAGGTTTGATATTTAAGGTCTGATTTGTTTGTGATATCGTGTGTGTATCTCAAATGTTGTATATATTCCTAATATTGTATTTGTTCGTTCGATTTTTAATAATACAAAATTTAATAAATTAACTAATTATTTTATATTTTTTAAATAAAAAAATGCAAAACTACATACTCATTCACATACTCGTCAGAATACCGCATACCGCATATCGACTTCCTAAACCTTGCCCCTTTCTACTATTCCTACTCAATCTTTTGCTGATACTACTGGTTCAGATGGGTTCCAGAGCCACTGCCACTTGAGGTATCTGATGTGGATCTTCCTATTGCTCAAAGGAAGCCACAGAGATCTCATGCTAAGTATTTTATTTCCAATTATATGTCATTTAATCGTTTGCCTGTAACATGGAGACTTTTATCTCTTGCAATTAACGGCAAGTATATTCCCAGGAATTATACAGAGGTTTTTTAGGACCCCTCCTAGACCTTAGCCATGGAGGAGATGGCAACCCTCCAGTTTGGAGGTACTTGGGAACTTGTTGACTTATCCCCTAGTGCTACTGTTGTAGGGTGTAGGTGGGTGTTCACACTCAAATGTCGCTCAAATAAAACAATTGAGTGATTCAAAGCACGGTTGATTGCCAAAGGTTATACACAAACCTTTGGAGTTAATTACTGAGACTTTTTCGCCAATGGCTAGACTTAACTCAGTGTAAATTCTTCTTTTTGTGGCAGTCAACAATGATTAGGCAGTATCCTAGCTAGAAATTAAAAATGCATTCCTTTATGGTGATTTAAAGGAAGAAGTCTACATGCAGTAATCCCTAGGATTTGTTGTCGAGGGGGAGTGTCAGAAGGTTTGCAAACTAAAGAAGGCTATCTATGGCCTTAAGCAGAGTCTTAAGGCCTGGTTTGAGAGATTTAGTAATGCTGTGCAAGTTTTTAGCTTTACTAGATTTACTGTTGATCATTCAGTGTTTAGTATGCATAAAGCCACTAGGTTTGTTATTCTCATTGTGTATGTTGATGATATACTGCTTACTGATAGTGATAAAGTAAGGATAGAAGTTACTAAGAAGTTTTTACATTTTCAGTTTGTTACCAAAGATTTTGGAATGATAGATTATTTTCTGGGCATTGAAGTATAACATGTTGATGGTGGCCTTATTCTATCCCAGAGAAAATATGTAGTTGACATGCTGGGAGAGGCAAGAATGCTGGGGTGCAAACCTGCTAGTTTCCAATGGACCCATCTATACCACTTGCAAATTCAGAGAGTCTTCTGGTTGAAGATGTGATTAGATATCGTGCTATGCTAGGAAAACTATTGTATTTGACTGTTATTAGACCTGACATTTGTTCTGTAGTTGGGAGACTCAGTCAGTTCATGTAGTCCTTGGAGAGGTGCATTGGGAAGGTGTGTGTCAGGTGTTGAGATACCTTAAGCAAGCTCCTAGCAAGGGACTATCATTCATGAAGTATGGCCATCTAGATGTGTGGGGATATTCTAATGCAGATTATGCTAGAGCCTATGAGGATAGAAGTTCTACTAGGGTACTGTACCTATGTTGGTAGCAATTGTCATATGGAGAAGAAACAGAATATTATCCCCAGATCTAGTGTAGAGTCAGAGTATAAGGTTATGACCCATATTACTTGTGAGCTCCTATGGGTGAGATCTATCTTACATGATTTGGGCGTCTCTGTTTCTGGCCCTACTCCCACGTATTATGATAACAAGGCAGCTGCATTTATAGCAAATAATCCTGTCTTTCATGAGCAAACCAAGCACATAAAAGTTGATTCCCATTTCATCAGATATGCTATTACTGTTGGCAAGATCACTACACCTTATATAGCCACTAAAGGTCAAATTACAGATGTCTTCACCAAAGCACTATCCAAGAAGCATCTTTAGTTATGTTCCAAGCTGAGCATGCTTGATATATATGCTATAGCTTGAGAGGGAGTGTTGAGTTATATGTTTAGTGGTGGTTTTACTATTTTTATATTGTACGAGTGTGTGTTTATAATTTACCTTTTGTGCCTCTCTATATAAAGGCACCTAGGATTTCTAATAGAAGTCAATTTGCTCTTTTGTCCTAATAGTTTTAGCTAGAGATTTCTTCACAAGAAGCATATATGGGCCCATTAAAGAGTGATAGGATGGGAATGCTTAACTCTTAGGAGGGACGTTGGACTAAAAAAAGTGTTGGAAAGAAACCATGAAGAATGACCTCGTTTGTTTGCAGTGAAAGTGTAAATGTGACAACAAAAGCAACAACCACCAACAATACTTTCACTCACGGTGGGGAATTGAATTGCAGGTATGACTGAGGAAAAAAATATAATGTCTGTAATAAATCCAAGTAGCCTACCCTACTTAATATGGGAGAAGGCTTACATTGATAAATAATCCCTACTGTTGATGTATGGGCTTACCCCTTTCAGATCGGCGTCTTAGGTTGCATGATTGGCTTCTTTTGTTGGAGAGGATGGAGAAGAGGCTGGCAAGGTGGTCATCTAGACTGCTGTCTAGAGGAGGGAGGCTGACCCTTGTGAAGGCGGTTTTGGCTTTTATACCGTCGTACTTCCTCTTGGTTTTTAGGATTCCGAGACAAGTTGAGAAGAAGATATCGGGTTTGATGAGGGATTTTTTCTCGTCAAATGTGGGGGCAACAAGAAAGGGGGTGAGACTAGTGGCTTGGCAGGAGGTTTGTAGGCCGGTGCAGGAGGGGGGCCTGGGGGTTAGAGATGTGGACAAGGTAAATATCAGTCTCCTTACAAAATGAATTGCTAGGTTGATGAGCCAGGAAGGGAGGCTGTTTGGTGACGTCATGCGGAGTTGTTACGAGCCTTTCCTCTCTTGGGGGCCCCTAGGGACTCCCCTTCCTGGGGCCTCTTTCTTCCTTAGGGGATTGGTGGAGGTGACGGGGAAGGTACAACATTTCTTTTCTCCCACTCTGGGGGAAGGGGATTCCTTCCAGTTCTGGCTGGATGATTGGCGAAGGGTTGGCTCAACCCTCAGTGCTAGCTTTCCCCATCTTTATGGGGGGGTGGTGGACCCGTTGGCCACGGTGGGGGATTGCTGGAACGAGGTTTGGTGCCCGACATTTAGAGGGGGCCTTTCCGACTAGGGGTGTGAGGATTTCCAACGGTTGCTGCAGGAGCTGGATGGCTGGGAGTCGGAGGAAGGCAGAGACTCTTTCTCATGGGAAGAGGGAGAGTTCTCTGTGGCGAAGGTCTTTTGCAGGCTGGGTTACGATATGGTTAACACAGATATTGACTTCTTGAGGGAGTGCCGATTGATATGGGCAGCGGAGTGCCTGCTGAAAGTGAAGATCTTTGCCTGGTTGGTGAGGAGGGGGAGGATTATGACGAAGCGGTGGAGGGCCAGATGGACCCAGACGAATGATCTGAGTTGTCCCCTTTGTGGAGGAGTGGAGGAAGACATTCAACATCTTTTCTTTCAATGTCCGTTTGTGAGGCAGGTGTGGCAGAGGTTAGGGATCGGCTGGATTGCCAATCGGGACATGGCTAGCTTTTGGTCCTACTTCCGCAGAGGAAATGCCCGAGATGAGACGATATCCTTTAGATCAAAGAAGGATAGAGGTAGAATCCTAGCAGTTTTGTGGGGTGTTTGGTTGGGAAGAAATGGTGTCTGTTTTACGAGGGAGAGACCCTATGTAAAGAATTGTCTCATCCATCTCTTCTCAGGTGGAGTTTTGGGGATCATGTTTGTAATGCTGCTTTAACTTTTTAATATGAATTGATTTTGGGTGGTTATCGATTGGATAACTATCCTTTGATTTTTCAAAAAAAAAAAAAGTCAAGTTTTCTCTGTGGCAAGTTATTCAGATTTGGCAACTCACTTCTTCCTGCAGCCTAGTCTTTTGTGCGCTTGGTCTTTGTAGGGAATCTTCTACCAGTGGTTGCCAACTTTTCTGCATCTGTGCTATCAGATAAAGTTTGTCATGCTGTGAAAACTATATAGGATGTAGTTAGATGGTTGGTAAAGATTGTGTTTAGTTATTTGATTGATGTGCTTTTGGGTCCAGAGCTGCGCCTGAGTAAATTAGGATGTAAGTGATCTTATTAGAATGGGAAAACACAGTGTGTGGGAGTGAAGTAATTAATTGTCTTTTAAGAATTGGTTTTTCCTCTTGAGTACTTTCACTGCACAAGGATTTCATATGAAAGAATTTGCTGTAAAAATCCTCGTTCACAATTCCACCCCATCATGTGGTTCAAATCCACTTCTGGTTTGTACAGATGCACTTTCTTTTCCAGATGATTGAAAGAGCAAATGGCAGCAAAAGTCAGATGGATTTATTTTTTTGTACGTCATCCCTATCATTTTTTTTTGAGAGGTGTAATCCCTATCATTTTTTCCTTCAGATCTCCATGCTGGAATTTCTCTGTTGTCTAGATCCACTTCATAAGAAAATATTCAATAATTCATTCATAGAACAAGCAATGACATTTTCCATGCCATGGCATTTTGAGGTATTTGTTGAGAATAGGATTTTGAGGGATATGCTGGATTTGTTGTAGAATAGGATTTTGAGGGATGCGTAAAATGATGAGGAATACGAGGGAAAATTAGCCTTTGCCATGTCATTTTGGTGTTTGTTAGGGGGATGGGAAGGTATACGAGGACATCCCTTGATGTGATGTTTGAAAATCTTTCCTGAGGTCCATTTTTTGGCTGATAATCCACGTTTGGATGGCCATTCAGTGGGATGGCTGAGGTGGGGTGGATAAATCTAGGTTTGGATCCTACTTATAATTGGTTGGCCATCCTTGAGATATTTCTCGCCAAATGCACCATAACCTGTGAGTTATGGAACCCGCGTCCTGAGACAGCTCTCTATATATTTGAACTTGTTTATTGTGGGTTTTTGCTGATTTGGCAGTGGACTCATGCGTACATTCCTTTCTCTACATTTCAAATCCCTTCTTGTTTTATCTCTCTTAATAATTTGGAGTTTGGCCTTTCAAAAAAAAAGAAATTGGAGTTTGGACTTGCATAAAATTAGTAAACATATTTACTTTAAACTGCCTTCTGAAGGATATTTGTTTTAAACTATAGGGTGTCCCATTTGACATATCCGAAATGAATGAAGTTGATCCATCTGACGTTATTATACTTGGGGAAAGTACAGCAGACAAGAAGAACAAACAACCTATAGTGGAATATGCTGAGGATCTTCATAAGCTGGTTAAAGCCTGCAATGTTCCTGCTTACCTTTGCTTTAAAACCCTTAAACTATTTGCTTATTCTTCTCCATCTATCTGCAGAACAACATGCCTCAGAGTTTTATTGGTTCCAGTACGGCTCTCCCCTCAGATAATGGGATATATATGGGTACTCTAAAATCATTAGAAGAAAGTTATCATTATCTTGAGGATGATAGTGATTCTAGTGCCTATGACTATGAAGAAGATATTGGTGATATTTATGAGAACAGTGCTTATAACATAGCTGCTGCATTCCTTCACTTGGACCTTCCTCCAGGGGTGGAGGCAACCGTGCCATGGTTGCAGAAGCCTGAGTGTAAAAAGACTAATAGGAAACCTGGAGCAACTAACCAAGTAGAGAGAAAGCCTATGCTATTTAAACAATTTGATGTTCTCCAAGACTCTTCTGACCATTACTATGACAATGGAGACAAAGGAAAAGGTATTGTAAAAAAGGTATGTTTTTTAACTTTTTGACAGTTCTAAGCACTTCCTCGTTGAATTTCTTTATCTTATTTTATTATTTGCTTTGCTAACATCAGCCATCAATGAAGTGGACCAAGAGGATTCAACATGAGTGGAAGGTCTTGGAAAAGGATTTACCTGGTGAGGATATGATGCATCCAGAGCACTCACATTATTTACAAGTTTTATGATCCAGCATTACAGAGTCAAATTTAATTATCAGCACTTTTAAGTTTGGCATAACTAAGATGGCCTGATTAGTCCGTTTCATCTAATTCTGTTTCTGAGATGTATAAATACATATAATTACTGCGGAGGAATAATGAACCATTCTTATTCTTGATGAAAAGATCTCATCTTCTCTTTATATAGAGGGAGGGTATAACAATGGTAATTCTAATCCTAACTAATTTGGAGATAAATTAGAATCAAATCAAATCCTGAAAAAAACATAACAAAATAAGAAATCCTAATCTTAACTCTCAAGCAACCTATTTATAATTATTCCTATTTCTAATTTTATCTCTAACACCTTCTCAAGTTTGAGTGTGCAATGCCCAACTTGCGGTAGGCAGAACAAAACGAGGACTCCTCCCTTAGGATGTAATCGTTGGGCTGGAGCAGGTGGACAGGCCATCAGGCAAGCAATTGCCTCTAACTAGTTGAAACCCTTCTCTCGTTGGAGAAAAGAAAAAAATTGGGTTGAGACATTCAGGTAGAAGGTAGGAGGGAGGAGGTAGGCAAGGCCTAGTTGTGAAGAAACGCATTTGAGGTGAAAAAATCAGCAAGGCAGTAGTCAGCGGTTAGAAGTAGGAGATGAGCATGGTGCTCAATTCTCCCATCAGTCATCTTCACCGTTGATGTCCTTAAAGGGGTTGGTGGAACTAGAAGCAGGAGCAGGCTGTGCAGCAAATCCTGGGCCGATCAAGATCGAGGAATCCGCTTCAACCATTAGGACGAAGGAAATTTTAGCGGATCTGATTAAGATCAAACTAAACCCAATTGTCCAAGATCCAATCAAGAACCTAAGCAATTCGTGAGCAGTCAAAGGGGGCAAACGGTGATCAATATGCAAGCGAGGAAGGTGATCGGGAGATTAGATCAAATTGGTTTAGTCTGACCATGAGGATGGCTGGTTGATGAAGGTAGAGGTGTGGAGGTGGTGAGGAGGCAGTGGTGCCACTCATTGGGGCCGATCTGGACCGGTCTCTGGCCCGCCCGATCAGAGTTGATGGAGAGGAGGTGGTGGTGAAGGTGTTGGTCTAATTGATTAGGGGTGATTAGACCAGTCTGATCAATCAGGCTGGCAAGCGGCGAAGGTGAGAGAGCAATCGTGAGAGGAAGGAGCAGGCAAAGGTGATGCAAGCTGCAGGCATATGAGGCAGCATGTGCCCCTAGTTAGAGAGAGGGGCCGACAACACCTTTAGAGGGGAGAGGCTGGTGGTGAGGATTCCTAAGATCTTCCCGCTCTAATACCTTGTGGAGGAATAGTGAGCAATTCTTATTCTTGATGAAAAGAAATCAACCCTTATTTATATAGAGAGAAGGGATAATAATATTAATCCTAATTCTAACTAATTTAGAAACAAATTAGAATCAAATCAAATCTTAGAGATAACGTAACAAAATAAGAAATCCTAATCTTAACTCTCAAGAAAAATATTTTTAACTATTCTTATTTCTAATTTTATCTCTAGCAATAACATTTAACAGTCTCTTAAAAAAAAAGAAAAGATAACACACAACACATGCACACAGAGACTCACGTTATATATATTAGGCAAAATTTTTCACCAGGCTTAAAAAATTTCTGCATGCTATGATGATCACTGTATGCAAACTGGAGGTCTATTGTTGACTGATGTGCCATATTTTCTACTTCTGAACTTTTCAGTTTGAGCTTTTGTTTTCACTTTGTTACGTTTGTCTTTTTATTTCTGCTATATCCTTTTTTTTTCAAACAGAGATGATATTTGTTAGAGTGTACGAGGAGAGGCTTGACCTACTTAGGGCTGTCATTGTTGGACCTGCGGGAACTCCTTACCATGATGGCTTGTTCTTTTTTGATGCTTTCTTCCCTTCAAACTACCCATCCGTGCCTCCGGTATGTACCATCCATTTAGGCTTTATTATTTACTTTGTTTGAAAGTGAACTTAAAGGTCAACGCTTTTGTTACGCAGCGTGTACATTATCACTCAGGTGGCCTTCGATTGAATCCGAACCTCTATGCATGCGGCAAGGTCTGCCTTAGCCTTCTGGGCACTTGGCATGGTAACGGCTGTGAGAGGTGGAACCCAGATAAGTCGACAATGTTGCAGGTGTTGGTCTCGATTCAAGCTCTGGTTTTGAACGCAAAGCCCTACTTTAATGAGCCTGGGTTTGCTAGTTCCGCCGGTACCTGTCATGGAGAGAAACAATCCTTCTCTTACAACGAACAATCTTTCTTACTTTCCTGCAAGACGATGCTCTACACTCTACGGAGGCCACCAAAGGTACAGTTACTCATTTAGCTCCACAAATCCTTCCTTCAGATATATGGGAATCCAAATTCTTTCACCCATGTTGATCGGTCTGCATCTCTTATCTCCAGAATTTTGAGAGCTTTGTCGCTGAGCATTTTCAAAACTGTGGGCGAGCCATCCTCGTTGCGTGCGAAGCATACATGAATGGTGCCCAGGTTGGCTGCGTGGATGCGGATGGCGTCCAGGATGTTGACGAGGGTGACATGAGCAGCTCGCTGACCTTCAGAGATTCTCTGAAGCGTCTGTTTGATGAGCTCCTGTTGGAGTTCACAGTCAAGGGAGTCGACTGCAACGAATTTCTAGCTTCCAAGGCTGATGCTGGAGAAGTGAAACGGCCAGACACCACTCTAAGGCTGTGAAACTTGGTGTTTCTTTCTACGTAGGAGGTACTTCTGATATATGTCATCTCTTGGAGATGGGGTCTAACATTGTTCTTCCTGGAGTAGTGTTTAGGCTGGAGAAAGGGCTTGGAGATGTTTGAAGCAACCAGTGCTATCTAACCCTTGTATAGTTAAGGTATATAGGAGAAAACTCTACAGTTAGATAGATGCTACAGCGACATAGATGCTATGGCGAGACCAATGCTACGAGAAGATCCCCTTTGGGCTTATAGGTTTAGTTTCTTTCATTTCTCCCTTCATGCGATGCTACAGAGCTGTAGTTGATTATATCAACACAACTGAACCATTGCAACTCAAACCCTACTTGTTGATATTTTGTTAAAGGAGAGTTCAATTTTATGTCCCAGTTTGTGCACCAATGGAGTAAAAAGGCTTGTTGGAGTTTCAAGGCCCTGGAATTGCTTGTTGGTTCCTTGTTGCTTTGCGATAGAAGGCTTGATCACGAACCGTTGGATCCGTGGTTGATGAAGATTGAGAGGATTGAGAGATCCCAATCAAGTGGTCCACCAGTGGAGAGAGTGAGATAGCCAAAGTAGGGTGAGGCGGTCCCCAACCATATGCAACGGTTGCAACTACCATGCCTCTAAATGTAGATGATTGGGAATGGAAAGAGGTGGTTGAAACCCTTAAGGATAACCGAAGGGGTTATACCGTTAAGAGGTCCTTTGGATGGATCACATGGAGGATAAAGTGAGGTATATGGATTCTTATCCAATATTTTCCATCTTAAGTTTTTCTAGCTTTCAATATTATATATATATTATTTCTTCTACTACTATAACTATCATATTGAATTCACCCACTTAATCCACTATATAGTTTTTTTTCTTTGGTAAATAATCCGTTACACAGTTAAACATCTTAATTCCACTTATTTCACCCATTGATTTATCTCGTCACAACTTATTATGTTGGCCAAGTATGTTGCCAATTTTCATAGGGAGATGGCATCTGGAACCCTTTTAAGATGGTGCCATGACTTATTCGGATGCTTTATTTTTGGCCTGAAGGTTTCCAGAGAGCAGCAAGACATCCATGTTTGGTTGATGGAATGCCTCACTATGGGGTATCCTTTATGATCTTTAGAATATTAATCATCCTGCAATTTGAAATTCTAGATAGGTGGAACAGAGCATGTCTTGAATCCCTTGGCCCGTTATTTTTCTTTGAGAAATGGAGGATCCAAATCCAAATCTATAACTTTTGTTTTCGCAAAGACATTCCTACTGTCAACTTACCCACGTTAGGAGTGGCTCCAACTAGTGAATGTGTACCCCTTCTTTCAATAAGAGGGCATGTGAGCAAGGATGTGAGAATGGATTTGGATTTTTCATTTTTCCTTTTCTTTCCTTGGCATTATTATTCTATTTCAAGTGCCTAAAATAATTACTCGCTTTCAATGAACTTATTTTGCAATGTTTACTCGTATAACCAAAATCTAGATTTCACCAAACACCTCATTATTTCTCATTGTTCACCTTCTCAACCAAACACCTTCTCGAGATAGTGGGATAACCAAAAGGAACAAATAGGAAGCTATATATTTCTTTTGGTTAAGTGATTTGATAAATATGTCTTAGAGATTTCCCAGGACCTCTTAGGATATCTCTCTATTCAATTGTTGCTTGCAGAGGGAAATCTATTTGTTAGGATTAATTTACTTGAGAGATTAAGATATTGATGTTAATAAATATGAAATTGATGTCAATCTTTATGTTTATTTACTTGAAGAGTGATATTAATATAGATTTCAGTTTTCATTTATTTAAATTGATGTTAAGTTATTGTGTTAACTTTTATGGTATTTATTTGAACTGATTTTAACATTAATTTCTGGAGAGTGGGAGTTTAGATGTAGGGAGCTATGAAGTTAACATTAATTTTACCAACACCCTTCAAAATAGATGTTAACAAAATTGGTGTTAAGGATCTCAAAACCCAGGTTTTGACAATGTAGATTAACGGTTTGAGTAAACAAAGGTTAACCTGCAAGTAAACTAATCCTCAATGACCTGCTCTATATTCCTTTCATCCCTTTCCTTTTTTATTTTATTTGTTTTATAACCTTAGAATTGGATTTACCATAAGACCATTTTTATCCCAATTCTAGGTGGAAGAAAAGTCCAGTTCATACAGCTACATGAGTGATACATCATGCAATAACTCTTTTGTGGGGATCTTTACAATAAGAAGCAATAAGTTAATTTTTCGCTGTATCTTGGTTACATGATATTTCACCTGATTAGTGTGAACAGATTTCACTTGGTTAGTGCTATGCACGTAACGTGAGATGTTCTCTATGAAATACCTGATTAGGGTAACAAGCGACCAAGTACTCCTTGGAAGAAAGAAGTTAACCACATTTCCCTACCAGCTCATAAGATCAGATAGCCGTTCTGTGATCCCCCGTTGCAAACAATATCATGACTTTTTGAGTAAGCTTTTTAGAAGTTATTGGAATTGCACCTTCCCAATGTAGTTGCTGAATTTTAAAATGCGTAAATTTGGTCTCGGTCTTTCTAACTATTTCAATTTAGTCCCTCTCTTCCACTACCTCGTCAAACAGCGTTCTTGTTTGACAGCATTAAACACAAAACGTCCATTGAAGACTCTTACCATGTCCCTTATTTCATCTCGAAACCCATATAGAGATTTAACGGAAGCTCAAGAGAATGACTACGGTTGAATAACGAGAAAGGTTAGAGATGAGATTTGCATGCTTTATCATTTTAGGAGATACGTTGAAATAAGTGTATAATTTCAAGGGCTTTTATGTAAGTCACGATTTATTTTCTTTCTTGTTCGTGCGGCATTACAACCCACTCAAAGCAAGTCAACTCGACTCTCCATCCTACATTTGAGGTTTCGTATTTTATCATTTTTATAAAATTTATAAAGATATCGTTGTTTAAATTCTTTCTCTTGTTACCCTTTCAAACAAAACATGAGAAATTCTCTACGGAGTATCATTTGAATCGAATCGGTAAGAACTCAGTATGTTATATGTAAGTATGCATGTATGTGAAATCAAATTTAATTTTAGGGTGGTGGTGAGATAATTTGGCCAATAAATTAATTATTAAAATTACAAATGATTTAAGACAATTTAACTAAAATAATTTGACAAATTTCACGTGCTTTATGTGAAAAGCCACTAAGATATGTGGTGAATGGATTAAAGTTGTCCTCTTCATTTTTTTTCAAGCACCCAATAGAATCATTCATCATAAGCTTAAATAATAATATCATAATTTCATCCGACTAGAAAGAATGTATGTATGCAATTTAGAAATTGATCAACAAGGAGAAAAATAGATCTGATGAAAACAGTAGATGGACATGGAATATAGTATGCTTAACCGAAGGGATGCCTCGAATTGGGAGAGGCGGTTACGGAGCTTGACGTCATTCAGGTAGCAGGAGAGGAGGTTCTCATGGATGATGGATTGCTTGGAGATGAAATAAAAGTGGTGGATAAGTTGCTTGGCATCCTTTCCCGTGAGGGTGGGGGCGTAGTCTTTATTTCGTTCTTACAAGAAAGGGAGGACGAAGGCTTGTGAAAGGAGAGGAGGAGAGGACAAGTTGACCTCGAGGAGGGAGGAGGTAGCTGGTGGTCGAGAGTTGTGAGGAGTGGTGGTCAAGAGGAGGAGGGAGGATAAAGGAGGAGGGGTGGTGGTTGGGGAGGGGAAGAGGTGGGTGGTGGTTAGGGAAGTAGGGCATAGGGTGGTGGTTGTGGAGGTGGAGAAGGGAGGAGGTAGGTGGTGATTAGGACTGTAGTGATCGAGGAGGAGAGGAGAAGGCAGGAGGTGAGTGATGGGTAGGGGTTGATGGGAAGTAGTAATCGAGGATGGGAGGGGAGGAGGGAGGTGGACGAATGGCTGAGGGAGGAGGTTGGCTGGTAGATGGCCAAGAGGAAGGAGAGGAGGGGGAGGAGGAAGGGAGGAGCTGACCTTAGGATGGCCGATCTGATGCCATTCCCGCAAGGGAAGCAGTAACGAATGGTGTCGTTGACGACAAAGGTGAGTGGTGAGGAACGGAGATAGAGTTAGGCTTAGTGTGAGAGGAAGAGGTCAGGGGTAGGAGTGTTCTAAGTGTGAGGTGGAGAGAGGAGCAACAATTTTTTTTTTTTGGAATAAGTGGTTCAACTAGCAGTTTGATTCAATTGTTTCAGTTGGGAATAGGTTTGCATCGATTCCAAGTGGTTTGAGAGTTTATTTTAAAAATTAGTATCTGATTTTTAAAACATCGGTTGTGACACACCCCAAAAAAATAGTTCTATATGGTAAATTTATGAAAATGACCAGTGGGATATAAGAATTAAAAATTATTACTTGGCAACTTAGATTTAAATATTTTAGGTGATTAACATGAGTCCAATGGGACGTATCTAATAAAGTTGTCAATACTAATTTTTCTTGATTAGACTTAGATTTAAGCTTGAGTCATTACGAATAGCATCCAAGCCATATTCCTTTTAATAGAAGGAAATGGTACTCTTGTGACGACGAAAGAGTGTGCTATAAGATAAAGCTACTACTATTATTAAGAGTACATTAATCGATCAATTACGTGAAGTTGATGAGAATATTGGGATTTCAACCGTAGAAAATTGTGATACCCGCAAAAAATAGCTCCACATAGTAAACTCATTAAAATGAGTAGTAGGATATAAATTCAAAAGCATTACTTAATAACTTGAGCTTAAACATTTTAGATGGCTGACATGAATCTATTGAATCGATACCTGACAAAGTTATCAAGGATATATTCTTTTTAATTAGACTTGGGTTTAATGGAATTATAGCATATAACAAATTTAACTTTCTCCCCCTATCTTGATGCTAACTAGATCATCAAAATCAAAAACTTTGCCTTCATTGGTATGGGTTCCAACCTCCATACCCATTTGGTTCACCAAGAACCTTTATTCTTCCTTGATGAATTCCATATAGATAGTTCCTTGGGTCTGCACCAAAATTTGCAAAACAAGAATGTACAAGGGGTTTAAGTAGCCACATTTTATTGGGTCCTCTTGGGTTAATCCTTCTCAACCAAGGTTAGGGTCCACTTAGATTTCAACCCTTAGGCTTTTGTGCATAAAATCTTTTAGTGTGTCATTTTTGGAATTAACTTTAGTTCTTTTCCCAGTGAATCTAGCTAACTCATTTAGCAACTTATTCAACTTTTCTTTGAGGCAAGCAAGGTCTTTTTCAATGATACTCATCTTGCCTTTTAGAATTGAAATATCATATTTTAGTAAGCTATTTTCTTCGATCAATTTAGTGTTACTTGAGCTTATGTCATGATTTTCTAACACAAGAGCATTCTTTTTAGATTTAATAGCACTAAAAGAGGTATTCAAATTTTGTCTTTTAGGAATAAGATTATCTATTTTTTATTTTAAGGCAATAGAACCCTTTTTCAAATTTTTGTTTTCCAATTTTAAGGATTTACGGAGAGCATAGAGATCTTCTAAGGCTTCTTGTAATTCATCAAAAGTAAAAGGTTTACCTCTCCTTTATTGTTGTCTTCCTTCTCGCTATCACTTACGATTGCCATGAAACCCATGCAAGCAATCTCCTCTTTGGAATTTTTCTCTTCTTCTCCTTCCTCCTCTGAGCTCGAGTCGTCCCAAGTTGCTTAGAACCCTTCTTATTCTCCTCTTTCTTTTTCTCCTTCTTCAAGAGAGGGCACTCCTATCTAATGTGCCCCTTCTTGTTGCAATGATAGCAACGAGTTAGGCTCTCCTTCCTCTCCTTCTCCTTCTTGCATTCCCTAAGCTTAAGAAACCTAGCAAATTTGTTAGCAAGAAAGTCAAGTTCCTCGTCATCGGAACTTACCTCGCTATCCGATGCGGCCTTGAAGGCAATTGTCTTCCTTGACTCTGGTGTCTCCTTCTTTTGCTTCATTTTGTTCTCGTAGGCCATGAGATTTCCAAGTAGATCCTCCATCTTAAGCTCTTCAATTTTGTGAGCTTCCTTGATTGGGGTTACTTTTTGTTCCCATTCAGATCCAAGGGAACAAAATAACTTTGATTGAAGTTCTCCTTTAATGAAAGTCTTTCACAAAGCTTTAAGATTGTTTACAATCAATGTGAACCTAGTATACATCTCATTCAAACTTTCATTACTTTTCATAGAGAGACTCAAATTCTTGAGAGAGTAAATTTATTTTAAATGACTTTACCTTGGATATACTTTCATGTGTTATCTTAAGGGTGTGCCAAATTTCGTAGGTGGTTGAGCATTGTGAAATGTAGTTGAACTCCTCCAGACTCAACATACAATGCAACACATTCATCATCTTCGCATTGAGGGAGAGTTGCTTGATTTGGTCTTGTTAGAAGCCTCTCTCGGATTTCTTCGGAATGACGTATGGGATCTTCCATCTCTCCTAAACCGTGTAGTCATTTTCCTACAACCACATTGGTGCTAGAGCACCACGATCATTTGTTTTGATGATAACAAAACACGTGTTATTTAACATTTGCAATTTGAGTCCTAGATTTCAGGTCAATTGCAAATGTGGACGTGTGTAGACGGAGTTCGAGCTCGCATCCAGGACGGATTGGAGGAGCTTGACGGAAAACAGAGGAGGTTCGCGTGGAGCGAAAGATTGAAGATGGAAGGAAATGAAGAATAGGATAGATTTCCTTCTTTTGTATTTGTTGTATCTTTTCGTTTCTTTTGTTGCTCTTTATTTCCTTAGATATTTTATGTTAAAGAGCCTCAAAGAACCCTAACAGTAGTCCTAGGAACACCGGCACAACCCTAGGATACTTAGGTTTTCTGTAGAATACTTAGAAAACCAATATAGGGTTCAAACAGACTTTCCAGACGTCTAATTCACAAATCAGACGTCTGATAATGTATTTTAAGACGTCTGACTGTTGTTTCAGACGTCTGATAACTGTTAGGCTGGACATAGTTAGTTCTGTCTGATGAAATCAGACGTCCAGACCTTATACCAGACGTCTTAGAAGACGTCTGATGGATTTGCCAGACATCCAATTAGTGGACCATTGGCTGGCTTAGCAGATACTCAAGAATATGACCGTTAGAGCCTTATCAGACGTCCTTAGGCCTTTCCAGACGTCTGATAAATGACCGTTTTGCCTCGGCTGACCCAAAATCTCTTCTCAGAGATTTTCTAGCCGTTGCAACGTTTGGAAATCAATTCCCACAGTAAAAGTAGGTTTCCAGACGTCCAGACATAGTGCCAGACGTCCTGCATGTCGTCTGATGGACTTGCACAAAAACCCTGTCTAGATCTGATCCAAGTCAGGGAGAGACCCGCCCAAAATCAGACGTCTGACCTTTGAATCAGACGTCTTATAGTGAACTTCCAGACGTCTGATGCTAGAATTAGACGTCTGATAAGCCTGTCAGAACAATGATTGTTCCTGATTTCGGGCTGATTCACTTGGACTTTGTTCCCAACGGCTATAGAACCCTTCCTAAGCCTTCCAAAGCCTTCCTAAGGCCTCTATAAATAGAGGGGAACCCTTGCAACACAGATACACACTTGGATACACTTAGCTACACACTTTCACACTCTTGTGTCCAAGAAGCTCTTGCTCTCTAAGCTCAAGTTCTACATCTTGAGAGCATCAAACCTTCGCGCACCCGCTCTCCCGCCGTTGTCTACGAGAGCGACATTGCGCTGTCGCGTGGCTCACGCACCGCGTCATCGTCGACGCACTCCTAGCAAAGGGGAGTTCCCTAAATCCTATAGAAGCTTAGGTTTATTACTTTGTTGGCTCTATAGGTTTGTTGTTTATTTTACCTTTGTCTTTTGGTTGGGTATTCGCTTTGCGAATTCCCGTCTCCTTCGTGGGACAAAATCCTTCTCGTGGAGAGAAGGGGTTGAGGAACGCTACCCTTGTACTTGTAGCGTGGTTGTACTGAGGTTGAATCACCCTCGTTTAAAGTGATTCGTTTAGTGGATTTGATCAACTAGGTTGATCGGAAAATCCTAACTCGAGAGGGTTAGGTGGTGGTTTTCACCCGGTTTGGGTTTCCACCTAAAAATTACTTGTGTACATTTTGTGATTGCCTATTTTGTGAGATTGCTTTATATATTTCGATTACGCATTTTTTACATCACACTGATCTCACCCCCTCCAAGTAGGGAAATTACACGTAGGTGGTTGAGCATTGTGAAATGTAGTTGAACTCCTCCAGACTCAACATACAATGCAACACATTCATCATCTTCGCATTGAGGGAGAGTTGCTTGATTTGGTCTTGTTAGAAGCCTCTCTCGGATTTCTTCGGAATGACGTATGGGATCTTCCATCTCTCCTAAACCGTGTAGTCATTTTCCTACAACCACATTTTCATATGTAACTTCCAATATGGATAATTCTTACCTTCAAAGTACAGTGGTCGCATGATGGACTGTCCCTCGATGTGCTTCATAGCAAAGATGCTCCCCTCCATGATTTTGGATCATCGCTAGTTTGTTGTGCCAATGTGCGAGTCATTACTCTGATACCAATTGAAATTCCACTGCAAGGGAGGTGAATAGTGAAATTGAAATTTGATACAAACAAAATGCAATCACTCAAGCATTCACCACAAGATACAAGAATATTTAGGTGAAAACCTAATCCGGGTAAAAACCACCACTTAAGTCTCTCAACTTAGGATTTCCCGATCTACCGAGTGATCAAATCCACTAATGTATCACTTAAATGAGGGTGATACAACCTCAATTTACAATCACACTACTTTAACCTGAGAGTAGTGTACCTCAAAACCCCTCTTCTTCATAAGGAGTATTTTGTCTCATAAAGGAGATGGAAATTCGCCACGCGAATACCCAGCCAAAAACAAAACAGAAAATACAAACTATAGAGCCTAAATGTAAGTTTGAACCTAAACTTCTATAGGTAAAGAGAATTCCCTAATTGTGGAAATAGATTGACGTGAGTGCGCAGCAGGTTGGTACTCTCGGATGTGGAGTGTGAAGCTTGGAGAGTAAAGACTTATCTCTTCTACTTGAATTCTCTCTTTCCATCACTAAGAATGGTGGAAAGTTTTATCTCAAGGTGTATGTTTAGCCAAGGAGAGTTCCTCTTCTATTTATAGAGGCCTTAGGAACCTTCAAGAAGGCTTAAGAGAGGGCTCCTAGCCATTGGGAACAAATCCCATATAATCTTACCATAATCCCATTGAGATCAGGGTCATAAATAGGTTTGACACCATAATCAGACATCTAAAATATAGGTCAGACGTCTGGTTAGATTCTAATGTAAAGTTTGGATGTTTAATTCTGGAGAGTGGGTTTCTTGGAATTGAACAAATCTAAATAGTGTTCTTCTCAACAAGGATCAGACATTTGAATGTGAATTTTAAGACGTCCGGGTGAATTATTGGACATCTGAAACTATGCAGGTTTGAGTGTTTGTCCATCAGGCATCTATATGGACGTTTGATACTGTTATTGGATGCCTGCTACAAAAGGAACTTTTGGGAATTGATTTCCCTAGAGTCTAATGATTAGATTAGGTTTGATAAATCAAGATTGTTGGTGCTAGAGCACCACGATTGTTTATTTTGATGATAACAAAACACTTGTTATTTAACATTTACTTTTGAGTTCTAGTTTTCAGGTCAAATTGAAAATGGAGACAAGTGTAGAGACAAAGTTCGAGCTCACATCCATGGCGGATTGGAGGAGTGTGACGGAGAAGAAGGAGCTTCGCGAGGAGTGAAAGCGTGAAGTCAGAAGAATAGGATAGATGTCTTTTCTATCTTGTACTTTGTATCTCTTTGTTATTTGATCTTTTATTTCTTAGATTACTTGTTAAAGAGCCCAAAGTAACAAAACTGTAGTCTTAGGAGCACTTGCACAACCCTAGGATACTTAGGCTTTTCATAGAGAACTTAGAAATCCAAGATAAGCTTCAGACAATCTGATCAAACGTCCAATTTGGAAATCAGATGTTTGATCTTAACTTTTAAGACATCTGACTGTTGACTCAGATATCCAATAACTTAAGCTGGACTTAGTAGGTTCTATCTGTTGAAATCAGACATCCAGACCTTAATCCAGACATCTCAGAAGACGTCTGAAGGTTGTGCCAGACGTCCAATTAGTGGAACGTTGGCTAACAATGTAAACGTTGAGAGAATGACCTTTAAGCTTCTATCAGACGTCCGTAGAGGACCCCAGACGTCTGATATGTGACCATTGAGCCTCAATTGAGCTGAAATAACTTATCTTAAGGATTATAGCCGTTTAGGCTCTTGGGAATCCATTTCTACACTTAATTAGTTTCCAGATGTCTAGACCTAGTGCCAGATGTCGTATATGTCGTCTGATGGTTTTACACTAGAACCCTGTTTAGGTCTAAACCAAGTCAAGAAGGAAACCCACATGGAATTAGACATCTGACTTAGTTCCCAGACGTCTTAAGAGTAACAATAACAGTACAACAATCCTATAAAGCCACAAATATTAAAACCCAGCTTCTATAGGAGTTAGGAAACTTCCCTTTGGTGGAAGTGCATCGATGTGACGATGCGGGTGAGTGAACCACACGGCGGCGCTTCGTCACTCTCGTAATCATAGAGGGAGAGCGGGTGCGCAACTGGATTGAAGCTCTTTAGATTTGGAATGACAAAATGGAGAGCAAGATCTTCTTCTATTTGACTTGGAAACAAAAGATGTGGAAATGCTATACAAGGTGTGTCTTGGTGTTTTTTTTTTGCAAGGCAAGGGACCTCCTCTATTTATAAAGAGCCTAGGAAGGCTTTGGAAGCCCTTAGAAAGCTTCCGTAGTCGTTGGGGTTGAACCCAAGGCAAAACATGCCGTAATCAGAATCAATTATGATTCTGACAGGGTCATCAGACGTCTGGAAAACTAGTTTAAGATGTTTGGGAACTAAGTCAGACGTCTGATTCTAAACGAGTTTCCTTCCTGACTTGGTTCAGACCTAAACAGGGTTCTAGTGTAAGGCCATCAGACGACGTACAAGATGTCTAGCACTAGATCTAGACGTATGGAAACCTATTGTACTGCAGGAATGGACTCCCAAGATAGCTTAACGGCTAGAAAATCTCACAAAGGTGATTTTGGGTCAATCGAGGCAGAACGATCACATATTAGAGTCTGGGGTCCTCTACGGATGTCTAATATAAGCCTAACGGTTATATTCCTCAACGTTTACTTTGTTTAGCCAACGTTTCACTAATTGGACATCTAGCACAATCATCAGACGTCTTCTAAGACGTCTCAACTAGGGTCTGGATGTCTGCTTTCAACATACAGAACTAACTAAGTCCAGCCTAAGTTATTGAACGTGTGAGTCCACAGTCAGACATCTTAAAAGTCACTATCAAACGTCTGATTTTCAGATTAGACGTTTGATTAGGTTGTCAGAACCCTATTTTAGTTTCCTAAGCTCTCTACAGAAATCCTAAGTATCTTAGGGTAGTGCCGGTGTTTCTAGGACTACTTTAAGGGTTCTTTGAGGCTCTTTAACAAAAGATCTAGATACAAAGAATAAAGAGCAAAAGAATTACAAAAGAATACATGAAAAGATAATCTATCCTATTCTTCTCTTCACGCTTTCGCTCTTCGCGAAGCTCCTTCTCTACTGACAAGCTCTTCCAATCTGCCATAGATGTGAGCTTGAACTCTGTCTATACATGTCTCTATTTGCAAATATCCTGAAATCTAAGACTTCAAATGCAAATGTTAAATAACACGTGTTTTGTTATCATCAAAATAAATGATCGTGGTACTTTAGCACCAACGTATAGGGTGTATTTTATTTTCCATTTTACTTGTGTAGTTGGGTATCCGGCTTGTCAGATCCTCATCTCTTCATTGTGAAAGAAGAAACCTCTGTTTAGGGATTGGAGGTGGGATTTGTAATTGAGGTACACTATCCTCGTTGAAGTAGTGTGGTTAGTGAATTGATCACTTAGTGATCATAAATCCTAAGTGAAGAGATTGGCTTAGGTGGTAGTTTTCATCCGGTTTGGATTTCCACCTAAAAAAATCTTGTGCCTCCATTTCTGTGATTGAATTTTATTTTACGATTATTTTTCAAATTCACTATTTATCCCCCCTATAGTGCAATTTCAAAAAGATCAAACGACTTAAAAGTAATTATCAGATGTCTGAATATAGTGTTGGACGTCTGATATATAAGTATGTTTACTGTTTTGGTTTTCTAACTCACGTCTAGGATTTTTCTAAGTGTCCTAATAATGGGTAAGTGTTCCTAGGACTTAGGGTGTTATATTTTAGGCTCTTTAGCATAAATGTAGAGAAATAAAGAGTGAAATAAAAGACAAATACATATACATTGAAACACTAATCTATCCTATTCTTCAAGCTCTTCATCTTCAAGCTTTATCTCCAAGGAAAGCTCTAATTCCATGCTCCTTGTTGCTTTTCTCCTCCATTAAGCTCCTTTATTCCTTCATGGACTTGAGTTTGAGCTCCTTCACACTTGCTTTCATTTGCATTTTAACCTGAAATCTTAAACTCAATGCAAATGTTAAACCATAAGTGTTTTGTTATTATCAAAATCAATAATTGTGGTACACTTGCACCAACAGAAAGCATGTGAGATCTTTCTCTTTTGTCTTTGATGTTATATTGTTGTATTTTTTAATCTCAAATTAGAGGTCTTGGATAAATTGGTCAATCAATTTCTTCATTGATCGATCAATTTGTGTGAAAATCGATTATTTTTATTGATTGATTTTAATTCTTTAGTGATCAATCATGACCAGAATTGGTTGATCAAACAAGCAGCTGGTCGATCAATCTATGTAAGAAATTATTCAAGACTCACAAGCATCGGTCGATCAACTTGTAAAGTTGGTTGATCAATTTGAGTGAAATATCAAAATATTTCTTACAACTAATGGTCAATCGAGAAGTACACTGGTTGATCAAAATGTGAAGAAAAAGTTCCACCGGTTCTGATTGGTCAATGACTTTAATGTCCTCCTTCTTAGATGTATAGAAGGGTAGTTGGACGTCCAGGGCCTTTAGACTTTCGATGTGAAGTCTAGAAGTTTGATTAAGAAGGAACCAGAGAGTGCGACACTGTTCTCTCTTCTTTCTTAACAACAGGGAGGATTGTTGTGATTAATTGGAAGATTAAGGTTTGCCTTGGGAGATATTTATAGGGATTCTGTTAAGACCCATGACATCAAAACACTTTAAGACGTCTGGGAGTTGGTCCAGATGTCTGGACGCCTTCCCAGACATCTGGAAATTAATTTTTGCATGCGTACGATCGCGAGTCTACGCGCGTGCCGCGTGCAGACTGAAACCTCGCCGCCCTCTTCTCTTTCTCTCCCCTCGCCAACCTGCAGAAGCCCTTTCCCTCGCACCTACAAATACCCCCGTCCTCTCCCTCACGCCACCCCACTCCATCCGTCCCCTCCTTCCTTGAGCGCGAGAGCGAGAGCGAGCAGCAGCTAATGCCAGGTGCAGTGATGGAGAGGAGAGGTGTAGCGAGAGGGAAGAGAAAAGAGTGCACGTGCCGTGAGGGAGAGAGAGAGATCTCGCCGGAGCATCTCGAGGTCGGCCGGCGTGCACGAGGCGGAGGGTGTGTCGGGGAGGTTTCCCCGACGTTGCTGCAGCAGAGCAGCGAACAAGCGACTGTGTGGCACGACCGCGTGCAGCGGGAAGAAGACGAAGGAGGTTCTGAAGGTTCGTCCCTACCAGGAGGGGTGACGTAATAAAATTGCGAAAATAAAAATATAAAAAGCAATCTCACAAAAAATAAGCAATCACAAAATGTACACAGGTATTTTTAGGTGGAAACCCAAACCGGGTGAAAACCACCACCTAACCCTCTCGAGTTAGGATTTTCCGATCAACCTAGTTGATCAAATCCACTAACCGAATCACTTTGAACGAGGGTGATTCAACCTCAATACAACCACGCTACAAGTACGAGGGTAGCGTTCCTCAACCCCTTCTCTCCACGAGAAGGATTTTGTCCCACGAAGGAGACGGAAATTCGCAAAGCGAATACCCAACCAAAATACAAAGATAAAATAAAACAACAGTCCTATAGAGCCAACAAAATTAAACCTAGGTTCTATAGGAAATAGGAAACTCCCCTTTGCAAGGAGTGCGTCGACGATGACGCGGTGCGTATGCCACGCGATGGCGCTACGTCGCTCTCGTTATCTACGCCGGGAGAGCGGGTGCGCAACGGGAATGATGCTTTCAAGATGATGGAGCTTGAGCTTAGAGAGCAAGTGCTTCTTGGACACAAGAGAGTGGAAATACTTGATCTTAGTGTATTGCAAAGTGTTTCTTGTGTTTCTCTTGTTGTTCTTGGTGTGTAAAGGCTCCCCTCTATTTATAGAGGCCTTAGGAAGGATTTGGAAGGCTTGGAAAAGCTTCCATAGCCGTTGGGTGCAAAGCCCAAGAGAATCAGGCCGAAATCAGGACAATGATTGCATTTGACAGGGTTATCAGACGTCTAACTCTGGTATCAGACGTCTGGAAGGCCACTTTAAGACGTCTGATTCCAATGTCAGACGTCTGATTCTATGCGGGTTTCTCCCTGACTTGAATCAGATCTAAACAGGGTTTTTGTGCAAGTCCATCAGACGACATACAGGACGTCTGGAACTATGTCTGGACGTCTGGAAACCTACTTTTACTGTGGGAATTGATTTCCAAACGTTGCAACGGCTAGAAAATCTCTGAGAAGAGATTTTGGGTCAGCCGAGGCAAAACGGTCATTTATCAGACGTCTGGTAAGTCCTAAGGACGTCTGATAAGGCTCTAACGGTCATAATCTTGAGTGTTTACTAAGCCAGCCAACGGTCCACTAACTGGACGTCTGGCAAAGTCATCAGACGTCTCCTAAGACGTCTGGTCTAAGGTCTGGACGTCTGATTTCATCAGACAGAACTAACTATGTCCAGCCTAACAGTTATCAGACGTCTGAAACAACAGTCAGACGTCTTAAAATTCTTTATCAGACGTCTGATTTGGGAATTAGACGTCTGGAAGTGCTGTTTGAACCCTATATTGCTTTTCTAAGTATTCTACAGAAAACCTAAGTATCCTAGGGTTGTGCAGGTGTTCCTAGGACTACTTTTATGGTACTTTGAGGCTCTTTAACATAATGTTCTAAGGAAGAAAAAAGAGCAAGAAAATAAATATAAGAGATACATGAAAGGATAAAAAAGAATCTATCCTATTCTTCTTGTCTTCCATCTCCAATCTTTCGCTCCACGCAATCCTCCTGTGTTTTCCGTCAAGCTCCTCCAATCCGTCCTGGATGCGAGCTTGAACTCCGTCTAAACACGTCCACATTTGCAATTGACCTGAAATCTAGGACTCAAATTGCAAATGTTAAATAACACGTGTTTTGTTATCATCAAAACAAATGATCGTGGTGCTCTAGCACCAACAGGTTCTGGTTCTGGGAATTTTCCCAGAATCAGACGTCTGGACCTACATTCAGACGATGTCGACGACGTCTGGAAGAAGCTCCAGACAACTGATAGGTATGTACTGTGCCTATACCTTCCTTTTTGCGGATACGGCCATGCAGGCCGTTCCACCGAAACTCTGTAGCGTGCTGTGTTTGAGAACTTTTGCGTGCGCATGCAGGATTTGCTTTGGGAAGGCATGGGACACGCCCTCCCACGCGGTTCAGACGTCTGGGCAAGTCACCAGATGGCGGAGAGCATCTCCAAACGTCAGGAGAGGTGGTCGGATGTCTGGAACTAGGTCCAGACGGTTCAGCAGGACCCCTGGACGTCTGAGGAGCAGCGCAGAGCGAGGTATGATCTGGAGCCCTTTTTAAGACGTCTAGAAGATGTTCAAGATGTCTGATTTGAGTTAGAGTTGTCGTTTTTGACCCGTTTAGGGTCCGTTCGAGGTCCGATTTCCACGTTTAAGATTCCATTCTTCTTCGTATTAGTTCCTCTACTTGTTGGAATGCGTATTATCATGTTCTGAGTGGTTTCTTGTGGTTGATCCTTGTGTTAGGACCACGTTCTATTGTGGATTTGGGGGTTGCGGAGACACGTGGACCTGTCGATCACGCCCCCATTACTCCTGATTTTGCGGGTAGTGTGGCTTCCCTTAGTTAATTACAAACTTAACTGCATGTCTGAAATAAATAATAGATCCTAGGGTATGACATGAATCGTAGGACCAGAAACACTAGATTGAATGATAGATCCTAGGGTATGACATGAATCCTAGGACTAGAAACACTAGAACGATTGTATTGAATGCCTGAATTGCAGTCTTCGATGAGTAGATAGAATAATGATAATTGCCTGTAATTGGATAACAGCTGCCTGTGAAATGTAAAGTACTGTTGTTAGCAACTGCTACATGTAATTCCTGTGGGTTGAAAACTAAATTCGAGCTGCTTGTATATAAATTGGAAAAGAAAGATTGAATGTTGGAAACACATGCTATATGCGAACAAAATTGAAATGATGAAACCTAGTATGGATTGGCCTGAGAAATATGAGCATGAACCCTATGGGGAATTAGGAGCAGAACTCCTGGAAATAAATGGAATGGAACTGGAAAAGTGAATGGGAAAGTGTGTTGTCTCTTGGGTATGTAGTACCAGGGGAAGCATATGTTACCTCTTAGTGCAAAGCGGAGCCAGCCGCCCTAGAGACCCGGGGTTAGGTCTGGCCACTTTGTACCGACTTTTGGCCCTCACGTACACCGTACCGGGGAGAGCTACTAGTGTAGGGAGGGAGCTAGCCACCCCATGGGGCCCGAGGTTCAGCTAGCCATCCTACACCGACTTGTTAGGCCCACTGGGCAAACCAGGGTAGTCAGGCGAGGGTGCGCGGACTGTGGAGGGGCAAGACCCCTGTTTGGTTACTATGGAGGGGCTGGACCCCTGTTACTGAGAGGGCTCTGCCCTATACTGGTTTCGTGTTGTGCTTTGGTCGCACCCATTAATGAAAACGACTGACCGCGTGCCAATGCGGGGTAGCTACCCGTGCGTTTATCGAGCGTGCTGTAGTCACCGTTACGTCTGTCAGTGACCTTGGGGTAGTTGACTGAGGGTAGGACCACCACGGGGGACTCTCCTGGCCAGGAGAGCACCACGTGCTACTTCTACTTTTTGGAAAAAACTGAAATCTTGATCTTTCGCGAGAGAAACATTCGAGATCAAGAAAAAGACCTAATAAATAAATCAAGTGATGAAAGAAAGAATAATTAGTTACATAAAGAAAGAAATTGAAAACAACAGCTACCTGTCCACCTTTACTATTTTTCTTAGCTAGCTGGTTGCCACTCTACTCAGCATTTCGCCGACGTGTCGTACTTACCACCTTTTCCAGGTCCAAGTGTTGAGCAGCCAGAGCCTACGGTTGCGGAGGGTGCTGGGCCTAGTAGAACCTAGTAGTTGTACTTTTGTTGTAACCGTTTTCTTTAGTAGTGAGTATTTTGTTACACTTTTGTACTCTTTTATTGTAAACTTCATATTACTGTACCTATTTAAAAATTTCTACAGTTGTGGTGGTGTGTACTATAGTAGTTCTTTTCTTTACTGCTGTACTTTTGTTATTGTTAGTTACTTGCATGGTGAATGTGGTTTATTTTACTGCTTTTTGGTTACTTTCTCGTTGGATGACTGGGTCATGGGATCAGTCTAGTCGGTCTGATTCTCGTGTCCTGTAAGGATTCGGGAACCGGGTCATAACAGATTCCAATCCTAATCCTAATGTGTTGGGATCCCTTGGAGGGGATTTATTTCTATTTAAATTTTGTAGGATAAGACCCTAATAACCTATGGGATGTTAGGATTTAGTATCCAAACATTAATTAATTGCAATTCAAATGCTTTTGAATTTAACATAATCAAATTAGGCCCAATTAATTATTGAATCAAATGCAAGTTAACTCTTTAAATAACATTTGATTTATCCTATAAGTTGGAACTCATTAAAATCATTGTTAATTTCATTACGCCAATAATGGTGAGTTTAGGACTTGTGGAATTATGGCACTACACCTCCCCATGTGTTCCAAATACCCATTAATCCTTCACACATGAAGGATAATATTATCAACTCCCATTAGATAGTTGTCATTCCTCCTTGGATAATATTATTTCTAACATGTTTTTGTATCATTAGGATGATAACGAAGACCAACTCCCTTTCCAAAGGTTTGTCTTCTTCACTTTCTTGCTTGAGTCAGATTAGGACTCTGCGAGTATATGAATTCTCTTTCCCAATATACTCAGAGTGAGTTCATTCTTCCAATCTGTTACATACACTTATGAGACAGATTCATGTGATCCCTTTGACAGATCATATACCTCTTGTCCCTTCCCACATACACCAACTTTCCAGTATGAATACTAAGGTTGGTGCATCTACTATTAGTCTGCCAAATGTATGCATTCATGAACAGAGACATATATCTGTCTCAGGTCAAAGGATACGCCCCCTCCATAATAGCGTTAGAGAAGGACTTTAGTTATCTCCCATTTTATCATGTTAACTCCTTAACTCGACCTACGTGTCAATGTTAGAATCATTAGTGGGCATACATATATTATTATAAGGGCACTTACACTAATATATATCATATACATGTATATTCGTAAGCATGCCCAATATGTGATCCAATAAGAATTGGGTAAATTGCACTTCCAATAATATGGGGTTAATTGCATAGAAACCCTCTGGGGAATTACGGTTTGTTGATGGGTAGAACCGTCAATTCTGAAATATAGTGGTTGTGGTCCCCAGGGATATGCAAGTAATGGGCAATTTTATTTTCCCGCACCCCATCATGGGAAATATAAGAACCCCAGGTGGAAACCGAAGGGGTACACACACAAGAACATAACGTTCCCTTCCTCTTCCACACTCATTCTCTCTGGATCCCTGGAAGCACCATCGCCGAAACCCCATCGAGATTCTCAACGGGAATAAAAGGATTCACTCCAGTTTCCTTCTTCGTAAGATCAAGCAATGGATTTAGGTATCCATCTAAACTCTCTTTGTTTTTGGATTATCAATCCATATTGGAAATCAGAGATTCTTGGGATTTACGAAACCTCTCAAATGTTTTGTTTGTATATTGATTTGGTCTTATTTGGTGTTAAATCCTTCAAATGGTATCAGAGCAACTAATTTCCGTTGCATTGTAATCTGTTCTTGATTTTTGGGGCTTTTCACTCGGACAAGAACAACCCCTCAAATCGTGTTTGATTCGATTTTTCAAGCCCATCTTGATTGAATCAATGTTTTAAAAGGGGATTCATGTTAATTTTGATCCATCATGACTTGTGTGACGTTAGTTTTCCAATCAAAATAGATTTGGGATTGATTATATGTGATTCCAGATTCAGATCGTCACCCTGGAAGTGGGCCGTAACCGATTCGGTACTCGTACTCATCACGAGTACCGATACTGGTAAGGCACGGGTACCCATTAGGTGCTTCTTGGAGTATTGCCAAGATGCAAGGAGTACCGGTACTCATGATGAGTACCGGTACATGAGGGATTCTGATCAGGGTCATAGAGTATCTCCAGTATTGATTGAGTACCGGTACTCATCATCAGCACCGGTACATATGGCATACTAGACACACTCAGTAGTGCTTCCAGTATCACTTGAGTACCGGTACTCTTGATGAGTACCGGTACATGTGTGATATTGGCCGTGCATAAGGAACGGGCCAGTATCTGTGGAGTACCGGTACTCATCATGAGTACCAATACATGTGTGATACCGGACGTGACATAGGAATGGTCCAGTACTGACTTAGTACCGGTACATGTCATTCTGGTACCAGTACTAAAGGTCCAATATCGGTACTTGGTTGTTACCATGCCGGTACTTGAATCTTGATTGGGATAAAACCACGCTGTTTGTGTTGTGAACTTTTTAATCATGAATCATTTGGCATGACTATCTGTAAAATTACATTATGGAAGTTGGTTTTGATGTTTTTAAAATTGATTGGTGCATTTGACAATGTACTTGCCAAAGCAGTGCGTTGTTACTTGTGCTAATTTATTTATAACATCAAAATGATTGTTTTGTGTTGTTCCTGTGAGTACTAAGTAGCCCAAAGGAGATTTAATACTTGGTTGAACTTCACAATGTAATTAATAACAAATATGAGTTGATTATTTTGGTTTTATATGTAAGTAATGAATTGATCCATAGATAAATTCATCAAACTTACATTTATTAAACTCTCATGTTTGGTTATTCATTTCTACCTCTTACGATATTGTTATTTATGTCCAAAGACTAAATGCCAATATTGTATAGTTTTCTTTTCAAGTTTATTCATTGGAGCATGTTTTTTGTCTTTTATTTCAGTTAACTCCTCTGCATCTGCTATTATTGCCAATTTGAACTCCATTCCAGAACTAAATGGGTCTAACTTTAAGTTCTGGAAGGAGAGTGTCACGATAGTTCTGGGATGCATGGATCTGGATCTTGCATTAAGGGTGGAACAACCTCCTCTTACGGATCAAAGTACTGCTGATGCCAAGAAGTACTTTGAGAGGTGGGAGTGTTCCAATCGCATGTGTCTTATGATCATGAAGCATGCCATTCCAGAAAACTTCAGGGGTGCTATCTCAGAGGAATCCAATGCTAAAGGATTTCTTGATGAGATAGAGAAGCATTTTGCAAATAACGAAAAGGCTGAGACAAGCAACCTTTTAGGGAAACTTGTCTCTCTCAAGTATAAAGGATCTGGGAGCATAAGGGAGCACATCATAGAGATGTCTCATTTGGCTTCGAAACTAAAGGCACTGAAACTGGAACTGTCAGAAGACCTCCTAGTGCATTTAGTTTTGATATCCCTTCTTACACAGTATGGACAGTTTAAAATAAGTTATAACTGTCAAAGGGAGAAATGGTCTCTTAATGAGCTCATTTCTCATTGTGTGCAAGAAGAGGAGAGACTTAAGCAGGACAAACCTGAAAGTGCTCATTTTGTTACCAATTCCAAAAAAAAAGGGCAAATGATGCTGCTACCAGCTCTTCATCTAAAGGCAAGCAGAAGAAGCCTAAGGCAAGCTGTTTCTTCTGCAAAGGTGAAGGACACGTAAAGGACTGTATCAAGTATCACGCTTGGCGTGATAAGAAGGGTATGTATCTTTCTTTTGTTTGTTCAGAAGTTAATTTAGCTTCCGTACCCTTAAACATTTGGTGGATAGATTCGGGAACTACTATTCACATCAGTATGTCCATGCAGGGTTTCCTAAATTAACAATTGCCAAGTGGAGCCAAAAGGTTCATATATGTGGGCGACGGCAAGAAGGTGGAGGTTGAAGCTGTTGTGGATTTTAGATTATTTTTAAGTACTGGTTATGCTTTAGATTTGAAAGAAGCTTTTGTAGTACCGTCATTCAGACGGAACTTGATTTCTGTTTATCTACTGGACAAATCAGGTTATTCTTGTTCTTTTGGAGATAAGCAATTTAAGTTGTTTCTTGATTCAAGTCTTATTGCAACTGGTTCTTTATCTTTATATGACAATCTATATATGCTTCATATGTCTCCATCTGCTTTTGAAACATTGCATGCTACGTCTAGTGGTACGAAAAGAAAATTAACTTGTGAAGATTCCGGAATGTTATGGCATAGGCATTTGGGTCATATCTCCAAAGGGAGAATTGATAGGCTTATTTCCACAGGAATTCTCCATTCCCTTAATTATACAGATTTTAATGTCTGTGTAGAATGTTTAAAAGGGAAACGAACAAACAAATCAGGTGTTGGTGCCATAAGAGCTACAAATGTCTTAGAACTAATGCATACAGATATCTATGGGCCATTCCCTATGGCTTCTTGGAGTGGTCAACAATATTTCATTACATTCATAGATTATTTCTCTAGATATGAATACCTATATTTGATTAATGAAAAATCACAATCTTTAGATGCTTTCAAATCCTATAAGGCCGAAGTTGAGAATCAACTTAGGAAAAGAATTAAAGCTGTCAGATCTGACCGTGGGGGTGAATACTATGGCAGATATGATGGATCAGGAGAACAACGTCAAGGACCATTTGCTTTATTCCTAGACGAATGTGAAATTGTACCTCAATACACCATGCTAGGGCACCTAGCATGAATAGTGTTGTAGAAAGGCGCAATAAGACTCTTAAGGATATGATAAGAAGCATGATCAGTCATACTTCTTTGCCAGAGTCCCTCTGGGAAGAAGCATTAAAGACAACAGCGTACATCTTAAATAGAGTACCATCAAAGGCGGTACAAAAAACCCCATATGGAATGTGGACTGGTAAATTGCCAAGCCTTGGGCACTTTCATATTTGGGGATGTCCAGCTGAGGCTAGGCCTTATAAGCCTAATGAAAGAAAATTGGACGCCAGAATGGGCAGCTGCTATTTTGTTGAATACTCGGAAAGGTCTAAGGGATATAAGTTATTTGTCCCTGAAACTCACTCGTTTTTTGAAACGAGAAACACCCATTTCTTCGAGGATATTGGTTTGGGTGGAGGTAATAGACACATTACTTTTCAGGAACCTGACCCTATTCCTATGGATATTACTGAAAAGGGTCAAGTTGTCATTCCTGATGTCATTCCAACAATAGAAAGGGATGAAAGTAATGATGGAAGTCTCCCTATGGATCAAACTCATTATCCTCAAAATGTTCAACAAGCACCCCTTGGGCGGTCTATTAGGGAAAGGAGAAGTGCAATCTCCACTGACTATGTTGTATTTTTCCAGGAACTAAAGGCAGACCAAATGGATATGGAACCCATTTCGGTCACTCATGCCATGAGGAGTTCCAATTCCCAAGAATAGACCAATCCCATGAATGAGGAAATGAAATAAATGAGTGACAATGACGTTTGGGAACTTGTCCCATTGCCTAATGGTGCAAAACCCATTGGTTGTAAATGGATTTTTAAAACCAAAAGGGATTCTAAAGGCAATGTTGATAAGTATAAGGCGCATCTTGTTGCAAAAGGAAGACATTGATTTCAAAGAGACATTCTCCCATGTTTCTTCAAAAGACTCCTTTAGAACCATTATGGCTTTGGAGGCTCATTTTGACTTAGAGCTACACCAAATGGACGTGAAAACGACGCTTCTTAATAGTGACATTGATGAAATGATATATATGGTGCAACCAGAATGCTTTGCCTTAGGTGATGCAAAGTAAATGATTTGTAAATTAAAGAAAGTCATTTATGGTCTAAAACAGGCTTCACGTCATTGATATTATAAATTTCATCAGATAATTGTCTCATTTGATTTTGAGACAAATTCAGTTGATGAATGTATATACCATAAATTCGATAAAGGCAAAAATGTTTTCCTAATTTTATATGCCGATGACATATTACTTGCCTCTAATGATAATGGTTTACTATTTGAAACTAAGAGATTTCTTTCAAACAAATTTGAAATGAAAGATCTTGGTGAAGCTTCTTTTGTATTAGGAATCCCGATACACCGAGATCGCTCTCTGGGTATCCTTGGATTGTCCCAGAAGAACTACATTGAAACCATTTTAAAGAGATTTGGCATGGAAAAGTGTAAGGTAGGAGACACCCTTGTGGCTAAAGGGGATAAATTCTCCCTTAATCAGTGCCCTAAGAATCAGGTTGAAGATAAGGAAATGGAGTGTATTCCCTATGCATCGGCAGTGGGAAGTTTGATGTATGCACAAGTCTGCACGCGACCAAATATTGCATAAATTGTTGGCATGTTAGGCAAATAATTAAGTAATCTTGGACCCGATCATTGGAAAACAGCCAAACGGGTCATAAGATATATTCAGAAAATAAAGGACTTCATGCTCACATGTTATGACCTAGTTCCCGAATCCCTACAGGACACGAGACCGGCTCGACTCGACTGATCCCAAGACCTAGTCATCCAACAAGAAATAACCAAAAAGCAGGAAAGTAAGCCGCATTCACTATGCTATGTAACTAACAATAAATAATACAAGCAGTAAGGAAGAAAAGCTGCTAATAGTACATATCACCACCACAACAGTAAAGCGGAAACAAAGTACAGAATGTAAACAGTAACAAGAGTCTGAGCTCACTAACAAAAGAAGGTACAACAAAAGGAAGACTACTGCTACTGGGCTCTACTGGGCTCAGTACCCAATGCAGCCGGTGACTCGGGCTGCTCAACACCTGTACCTTAAAAGGGTTATGAGTAAACAAAGTCAGTGAACGTTGAGTAGAGTAGCAACCAACTAACTAAAGCAGTAAAAGCTAATAGGTAAACTATCTATTCCAATTCTTTATTTTACAAGTTATTTCTTTTCACCCATTAGTTTATTTTTCAAATCTCTTTCTTGATCTCGAATGTTTCTCGTGGGAACGATCTTGAGTGCAGTATTTTTCAAAGAGTAGAAGGCTCACGTGGTGCTCTCCTGGCCAAGAGAGTCCCCCGTGGTGATCCTACACCCAATCAATCACCCCAAGTTCATGGACAGACGTAGCGGTGACTACGGCACGCGCGATAAGCACATGGGTAGCTACCTCGTACTGGCACGCGGTTAGTCTTTTCTGCTAACAGGTACTCTCAAAGTACAACACGGAACAATATAGGGCCTAGCCCTCTCAGTAACAGGGGTCTAGCCCCTCAGAACCAAACAGGGGTCTCGCCCCTCCACAGTCCTCTCACCCTCGTTTGACTACCTTAGTTTTCCCAGTGGGCCTAACAAGTCGGTGTAGGGTGGCTAACTGAACCCCGGGCCCCCTGGGGTGGCTAGCTCTCTCCCTACACTAGTAGCTCTCCCTAGTACAATGTACGCGAGGGCCAAGAAGTCGGTGCAAAGTAGCCAATCCAAACCCCAGGTCCCAACCCAAGGGCAGCTAGCTCCACTCTACACTAAACAGGGGACAGTCGCTCTCCTTGGTACCACGCACTCAAGGGCCAGCACACTTCCCACTCACATTTCCAGATCCATTTCATTTATTTCCAGGAGCTCTACTCCTAATTCCCCGTAGGGTTCATACTCATATTTCTCATGCCATTCCATACCAGGTTTCATCATTCACATTTCCATTCTCAGGTTATACACATGCAGCTCGTATTTCTATCATTTAACGTATACAACAGGTAATGTCACACGTAACTGTTTAACTAGCACAGGTAATTCATATTTCACAACCAGCTCTTGTTCATTAACAGGCAGTTGCTAACATTCCTATTCATTCATTCAAGACTGCAATTCAAACACGCATACGGACATTTCAAGTAACTTCTCGTTCTAGGATTCATACCATATCCTAGGTCCTAGTTATTCAATCCACATATACATTCAGGTTTTATAATTAAATTAGGGAAAGCCACTCTACCAGACAACCCAGGAGTATTGGGGGCTCGAACGGCAGGCTCGCGTGCCTTTGCAAGCCCCGAATCCGCAACGGATTGAAGTCCTATAACAAGGAACATACCACAATGGAACATTCAAAACAGTATAAAAGGCCTTCTAACAAGTAGAGGAACTCACAAGGAAAACACCGATATCTTGTTTACGAAAAACGGACCTTAAACAGACCCTAAATGGGTCAAAAACAGGGTTACAGACCCAAATCAGACGTCTAGCACAAGGTCCAGACGTCTTAAAAGTAACCAGAAACTCACCTTAGGTTCTGCGTCGACCTCAGTCATCCAAAACCTCTTCTAGATCGTCTGGACTCAACTCCAAACGTCCGACCTCTCCTCCAGACATCTGGGAGTGCTTCCGGTCGTCTAGTAAGCTATCCAGACATCCGAAACGCGTAGGAGGGCATGTCCCGCACCTTCTTGAAGCAATCCCTACATGCGACAGCTAAATATCCTATAATTAGCCACGCAAAACGTAGTTGCGGTGCCGCCTGCATGGTCGTATCTGCAAAAGGAACGTACCTTCACGAAGATCTGCATTCAGACATCCAATGCAGTCACCAGACGCCCGCCTCGTCGTCTGGACATCACGCTAGATGTCTGATTCTGGAAAAATCCCAGAACCAGACCCTCTTCCTGCTCTCCCTCGCCGCGTGCAGCCGTGGCCTTGCCTCCTCGCCTGCAGCTCCGGCTGCAGCAAGTATCGGAGACGGCTCCCCTGATGCCCTCCTCCTCCTGCACATGCTGCTCCGGCCGTGCGCCCTTCGGCGAGCTCCCATGAGCTCTCGAGCTCAAGCTCTTCCTCCTCTCCTCACGCCGCCTCTCCTTGTCACCGCTCTCACGCTCTCTCTCTTGCGCTCGCTCCTCTCGCTGTGGTGGAGAGGAAGATTAGAAGGTGGCTGGCTGTGGTGAAGTGAGGAAGAAAGAAGAGGGGGAGAGGGGTTTATATAAGGGTGCATTAGGGTTCGGTGGAGGAGGGAAGAGGGAAAGAGAGAGAAGGGTACTATCTGCACGCAACCCATGTGCAGACGCAAAGGCTTGTACCAAAATTTCGATTTCCAGACGTCTAGGAAGGGGTTCAGACGTCTGACCGACAGTCCAAACGTCTTAAAAGGCTCAGGGCAAAATGGGTCTTTACATCATAACAAACTTAAAGGAAGTTTCATCCCCAAAACTTGGGCTAACTAGGGTGCGGAAAAAATAAATAAATACGCATAACAAACTTAAGGAAGACCGAAGTCGGTCCAAAAAGACATACCCTCAAAAAGCTCCGGGTATCACTTTCGCATCGCCACCTCAAGCTCCCAAATAGCCTCCTCGTACCTTTGGCTCCTCCACAAGACCTTTACCAGGGGTACCTGCTTCCGTCTCAAACTCTGGACGGCTCTGTCTAGTATCTGTACTGGTCGCTCGGGGTAGGTCAGGTCGTCACCCACCCTGACACTCCCGTGTCTCAGAACGTGACTGGGATCGGCGACATACTTCCTAAGGTTAGACACGTGGAACACGTCGTGCACATCAAAATGCTCGGGAGGAAGGGCAAGTCTGTAAGCAACGGGTCCCACCCACTCCAGGACCTCAAAGGGCCCCACAAACCTCGGCGCAAGCTTCCCTTTCACCACAAAATGCTACAGGCCTTCATGAATGCAACGCGAAGAAAGACGTGATCCCCAACCTCGAACTGCACCTCTCTGCGCTTCCGATCGGCATAACTCTTCTGTCTGCTCCTGACAATGCGAAGTCGTCTGCGAATCTGCTCTATCACCTCTTGACTCTGCTGGATCAGCCTGGGGCCAACCTCCCACTTGGTCCCCACCTCAACCCAACTCAAGGGCGCAGTACACCTTCGTCCGTACAGAGCCTCGTAGGGTGCCATGCCAATACTCGAGTGGTAACTGTTATTATATGCAAACTCTACCAAGGATAACTGCTCCTCCCAAGAACCCCTCCAATCTAGTACAAAAGCACGTAAAAGGTCCTCAAGTGTCAGTATCATGCGCTCTGACTATCCATCTGTCTGGGGGTGGTACGCCGTAGTGAACCTCAATCGTGTCCACAAAGCCTGCTGAAACTCAGCCCAAAACTGGGAAGTAAAATGGGTATCCCGGTCGGAGACAATCTCACGTGGAACTTCGTGCAGATGTACCACATCATGAATAAACCTATCTGCCAACTGCTCTATTCCCAAGGTGACTTGGATCAGCAAGAAACGCGTCGTCTTCGTCAATCTGTCTACTATCACCCAGACTACGTCGTGTCCTCGCTGGGTAACGGGCAAACCCACCACCAAGTCCATGGTGATGCTTTCCCACTTCCACTCTGGCATAGGAAGTGGCTACAATGGCCTTGCAGGCCTCTGATGCTCAGCATTCACCTGCTGGCACACCAAACACTACTGCACGAACTCACCTACATCCCTCTTCATCCCTCTCCACCAAAAGTCACGTCTCAGATCATGATACATCTTCGTGTTCCCAAGATGTTTGGTAAACCTAGACCCGTGTGCCTCAGTCAGGAGCTCTCTCAACAACTCCTCGTCCGTGGGAACGCACAAATGTCCCCTCATGCGTAGTACCTCGTCTGAAAAAGAGAAGTCTCCTGGGTCCCCTGACAGTACTCTGTCTCTCAACAACTGCAGATACGGATCTGTCATCAGTCCTATGATGATGCAGTCTATCTGCTCTTATCTCGTCTGTTGTGTCACTGTCACTGCCCCACAATGCCCTTGTAACTCTAGGGGTCGCCAACTACCCAACACCTCCATAAGTCTCCAACTCTGTGCTTATGAGCTGGCCAAGTGGGCGGGTGCCTTCCGGCTCAATGCGTCAGCCACCATGTTGGCCTTCCCCAGATGGTAGGAGATGCTACAGTCATAGTCCTTCAGGAGCTCTAACCAACGTCTCTATCTCATGTTAAGCTCCTTCTGATCAAATAAGTACCTGAGGCTCTTATGATCTATGAATATCTCAAAAGTCTCACCGTAAAGGTAGTGCCTCCATGTCTTCAGTGTGAAGACAACAACTGCCAGCTCTAAGTCGTGTGTAGGGTAGCTATTCTCATGGGTCTTCAGTTACCGCAAAGCGTAAACGACAACATGATCCCACTGCATGAGCACACGTCCGCCCCTCTGACCCTCCGACCTCGTCCGCAGCCCGCCTCAATGACTTCACGTCGAGGCATCTCCTGCAAGGAGACACGAACAACAGAACAGGAAGATGTCAATTTCAATGGACATTCAGCAAAAGAACCTTAGAACAGATGTCAAAAGGTACGTTGTGGTGGTTACTCTAGTTACAAGCACGTGAATTGGTTATTCTCAAGCTAGTTGGTTCACTTCTCGGGACGACCTTACTTTAATACCATCTTGTTACGACTCGGTTCCCGAATCCCTACAGGACACGAGACCGGACCGACTCGACTGATCCCAAGACCTAGTCGTCCAACGAGAAAGTAACCAAAAAGCAGGAAAGTAAACCACATTCACTATGCTAAGCAACTAACAGTAAAAAGGTACAACAGTAAAGAAGTAAAAACTGCTACAGTATATATCACCACCACAACAGTAGAAAATACAAAGGTACAGGAACATAAAGTACAGAACGTAAAAGTACAGAACATAAGAGTCTACTCACTACTACAAAAGGAGTACAATAAAAGAACTACAGCTATTGAGCTCTACTAGACCCAACACCCTCTGCAGTCATAGACTCTGGCTGCTCAACACCTAGACCTGAAAAGGGTTATGAGTACACAAAGTCAACGAACGTTGAATAGAGTGGCAACCAATTAACTAAAGCAGTAAAAGTGAACAGGTAGCTGTTGTTTTTCAATTACTTTCTTTAATTAATTATTCTTTTTCACCACTTGATTTATTTATCAGGTTTCTTTCTTAATATCGAATGTTCCTAGTGGGAACGATCTTGATTGCAGTCTTTTCCGAGGAGTAGAAGGCACATGTGGTGCTCTTTTGGCCAGGAGAGTCCCCCTTGGTGATCCTACACCGAGTCAGCCACCCCAAGGTCATGGACAGACGTAACGGTGACTACGGCACGTGCGATAAGCGCAAGGGTAGCTACCCTACACTGGCACGCGGTCAGTCATTTCCGTTAGCGGCTGCACCCAAAGTACAGCACGGAACCAGTATAGGGCCTAGCTCTCTCAGTAACAGGGGTCTAGCCCTTAAGAACCAAACAGGGGTCTCGCCCCTCCACAGTCCACGCACCCTCACCTGACTACCCTGGTTTGCCCAGTGGGCCTAACAAGTCGATGTAGGGCGACTAGCTGAACCCCGGGCCTCGTGGGGTGGCTAACTCTCTCCCTACACCAGTAGCTCTCCTCGGTACAGTGTACACGAGGGCCACCGAGTCGATGCAAAGTGGCCAAACCCACCCTGGGTCTCAACTCGAAGGCGGCAAGCATCCCTCTACACTAACAGGTAACATGTGCTCCCCTTGGTACCACGTACTCAAGGGCCAGCACACTTCCAAACGCATTTCCAGATCCATTCATTTATTTCCAAGAGCTCAACTCCTAAACCCTCGTGGGGTTCATGCTCATGTTCCTCATGTCATTCCATACCAGGTTTCATCATTTCTATTTTCATTCTCGGGTTATACATATGCTGCTTGTATTGCTATCGTTCACATTTCCCTACTCAGATTATACACAAGTAGCACGTATTTCCATCATTCACATTACCATTCTCAATTTATATACATGCAGCTCGTATTATGTCACTTAACGTATACAACCGGAAAGTTACATGCAACAGTTAAGTAGCACAAGTATTTCATTTTTCACAGGCAGCTGTTATTCATTTACAGGAAATTGTTATCATTCTATCTACTCATTCAAGACTGCAATTCAATCATCCAATACAGACATTTTAAGTGTTTCTCATCCTAGGATTCATGCTATATCCTAGGTTCTAATCATTCATTCTACACATGCATTTAGGTTATAATTAAATTAGGGGAAGCCACTCTACCAGTAGACCAAGGAGTATTGGGGGCTTGAACAGTAGGCTCACATGCCTCAGCAAGCCCTGAACCTGCAACGGAACGAAGTCCTATCACAAGGAACAAAGGAACTATCAGAATAGTAAAGAAAGCCTTCTAACAAGTAGAAGAATTCACAGGGAACACAACAGTATCTTATTTGCATAAAACAGACCTCAAACGGAACCTAAACAGGTCAAAATATGATTTCTGTCTCAAATCAGACATCTGGAATAACTTCCAAACGTCTCAAAAGTGTTTTGTATCATACCTTAAGCTTTGTGCCAATCCTCAGCCGTCCAAGAACTCTTCTGGACCATTTGGACCTAGCTCCAGACGTTCGACTACCTCTCCGGACGTCTGGAAATGCTTCCCGTCGTCTGGTACGTCGCCCAGACGTCTGAATTGCGTGGGAGGGCATGTCCCGAGCCTTCCCGAAGCGAATCCTGCACGCAGATACCGAATCCTCTCAAAAAGGGCATGCAAGGCGGTAGCAGCGGAGCGGCCTGCATGGTCGTATCCGCAAAGGGGACGTACCTTCGCGAAACTCTCACCACAGGCATCTGGAACTGCCTCCAGATGTCCGCGCCGTCGTCTGGAGGTCACTTCAGATGTCTGATTCTAGGAAAAACCCAGAACGAGAACCTGCTTTCGCTGTTCTTGCGTCGCACGTGGCCGCGCTTCGCCCCTCCTCACCTACAGCTCTGGCTGCAACAGCGTCGGGAAGGACTCCCCCGACGCACTCCACCTCGTGCACGCGCTGCTCCGGCCGTGCGCTCACCGGTGAGCTCCCACGCGAGCTCACCTCCTCCTCTCCTCACGCCGCTCCTACTCTACGCCGCTCTCGCTCGCTCTGGGGAAGAAGAGAGGAAGGTGGCTGGTGGCTGAGAAGTGAGGAGAACGGGAGGGGAGCAGGGGGTTTTGTAAGGTCGATGGTTTAGGGTTTGCTGGAGGCGAGGAGAGAGAGAAGAAGGGGAGGAAAAACGAGAGTACTGTCTGCGCGCAGACGTGAGTTCGTACTCAAAATTTTTGATTTCCAGACATCTGGGAAGGTGTCCAGATGTTTGACCAGACATCTGACGCACAGTTCAAACGACTTAAAAGGCTCAAACAGCTTGGGTCCTAACAAGTTTCGCGCTTGCGCGTGTGTTGCGCACAGACAGTACCCTCCTTCTCTCTCCTTCTTCCCAACTCTAGCGAGCCTTATAAAAGGCCCCCTTCCCCTCTTCTTCCTTCCTCACTTCACCCAGCCAGCACCTTCTTCCCTTCCTCTCCACCGCAGTGAGAGGAGCGAGCGCGAGAGAGAGCGCAAGAGCGGCGTGAGGAGAGGAGGAGAAGCTTGAGCTCGCGAGCTCATGTGGGAGCTCGCCGGAGGGCGCACGGCCGGAGCGACGCATGCAGGAGGAGGAGGAGAGCGTCAGGGAGGTCATCCCCGACACTACTGCAGCGGGAGCTGCTGGTGAGGAGGCGAGGCACAACTGTGCGCGGCGAGGATGAGCAGGAGGAGGTTCTAGTTCTAGGTTTTTCCCAGAATCAGACGTTTGGAGTGACGTCCAGACGACGGAGTGGACATCTGGAGGCGACTCCAGACGTCCACTCCGTCGTCTGCAGACGTCTAAAGTCAGATCTTCACACAGGTACGTTTCCTTTGCAAAGATGGCCTTGCAGGCCGCTACGCAGCTATGTTTTGCATGGCTAAATATAGGAGATTTTTTGCTGTCGCATGCAGAGATTGCTTCGGGAAGGTGCGGGACACGCCCTCCCACGCGTTTCCGACGTCTGGACATCTTGCCAGATGGCTAGAGACACTCCTAAACGTCCGGAGAGGAGGTCGAACGTCTGGAGATGGATCCAGACAGTCCAGAAGAGGTCCTGGACGTTTGGGGTTGACGCAGAGCCTGAGGTGCGTTTCTGGTCACTTTTAAGACGTCTAGACATTGTGCCAGACGTCTGATTTGAGTCAGTAACTCTGTTTTTGACCCGTTTAAGGTCCATTTGAGGTCCATTTTACGCAAACAAGATATCGGTGTTTTCCTTGTGAGTTCCTCTACTTGTTAGAAGGCTTTTTATACTGTTCTGAATGTTCCATTGTGATTGCTCCTTGTTATAGGACTTCGTTCCGTTGTGGGTTTGGGGCTTACTACAGCACGTGAGCTTTTCATTCGAGCCCCCAATACTCCTGGGTTGTCTGGTAGAGTGGCTCCCCTTAATTTAATTAAAAACCTGAATGCTTGTGTGAAATGAATGATTAGAACCTAGGATATGACATGAATCCTAAGACGAGAAGTACTTGAAATGTCTGTATGCGTGATTGAATTGCAGTCTTGAATGAGTAGATAGAAATGTTAACAACTGCCTGTTAATGAACCAGAGCTACCTATGAGATATGAATTACCTGTGCTAGTTAAACAGCTACATGTGATCTTACCTGTTGTATACGTTAAATGATAGAATACGAGCTGCATGTGTATAACCTGAGTATGGAAATGTAAATGATAGAATACGAGCTGCATGTGTATAACCTGAGTATGGAAATGTGAATGATAGAAATATGAGCTGCATGTGTATAACCTGAGAATGGAAATGTGAATGATAGAAATACCAGCTACATGTGTATAACCTGAGAATGGAAATGTGAATGGTGAAACCTGGTATGGAATGGCATGAGGAATATGAGCATGAACCCTACGGGGAAATTAGGAGTAGATCTCCTGGAAATAAATGAATGGATCTGGAAATGTGACGGGAAGTGTGCTGGCCCTTGAGTACGTGGTACTAAGGGGAGCTCATGTTCCCTCTTAGTGTAGAGGGGAGCTTGCCGCCCTTCGGGTTGAGACCCGGGGTGGGTTTGGTGACTCTACACTGACTTCTGTTGGCCCTCGCGTACATAGTAACGAGGAGAGCTATTAGTGTAAGGAGGGAGCTAGCCGCCCCACGGGGCCTGGGGTTAAGCTAGCCAACCTACACCGACTTTTCTTGGCCCTCTGGGCAAACTGGGGTAGTAAGACGAGGGTGCGCGGACTGTGGAGGGGCGAGACCCCTATTTGGTTCTGAGGGGCTAGACCCCTGTTACTGAGAGAGCTAGGCCCTATACTGTTTCATGTTGTACTTTGGGCGTACCCGCTAACGGAAATTGTAGGTTCCCTACTAGGAGCGGGCGACGCAATAAAGTGCGGAATAAAATATAGAACAATCTCACAAAATATCAATCACACAAATGACACAATGATTTTTAGGTGGAAACCCAAACTGGGTGAAAACCACCACCTAACCCTCTCAATTTAGGATTTTCCAATCAACCAAGTTGACCAAATCCACTAACGTACTACTTAAACGAGGGTAGTACAACATCAATTACAACCATGCTACTTTATACAAGGGTAGCGTACCTCAAACCCTTTCTCTTCACGAGAAGGATTTTGTCTCACAAAGGAGACGGGAATTCGCAAAGCGAATACCTAACCAAATAACAAAGTAAATTACAAATATAGTCCTATAGAGCCAACAAAGATTTAAACCTAGCTTCTATAGGAATTAGGAAACTTCCCTTTGCAAGAAGTGCGTTGGCTTGACGCGGATGCGTGAACCACGCGACGGCGCAACGGTGCTCTCGTGAACTATGACGAGAGAGTGGGTGCGCAACAGGATGAAGCTCTCTAGATGTAGAACTTGAACTTGAAGAGCAAGAGCTTTTCTTAGACACAAAAGAGTGGAAAGTATGTTGCTATGTGCGTCTTGGTGTTTCTAGATGTATCTTGGTGTATGTTTGAGTGACAAAGGCTCCCCTCTATTTATAGAGGCCTTAGGAGGGTTTTGGAAGGCTTTAGAAGGCTTCTATAGCCATTGGGTGCAAGCTCCAAGAGAATCAGGCCAAAATCAGGGTTATCAGATGTCTGATCCTGGAATCCGACATTTGGAAAACCAGTTTAAGATGTCTGGGAGCAAAGTCAGACGTCTGATTTTAGGCGAGTTTCCTTCCTAACTTGAATCAGATCTAAACAGGGTTCTAGTGCATTGTCATCAGACGACATATAGGACATCTGGAACTATGTTTGGACGTTTAGAAACATACTTTTCTGCCGGAATGGATTTCCAAGAGATTACAACGGCTATAAGATCTCTGAAAAGAGATTTTGGGTCAGCCGAGGCAAAACGGTCATTTATCAGACATCTGGGAACACTTACGGACGTATGATAAGGCTCTAACGGTCATATCCTTCAGTGTTTACTAAGGCAGCCAACGGTCCACTAATTGGATGTCTGGAGAAGTCACCAGACGTCTTCTAAGACGTCTGGTCTAAAGTCTGGACGTCTGATTTCATCAAACAGAACTAACTAAGTCCAGCCTAAATATAGTCAGACATCTGAGTCAACATTCAGACGTCTTAAAAGTATTTATCAGATGTCTGATTTTCAGATTAGACGTCTAAAAAGGCTGTTTGAACCCTTGTTTTGTTTTCTAAGTTCTCTACAGAAAACCTAAGTATCCTAGGGCTGTGCAGGTGCTCCTAAGACTACTATTAGGGTTCTTTGAGTCTCTTTAATATGAATCTAAGTAACAAAATAAGGAGCAATAAAAGAAACAAAAATACATAGATTACAAGGAAAGGAAATCTATCCTATTCTTCATCTCCTTCCTTCTTCAAGCCATCGCTCCTCGCGAAGCTCCTCTGTTCTTCGTCAAGCTCCTCCAATCCGTCTTGGATGCGAGCTCGAACTCCGTCTAACCACGTCTCCATTTGCAATTGACCAAAAATCTAAGACTCCAAGTGTAAATGTTAAATGACACGTGTTTTGTTATCATCAAAATAAATGATCGCAGTGCCCTAACACCAACAGAAACGACTGACCACGTGCCAGTGCAGGGTAGCTACCCGTGCGCTTATCTTACGTGCCGTAGTCTCCGCTACGTCAAGACAGTGACCCTGGGGTGGTTGACTGGGTGTAGGATTATCACGAGGGACTCTTCCGGCCAGGAGAGCACCCCGTGTGCCTTCTACTCTTCGGAAAAGACTGCAATCAAGATTGTTCTCACGAAGAACATTCGAGATCAAGAAAAAGATTTGGAAATATATAAACCAATGGGTGAAAAGGAATAACTGTAAATTAAAGAATTGGAATAGCTAGTTTCTTGTTAGTTTTACTGCTTTAGTTAGTTGGTTGCCACTCTACTTAGCATTCGCTGACTTTGTGTACTCATAACCCTTTTCAGGTTCAGGTGTTGAGCAGCCCGAGTCTCTGGTTGCAGAGGCTGCTGGGCCCAGTAGAGCCCAGTAGCTGTAGTCCTCTGTTGTAGTACCTTTTTGTTGTAGTGAGTTTGGACTCTTATACTTTTACGTTCTGTACCGTGATACTATTTTACTGTTGTGGTGGTGATATGTACTGTAGCAGCTTTTACTTTCTTTACTGCTGTACTCTTTTACTGTTCGTTACTTAATATAGTGAATGTGGTTTATTTTCCTACTTTTTGGTTATTTCTTGTTAGATGACTGGGTCTTGGGATCAGTCGAGTTGGGCCGATCTTGTGTCCTATAGGGATTTGGGAACCGGGTCGTAACAGGTTTCATTTGGTGTTAAATCCTTCAGACAATTCTAAATTCTTATTCAAGAATATTAATTAGGTGACACTTTCTAGAGAATGTTGGCATTCCAACTAAGACTAGAAACAAGTGATCAAATAAGATGATTTCTTAATATGCTATCGAATCCTCTAACTTGTTTAAATCTCTGAATTAACATACTTTGGGTTTATTTGATCCAGTTAAGTATGTTACCCTATTCATACTAATGGACCAATTAATATATTGAAAAATAATCTAATTCTTTTATTCAAATGTAATATAATCATCTTACATTATTCAAATGACTCATTTAGGGCATATAAAATCCAACATAGATATCTCATGTCATGACATAAATGTCTGTAAGTGAAATTAAAAGGATAATTGAGAACAAACCTCTCAATCAATTGGAGGAACAATCTCATCTGACCCAAAAAGCATGCACTTCATGGTAATTTGTGATCGATCCTTTTATGAAAAGGATTTTATGACAAGATGTCATGAAATGACACCTAATTATGTGTGTGTGGTGGAAAGGATCTTTGGTGGATGCTGACATTCATTAACAATCATCTCAATTATGATGGTGTTCAAACGTGGAAAGGGTCAGTGATCTTTTGGAATGTTCAATGACTTCTACATGTTGGTTATGGAATTAATGAATTTCGAGAACCATGTAAGATGAGCATGTCATGAAGGTTTTGATCTAACTATGATAATGATCTCAACCAAATGAATATAAAAGGAGTATCTCAAGGAGTAAGAAATTATTTCTAACTCATTTCTCTGGCACTCCTTAACCTAGTCACGACTTCTTAAGACTAGATTGATGATGAACATTGAATTTCCTAAATCGAATGAGGATTCGCATCAGAGAGGAGCACCTGAGCAAAGTACCTAGACAATAAAAGAAATAAGTGAGGAAGAGAGAGAGCCCCATGCCTCCAGACTCTTCCATTCTTCTTTCCTTCCTTCCACGAGAGAGAGAGAGAGTTCAGAGGAGCTGCTACGGATGTGCATTCGGGAGCTAATTGGAGCCATGCTTGACTTAGTGGACCTCCTAAAGCAGCGTAGCATCGCCTGACGGTGGACATGGTGACAATGATTGACCATTCTCTTTTTGGGTGTTTTTAGCTAGCAACTAGGCCAACTTTCTTTTTTGTTTCTTATTTACTATTGTTGGACCGCCTTTTGTTTATACATATGTATTGTGGTTCCTAGGCTTGTAATTATTAAACTTTAGTTATGATGTAACTACTGCGAACAATATGTATGATATATGACTCTAATCTAGTGATATGATATGATGATGGCTAATGATGTTATGTTTCATTCTAGGTGTGATTGGTTTGTTTCTAGTTTTCCTTCTTCTAACTTTGCTTTTGCATATTTTTGTCTATGAATGTATCGTGCAAATACATGTATGTGTACAAGTACATTTCAAGTGTAGGTAAATTATAGGTTTATTAGGTGCCATGGGTCATTGGATCCGGGGTGCCACACAATGCCACTGCACTTGTTCGTCCAGTCCATCCTGAGCAAGGAGCGGATTTTGCTAGAGGATCTCCTCTTTCTTTTGCACGTTGCAGAGATAGCCCGTGATCTCCTCTTGCTCCACATGTAAATCGAAGAGGTGGTCTAAGTATTCCCGTTCACCCTTTTGAAGTTGCTGAATGGGGTTTAGAGGAGGTTCTTCCTCCATCCTGACAACCTCCTTTCTCTTCTGATTGCCGCCTCTCTCCGCCTGACGTCGAAGGTGGGACTAGGCAACACTTGACTTCTCATTAGCCACCAGGTCAATGTTAACTTTGGATCCCCAATGAGTTGTGGGAGCTATGGCAAATACACACACACACACCTAGAAATCCCACAAACGACACCAATTGATTGCAGCCCTCAAGAAATCCCTACTAAGTTAAGGGTAGGGTGAGGATCCAATCAACAAAATTAAAATAATCGCATAAATGAACATAGGAATTGGTAACCTAATTTCCACTAAGTAAGAGAGAGAGAGAGAGAGTATAATGTATATTGTTATACCCTTGCGCTCAAATGTCCTAACAGACACTTTGCATGTTCTTTTAAACTATTTTTTCCAGAGTTCTTGCTAACAGAATTTTGTTACCGAGATTATCTGGGATTATCCTTCTGTAATGTTTGCATGTTATCTGAGTCACATTTCACAGATCTTGCCACAGCCATATTTGATCATATCATCCATTTTGAGCAGCAGTGCAGGCAATATGGTGTCGTTTCGCCTCATTGTACGCCTAACTCCTTTTGCCAATATTCTGGCTAATCCTCTTACTTGCTAGACATGATCAAGATCATCCTTTATTAGGCAAGCACCTTTTAACCTACTTGGACTGTTTAATTGGATGGCCATCCAGCTTCCTTTGTCAGGGCTCTCTGTCGGGTTATAAATCTGCCTACCTCAACAGGTAGTCCACGTCTATTGCTTGTCTTGGGGACCCCTTTTAGGTTCCTAGGCTTGTAGCTAGTGGGCTTACCTAAACCGCTTTTGGTTGGGCTAAGTGGGGGATTTTTCCCTCCCCTATTAATTACTTAATAATCTTGCAATAGAATTCTGCACAATCATTAGCTTTCACCCCTCGTCAAGAAATGTATGAACTATTCATGCTTTCTCATCGTACCATTATCTTCATAAGATTGAAGGTAAGCATATAATTTCCTCTAAGCCTTCACCTTCACTAGTATATCGATTCTTTCCTTTGAGAACATAAGATCTAAGCCCAATTCTTTTTATGTGAGAATTTACCTACCCAACCACCAAGTCATTTTAAATGGTTCAAATCAATGTATTTCTCTGCCAATAGTGCGAAGTTTCTTAATTTTTTGAAAAATGGTAAATCCACCCTCATTTTCACTTTCAAATCCATGCCTTCCCCCTTACAAAAAAGAAAGGGACACATATCCTTAGGTAAAAGCCACTAGAGTATTGTTGGGGAGTTGGAAAGGAAGGGTTGAGATTTATGCATGGATAAGATGATGAAAATTAGTTGGATTCTCATTGCCCTTTTTTTTCATAGAAAAAAAGGAGATAGATGGATTTTTTTTTTTGCTTTCTTTTTATATTAAAGAACATTTACCCCACTCTCTCTCTCTTTCTCCGTTTGTGAAGCAGTATTGATCTCGAGGGTTGACATCTCCCTGATGCCGATACCTCTTCCATGAAGCGCAAAGAAGGAAAAAAATTTTCAAAATATAATTATGGGAAAAATTAATTCTTTAAATGTGTTTGGGGTTTTTCTTGTTATGTATCGTGGTAAACTCACCTTTACAGAAGGAGAGTTTGAAACGGTTAGCAACTTCCCTCCTCACGACCGTCAAGGGGGCTATTTTGTGGTAAACTCACCTCCTGTGAAGGCGAGTTTCAAACAGCTAACACATTTGCCTTGTGACAAGTGCGAAGCGGCTAAAGTTAGGCCTGAACTCAGCTTCTGAGAAGGCAAGTTTAGTACTACACAGGGTGCTTATGTATTGCCTGAACTTGTCTTCTTAGAAGGCAAGTTCAGTGCTGGGTTTATCTTTAGCCTAATGTTTTGGCTAAACTCTCATTCTAAGAAGGTGAGTTTGGTTGTATCCCTACACCACAGCTATGTTAGACTTCCTCATTTATCTACATATGTATTCCCAAGTCATGCTCACAACATATATTGATCTCCAAAGGAAAAAACATCAAAAAACATACAATGCTAACTTCGAAAACATGGAAAGCAATTATTTTAGATATAAAAAATTGATTTGAAGAAGATTTCACTTTTCATTGCAAGTATAAAACATAAAGTCTTCAGAAGTTTATGTACATTGATCTCAAAGGAAAATGTATACATGGAGCCCTTCATGAGGGAAACATCAAAAACTGCCCTAGCTACATATATGATGTTATAAATACAAGGTTGATGTTTACCAAGGGAGAAATCAATGTTTCAAATGATGTAATCGTCGTAGCAAGTCAAAATTACTCGAAAATAGATAAAATTTATAACTCAGAATCTTAAATGGAGTTCGAGGTCGAACACAGGGAGCAAATGTGGAATTCACAACATTAATTGCATTCAGAATCAATGAGCACAATTAATTGAGCATTCAAACAGATATTCAATGAATAATAACCTGTCACATTAGTTATTCAATGAAATCCAATGTATAAAGAGAAAAAGAATGGAGAGAATCCAAAAAGTGGTGATTTGAATCACCAATTGAATCCTCTAATTAAGCATGCATCTCATATTCAATTTAACCATAGTACTTAAATCATGCAACAATATCTCAAATAATGCTCAATCAGACGACAAATATATCAATTAAATGACTTAAGTGATCATCAGTAAGCACAGGCACAAGACTTTCAAAGCCTTTCTCTTCTTCAGCTTCCTTCCTTCTTTTCTTCACGAGCCTCTTCTTCTCCGTAAGGCTTTCTCCATGCCTTTTTTCCTTCCTTCACAGAACCTAAGTGTTAGGCATTTTAGCTCAAGGCATGCACCCTGAGGCACATGCACAGAGAGCAAAACCCTCCCCCTGCTCTCTCACGAATTTCCTCCTCCTCCTCTCTCACAGACCCCAGGTCTAATCAGGTCTCAATCGGGTTATCGGGTCGAGTATAGAGGACCAGGGCTACTGGGTGTGCAGGTAGCCGAGGTGTGCAGGCATATGTGACGAGGGACCTAGCCCCTCATGTCTTGTGTGAATAGCTCAGGGCACAAAATCAATTTATGCGCATGCAGCCATTCTTTCGTGCCCGATGTGGCACTAAAGTGCCTGCTCCTTTCTCGCGCGAGGCTGCAACGTCTTGCTGAAGGAGATGCCTCCAATTGACATAGCTACTGAGGAGAAGGCTTCCAATTGAAGCCTTGAGCATGGACCTGGAACCAAGTCGCAGCACCTGGGAGAGGATTCAACGAAGAACGCAGTTGGAGCTTGAAGAACAACGTCGGAGACAATGGCAGTGGTTATGGAGAGCGGTGAACACCTGAAATTCACAAATACGACCTCTCAGCCCAATTAAAGATGCCCAGGAGCATCATCGGAGGGCATGAAGTGCAATGGTGGTGTTTTGCGAGGCGTGAGAGGGCGTGTGGTGGTCAGGAGAGGTTAGAGGAGCTCGTGTGACAGTGGGTTGGTCAGGGGAGTGTTTGAGTGGATGGAAGAGGGAATTAGGAGAGGGCTTTGGTTCGCGGTGGTGTGGAGAAGCTTATGAACGTGTTCGTGAGGTGTTTGGTGGATTGTGGGAGTGCGAAGGCCTCATCGGAGGTGTGGTCGGAGAAGAGGAAGATAATGTCATGTGGTGGTGTCGGTGATCAGATTGAGTGATAAAAGAGATAGAAAGGAAGTAGAGGAAGAAAGGGACCTAACTAACCTAAGCTAACAGAGGAAAGGGGGGGGAAATGTCCTTGCCGAGGGTACGTCGGACTCAGAGTAGATGAAGCCTCCGGTGGGGAAGAAGCGGCGAGGACAACGAGGAAAGTGACGCCTACTAGTATTGCAAGGTGCAGAAGAACTTGGCGAAGAAGAACCGGCTGACTATGGTCTGTGGTGGTTGGCAAAGAGGGCGGATGGAGAATCTCGCCAGAGCTTGCGGAGAGTTCAACCGGAGAGAGAGGAAGAAGTGAGATTTCCAGTCCAACCCAAGCTAAGGATGTGAGGCTTGCATCAGGGGATCTTTTATAGGCCTCAAGGGGCTATTCCAAGCTTGGAAGCTCGAAGATTTCGCAAAATAGGAAACCCACATTTTCAAATTGTTCGCATTAGGTTTTGGGCAAGACTTAGAGCCCAAGATGTGGCTCAGATGGAAGAGGATCTTCTCAGGAGTTCCCATTCTAATTTTGGAAGGGTTTGGGCGTGAAATCAGGGAGATCTTCCTGATTGAAGGTCAGTTGCAGGTGTGTTCACATGGAAATGGCGGCAGGGGCCTATTTATGAAGGTGATGACAAAGTTAGGGTGGCCTTGCAATAGATTTCGAAAGCTGAGGGGCTATTTGAGAGAAAAAGAGTTTGACTAGACTAAAATGCAAACTAGGTCAAATTGATCTCTGATTGGGCCCAAATTTCGATACAAACTTAATTTGGATCGAAGGAATCTGGTGGTGAAGTCGGATTTTGGTTTTAACCAAATGTGGCTGGGTAATTTGCGCAGAAACTCAAATTAGGGCAACTTCCTATTTGAGACTTTGTTTTAGCTCAAAATGGGTTCCAATGGTCAAATCAAGGATATCAAACCTTATGGAATATTTTTATATGATTTTTAGAAGGTTTAAATGGAATTTATCCTGACCAGAGCCTCTGTTAATTAAGCGGGTCTGAAATTAGGTTCGGGTGCTGTTTTTTGACTCTCGAAGTGTGCAAAAATTCGTTTCTATCTGTACGGACTCTCTTATTAGTCATTAATAAGCATATGACCTTTAATTAACCCCTGAGAAAGCTCATGATTATTCTGCATTTATGATCTTCTGTTAAAACTGCATAATTACCCTTGTTTTAGTGCACTCTTCTTAGAAAGGATATGCAATGAATTACGACTCTCTGGTGATTATGTAGGAACATTTGTCAATTGATTCTGACTAATTAAAGCTAGTTGTAGCTGATGATGACGTTATCATCAAATGACGAACTCTACTAACAACCGCCCTAACTCTACCTAAAATCACATCATGGGACTCTGTATGGCATCACAACAGAAGCAGTAAAATTCCCAATCTTGCTACCTGCAACCTGTATGCAAAAAAATAGTCATGGCATTAAAGGCTTGAGAAAATCATATAAGATAGTAATGACAATAAAATAGTTTTAAGATAGCTGCATCCTGTAATCACAATGATTGTTTGGGTAGTTTTAACTCTCATCTTGAAAGGCGTCACTATTCTTGCAATGAAGATGAAAGTTAAAAGTATATAGGATATTGTTTGAAGATGAGAGTTAAAAGTATATAGGGTTGTTTGAAGATGAGAGCCACAACATTGCCGAAAGCTTCAGCTATCTCAAGCCTCAAGCAACAGCAGCAGTAGCTACTGCAGCTTGAGTTAGCTGCAATAGCTGCTATTGCTACTACTTGGGCTAGCTATAGCTGCAGCAATTGTTGGTAGCTCCAACATCCAGCAATGTTGTGGCTGCTACTGCTGCTGCTTGAGTTGGGTGTAGCTGCTGCTATTGTTGCTGCTGGTAGACGGTAGGAATAACTAAAATGTAAAGGAAAATAATGAAAGCTTTGAAATGGCTTACTTGACAGAAACCATAATGCAATCTTCCCTTGATCAGCCTTACCAAGTTGACATTAGACATAAACCTTGATACCTAATAGAAACAAAAACATTACAAGTGACAAACCTTAGTATAAAATTTATCTACAAGGAACCGAAGAGAAATAAGTATACATACATGTCCAATGATTACTTTCTCCTTCTTCTCTTATATTGTAGATGAACCATCAGATTGTCATCCCATTCAAGTAAAGATGATTGATCAATTTGGGTTATTTGTAATCCTAAGCTATCCATGCACCTAAAGTTCGGCGGTAATGGTGGTGTAGTAACCACATGTGCGAGCCCCTGAGTCATTGTCTCTCCTAAGTCATCACCATAATCTCCTTGTCTTTTTTTGGGTTCCCCTAGGGTTTGCAATGGGTCGAGTGGCACCTCTGAAAATGGAGTAACATAATTGGAATGGGATGAGCTACCAATGTCTCTTGATGGTAGTGTAGGTGATGCCTGGCTTGGATTATGTGGTAGTGCTCCCTGGCCTTGATCTGATGGTGTCTAATCATGATCATGTGCTGGTGCCTGGGCCTGATCATCTGCTGGTGATGGTGGTGATGTTGATGGGGGTGATGGTGGTGATCCCTCACCCTGACCATGTGGTGGTGGTGGTGGTGGTGGAGGTGGTGCCCAGGCCTAATCATCTGTTGCTGCTTGATCCTAATAATCTGTTGGTGGTGGTGGTGCCTAGGCTTGATCATCTATCGATGTTGGTGCTGCTACTGCTGCTGGTCCTCGACCTCGTCTATGTCTACAACGTCAACGAATAGGCTGCTGGCCATCATTTTGATCATGTGGCTCTCTCGTGAATTGCACAACAATCGAGTGTTGTTTTATAGCCCTTGCATCCTCTGCAATCTAATGGATGTCCGGTCTATCAGCTGCCAACTCGATGACACGTGTCCACTAAGATATCTACAATATTTGCGTCAATGTAATTAATAGGTTGTTACATGATAAATAAATAAATAAATAAATACTGCGTAAATCATGTATGGCATCACTAAGAAATAAATAGTGCTTACATTGTAGGTTAATACAGCTCAATGTCTGCCAATATATCTCCTGGTGACAATATCAAACCATGGAAGGTAATCATCGGTGATTGTTACCTCACCAACCGATTTTATGTGGACAATGTGCTAACGATGTGCATCCCACTTCTCAATATGTTGTCTATGGTAATCCCTCCAATCAATGTTCGTCTTCCCTCTAAGATCGAGTCCGTGGAGGTGATCATTTGTGTCAACTGCTGCAGATATGCTCTATCGACCTTCAAATTGACGCACAACTCGATATGGACAATGATGCTCGACTATGTGGAAAGCAATCAGTGGCACTCGAACTGTCCGTAACTCTCTCCCCACTATGCAATACTCAAGTAATGTTTGCATAACATCATCCGTGTAAGGCATTCATCTCACCTATACTGAATATGTGTAATGTTACGCTATAATTTCAAGTCCATCATTTAAAAAAAATGTAAGTCTAACGCATGAAAAAAATATAGGAGTACATACCTGATCAAGGGTCTATAAGCCGAATGCATCTTGGTATGGTCTAATAACATGTGTCAATACCCTCCTGACATTGAATGTTGCTCTCCAACCAATCGAGACGATGGTGAACAACTGGAGCTATGTGGGGAAATCGCTCCTATAATGACCCGTTCTGTCTTGAGCCTTTTAAGATGTCTAGACCCCTTCCCAGACGTCTGGGAATCAAAACTTTTTTTGGTACGAACTTCGCGTCTGCACGCAGACAGTACCCTCTTCTCTCTTTTTCCCTCCTCTCTCCTTCTTCACAACCCTAACGAGCCTTATAAAAGGCCCTCTTCCCCTCTCCCTTACTCCCTACTTCACCATAGCACCTCCTTCCCTTCCTCTCCACCCCAGCGAGAGGAGCTAGTGCAAGAGAGAGAGCGCGAGAGTGGCGACGAGGAGGAGAGGCGGCGTGAGGAGAGGAGGAAGGGCTTGAGCTCGCAAGCTCTTGGGGGGCTCGCTAGAGGGCACACGGCTGGAGCGGTGCGTGATACCAAATGAAGGTTTCGGCCCTACCAGGAGGGATGACGTAATAATTGCGGAAATAAATAATAAACAATCTTCACAAAATAACAATCACAAAAGGCACAAAGTATTTTTAGGTGGAAACCCAAACCGGGTGAAAACCACCACCTAACCCTTTCGAGTTAGGATTTTCCGATCAACCAAGTTGATCAAAATCCACTAAACCGAATCACTTTAAACGAGGGTGATTCAACCTCAATAAAACTACGCTACTTAAACGAGGGTAGCGTACCTCAACCCCTTCTCTCCACGAGAAGGATTTTGTCTCGCGAAGGAGACGGGAATTCGCAAAGCGAATACCCAACCAAATAACAAAGATAAAATAAACAAGTAATCCTATAGAGCCAACAAAGTAATTATGAACCTACCTTCTATAGGAATTAGGAAACTCCCCTTTGCAAGGAGTGCGTCGAGTTGATGATGCGGTGCGTGAGCCACGCGACGGCGCAACTTCACTCTCGTGAACTACGGCGGGAGAGCGGGTACGCGAAGCTTGATGCTCTCAAGATGAATGGAACTAGAGCTTGGAGAGTAAGGGCTTCTCTTGGACACAAAAGAGTGGAACTAAGTTGCTTAGGTGTGTCTTGTGATTCTCTTGGTGTGTAAAGGCTCCCCTCTATTTATAGAGGCCTTAGGAAGGCTTTGGAAGGCTTAGGAAAGGTTTTATAGCCGTTGGGTGCAAAGCCCAAGTGAATCAGCCTGAAATCAGGAACAACCATTGCACTGACAGGCTTATCAGACGTCTAATTCTGGCATCAGACATCTGGAAGTTCACTTTAAGACGTCTGATTCCAAGGTCAGACGTCTGATTTTGGGCGGGTCTCTTCCTGACTTGAATCAAATCTAAACAGGGTTTTTGTGCAAGTCCATCAGACGACATATAGGACGTCTGGTACTATGTCTGGACGTCTGAAAACCTACTTTTTCCGTGGGAATGGATTTCCAAGCGTTGCAACTGCTAGAAAATCTCTGAGAAGAGATTTTGGGTCAGCCGAGGCAAAACGGTCAATTATCAGACGTCTGGACAGTCCTATGGACGTCTGATAAGGCTCTAACGGTCATATTCTTGAGTGTTTGTTAAGCCAACCAACGGTCCACTAATTGGACGTCAGGCAAAGTCATCAGACGTCTCCTAAGACGTTTGGTCTAAGGTTTGGACGTCTGATTTCATCAGACAGAACTAACTATGTCCAGCCTAATAGTTATCAGACGTCTGAATCAACAGTCAGACGTCTTAAAACACTTTATCAGACATCTGATTTTGGAATTAGACGTCTGGAAATGCTGTTTGAATCCTATATTGGTTTTCTAAGTTCTCTACAGAAAACCTAAATATCCTACGGTTGTGCAGGTGTTCCTAGGACTACTGTTAGGATACTTTGAGGCTCTTTAACAAGAATCTAAGTAACAAAAAAAAGAGCAACAAAAGAAACGAAAAATACAATGAGTACAAGAGAAGGAAATCTATCCTATTCTTCATCTCCTTCCTTCTTCAATCTATCGCTCCTCGGGAATCTCCTATGTTCTCCATCAAGCTCCTCCAATCCGTTCTGGATGCGAGCTCGAACTCCGTCTAAACACGTCTAGATTTGCAATTGACCTGAAATCTAAGACTCCAAGTGCAAATGTTAAATAACACGTGTTTTGTTATCATCAAAACAAATGATCGTGGTGCTCTAGCACCAACAATCTCCCCCTTTTTGATGATGACAAAATCATAAATAATAATGCAAAAAATCCTCCCCCTTTTTGACATTATCAAAAAGGTTTAATTGATTTTACATTTCCTATAACTCCCCCTTAAAACATGCTCTTCTATAAATTTCTTTTGACAAAGGTAATGCCTCCCCCTTTTTTATAACAACAAGATAGCTATTATTTTTCTCCCCCTTTCTATAGGAAATTTAGCTACCTTATATCTCCCCTTTAAAAATTGACAATTAGCTTATAATTTTTTAACTCCCCCTATCTAAATGCTTATGATAAAAAGATAGGGTAAAGAGTTTTACCTCACCTACCATGGCCAATAAAATGGGCCAAATGGTGGTGGTGGATGCCACATCGAATGGGGCTCCCATCCGTAGCTTGGAGGCCCGGGCATTGGCGTCGGTCTCCTATCTGGTGGTCGACGTGCGGCGGGTCCGTCACTTGTTCGCCGTCTCGTCGGTCTTCTTGTTCTCCTCCTTGGTCTACTCCTTGGTTCTCCCAACTTGAGTTGACCAGCTTTGAGTTTGTAGGTCCAGTCCTTTGTGTTGTAATTATCCCTGAACCCTACAAAACAAGATTCTAATTCTTTTTTCGGTATCCAAGTGGGCTTGGATCCGGATCTGTTAGCGGGTCTCCTTGATGGAGATCCTTTCTCAACCTTAGGGCTATAAAAATTATCAACTTTGTTGATTAATTTGTTAGAATTTTCCCTAAGACATGCAATTTCTTTTTCTATAGTATTCATCTTAGTCTTTAAATCAGAAATTTCTATTTTTAGACTAACATTTTCCTCAATCAATTTATTATTTTCATTGATGAGGTTATGATTTTCTAATAATAGGTTATCATTTTTAGGACTAGCTTCTAGATCCTTAAGTTATTTTTCTAACCTATCATTTTCATTTTTAAGAAAGCTAAGATTCTTTTTCATGCTTTTATTTTCTATTTTTAGTGATTTACTAATCTCAAATAGTTCATTAAAAGCTTCTTGTAAATCGAAATTTACCTCGTTGTCGGAGCCGCTTCCACTTTCACTGTCGCTATTGCTTCCTCTGGCCATGAAACCAAAGCAAGCGGTTTATTCTTTTTCTTCTTCTTCTTCCTCCGAGCTTGAATCGTCCCAAGTGCCTTGGAACGCCTTCTTCTTAGATTTCTTCTCCTTTTCCTTCTTCTTCTCCTTTTTGAGAAGAGGGCACTCTGGTCATAGGTGCCCTTTCTCGTTGCAGTGGTAGCAACGTCTTGGGCTCTCCTTCTTCTCTTTCTTTAATTCCCTACAAAACTTGGAAAATTTTTTAAGTAAAATTCTAAAGTCTTCGTCGTCGGAACTTACCTCGCTATCCGACGCAGCTCTGAAGGCGAGAGTCTTCTTCGGTTTAGACTCCGGTGTATCCTTCTTCTTCTGCTTCAACTTTGTCTCGTAGGCCATTAGATTGCCTAGGAGATCTTCCATGTTGAGCTCCTCCACTTCGTTCGCCTCCTCGATGGCGGTGACTTTCTGTTCCCACTCAAGTCCGAGGGAACGAAGAAGCTTCCCTTGAAGCTCCCCCTTGATGAAAGTCTTCCCTAATGCTTTCAAATTATTTACGATGAGAGTGAACCTGGTGTTCATCTCACTCAAAGATTCGTTAGGCTTCATAGAAAAAGATTCAAATTCTTGAGAAAGTAAATTAATTTTAGAAGTTTTTACCTTAGAGGTACCTTCGTGAGTTACCTCAAGTGTGTGCCAAATCTCGTATGCAGTAGCTCATTGCGAGATTCTGTTGAACTCCTCCGGGCTGAGCGCGCAATACAACGCGTTCATTGTTTTCACGTTGAGCGAGAGTTCCCGAATCTGCTGCTGCGAGTATCCTGCGTCGGGTCGCTCCGGGATCTCGTATGGGGCTTCGCAATGACCCCAAAGAGCGAAGTCCGTGGCTTGAAGCCACATCCTCATCCTCAGCTTCCAGTAGCTGTAGTTGTTCCCATCGAAGTAGGGTGGCCGGACGGTGGACTGCCCCTCGGATATTTTGATCGCTGATGTGCTTCCCTTCATTTGATCTCTTTGCCGGGTGTTACTCCGATCTTGCAAGAACCTGCTCTGATACCAAATGAAGGTTTCGGCCCTACCAGGAGGGATGACGTAATAATTGCGGAAATAAATAATAAACAATCTTCACAAAATAACAATCACAAAAGGCACAAAGTATTTTTAGGTGGAAACCCAAACCGGGTGAAAACCACCACCAACCCTCTCGAGTTAGGATTTTCCGATCAACCAAGTTGATCAAAATCCACTAAACCGAATCACTTTAAACGAGGGTGATTCAACCTCAATACAACCACACTACTTAAACGAGGGTAGCGTACCTCAACCCCTTCTCTCCACGAGAAGGATTTTGTCTCGCGAAGGAGACGGGAATTCGCAAAGCGAATACCCAACCAAATAACAAAGATAAAATAAACAAGTAATCCTATAGAGCCAACAAAGTAATTATGAACCTACCTTCTATAGGAATTAGGAAACTCCCCTTTGCAAGGAATGCGTCGAGTTGATGACGCGGTGCGTGAGCCACGCGACGACGCAACTTCGCTCTCGTGAACTACGGCGGGAGAGCGGGTGCGCGAAGCTTGATGCTCTCAAGATGAATGGACCTAGAGCTTGGAGAGAAAGGGCTTCTCTTGGACACAAAAGAGTGGAACTAAGTTGCTTAGGTGTGTCTTGTGATTCTCTTGGTGTGTAAAGGCTCCCCTCTATTTATAGAGGCCTTAGGAAGTCTTTGGAAGGCTTAGGAAAGGTTCTATAGCCATTGGGTGCAAAGCCCAAGTGAATCAGCCTGAAATCAGGAACAATCATTGCACTAACAGGCTTATCAGACATCTAATTCTGGCATCAGACGTCTGGAAGTTCACTTGAAGACGTCTGATTCCAAGGTCAGACGTCTGATTTTGAGCGAGTCTCTTCCTGACTTGAATCAGATCTAAACAGGGTATTTGTGCAAGTCCATCAGACGACATATAAGACGTCTGGAAACCTACTTTTTCCGTGGGAATGGATTTCCAAACGTTGCAACGGCTAGAAAATCTCTGAGAAGAGATTTTGGGTCAACCAAGGCAAAACGGTCAATTATCAGACGTCTGGACAGTCCTATGGACATCTGATAAGGCTCTAAAGGTCATATTCTTGAGTGTTTGTTAAGCCAGCCAACGGTCCACTAATTGGACGTCTGGCAAATTCATTAGACGTCTCCTAAGACGTCTGGTCTAAGGTCTGGACGTCTGATTTTGGAATTAGACGTCTGGAAATGTTGTTTGAACCCTATATTGGTTTTCTAAGTTCTCTACAGAAAACCTAAATATCCTACGATTGTGCAGGTGTTCCTAGGACTATTGTTAGGATACTTTGAGGCTCTTTAACAAGAATCTAAGTAACAAAAAAAAGAGCAACAAAAGAAACGAAAAATACAATGAGTACAAGAGAAGGAAATCTATCCTATTCTTCATCTCCTTCCTTCTTCAATCTATCGCTCCTCGCGAATCTCCTCTGTTCTCCATCAAGCTGTTCCAATCCGTCTTGGATGCGAGCTCGAATTCCGTCTAAACACGTCTACATTTGCAATTGACCTGAAATCTAAGACTCCAAGTGCAAATGTTAAATAACACGTGTTTTGTTATCATCAAAACAAATGATCATGGTGCTCTAACACACGGCCGGAGCGGTGCGTGCAGGAGTGCGTCGGGGGGCAAACCGTCCCCGACGTTTGCTGCAGCTGGAGCTGCAGACAGGTGTTTGGTCGAGCCTAGATAGGTTGTTAATATGATGATTTTATCGTTGAAATGTGTATAGTGGTTAACCTAATTCAAACCTAACCATCTCTTTACAAAATTTTTAACCTGGCCTATTTGATTTTATCTTGTCACTTTTAGGCCCAGGGTCGAACTCAGGGAAGTGGGGTTACAAGTTGAGTTCCTATGCCTTTCCTACAACGAGTCTCTTACGTTTTTTTATTGTGTTTTTTGTGTTTTTCTTATTTAGATTTTTTTCTGGTAATCCTTGTCCTTGAGGCACACCCTCAAAATTGTGTCCTTGGTTTTGAGCCAAAACAGAGTTCCAAAACGAATCTTGTTATTCGCAAGACGGGGTACCTACAAGTCAAAGATTATATTTTCTCTTTTATTTTTTATTTTTGTCTTTTTACTATCAGGACAGCAAACAGAAATAAAGTAAATATAGTATGTATATGTATATATTATATATATAAAGGGATGGGGTAGAGGCGGTGATGGAGTGTAGCACGGTGTCGAATCAGTCGTCGTCTAGAGAGACGCAACCAACAGAACTAGGTGCTGCGTGGAGTGCGGGATGGATGGTGGAAGATGTATGTAACCACGCTTTTTGTACGCGTGTATCGGGGAATGTCAGCAACTAGTGCAGATATTCCCGCGATGCAGCGTATGGTAAATGATGTGAAAATATATATATGTATATATGTAAATATATCTAGATGTATATATATATGGTTATAAATATATAGGTATATATATATATATATATGTAGATATATATATATATGTATGTATATATATGTGTGTGTGTGTATGTATATATAACTATATAGAGGTATACATATATGTATGTATAAGTATATAGTAATATATGTATATATAGATATATGTAGCTAAGTATGTATATATATATATATATTTATTTATTTATTTATTTATAAGTATGTATGTATACTAATACATAAGTATATAGGTACTACTATATGTATAAATATAAGTATATATATATATATAGATATATATATGTATATATATATATGTATATCAATATATGTATATATATATATATCACTATAAGTATACGTATATATATATATAAGTTTATGATAGTGTTTATGTGTGTGTGGGTGTGTGTATGCGTCAGTGTAAAGTGTTGTGAGTGAGTGAAAGAGAGTGAGAGAGAGAGAGAGAGAGCGGGAGAAAGGAGAGCGCAGCCGCAGCTTCTGGAGTGAAGGAGTTAGGTCATCTGGAGGTGAAGGCCGTCGTCTGATGGCCTTCAACGCGCGCGGGCGTCTTCACGCAGAGGAGATCGCTGCGCCTGCCGGTTGCGAGCGCCGAGAACTCGCGACTGAGCGCGCAGGGCTGGAGGGCGAGGTGTCTACATGCGGGCGCAGAGGCTTGCAGAGGCTGGCAGGGGGCGGGGAGGCGCTTGGCCAGCCGCTGCAGAGGCACACAGCGGCCTGTTACGGGCACGCGGGCGTGCGTCAAAGCGAAGAAGCGGAAGCGGGGAAGGCCTGCAGGCGCGCGCGGAGGGGCTGGGGCGCCTGCAGACGCTCGCGGAAGCTGCTGGGGCTGCTGCTGTTGCCGCCGTCGCTTAGCTGCTGCTGCTACTGTTGCTTCAAGCTTCAGACCTTGAAGCGGCAGTAATGGCGGGAAGTGCGGGAATGGAAAAAAAACGAAAACAGAGAGCCACCACGCCCACCGGCTCTTTTAAGAGCTGGGCGATGGTGGTCTCGCGGTGGTGGTGTGCACCACAGTGAGCTCCTGCCCACCGGGTATCTCCTCGAAGGAGGACCGGCGTATGGAGGGGAATGGAGGGGAGGACAGTGGTGGTGATGGAGCTACTGGTGGTCTTTTTTGCTGCAGCCAGCGGGGGCAGGCCTCGTTTGAAGAAGCCGTGGCTTTATAGAAGATGAAAGCATGGTCATGCAGCATGCGGGGAATGGGATCGAATGGCAGCCACAGGGAATGGCATGGCAGGAAGAGGGCTGGCAGGGAGAGGTTGCGGAGAAGAAGTTGCAGCCGTAGGAAAAATAAAAATCAAGTGGAGATAAAAATAGAAGTGGTGGATTTTTGCAAAGAGGCACTTGAGGAAAAACGTAATTTGTGAGGCCTTTTATTTCATTCTCCTCTCCTCTCAATTAAATGCATGAATGCATGTATTTTTAAAAATGCAACTATGGAATCCTAATATTCATAGTTAATGCTAGGAAATAGCACAAGAAGGCATTATTGCAGGCGTATTTTGCGGAGCAATCAGCAGGAAGGCGAGGCCGCGGTTGCGCGTGGCGAGAGCGAGCAGGAGGAGGTTCTGGTTCTGGGATTTTCCCAGAATCGGACGTCTGGAGTGACGTCCAGACGATGGGGTGGACGTCTTGAGATGACTCCAGACGTCTGAAGGTAAATCTTTACAAAGGTACGTTTCCTTTTGCGGATACGGCCATGTAGGCCACTCCCCAGCTACGTTTTGCGTGGCTTATTATGGACGATTTGCTGTAGCATTCAGGGATTACTTCAGGAAGGCATAGGACACACCCTCCCACGCATTTCGGACGTCTAGACAGCTTACCAGACGACCGGAAGCACTCCCAGACGTCTGCGAGAGAGGTCGAACGTCTGGAGCTGGGTCCAGAGGGTTGGGAGGAGGTTTTGGACGTCTGAGGTTGACGCAGAACCTGAGGTGAGTTCCTGTTTACTTTTAAGACGTTTGGACTTTGTGCTGGACATCTGATTTGAGTCTATAGCTCTGTTTTTGACCCGTTTAGGATCCCTTTTAGGTCCGTTTTACGCAAACAAGTTATCGGTGTTTTCCTTGAGAGTTTCTCAATTTGTTAGAAGGCCTTTTATACTGTTCTGAATGTTCTATTGTGATTGTTCCTTATTATAGGACTTCGTTCTGTTGCGGGTTCGGGGCTTGCTGAGGCACGTGAGCCCACCATTCGAGCCCCCAATACTCCTGGGTTGTCTGGTAGAGTGGCTTTCCCTAATCTAATTATAAACCTGAATGCATATGTGGATTGAATAACTAGAACCTAGGATATGGCATGAATCCTAGGACGAGAAGTTACTTGAAATGTCTATATGCATGTTTGATTTGCAGTCTTGAATGAATAAATAGAAATGATAACAACTGCCTGTTAGTGAACAAGAGTTGCCTGTGAAATATGAATTACCTGTGTTAGTTAAACAGTTACATGTTACATTACCTGTTGTATACGTTAAATGATAGAAATACGAGCTGCATGTGTATAACCTGAGAATGGAAATGTGAATGATAGAAATACGAGTTGCATGTGTATAACTTGAGAATGAAAATGTGAATGATGAAACCTGGTATGGAATGGCATGAGAAATATGAGCATTAACCCTACAGGGAATTAAGAGTAGAGCTCCTGGAATTAAATGGAATGGATCTGGAAATGTGAGTAGGGAAGTATGCTGGCCCTTGAGTAGATGGTACCAAGGAAAGTGACTGTCCCTTATTTAGTGCAGAGTGGAGCTAGCCGCCCTTGGGTTGGGACCTAAGGTTAGGATTGGCCACTCTGCACCGACTTCTTGACACTTGTGTACACTGTACCAGGGAGAGCTATTAGTGTAGGGAGAGAGCTAGCCACCCCATGGGACCCGGGGTTCAGCTAGCCACCCTACACCGACTTGTTAGGCAAACCAAGGTAGTCAGACGAGGGTATGCGGTCTGTGGAGGGGCAAGACCCTTGTTTGGTTCTGAGGGGGCTAGACCCCTGTTACTGAGAGGGCTAGGCCCTATACTGTTCCGTGCTGTACTTTGAGCATACTCATTAGCGGAAATGACTAACCGCGTGCCAGTGTGGGGTAGCTACCCGTGTGCTTATCGCGCATGCCGTAGTCACCGCTACGTCTGTCCATGACCTTGGGGTGGTTGACTGGGTGTAGGATCACCACGGGGGACTTTCCCGGCCATGAGAGCACCACGTGCACCTTCTACTCTTCAGAAAAGACAGCAATCAAGATCGTTCTCACGAGGAACATCCGAGATCAAGAAAGAGATCTAAAAAATAAACCAATGGGTGAAAAGGAATAACTTGTAAAATAAAATAATTGGATTAGACAGTTACCTGTTCACTTTTACTACTTTAGTTAGTTGGTTGCCACTCTACTCAACGTTCGCTGACTTTGTTACTCATAACCCTTTTCAGGTCCAGGTGTTGAGCAGCCCGAGTCTCCAGTTGCGGAGGGTGTTGAGCCCAGTAAAGCCCAGTAGCACTATCCTTCTTGTTATAGTACTTTCTGTTGTAGTAAGTTTCAGACTCTTGTTACCTTTATGTTTCTGTACCTTGTTTCCATTTTACTGTTGTGGTGGTGATATGTACTGTTAGCAGCTTTTCTTTCCTTACTGTGTGTACTCTTTTTATTGTTAGTTACATAGCATAGTGAATGTGGTTTACTTTCCTGCTTTTTGGTTATTTCTTGTTGGACGACCGGGTCTTGGGATCAGTCGAGTCGGGCCAGTCTCGTGTCCTGTAGGGATTCGGGAACCCGGTCGTAACAACTCCTAAGCCCAAATCTGCAGTACAACTAAAGAACCTCCAATCTCATCTGTCCTAGTAGCTGAAGCCAGACAAAGCTACCTATACAAGTATGCCAAAACTATTGAACCCCAATTGTACTGTCGTGTAGCATCTAAATCCTCAAGGAGTGGCAAGAACATTATGGAGAGATTAGATCCTGATTAGTCTGCAAAAACTATACCACCAAGGAGGTGTAATATCTATGCCCATGCATACTATTGTACTGTCTTGTCGTCTGCATCAGGTGGCAACTATTGGAAGTTATCAGCAAGCCATGTCATGAGGACTCTCAAACCTGTAATCTGCTTCCCTTCTGGTGTTCGTCCAAGCAAACGTCCACACAGTGCTAGCCAACTCTCTAATGTCGTAACACCACTAACAACTGTCTCATCTACAGCAAGGCCAGTAATGACTGATATGTCCTCCACAATAAGGGTCATCTCCCCATACCTTATGTGAAACGTGTGAGTCTCACGTCTCCATCTATCTACAAGGGTCGTAATAAGGTGCCAATCAAGTTGGACGAACTCAAGCTCATGTATGCATCCAAATTCAACTCTCTGTACATAATCAACCACTCTTGGATCAACTGGATCACCACATAAGATTTACTCTCGCCATCTACATCTCAACCATGTAGAGTCTTACAATTGAAAATAACACTATTAGCAATTGAGAAAATAATTATTTGACAATTCATGTGATTCTTTTTTTCCCTTACATCTCCACCCTCCTAGACACTATGTGATCGATGGCTATCTGGCTGTCTCAATACACTCCTATCATTAGGTCCTAGCTCCATCTGTAAAAACCATAAAAAATTTAAGTTGCAAAAAAGGAATAATGTAAAGTTCACAAAGAAAGCTTTTCAAATTGAGGTTATATGCATGCATACATGCTTTTGTTCATGAAATGAGGTTACGCATAAATTTAAACAAGTACAAAATAAAAACAAATTATGTTTGCATTTTATACTTTTATTTTGGAAAATTTTCCTATTATGTCCAAGTTGTCTACAAATCCCACATTTATTTTTATTTTTGCTCTTGTGACTCATCGAAGACTATACAGTAGGTGTAGAAGATTGTGCAGTAGACATGGAAGACTGAGATGCTTGTGTAGCAGGTAAACACCTACGAATGTTGTGTTCAGGTTGGTTACAACCAAAACAAATATTCTACCCTCTTATCTCTCTAATATCCATTTCATTGTGTATTTTACTTGATCTTGGTCGACCTTTTTCACATCTTTGGCTTTCATGAGGCATTATCAGTGGAAGTGAACGATGTTCCCATATCTCTTTATTACCATATGCATAGAATCTCCCAAAGTATGATTTAAAGTGTTATTCCCATGTATACCACTCTCTAATGAATTTTTCGAGATGCACATTTTTATGCGAAAGGACTGCACATGCATGTGAACATGGAATTCTATATATCTGCCACTTGTTACAAGAACATGTGCGATCATGAAGATTTACTTCATTCTTTTTGCCACCCTTTTCTCCATAATCTATATGCCACTGACCAGTAAAACCTTGCAATATAGATGAGGTTGTCCATGAAATCTTGTTACATGATGCAGATTTGTAATGCCACCCCAATGCTAAAGTTTTTTCTGAGCAAACTTCATTAACCGCTCATTTCTCAATATTCCTACAAATGCTTCTTGTTACGAACGTGGCATCAGATGGGTTTTTAAGATGTCTGGTGATGAGAGCCTCATCATGAGCCATAACTAGCTCATTTTGACCTAATAAAGAGAATAAAAGCTCCTACATAACCCAGAAGAAGGCCTAAATGAAGGAATAAGTGCTCTGAGAAGAAAACATGAATTAAAGGTTAAAAATACAATTTTACCATTGCAGTACATAAACGGGATTTCTCAGAGGCAAAACATAGGTCAAATGGTCTGAAAGAGATAAAAAGTGGGTTGAGTCAATCAGAAATGGGTTCATGTGCAATTTAGGAATTAAATGACATTTGGTAACCCTAAAACAGACCCGCTTAAATTAACAAGGTTCCGATCAGAATAAAAATCAAGTAAACCCTCTAAAAATCATGGAAAAATATCCTCTAGGGTTTAGAACACTTAATTTGGCCTTTGGAACCTAGTTTGACCTAGAATGGGGTCCTAGCACATTAATTGACCTAATTTGGGTTTTTACGCAAAATATCCAGTCAAACCAGGTCAAACCTAAAATCCAACTTCACCATTGGATTCCTTAGGTCAAAATTAGGTTTGTACCAAAATTTGGACCTAAGGGGAGGCCATCTTGACCTACTTTGCAATTTAGTACACCCAAATCACAATTTGGCCCCTATCCTTTGAAAATCATTGCAGAGAGCCCCCTAAGTTCCTCGTCACCTTTGCAATCAGGTCCTGCCGCCATTGTTAGGGCAGAACCGATCTCCGGCGAGGTTTAGAGAGGGATTACTCTCTGATTCCTCAGAGATTCCCTCCCAGAAATGGAAGGGAGATTCTCTGAGGAATTCCCTTCCATCTAAAGCCAATAACGATCTTTGGTGTGAACCCAATCTCTCGTGCGAACGCACGAGGGATTTGGGTATCCACCTTCTTTCCTTCTCCGGCGAGCCGACAGAGGTGATTGCGCGATCTCCACCCACTAGAAGATTCGGCCAACACCTATAAAAGGATCCTCAGGCCCGGCCGCAGATCTTCAGCCTTGTTTTGACGGAGATTCCCCCAAGGTTTCCTCCCTTCCATCTCCGGCCAAGAAACCCGCAAGCTCCGGCGACCTCCTCCCCTCCTTCTCGTCGCTCTGCTGCCATACCAACAGCAGAGTCAACTCCGCCTCTTCCTCCCGCGTCGCGCCGTACCAAGCGTGCGTGCCCCTGACCTCGTCCTCATCGCCGCTCCCTCCCTCAGGGTTCTTCTTCTCTAACGACGGCAGCTACGCGTCATCCGCTCCGCTGCTTCCCTCCCTTCCAGAACACTCCAGATACCTTCTCTATCTTTCCCTCTCTCTTTTCCCCCTGTTATTTTAGTTAATTGCCCCCCAACAGTGCCTAACCACCTCCATCTTCCTCGCCTCCGACCGATCTCCGGTGAGCCGCATCCACCATTCCGCCCCTCCACACGGCTCGCCAACCATCTCAGAAGCTCCGCCCCACCACAAGGAACAATCTCCGCCCCTCCACTGCCACTCCACACCTCCACAGTAGCCCCCCGAACTCACCCACATCTCCGGTCGCAGGACGACCTAGGTACGCACACCTAGGCCGTCCCACGACCTGCAGCACCGTTCACCACCTTCACCGTGCCACGGCGAAGGTGCCCAGCCGGTCTGATTAGGCCAATTGGCCGTGCTTGTGTTTAACAAGTTTTCAGCCCTGCCGCCATTGACGGTTGAAGCAGCAAGCAGCTTCGCAGCAGCTCCAGTCGTCAAGTCTTCTAGGCTTCAGGCGCAGCAGATTCGCGTGAGCAATGCGAAGCCCTCAGGACCAGCTGGTAGAGCTGCGAAGCCCGCAGCTTTGTCAATTGCACGAAGAAAGCTCTGCGGGCGCGTGAAATTGGGGTAGGCCAGATAGTCCCACGTCGGCGAAACGCAACGCGCAGGTATGGTTTAAAGTGTTTTTGTGTTATCTGCTTATCGCCTCCGAACGCACAGGGGTGAGGTCCCTCACCTGACCCACTCGCCTCGTCCGCGGTTTCACCTCGCGGATCTGGCAGGATTCGATCCGACCCGACCCTAACCTAAGCACTCCTCGCGCATCACCCACCTGTCGGTGCGCCTGGTCCCGGGTGCGAGATCCTACCCGAATACCCGTGGCTCTGGTAGAGCGTCCTTGAGCGAATTGCAGAGAGAGCGAGAGACGCGCGGGTAGAGGGGAAGGGATAGGTTTTGCTTCCCAGTGTGCAGGGAACCCGGGCGGGGAAGAGAGGAGACTTAGCCGCAAGGAGAAGAAGGAAGAAGAAGCAGAAGAAGAGAAGACAAGGAAGAAAGAAGGACTGCAGACAAAAAGGAAGAAGAAGATAGAAGAGAAACAAAGGCAGGAAGAAGAAGCCTTCGCAGGAAAGAGAAAGAAGTTTAAGGAAGAAAATGACCTGTGGATCAGAAGAAAAAAAGAAGAGCCAACGAAGAAGAAGAGAGAAAGAAGACTTACTTTTAAGGCGTCTGATAAAGATATCAGACGTCCAATTCTGTTTTCTCTTAGCAATTCTTTTTATAACTCTCTCTCTTTGAATCACTTGTTTTCATTTAAAAGTTGTATTCTTTGGTTTTAAAAGTACTGAGATTGCTCCCCGTGTTCGACCTCGCATACTCTAGTTTTTCGAGTAATAAAATTCTGTATATTTGTTTGAACGTTTTGTCAGCTATATTACAACGTGTTATCTTTTAAAACCCCACAAAAGCGTACAAACATTTTGGCGCCGTTGCCGGGGAGCAACGGGCACTTTTAAAGCTTTTAATTCAACTTTTTGATCTAATATTTGAACTAACTCCTCTATTTTGTTGTGCTCAAAACAGGGAAAGCAAAAAGGAAAGAAGAGCAGCTGTACAACAGACACTCCAAGGAACAAGTAATTTCCATAAGCCCTCCCTCTTAACTCTCTCAAAATCTAAAAGGAAAAGAAAGAACAATCAACTTAGGGCTACCTGGTTCATATTTAGTAACTCATCAAGTTGCCTGATTTTCATTTCAACACATTTTTATCTACTCATCCAACTAGGGTAACTAGGGCTAAAACTTTCTTGATTGAGCCCTAGGTACTAAATTCTGAGGCAACTAAATTGGACCCACTAGAGCCAATTTAAGGATTACAAAGCTAGGGTTTTTAGAGACACACCTTATCTTAAACAAAGAAACAAATTTTCCCAAAAGAGGTGTGCTTAAACCTTGTTTGAAAAGATCTACACAAGAAGAACCCTAAGCAAATCAGGCTTTTAATCCATTTGAACCTTAAAAGAAAAGGACCTAAAAGCTCTTAAAGGAACAAGAGGTGAAGTTGATCCCTTGGGTCAACCAACCTTAAAATTAGGTCACTTTTTCACTGAAAATACCTAAAAGTTCAAGTGGAACATTAAGCATCTTGATCTTAAAGTAAAAAAGGTAGACTTAAGAGGTCAAGGTCCCCATTCTGGTCTACCTGGAACCGCAGTGACAAGAGAGGTCGGGTGGGGGAAACCCTGTAACTTGTGAGGACGCTCTACCGTGTAGGGGTCTTTGCGGGACTCTCCCTCTCTGGCTACCCAGGTATTTCTCAAGTGGACAACCTTTCTGACTAAGGGGTCCATCTGCCCCGAACCTCTATAGTCACCCAACAATTTTTGGGTGTCTTGATTGGGTCCAGCACCTTCTAATCTCATCACATCCTTCAGTGCATGTTCGGTAGGAGGTCCTTAAGGCCACCCTTAAGACCTCCTTTAGAAATTCACTCTCATCGAGGCCAAGCCTCGATGCCCTTGTTTGTGCAGCAACCCCACTACATAAATCTTTCATCTGATTCAGACCCTGGTTCTCCTTCTTCTTCCATCATGGCACAACCCATTGAAGAGGAGAATAACCTTGAACACCAACTTCAACGCCTTAATGATCTCTTTCAGAATTTTGTAAACCCACCGCAGCGACCTATGATGCGAGATCACTATAATCCCATTGCGGTGGCGATCGAACCTCGAGTACGAATCCCGATTGGAGGACCTGATTCTGAACTGAAGCCCAATATGATTCATGCCATACCAAAGTTCCATGGGCTTAACTCTGAGGATCCATTCCAACACATTAAACAACTCAAGCATCTGGCCCAGACCTTCGGGTCAAATGTACAAAATCGGGATATCCTACTCATGAAAATGTTTTTGTTCTCCCTCTTGGACAAGGCCGCACACTGGTATCAAACTCAGACCCGTCCGATCAACAAATGGGAGGAACTGCAGTCCGAATTTTTAAAAAAATTCTTCCCCGTTGGCCGGACGAACGCCTTGCGCCACCAGATCACTCATTTCACTCAACAACCGAGAGAACCTCTTCACAAAGCTTGGGATCGATTCCTAGATCTCATGCGAAAGTGCCCCCATCACGGAGTTCCTAAATGGGAACAAGTCCAGTCTTTTTACCAGGGACTCCGTGAAGACATTCGTTTATTCGTCAATGCAACATGCGGAGGAAACATCATGGGTCAACACGAGGACACGGTGTGGGAGATTCTCGAAAACATGTACGAGAACTCCATAAATAATGACTCCATGGGCTTATTCGACAGGACGAATGCCCGCGCATCGATGAATCTAAGAGGGACACATGAGATGCAGGACCTGTCCAATTCTGTCGACTTGGAACTGATGGCCAGTCGGTTGGACAAGGTTTCTATCATAGAAAAGAAGGTGGACGAGCTAACTCGACATTTGCAGCAAGCCACTTCTGCGCAAAACTCTTTTACACGACCTCCTCTGGCAAGGGAAACTGTGCAAAACATCTATCACCAATCTGCCAAGGAGATGGACCCATATCCACCCCCGTCTACCTCTCAGACCGGAGTGACCTCCGATCCATTCTACTCGAGTTGGGGGAACTCTGAACCCTCGTATTCTGACTTTCTTGAGGTTCCTCAGAACTGCGAGACCCTCAACGCCATCCAGAATGACCCATTCTCCAATACCTACAACCCTGGATGGCAAAATCATCCTAACTTTCAGTGGGCGGGAAATTCTCAAAGACCACCATATCAACCCCGTCCACAAGCCTCTCGTCCATATCAGCCGCCTCAGCCTCGACCCAATCCCACCTACCAATTCGGGCAAAACCAGGATCAACTGACTCTTATCCTTAAACACTGGCTGACATTCAAAAGACGAATGTGGCAATGCAAAAATAGCACAAGGACGAGATCACAGAGGTTCGCAACCAACTGGCCCAGATGGCAAATTCCCGCTAACCTGGCACCCTTCCTTCGCAACCTCTGCCCAACCCAAATAACGTGCTAACCCAGAAGCGCGTTATGAATCCAAATTCAGGCCAAACACATTTGATTTATCAGGCCCCTACTGCTCCATCGCCAAACGGGATGGAAGCTTCAACATCTTATGCGGGATTTCAGCAGTAGCCACCCATCCTACCAAACCCAAACTAGAATCAGGCCGGATTAAACTCTGTAACAACACGTAGTGGTAAAACAACCCAAGACCCACATTATCCGAACCACTCCAAGCCTGATAATAGCCAAGACCCTAGGATAATTATCCAAGATACCACTATCCCAGATCAAGAATCTGGACCTATCCTAGAGGAACCAACTAGGATCCCATTTCCTGAGGCCTTGACCAAAGGAAAAAGAATAACCAAACCCGTGGCTCCTGAGGAGGGTCTGCTCAAGCTCTTTGAACAGGTCCAGATAAACATCCCATTGATGGATGCAATTCGCCAGATACCGGCTTACGCAAGATTCTTGAAAGACATATGTACCCCTAAACGTAAGCCGCGAACCAAGGATGGGAATCCAATCGTACTGTCAGAGCAAGCCAGCTCTATCATCTTGAGCAAACTCCCACCCAAGGCTAAAGACCCAGGAACTCCCTTGATTTCCTGTAAAATTGGTGAAACCCAATTTGATAGAGCCTTACTTGACCTAGGTGCCTCCATAAATTTAATACCTACATCCCTCCTTGACCACCTAGAAGAATCTGAACTTAAACCCACTGAGGTGACATTGCAGTTAGCCGATCGATCCATCAAGTCACCTAGAGGAATACTCGAGGATGTCATTGTTAGGGTACGAGATTTCTATTTCCCGGTGGACTTCATAGTACTAGACATGGAACCACCTAAGAACCCGAGGGACACACCAATCATATTAGGGAGACCCTTTTTGGCCACTGCTAGGGCCAATATAAACTGCGAAGAGGGCCAGATAGAATTAAAATTTGGGAATCAAAGCCTGAAGATTGACATTTTCAAGGACCAACAAGGGATTAATTGCGGGGTTATAGAGGAAATATGTGATATCAAAGCCGTGGTTGATGAATTGCATATAGAGGACAACCTGATTATCCCTGATCAACAACTAAAGAATCAAAACCCGCTAACAGAGGAGTGCGAACATGATCTAGACACACCTATGACTCCTACCATTGCTCCTGATACAAACCCCGAACCACCCGCTGCTGCTGACAATCCTGTCATGGAACTCAAACCCCTTCCCGAACATCTGAAGTACGTGTTTTTGGATTCAAATCAGACGTTTCCTGTGATTATCAACTCTCGACTCACACCTGACCAAGAACTCCGTTTGATTTCTGTTCTCTAGCAACATCGTAGAGCCATTGGATGGACTCTCGATGATTTGACTGGTACAAGCCCTTCATACTGCACACATCGAATCTACACAGAAGAAGGCGCACGACCTTCAAGAGAAATGCGAAGACGCCTAAACCCTAACCTACAGGAGGTCGTGAAAAAGGAGATCATAAAGTGGTTAGATGCAGGGATCACCTACCCGATCTCCGACAGTCGTTGGGTGAGTCCAATACAAGTGGTGCCTAAAAAGGCAGGACTTACCATCATCACGACTGAAACCGGAGAAGTCATTCCTACCCGAATAGCTAACTCGTGGAGAGTCTGCATTGATTACAAAAAACTCAATTCCTCCACGAAGAAGGACCATTTCCCACTACCGTTTATTGATCAGATCCTCGAAAAACTAGCAGGAAATAGGTTCTTCTGCTTTCTTGATGGGTACTCTGGTTACAACCAGGTGGTAATCCATCCAGAGGACCAAGAAAAGACCACATTCACCTGCCCCTTCGGGACGTACGCGTTTCGAAGGATGCCATTCGGTCTCTGCAATGCACCTGCAACTTTTCAGCGGTGCATGCTTGCCATATTCTCAGATATGGCAGGTGATTATCTGGAAGTCTTCATGGATGACTTTTCAGTTTTTGGACAATCATTTGACTATTGCCTCCAACACTTGGTCCAAATACTCAGGCGGTGCATTGATGTGAATTTGGTTCTTTCCTGGGAAAAGAGCCATTTCATGGTGCCTGAGGGAATTGTCCTGGGACATTTAATCTCGGAGAAAGGCATGCAAGTAGATCGAGCTAAGGTTAACCTGATTTCCAAGCTCCCTATGCCTAGCTCGATTAAGGACATCCGATCTTTTTTGGGGCACGTCGGTATCTACCGTCGATTTATCCCTGATTTCTCCAAAATCGTGCGCCCCCTAACCAATCTTCTCTCCAAGGATGTGCCTTTCGAAATTTCCAAGGAATGCACTCAAGCATTTGAGATCCTACGTGACCGAGTCACCCAAGCCCCAATCCTACAGTCCCCTGATTGGTCTCAACCCTTTGAGATCATGTGCGATGCATCTGACTTCGCTGTAGGAGCGGTTTTGGGGCAGAAAATTGACGGGAAACCTGTGGTCATTTACTACGCCAGCAAAACACTGGATGAGGCTCAGCGTAACTATACGGTTACTGAGAAAGAGCTGTTGGCTGTAGTATTTGCCCGGGAAAAATTCAGATCATACCTTCTGGGTTCCCGTGTTATCATATACTCGGATCACACAGCTGTGAGGCATCTCCTTGCAAAGAAGGACGCGAACCCTCGATTAATCCGATGGATCTTGCTGTTGCAAGAATTTGACCTCGAGATTCGTGACAAGGCGGGAAAGCAAAATGTGGTAGTTGATCACTTGTCCCGCCTTCCTTCTGAAATAATCAACCCTTCCGGACCTATTACAGAACATTTTCCTGATGAGCACCTCCTGACTATCAGTACAAGTCTTCCATGGTTCGCTGATATAGTTAATTACCTGGCATCACATCAGATTCTGCCCGATTGGCCGAAGGCCAAAAAGGACAAATTGCGTTCCAATGCCAAGTATTACCTATGGGAAGACCCGTATCTATTCCGCATTGGTGCTGATCAGATAATTCGACGATGCGTCGCGGAAGTGGAAATCAAAGACATACTCTCATTTTGCCATGACCAGGCATGCGGTGGACATTTTTCAGGACATAAAACTGCATCAAAAGTCCTCCAGTGTGGCTTTTACTGGCCCACAATTTTCAAAGATGCATACGATCACTGTAAGGCATGTTCCCGTTGCCAGACTGTGGGCAACATGAGCCATCGAGACATGATGCCTCTACAGCCGATCTTGGTATGCGAAATTTTTGATATTTGGGGGATTGATTTCATGGGACCCTTCCCAATCTCGGATGGCTTCGAATACATCTTACTCGCAGTTGACTATGTTTCCAAGTGGATAGAAGCCATTCCGACCTGAACCAACAATCATAAAGTTGTTATAAAATTCCTTCATCAGAACGTTTTCTCAAGGTTCGGGATCCCACGTGCTATAATTTCCGACGGAGGGACCCATTTCACTAACGCTCAGTTCAGGTCACTGATGACTAAATACGGGGTGTCACACCGAATCTCTACTCCTTACCACCCCCAAACTAATGGTCTAGTTGAGCTATCTAACCGAGAGATCAAGAAGATCCTTCAGGTTACTGTTCGACCTGATAGAAAAGATTGATCTTCTCGGCTTCCGGAAGCATTGTGGGCCTATAGGACCGCCCACAAAACCCAATTAGGAATGTCTCCCTTTAGACTAGTGTACGGGAAGGCATGTCACTCCCCGTCGAGTTGGAGCATAAAGCCTATTGGGCAGTACGGACCTGTAATCTGGATCTTTCTAAGGCTGGAACCCACAGAAGACTTCAAATTAGCGAGATCGATGAATTACGCCACGACGCGTATGAGAACTCGCGAATTTATAAAGAACGGGTTAAAGCTTTTCACGACAAACACATTTTTAGAAAGGTCTTTCATCCTGGTCAAAAGGTTTTACTCTTTGATGCCCGACTCAAATTATTCCCAGGAAAGCTAAGATCCAAGTGGGTCGGACCCTACCTAGTCCGACAAATCTTCGGAAATGGAGCCATTGAAATCAGCCCACTCAGCCACGATTCTGAACCCTTTGTCGTGAACGATCAGAGACTCAAGCCGTTCATTGACATGACCGATATAGATTTGGCTGAGTCATCCTTTACCTCCATTCCTCTTGAGCTCATTGCGCCCAGCCGATGGCGTAAAACTCAGCGCTTAACGGGAGGCAACCCGTCATTCTTTGAAAAACCCGAAACCTTTTCTGACATCTCTATGCAGAATTCATATTGCACTTTAGGGTTCATCCATTAGAACAGTCGACTTCACCTCAGGTATCCCTACCCGAAATTAGAAATCGTTCGCAACAAGTCACTTCGACCCATTCACTCACCACACACCTATCCTAATGTATGAACAAAGATGAAATCGAACCCACCTAATTTACAATGGGGACATTGCAAATCTTAGGCATGGGGGGGTATGAAAGTGCAAAATGTCAGGAAAATTCATATCAAGAAAGGGTTTCAATTAAAAAAAAAAAAAGACTTGAAGGAAGGGAGGAACAATTCAGGGTCATACAAATGAGGAGAAAAAGAGTAAAATGACAAAAAGGAGCACAAAATGAAAATGAAGAGAAATAGTCATTAGTAAAAGATTAAGGGGTTAACTGAAGTTCTAGACCAAATCAAGAAAAAGAAAAGGTGCTAAGGAGACATAACAAGAGATTAGCGGGAACGCTGGTCTTAGGCCTCTTAGGCTAGATTCTTTAGTTTAAAAATTCACGTATCCGTTAAAATTTGGATAATCCTCAAGAGGTTGAGGAAAATGCGAAGCTTAAGTATTAGGTCTAAGGCTTAGGAAGTATTCAGCCTCGTTAACTGACCTCCGATTTGCGGGGTTCGGTAACCTAAGCACCCCAAATTCACACACAGTCTGGTTCAATGCGCATAAACATTCAAATCACGCAAAAAGCGTCTAATGTTCTGAAAAAGTCACTTAGATTAGGAGCGGCCAATCAACACAAATTGATTTGGACGAGTTCCTGGCCCGGAGAGGCGGGAAATTCCCCTTGAAGATGCGTAACAACATATCGTCTCCTCGGTGCTTGTCTCTTAGGATATTTAAATATCCTACTAGGGGCATGTAAGCACTCTGCTGGTTCAGATACCATGGGCGGCATTATCACGAAATGTCGATCGCCGGGGTTTGAATTCGGCCACGGAACGCCATGGGTGGGATTATCTCGAAATCTCGAAAGCCAAGGTTCTGGGGGTTGCCATAGGCGGGATTATCTCGAAATCTTGAAAGCCAGGGACCCTTGAGGATTGATGATGGGGACGAGGAATCCGATACAGACTGTGTTGAGAAGTTAATCCGAAGCAAGAAATAAAAAGAAAAGAGAGAGAAAAGCTCTCCAAACAAATAAATCTTCTATCTCTCTCTTACAAAAACGCACTGCAAACTGAACTTAGGCTAAAAATGTCTCAAGCGCGGGTGCTTTAATCGCGGAGTCCAACAAACCCTAGGTTAGTTTTTGTGGGCCTTAGAAACCTTTGCGGAGGACTGAGGCTAAAGCGGGTCAGGTCCAGATTTTGATTGGTACTTGAATACCTCTAGGCCTATTGTCGGCATTCCTACCTAATCACAAAAGAAAAGAAGAAGCACTTATCATGATTGTTGACAGACACTCTGGGTCTAGAACGGAAGTTAAAACCTTGAAATTTTGCTAAGGGACTAGCAAAAGCTAGGCATGGGGGGTATGATGAGAGCCTCATCATGATCCATAACTAGCTCATTTTGACCTAATAAAGAGAATAAAAGCTCCTACATAACCTAGAAGAAGGCCTAAATGAAGGAATAAGTGCTCAGAGAAGAAAAATGAATTAAAGGTTAAAACTGTAATTTTACCATTGCAGTACATAAACGGGATTTCTCAGAGGCAAAACATAGGTCAAATGATCTGAAAGAGATAAAAAATGGGTTGAGTCAATCAGAAATGGGTTCATGTGCAATTTAGGAATTAAATGACATTTGGTAACCCTAAAGCAGACCCGCTTAAATTAACAAGGTTTCGGTCAGAATAAAAATCAAGTAAACCCTCTAAAAATCATGGAAAAATATCCTCTAGGGTTTAGAACACTTAATTTGGCCTTTGGAACCTAGTTTGACCTAGAATGGGGTCCTAGCACATTAATTGACCTAATTTGGGTTTTTACGCAAAATATCCAGTCAAACCAGGTCAAACCTAAAATCCAACTTCACCATTGGATTCCTTAGGTCAAAATTAGGTTTGTACCAAAATTTGGACCTAAGGGGAGGTCATCTTGACCTACTTTGCAATTTAGTACACCCAAATCACAATTTGGACCCTATCTTTTGAAAATCATTGTAGAGAGCCCCCTAAGTTCCTCGCCACCTTTGCAATCAGGTCCTGCCGCCATTGTTATGGCAGAACCGATCTCCGATGAGGTTTAGAGAGGGATTACTCTCTGATTCCTTAGAGATTCCCTCCCAGAAATGGAAGGGAGATTCTCTGAGGAATTCCCTTCCATCTAAAGCCAATCACGATCTCCGATGTGAACCCAATCTCTCGTGCGAATGCACGAGGGATTTGGGTATCCACCTTCTTTCCTTCTCCGGCGAGCTGGCGGAGGTGATTGCGTGATCTCCACTCACTAGAAGATTCGGCCAACACCTATAAAAGGATCCTCAGGCCCGGCCGCAGATCTTCAACCTTGTTTTGACGGAGATTCCCCCAAGTTTTCCTCCCTTCCATCTCCGGCCAAGAAACCCGCAAGCTCCGGCGACCTCCTCCCCTCCTTCTCGTCGCTCTTCTGCCATACCAGCAGCAGAGTCAACTCCGCCTCTTCCTCCTGCATCGCGTCGTACCAAGCGTGCGTGCCCCTGACCTCGTCCTCGTCGCCACTCCCTCCCTTAGGGTTCTTCTTCTCTGACGACGGCAGCTACGCGTCGTCCGCTCCGCTGCTTCCCTCCCTTCCAGAACACTCCAGATACCTTCTCTATCTTTCCCTCTCTCTTTTCCCACTATTATTTTAGTTAATTGCCCCTCGGCGAAACGCAATGCGCAGGTGTGGTTTAAAGTGTTTTTGTGTTATCTGCTTATCGCCTTCGAACGCACAGGGGTGAGGTCCCTCACCTGACCCACTCGCCTCGTCTGCGGTTTCACCTCGCAGATCTGGCGGGATTCGATCCGACCCGACCCTGACCTGAGCACTCCTCGCGCATCACTCACCTGCCGGTGCGCCTGGTCCCGGGTGCGAGATCTGACCCGAATACTCGTGGCTCTAGTAGAGCGTCCTTGAGCAAATTGTAGAGAGAGAAAGAGACGTGCGGGTAGAGGGGAAGTGATAGGTTTTGCTTCCCTGTGTGCAAGCAGGCCGGGCGGGGAAGAGAGGAGACTTAGCCGCAAGGAGAAGAAGGAAGAAGAAGCAGAAGAAGAGAAGACAAGGAAGAAAGAAGGACTGCAGACAAAAAGGAAGAAGAAGATAGAAGAGAAACAAAGGCAGGAAGAAGCCTTCGCAGGAAAGAGAAAGAAGTTCAAGGAAGAAAAAGACCTGTGGATCAGAAGAAAAGAAGAAGAAGAGCCAACGAAGAAGAAGAAGAGAGAAAGAAGACTTACTTTTAAGACGTCTGATAAAGAAATCAGACGTCCAATTCTGTTTTCTCTTAGCAATTCTTTTTATAACTCTCTCTCTTTGAATCAATTGTTTTCATTTAAAAGTTGTATTCTTTGGTTTTAAAAGTACCGAGATTGCCCCCTGTGTTCGACCTCAGATACTCTAGTTTTTCGAGTAATAAAATTCTCTATATTTGTTTGAACGTTTTGTCGGCTATATTACAACGTGTTATCTTTTAAAACCCCACAAAAGCGTACAAACATCTGGGAAGTGGCCCAGACGTCTGGTAATAAATTTTTTCGGTGTACGGGGTTGCGTCTGCGCGCGTGCACGCGCAGACTGCACCCGCCGCTTTCGTTCCACTTTTCCTCTCACTCTTCCTGCAGGCGCGCCGCTCTCTTCTCTCTCTCCCCGCACAACCCTATAAGACACCCTGGCCCTCTCCCTCACCCTCATCTCCTCCGCCTTCCTCTTCTCCTTCTCCCTGCAAGTGCGAGAGCGCGAGCGAGTGAGCGGCGGCAGCAGCGACTGCGGCGAGCGTGCAGGAAGGAGGGTTGCGAGCGGAAGGAAGAAGCTCGACTGCGAGGGTTCGAGTTTGCCAGGGCAGCTAGAGCCAGCCGGCGGGGGAGCGGCGGCCGTGGGGTGTCGCGGAGGGACTTCTGCAGCTCGGGCAGCAGGCGGACGGGGCGCGGCGCGGCCGTGCGTCGCGGGCGGAGAGCGAATCGAGCTCTGGTTCTGGAAAATTTTCCAGAATCAGACGTCTGGACTTACGACCAGACGACGCTGAAGACGTCTGGAGGACTGTCCAAACGTCTAATAGGTAAGATATTTCTATCTTCTCCCTTTTTCGCGTGTACGGCCATGCAGCCGTTCGTCGCGACTTCGTCTGCGTTTCGTCGTGCTGAGAGCAGGTGTGTGTGTGCGCAGGTTCTGCTAGGGAGGGCACGAGGGCTTGCCATCCCACGTAAATCAGACGTCTGGCCGCAGTGCCAGACGACGGAGAGAACCTCCAGACATCCGGGGAGACAATCGGACGTCTGGAAACCAAGCCAGACGTCCCAGCGGGCTTCTGGACGTCTGAAGGACTACACAGAACTAAGGTACGACTTGACCCACCTTTTAAGACGTCTGGAAGAGGTTCCAAACGTCTGATTTTGGACAGTTTCGTCGTTTTTGACCCGTTTAGGGCCCGTTCGGAGTCTTTTTTCCGCGTTTCGAGTTGCGTTCTTTCCAGAATAAATTCCTCTACCCGTTTACAGTAATTGTATACCGTTTTGAGAAACTCCTTGTGATTGATCCTTGTGTTAGGACCCCGTTCCGTTGCAGTCTTGGGGGTTGCGGAGGCGCGTGGGATTGCCGACCACACCCCCAGTACTCCTGTTTTCGCTGGTAGAGTGGCTTTTTAATTTACTTAACAAAATTTATTACAATTGTGGAACAATTAATAGAGTCTAGGGCATTGCATGAACCCTAGGACTGAGAAACTAGATTGAATGATAGATCCTAGGGTATTGCATGAATCGTAGGACTGGAAAACTAGATTGAACGATAAATCCTTGGGTACGGCATGAATCCTAGGAATGAAAAACTAGTGGAATATATAAATATTGCAGTCTTGGAAAGGTGGAAAGGAAATGATAGCTGCTTGTAAATTGATTTAACAGCTGCCTGTTATGAATGAATAAATATGATTGAGAACATGGGTTGTATGAACGTAAAACTGGAACGGTGAAACCTAAAATGACCAAACGAAAAAAAAAAGAACATGAACCCTACGGGGAATTAGGAGTAAAATTCCTGGAAAGAGAATAGAATGGAACTGAGAAAGTGAAATGTGGAAGTGTGTTGTTTCTTGGGTACGTGGTACCAGAGAGAGCACACATTACCTCTTAGTGTAGAGGGGAGCTTGCCGCCCTCAGGTTGAGACCGAGGTGGGTTTGGCCACTGTACACCGACTTGCTGGCCCTCGCGTACACAGTACCGAGGAGAGCTACTAGTGTAGGGAGAGCACTAGCTACCCCACGGGCCCCGGGGTTCTGCTATCCTCCTACACCGACTTGTTAGGCCCACTGGGCAAACCAGGGTAGTCAGGCGAGGGTGCGCGGACTGTGGAGGGGTTAGACCCCTGTTAGTGAGAGGGCTCTGCCCTATACTGGTTCCGTGCTGTGCTTTGGGCACACCCGTTAACGGAAATGACTGACCACGTGCCAATGCGGGGTAGCTACCCGTGTGCTTATCGCGCGTGCCATAGTCACCGTTACGTCTGTCAGCGACCTTGGGGTGGTTGACTAAGGGTAAGACCACCACGGGGGACTCTCCCGGCCAGGGGAGCACCACGTGTTACTTCTACTTTTCGAAAAAGACTGCAATCAAGATCGTTCCCACGAGGAACATTCGAGATCAAGAGAAGGATCTGAGAAATAAATCAATAGTGAATGAATAGAAAGACGTAAATAACGAAAGTAAAAATATAACAGCTACTGTGCACTCTTCTACTTCTTTAGCTTTTAGTTGCCACTCTACTCAGCGTTTCGCTGACGTGTTACACTCGTTACTTTTTAGGACCAGGTGTTGAGTAGCCAAGGTCAGCGGCTGCAGATGACGCTGGGCCTAGTAGGGTCCAGTAGAGTTACCTGTAGTACTTTTTGTACTTTTCTTCCACTGTAGTGAGTAGTTTTCTTTGTTACTCCCTGTACTTTCTTTGTCGAAACTTTATGTTATGTACATATTTATTTCCCTTCTGTTGTGGTGGTGTATACTGTAGTATTTCCTTCTCTTACTGCTGTATTTTATTATTGCTAGTTATATTCATGCTGAATGTGGTTTATTTTACTGCTCTTTTGGTTACTTCCTCGTTGGACGACTAGGTCTTGGGATTAGTCGAGTCGGTCCGATTCTCGTGTCTCGTAGGGATTCGGGAATCGGGTCGTTACACTTCCTCAGGTCGCTCATCAAAATATGACACACAGTTATAAAATGTCTACTCAACAGTGCAGCCACAGGTAAACATCTTGCATTTTTTAGCACGACATTATAATTTTCACTTACATTGGTTGTCATGTACCCAAATTGATAACCAGCATCAAATGCTAATGTCCACTTTTCTGGTGGGCATCCGTGTTCATCAAATCACTTTGGTGCCTCTGTTGGTGCAAGGGCACCATGATCGTTGATTTTGATGATAACAAAACACTTGTAATTTAACATTTGCATTTGAGTTTATAAGTTCCAAGATAAATGCAAATAGATACAAGCGTGAAGGAGTTCAAGGTCACACCCATGGTAGATTGGAGGAGCTTGATAGAGAAGATGGAGCTTCGCGTGGAGCTTAATAGAGAAGACAAGATGGAGCTTGACAGGAAGAATAAGATAGATGCCTTTTTATCTTGTTTAAGTATTTGTACTTTGTTTTTCATTTATTTAGATGATTGTTAAAGAGACCCAAAGTAACATACCATAGTCCTAGGATTACTTACACAACCCTAGGATACTTAGACAATTTTTTACAAACTCAGAAAATCAATATAGAAATCAAACAGCCTGATCACACGTCTAATCTGGACATCAGACATCTGATCTTCACTTTTAAGACGTCTGACCTTTTATCCAGACGTCCAGCCCATAGTTCAGATGTCTTAGAAATGTCTGATGCCAGTGACAGACGCCCAACAATAGGACCGTTGGACTGTCGGAAGATGATCCACGAAGATTACCTAATAATTAATTCTATAACTCTTTCAGACGTCCGTAGATCATCCAAGCCATCTGATAAATAAACGTTACACTAAAATCTAACCCAAATCATCCTATGTCTGACCTAATAGCTGTTTAAGTCTCAAGAAATCAATTCCCTTAGATATCCCTCATTCCAGACGTCCGGACATATTGCTAGACATCATATATGTCGTCTGACTCGTATAACACTAGAACCCTGTTTCGATCTAGTGAAAAACAGGAAGCAACCCATCTAGAATTAAACGTGTGATTATTGTTCCAAACATCTTAAAAGAGAGTTTTAGACGTCTATCTTGATCCAACGGTGATCAGATTATCCACCGTTTTAGATTAGATGATCGACCTTTAGATCAGACGAAGACCTAGACGTATGACCTTAAGTCCAGATGTCTGATAACCCTATCAGAATCATAAATAATCCTGATTTCGGTGGGATTTTGGACCACTCTCTTGAGTCTTGTTCCTTAATGGTTACAAGAGGCTTCCAAGGTCTTCCAAAGCCTTCTTAGGACCTCTATAAATAGAGAAGCACCCTTCCTAAGCTAAGCACACCTTAATATACTATTTTCATATCATATTGTGTCCAAGTGATCTTGCTCTCCAAAGCCTTAGTCTACATCTTGAGAGCATCATCGTACCTGTGCACCCGCTCTCTCGCCTACGAATATGAGAGCATCATCGTGCCATTGCGTGGATCACGCACCCCGCATTGCTAGCCAACTCAGTTCCATCAAAGGAAAGTTTTCTCTACCTATAGTAGTTAGGTTTAATATATACTTTGTGGCTCTATAAAACATAGTGTAATTTTCTTTGTTGGGGTATTCGCTTTGCGAATTCTCGTCTTCGTCTCGAGACAAAATACTCATGAAGATGAGGGGTTTGAGGTACGCTACTCTCGTACATAGTAGTGTGGTTGTAAGAGGTTAAGTCACCCTCGTTTAAGTGACTTAATTAGTGGATTTAATTGACTAAGTTGATTGGGAAATCCTAAATCGAGAGGTTTAGGTGGTGGTTTTTACCCATGCTTAAGTTTCCACCTAAAAATCCCTGTGTACTTGTGAGATTGCTTATTTTGGGTGATTGATATTTTATTCTGCATTATTTCATTTATCACGCTCGATCTCAACCCCTCCACTTGCGAATTTACAACATTTTCATTAATGTCCTTCACTTTCTCCATACATCTTTGAAATCTAATTAGTGACTCCTACAATGATGCTCGTGTCACGAACTTTTACAATGTAGCAATCATGTGGGTGACGTTAAAGTTACTTACAACATATTGTGAACAAAACTTCCATATAGCAAAGTGAGGTCACAATCCAACATAATCATTAGTCGCTGCTACCAAAATCCCTCCATGAAGATCTGAAATCAAACATATAGGACCTTCATGATCTCCAATTATGTGATTTCGAAGGTGCACGAGGAACCACCCCTACATGTCCATTGCCTCCTCAATGATGATTGCAAAAGCTAATGGTACAATATGGTTAACACACCATCCATACTACATGCAATAAGTAACTTCTGCTTATACTTTCCATACATGAATGTCCCATCAATGCTAATCACTGGGCAACAGTACTTGAATGCTTTAATACATGGTCTGAATGCCCAAAAGGCTCCCACAAAATATTCCTTAGTAGGTCCTCATATGATGTCACATGTGCAATATCAATAAAGGTGCCTAGATTCCTGTCCTTTATAGCATGAAGTATTGCAAGTCATTATACAACACCTTCCAATCACTGTACACAAGCTTGATGGCCTTCCTTCTCACATCCCAAATTCTCTTTTGTGTCACCTGGTAGCCATGTTTATCCTTTAAGACTGTCTTCAGATGTGAGATCTTTACAATTGGAGAATCTCTAACATGATTAACTATCGAATGCATAAGGAGATTACAATCCAATTTAGATGATCCTTATTTTTGCTTGTATCAGTGCAAGTATGTGGTCCATCAAGAATTCCAATCACAAATTTTCCATCAATTTTCTGTCGATGTGCTTATAATCTCCATTTGCAATCATTATCTTTTTCTGTATAAATCACAAACCAAATTGATTTTGATGATTCATGAACAATGAAATTATATTTATTCGTAATGTGATAATTTTTCACAACGGATATCACATCTTCTTTTCTTGGAAACAACATTCCTTTTGTCAATTCATTGCTTAGGCTTATACTGTTGCCTAGAATGCTTTCATCTAGAATGCTTTCATTTTCTTCCCAAGAGCAATATGTTTCTCCACCACACACACTAAAGAAAAGAACATGAGAAATAATAGGAACATTACTTCTATCCTCCTGTTGATCTCTTGTATCATCTCTTGCACCTCTATTTTCCATCTCATCATTAGTAATAGGAGCAATACCCTGAAATCTATCTTCTACATGCATCTCCACATCTTGGTAATCATTCATGTCAACATCGACAAAATGTCATGAAACTGGCATGTTAAATCGCAACTCACAAGTGCCTACACTAGTTGCAAGCTGAATTGGTGAACTTTGAGAAGCATCGGTAGAATTTTCATTCACTTGATGTGTTTGAGCATGCGAATCAATTCCACCCAATGAGTCACTTCTACGATCAGGCACTTCCTCCGTATATACGTGATCTAGTGAATATTGAATTGGCTCACCAACATCATCATGCACACCACCTTCATTACCACCAACAACCAAGTTCACTTTTGCATGGGGTTCATTAACAACATTACATTCTTCCATAACTACATTAGACATTCTATTTCCAGCAGCGCATTCAATGAACGCTTCACACCTCTCTTGAGAGTCAATATATAACTCCACACAATTACCAGTACTTTCACTGAAGCACATCATTGTTTCTAACGAATCATCATCAAAGATGGGCGTCAAAACATATTTGATGACATGCTTGTTCCCTTGATTTCCTAAAATTAATGGGAACCTATGTTGAATCTCGACTTCACGGTTATATCGATTAATTCCAACTGTCATGCAAATATGGCTATGAAATCTGTCAAATTTACACTCACTATGGACATTATAGTTCTGATCGGTCCTCTGTCATAACTAACTCTGTCATCTTTATAGTCGACATTTTCATTTGTATAACAAACATAAAATACATTTCCACCCATTATAACTAGCCTAACAAAACATAATCAAAAAATATTCTCACGTAAGCACAATATCAATTTCAAATTCACTTGAGGTTGATTATTATAAGTAAATTTAATGTATATAAACCAATAAAACTGATCTATTTCTTAGGTACAAAAAAAATTTTAAACCTTCACAGCAGGTGACTGCAACGGCAGCGAGGGCGGCGAGGTGACCGAGGTCACAACGGCACAGACGGCGTCAAGATGGCTGTCATAGCAAGGCCAGTGAGGGCGCTATCGCAACAAGGGCAACGCAATGAGTAAGGGGATGTCGCAGCAGTTGACGGTGAGGAGAAGAGGCAACGGTCTGTCCTTGGAGAAGAGATGTGAGCACTGATTTCAAGCAATGCAGAAGGAGGAGGAGGAGGACTCCTACGTCGCGGGTATATGTGTGATAAACTCGCCTTCATAGAAGACGAGTTTAAAGTAACCCTAATATGTTAAAAACTCGCCTTCACAGAAAGCAAGTTTACCATAACATAACTCCTTTGGCGTTCGCTCGGAGGATAGTTGCTAGTCATTTCAAATTCATCTTTTATAAATGTGAGTTTAATATGCTACATAATAAAAAAAATAAAAATCAAATACATTTAAAAAATTAATTTTTCCCATAATTTTATTTTGAATTTGTTTTTTTCGTAAAAAAAAGAAGGTGTGAAACAAAGGGCGATTAAAAAATTTGGGCCATTGCAGCGCTAAGTCTCCTCTCTTCTCCCCTCGAAATCCTAGGGCTGGGTTTCTCCCAATGGCCTCCCCAATCGACCACCACCACCACCTACCCCTCCTCCTCCTCCTCCTCCTCCTCCTCGCCCTATCTATCCTCTCCACCACTGCGTCCTCCTCTCCCCCAATCCAATACGCCGATCTCTGTGGCTCCCTTGTCCCCGAATCGCCCCTCAACGCCCCCATCTCTGACGCAAACGCCTCCTTCTCCTTCAACACCGGCCACTTCACCGGCGCCGACGAGTTCCTGGGCGGTGGTGGCGCCGCCCGAAGGGGCCTCTCCTTCCGCCCCAGGCTGCTCCACTCCACCTCCACCCCCGGCACCATCGGGATCGAGGGCAAGCTCACACTCCGGTCACCCCCGGGCCCCCGCGGGCGCTTGCTGAGGCACGTCGTCTCGATCCCGAGGTTCGGACGCCCCTGGGGATTGCTGAAGCTCGAGCTCTCCGGGTTCTGGTCGGAGCCGAGCGGGCGGATGTGCCTGGTGGGGAGCGGCGTCGGGCGGAGGGCCGGCGGGGGAGTCTCCCGCGAGGTCTCCGCGGTGTTTAAGCTCAACTGCACGCGCAATTCGGATATATCGAACGCCTTTGTCGTCGGGAGATTGGAGAGTTCGGATGCTGCTGGTAGCTCCGGTTACTTCGGCCCCGTCTCGATGATGGTGTACGTTGGGAGGGAGTACGAGTACAGCTTGATGCCTAAGGTTGAGGGGTTGAATACCGGATTGGACCCTGTGGGGGATCCTCTGAGGTTTGGAGCGGATCATAACGTTTGCTTCCTCATGAAGTCAATAGGTAATGCGGGCAGGATGAAGTTGGTGTACGGGACGGATTGTAGGGGCACGAATTGTAGTCCTTTCTGCGTGGAGGTTCCACCAGGCTTTGTGATTTTGAGAGACGTCCAGTGTGATAAGGATGGGAGGTTGCATTTGAGTATGTTGTTTTTGAAAGATGATTATTGGAGCCAATCATTTGACCCAGCGATGGCGCTGGTTGGTGAGGGTTTTTGGGATGGAGAAAGGAGTAGGTTTGTCATGGTGGCTTGTCACTTGAGGAATTTGACTGAATCGGTCTCCACTGGTAGCGTCATTGGGGATTGTGGAATTGGGGTTAGTTTGTGGTTTCCAAGGTCTTTGAGCGTCAAGGATAGGAGCCTTCTTGTTGGCCGAATATGGAGTAACAAAAGCAAGAATGATTCTAGCTACTTTGAGACGATCTCAGTTCGTGGTTCAGATTATTATATGGGCGTTATTCCTGGTTTGAAGTATAATTTTACCAAGAAAGCGGATCTTGGTGAGGCTTGCTTGAGTAGCAATTCGAACAAGTCGGCAGGGAAGTTGTACCCTGATAGGTCGACTTTCAGAGACTTGACGTTCGGTTTTTCCGCAAAAGATTCCACAGGGGAATTTGCTCGGGGATCTATGTCTCTTTTCTCAATTGGAGAGACCATCTATGACCGTTTTTCCTCAGACAATGGGTCCCTCCCTCTATCTGTGCTGGCTGAGATGAACCGTACGACCTGGAATGTAAGCTATAAGATCATCTTCAATCGTTGGGGGTCATCTTTGAGTTTGGCTGCAGAAGAACTTTCAGATATTTCTGCTGAAGGTGTTTACAATCTTCAGACTGGAGTGTTATGCTTGATGGGTTGTCGAAAGTTACCTTTTGATGACAAAAAACCAATAAGGGTGAATTCCACAGATTGTGAAATGGTTATCAATGTTCAGCTTCCATCTGTAAATCGGGTTGGTGGAGAACATATTACTGGTGGAATTAGGAGCATGAGGCAAAACAAAGATCCTCTTTTCTTCAAATCCTTGGAAATTTCTTCTCATGTCATGTACCATAATGATGTAGTGAAAACAAAATGGAGAATGAATGTAGAGATAACCTTGGTTTTGATTTCACTTACTCTATCATGCATCTTCATTGCGTTGCAGCATCTCTATGTACAGAGGAACCCAGAAGTTATCTCTGAAATTTCTCCTACGATGCTTCTTGTTCTTACTCTTGGTCACATGATTCCTCTAATGTTAAACTATGATGCATTGTTCTTTAGGAATCGTGACAAACAAAATGTCCTACTTTCAAGTGGTGGTTGGCTGGAGGGAAATGAGGTTATAGTGAGGATAATGACCATGGTGGCTTTCTTACTGCAACTTCGCCTTCTTCAAATAACGTGGTCTGCAAGATTGGCAGGGGAGCGCAAAAAGGAGTTGTGGACTGCAGAAAGAAAATCAATCAAAATCTGTTTACCTTTGTATTTTATCGGGATTATAATTGCTTGGCTTTTTAACCTTGGGTCTCACAGGTCAAAAGCACCAACAACTGTAGGATCACAAAGCCATGATTCTCTGTGGGGGGATCTAATACTTCTCTCTGGCTTGGTACTTGATGGATTTCTACTCCCTCAAATCTTCTTCAATGTGTTCTGGGACTCTAAAGAAAAGTCTTTATCTCCAGCATATTACATTGGAACAACAGCAGTTCAAGCTCTGCCTCACCTATATGATGTCTATAGAGCTCATAGCAACATGGTTTTTATTATGTCCACTTATGTTTATGGCAGCCCTAAAGAGGACTTCTTTTCCACTGCATGGGACATTTTTGTTCCTTTCGGAGGAATCATATTGATGATCATCATCTATCTGCAACAAAGGTTTGGTGGACGATCAATTCTTCCTTCAAGATTTAGGAATAGCAGTGCCTATGAAGTTGTCCCTGTTGCCAGTGGATAATTAATAATACATCAGGCGCATCTGAATTTGGTAAGCTTCTGGCTTGTCAAACATAACAGTGTGATGCAGTCGCTATTTTCTCAAGCTCTGTTCCATACTAGTGTATCAGAAGGCAGGACACAGTTTCAAGATGGGTTCAATGCTTTTGCTTGTGTCCCTCTGGGGTAAGTTCTCTCTAATATTCCAATGTTATAATGTGTGTAATATACTTCATCTCCAATTGGCTTGCATTGTTGCAATTTGTTTTCTTGCCTTATTTGTTCTCAAAGATGGAATTCCACAGATAGATGTTACAAGTTTGTAATTATTTGTGTTCAAGTTTACAATATTGTATATCAGGGACTTTACAAGTTTGTAATTATTTGTGTTCAAGTTTACAATCTTGTGTATCAGGGACTTCACAAGTTCATAATTATTTGTGTTCAAGTTTACAGTGCTATGATGCAGTGATTTTTTTATATTGTTAGCGTTGAAATAAAGTGGCCACGTGGACAGTTCATGTGGCACCTTGGCCATGTGGCATCATGGTCCATAGGAGTTGGCCACCATGGCCTTAGGGTTAGGTGTTGAGTTGGCTTGTTTTAGTTAATTTTGAATTGTTGCTTAGTCAGGAAGTTAAGCTAGTTTAGAAAAACAATAAGGATTGGGATTATTAGAATCCTAATCCCTTAATTGTTGGTATTGACTATGTTTAAATTGAGAGCCAATCTCTCTTTGTTATTTTGAGTCAACATAATAAAATCACATCTTTCCAAGACTCCCTCTCCTGTCTCCACCGTCAACCTCTCTCTCTCTCTCTCTCTCTCTCTCTCTCTCTCCCCACATGCCAACTTCAAGGAAGAAGGGCATCACCACGCTGCCTAATTCTTCACACATATCAAGTCTAGATTTTACATTCTCAATAATGAAGTTTCCATCTAGCAACTTGCGGTTGATAATCCAAAGATCTAATGGAAGAATAATTGTTAGTTGCCATGACATCGAAATCATAACCACTTTAAAATTGTTGGTGAATAGCATGGAAAGGTATATTGTGGCATGCTCCAGATCATGTTGCATCAATGTGTTGTATTGGTAGTATTGAATGCCCAATATATCACTACCATGTTACCATGTGTTGTTGGAATGTTAGGGAAATGTGTTAGATTCAATACATTTTTTTTCAAGATATCAACCAACATGAGGCATTTGTAAGGTATGCTCATTGGTGTAGAGAGGGAGTTGCAAGCCTATAAGTCGGAGATCCAGTGAAAGCATATTTCAAGTCGAAGGTGGTGATCCCTTTAGTGGCAATGAAAGGAAGTTGAAGTGGGGTGTTAGTGGTCCTACAAGCACAAGAAGGGAACGGAGGTGGTGAGGTGGCCAATGGTCATGCGGGAAGGTGTATGTTGAGGGACGATCTAATGGAGAAGCGGAGTACGGTGGATGACTCCTTGGCGTGGGAGGTGCCAGGGAGATAGGGTCGTAGTGATGCCTAGCTACGACTTAGCGTAGGAGGAAGGTAGAGGCAAGGTTGCAAAGAAGGTTGGGGCGAGCAGGGCTACGTGTGGTTGCGAGGGTCAACCAGTCATTGAAGAGGGGTGCGGCTGATCACAAGGTTCAAAAAGTCGGTATGTAGTATTCGGTTGATTGGGTTACCACATAAAGAGTATGCAGTATGCGAACAAGTATGCATGGTATGCAGTTTTGTATTGTTTATTTAAAAAATATAAAATAATTAGTCAACTTACTAAAATTATGGTATACAACCCAAGCATACAAAAAAATCAAAGATATAAATATAAAACCACTGCAAGTAGTATAACACAAAAATACACTAATCTTTAATTACTTTACTATTAAGAATATAAAATATAACATCTTGAAAAATTAGCCTATTTGAAACTCAGGTAGGCTTCTTCATTTTGGGTCTATTTGAACATCAGCTTTATACACAGTCGAGTATACATGTAGTCGGACCAAGTAGTTGGTCAAGACCAAACTTGGACTTTCCAATGATAAGTGGTTTAGAAGAGGGGCCCGCCTATGCATATGCGGCCTAAGCGGCCGATTTCCTGAACAGAGGCTGATCATGTGGTCATGGGCATCAGGTGGGTGGCAGTGCTGGAGGTTGGGTTATGGGTGGTGGTGGTGGATTGGGTGCTAATTGGTGGTTTGTAATGGTGGGTTTTGTGTTTTGGGGAAGGAAGGGGGGAAAAGGAGAAAGCAAAGAGAAATAGGGAGAAGTTGTTGGGTAAGAAAAAAAAGTAGAGGGGAAGGGTCACGTGAAGTGTTAATGAGACAAATTTGAGAAAGAGAGATTTTAGGGAATCTATCTTTATTTCAACTCTTTCATCCCATTACTACTAATTGGTCCTCTATTTATAGACGAAGGTGACCTAAAAAAACAAAGTCCTACTTGAATCCTGTTGTAAATAGGATTCTAAGAAAAAGGAAATAGAAAAATTGTAATAACCCCCTTACAAAAATATAAAAATAACAAAATTGCAAGATTTAACCTTTTCCTTATGCATGGTGAAAGCAAACATATCAAACAAGGGTTTAAGTGTCGATTTCAATGCTATTTCAATAAATTTTCAAGTGCACATGTTGGAGGCATGCCGAGGGCACGTGGAAATGCATGTATTTCGACGTCTAGAGATGAAGAGTCAAGGTGTTCTGGATTTAGTCCATTGTGATGCCAAGGGTCTATGCCTTGTTCATCCTCGGTTTGGTATAGATATTTTTGCTATTTTCTTTCATGATTATAGTCGTGTCTCTTGGGTCTTTCTTATAAAAGACAGATCTGAATTATTTTCAATAATAAAGTTCTTTTTTGAAGTGCACAATGTTTATTCCAATGAAATAAAGAATTTCAGATCGAATAATGCCCTTGAGTTTGTACAACACAACTTTTGATCCTTTCTTGAGCACAATGGGACCGTCCACTAAACCTCTTATCCCTATACCTCTCAGTAGAATGGTGGTGTTGAGAAGAAACCATGTCATATCCTTGATATTGCTTGAACTCTTTTTATCTTCATGAGAGTTTCGAAACACTTCTAAGGGGATGCTCTTATTGCTATATACCTCATCAATTGAGTGGCCTCTTCTCTTCTTAGGGGTGGCATTCCATTCCAATTGCTCCATCATAACAGAGACTAATTTTCTGGACCACTATTGTCATCAATAGTAGTCCTCTTCATACCTTTGGGTGTGTCTGTTTTGTCTACAACTTCAGTAGCCTTGACAAGCTCTCCTCTAGGACTACTAAGTATGTCTTCTTGAGATATTCTCTCGCTTAGAAGGGGTACAAATGTTATGATCAACGCTGATGTCACATTCTTTGAGAAGGTTCTTTATTTCTCTAATGAGAGGCATAATGTTGAGTTTCAATCTCAACTCCTACCAACAAAAGGGAACACCAACAAATATGCTTGTTCCTATTCCTATACCTGTTCCTTAGGATCTTAGCAAGTGAGAGCTCATCAAGCAACATGCCTCTTGCCACATCTTCATCGGATGCTCCATGTCTCTTACTAACAGAACCAAAGTGGAGTGGATGACAAATCTATTGCCCTGAGGAAATTTGTCGGATCATGTACTTTACATCCTATCTCTCATTACACTTTTAATGCACATTTAGATCCTTTTTAGGTGTTCTCTTAAGCCTTACTCAATGCAATAGTTCCACGCAACTACGATAAGGCTTCCCAGGATCCACAATGGATGGCTACTATCGATGTAGAAATGGATGCACTTACTACTTGTGACACGTGACAGCTTGTGCTATGTCCTTCTAGGGCCAAGATTGTTGACTGCAAATGGGTATATAGGGTGAAGCATTGCACAAATGGCAGCCTTGATCGGTTTAAGGCCGAACTTGTGACAAAGGACTTCACTCAGGCATACGGCATGGACTATGTTGGGACCTTCTCTCCTATGTGTAGGGTTAGCTCTATACAAGTTATTCCATCTATTTTTGAAAAAGGAAAGGGTAGTTATCCAGAGTGATAACTACCCAAAAATATATATAATAGAATCAACAATAAACAACATTACAACAGGCAGACGCCAAGGTCCCCCACTCACAAGGATTCAGCCCAAAGAGAAAACAAGGAGTCAATAGACTCAACAAAATTCTCTATGTAAGGTTTCTGGCCCCTGAAAACCACCGCATTTCTACCCAACCAAATTCCCCAAAGGACTGCCAACGGCCTGGCCTTCTCCTTCTTCGTACGGAAAACAAACTGTCCGCCAACACCACCTCCACTTCTGAAGCTATGCCAGAATTCCTCAAACAGCCGACACTCCCACCACCTTCCGCCCATCCTGCCCCAAATTTGCACCACAAAAGGGCAAGCGAAAAAAAGATGGTCAACGTCCTCCTCACCACCCCCACACAAAGAGCACACCTTACACTCTCCAGGAGCCCACCTCGCCCTCCACACCTTAGTCACCAACCTTCTCCTCCTAAGCAGCCAGGCAAAAATCTTGACCTTCAGCGGACACGCGGCTTTCCAAATTAGTCTGCAGTCCCTTACCAAATCTAGCTCCACCTTTGGACCACCAGCGGACAATCTCCTGTACGCGGCCGCTACCGAAAACTCACCTTCATCCCAACCAAACATGTCTGTACCAACCGCCGGATGCAGTCCCTCCAACTCATCAAGTAAGACCTGAAAATCATGCGCTCTCGCATCTGACAGAGTGCCAACGAAGTGCGGGCACCACCCATCTTCCCACACCTCAGCCACAGACGCCATCTTATTCTGGGACAAGGAAAACAGTCTCTGAAATCTTCTGCAAAGCGTTCCATCACCCGTCCAGTCATCCTGCCAAAATCTGAAAATCTCCCATATTCCCAACACAGGAACAAAACAGTTCCTCACCCTAGGGGTCACCGTCGACAAGCCTTTCAAGAAGTGAGAAGCATCCCTAGGCGGAGACACTAGGAGATCCCAACGCACCAGACAACCATACGCCGTCTCGAACACCTTGCCCAACAAATCCCCCCTTCCTTCCAACATGCACCCGACCCATTTCGCCAACAGACTGTCATTAGATCTCTCTAAATCCCTCACGCCGAGCCCCCCATCTTTCAACGGTTTGCAGACCTCCCCCAAGCAACCAACCTGGCTCCCTGTCCACTCGTCCCTTGATTGGACCAAAAGAAACTCCTCATAATTCGCTCAATCTTTGCAATCACTTGTCGAGGCATCTTCAGTACAGAAATGAAATACGACGGCATCGCCGACAGAACCGCCTTGAGCAGGATCAACCTCCCACCTCTAGACAGAAGCCTGGACGCCCACCCCTCCAACCTCCCTACCAACCTCTCCACCAGGGAGGCCCAGTCCTCCCATCTGACAACGATAGGCCCAAATACTTAATCGGAAGCTGACCCTGCTCTGTGCCAAGACCCAAACTGCATCCCCTCGCCTTCGTCTCAGTCATATTGAAAGGGACAAAGTCCGACTTAGCCAGGTTAATCTGCAATCCGGACGCCTCACCTAGTAAGAAAACAAGGAACCTCATTCTTCTGGCCTCCTTTTCTCCACCTTCAATGAAGAAGATCGTATCATCCGCATACTGGAGCAATGGGATACTCGTCCCATCCCTCAAGGAGAAACCAATGACCAAGTTTCTCTCACATGACCTCTTCGCCGCCCTAGCAAGAGCATCCACGGCAATCACAAAGAGCATCGGACAACCCTGCCTCACCCCCCTCCTAGGTTGGATCCAACCCCCAGCTGGGTTTCCGTTGATAAGAACCGAGAAAGACGTCGTGGTGACGCAGCTCTTTATCCATTCAATCCACACCGGCGGGAAACCCCTCTTCACCAAGGACGCCTAAAGAAACGACCACTGGATCGAATCATAAGCTTTGCTGAAATCGACCTTCCATAAGAAAGCCTTCTTCTTATCTCTCTTCCAGGACGAAAGGATTTCCGAGGCCATCACGAAACCCTCCAAAATATTCCTGCCAGGAACAAAGGCCGTCTGCACCGAGTCTACAATCCCACCCAGCGTCCTCCTCAATCTATTTGCCAGAAGCTTCGCCACCACCAAGTAGATAGCATTCGAAAGAGCTATCTGTCTGTACTCCTGAATCTCCTCAGCGCCCTCCCTCTTCGGCAATAAGAACATGTAGAATTTGTTTAGCCTATTAAATCCCGAGTTATCCGTTCTAAACTCTTGCACCACTTGCATCACGTCTTCTTTCACCACCGGCCAGAACTCTCTGTAGAAGGCAACCGGAAAGCCATTCGGCTCTGGATACCCATCCGCGTTCAACCCCCAAACTGCCTCACGGACTTCATCCTCCCCAAAAGAACCCGTCAAGAAGTTGGCATCTGTCTCCCGGATCTGTGGTATCTCAGACCCTAGCCACCTCCACCTTCCCCCCTGTCTCCACCCAGTAAAATCTCTAAAATAACTCACAGCTGCCCCTCCCACCGCCTCCCTTCCCACAAACTCCTCCCTATCCACCACCAATCTGTCAATCCAGTTCCTCCTCCTGCCCGACGCAGCCATATGAAAAGAACGGGTATTGGAATCACCCTCCTTCAGCCACTTCTGCCTAGACCTCACCCTCCACTCCACCTCCGCTTTCCGATCTTCCTCCTGTATCACCTGAATCTGCCTCGCTCTGTAAACCCTGTCATCTTCTTAAAGGAGCCCAACATCCTCTGCTCTGTCCAGGCGTGTAATCGTAGCAAGAGCCTCCTCTTTCTTCCTCCCGCGTTCCTCCCTAACCTGCTTGATGAGGGTTTTCAAGAAAGATCTCAAATCCCTCAGTTTCGCTTCCAATCTAGCAGCCTCCGACCCATCCGCCTGAGATGACCTCCACCGTTCCTCAATCAAACCCCTAAAGCCCTCCTCCATGAGCCACGCTTTGTCGAACTTGAAGTAAGTACCATGCCTCCATTCCTCGTTCAACGCCCACAGCAAGGGGGTGTAATTCGAGAACGGGCGCTCTAAAGGTCTAACCTCCGCCAACGGGAACAGCTCTGCCATCGCCGTCGAAACCAGAAATCTGTCAATACGGGATCGCTGCCCTCCAGAGTTCCTCTAAGTGTAGAGACAGGACAACGGAGGCATATCAACCAACCCCTAGTCTGCCACAAAGTCTGCAAATGCCTCAAAGCCCTGGTCCAACCCCCCTCGGTCGCCTTGTCTATCTTCAGCCCGCAAAGTAACATTAAAATCACCACCAATCAGCCAAGGAACCCCCTGGAAAGCTGCCGCAACCTGGCACAGATCTTCCCATAAGACCTGTCTTCTCCGACCCTCCGTTGGGCCATAAACCGAGGAAAGGAGCAAACATGTGTCGTCCCGACGTCTCTGAAGTCTAATAGTGACAACATGGGATCCAAACAAAGTGTCCAGCAAGGAGAACTCCTCCTCCCTCCATCCCACAGCAATTCCCCCCGCACTCCCATCCACATCCAGGGCCAGGAAACCCCCACAAATTCCTCCCCCCACCTCCCTCCACAACCTTCCATCACAGCTCCCCCACTTCGTCTCTTGGAGAAAGACCACATCAGGCCTCCATCTCTGAATATACCCCCGCAAAACTGCCCGCCTCGATGGGTCATTCAAATCCCTCACATTCCAAGACAAGACCTTAGTCATGAGGTCTTCCGGGAATCGCCTCTAGACGTCAGCCGTCTAAACCCCATCATCCTCCTCCTCTTCCATCAACAAACGTTGGTCCTCCGGGCTCCCCTCACCACCACACATCTCTCTTCCTCGCCCCGCAACCTCCAGATCTCCTACAGCCAGCAACACCACATCGCCAGCACCAACCCCCAGCAACACAGTCTCGCTCTCAGGCAGCCCAGCCGCCTCAATTGTCCTCCTCCCCGCCCTCGCATCCACCAGCCCCCCAGCTCCACCACCAGCACTTGCCGCCTGCCACCCCTCTGCCATCACAGGGGACCCCGGAGCAGATAAACCTCCGCCGCCGCCCCCAGCAAACGAAGGTAATGTATGACCTAAAACAGAGTCCCCGTGCTTTGTTTGATAGGTTGAGTGCAGAAGTAATCAAGATTGGTTTCAAACAATCTACTTGTGATTGCTCTATATTTGTCTGGAAGATAGTTGTTCGCATTGTTATATTGATTGTTTATATTGATGACATGATTCTAACAAGAGATGATAATGCAGGGATTCGTGAGGCAAAGACCTTTCTGCAGAAAGTCTTTGTTACAAAAGGACCTTGGTGAATGGTGATATTTTCTAGGTATAGAGGTTGTCATGGATTTGGATGGCATGGCTCTTTTTCAAAGGAAATGTGTCTTGGAAATCCTTGAGGACGAAAGACTTCTTGGCATTGAACCTTTTGCAGTATTTCTTAAGTAGAAAGGAAAGCATAATGAATCAAATGATCCTCCCTTTGAGGATGTACATGGATACAAGAACATAGTGGTAAGCTACTATATCTGACTATCACTTGTCTAGGCATCAATTTTGCAGTTAGCAGGACTAGTCGGTATATGGACAAATTACACTATAGTCACTAGAATGATGCACTATAATCACTAGAATGATGTATGCCTAATCTTAAGGTATCTAAAGAGATCTCTTGGCAGAGGACTCTACTGTATAAGGAATGGGAACTTAGAGCTATGTTCTCCTATTATGATGCAAACTATGTTGGTTTCGTTGAAGATAGGAAATTCATGACTAGCTATTGTGTATTTCTAGGAGTAAATCTTATATCACGGCATGGTAAGAAACGGACTTTGTTGTTAATTCTAGTGCTGAGGCAGAGTGCAAAGCGATAGCTCACACTACTTATGAGGTGATGTGGATCACAAATTTCCAAGCTTATGTCGGGGTCCAAGTAAAGCATCATGTTCTTATGTTCTGTAAAAACAAATCTGCTACCTATATTACTTCCAATCCTATCTTCCATGACCATACAAAATGTATCAAAGTCTATCATTTCATACCCAATGAAGTGATGGAAGACAATTATTATTCCATACATATCTATTGAGGTTCAGCTTGTGAATATTTTTCAGAAGGCTCTCCTGTGGAAGTTGAAATTCCCTACTAGGAGGAGGTGACGTAATAATTGCGGAAATAAATATAAACAATCTCATAAAATAGACAATCACACAAGTACACAAGTATTTTTCGGTGGAAACCCAAATCGGTGAAAACCACCACCTAACCCTTTCGAGTTAGGATTTTCCGATCAACCAAGTTGATCAAAATCCACTAAACGAATCACTTTAAACGAGGGTGATTCAACCTCAAATACAACCATGCTACAAGTGCGAGGGTAGCGTTCCTCAACCCCTTCTCTTCACGAGAAGGATTTTGTCCCTCGAAGGAGACGGGAATTCGCAAAGCGAATACCCAACCAAATAACAAAGATAAAAGAATAATAATCCTATAGAGCCAACAAAGTAATTTTAAACCTAGCTTCTATAGGAATTAGGAAACTTTCCTTTGAAAGGAGTGCGTCGGCGACGCGGATGCGTGAACAACACGACGGCGCTACGTCGCTCTCGCGAACTACGACGGGAGAGCGGGTGCGTAAAGTTCGATGCTCTTAAGATGAAGAATTAGAGCTTGGAGAGCAAGAGAGTCTTTTTGGACACAAAAGAGTGTGAAAGTGTGTAGCTAGGGGTCATTTGTGTTGCAAAGGTTCCCCTCTATTTATAGAGGCCTTAGGAAGGCTTAGGAAAGGCTCCATAGCCGTTGGGTGCAAAGCCCAAGTGAATCAGCCCGAAATCAGGAATAATCATTGCACTGACAGGGTAATTAAACGTCTAATTCTGGCATCAGACGTCTGGAAGACCACTTTAAGACGTCTGATTTCAAGGTCAGACGTCTGATTTCGTGCGGGTTCCTTCCTGACTTGAATCAGATCTAAACAGGGTTCTTGTGTAAGTCCATCAGACGACATACAGGACGTCTGGCACTATGTCTGGACGTCTGGAAACCTACTTTTTCGTGGGAATGGATTTGCAACGGCTAGAAAATCTCTAAGAAGAGATTTTTGTGTCAATCGAGGTAAAACGGTCAATTATCAGACGTCTGGAAAGGCTTAAGGACGTCTGATAAGACTCTAACGGTCATATCCTCGAGTGTTTGCAAAGCGAGCCAATGGTCCACTAATTGGACGTCTGACAAAGTCATCAGATGTCTAGTCTAAAGTCTGGACGTCTGATTTCATCAGACAGAATTAACTATGTCCAGCCTAAATGTTATCAGACGTCTGAATCAACAGTCAGACGTCTTAAAACACTTTATCAGACGTCTGATTTGGGAATTAGACGTCTGGAAATGCTGTTTAAACCCTATATTGGTTTTCTAAGTTCTCTACAGAAAACCTAAGTATCATAGGGTTGTGCCGGTGTTCCTAGGACTATTGTTAGGTACTTTGAGGCTCTTTAACATAATATTCTAAGGAAATAAAGAGCAAGAAAATAACGACAAATGTACATGAAAGGAATAAAAAGAATTCTATCATATTCTTCTTGTCCTTCCATCTTCAATATATCGCTCCTCGCGAATCTCCTCTGTTCTCCATCAAGCTCCTCCAATCCGTCCTGGATGCGAGCTCGAATTCCGTCTAATCACGTCTACATTTGCAATTGACCTGAAATCTAAGATTCCAAGTGCAAATGTTAAATAACACGTATTTTGTTATCATCAAAATAAATTATCGTGGTGCTCTAGCACCAACAGAAGTGACACTTATTCTTATGTGACAAGTTTGGCTTGAAGGATATCTATATTCCAACTTGAGGAGTGTTCCTTATTTCCTATTCCTAGTCTTTTTATCAGCTCTCTTATTTCCTATTTCTAGTTGAGTTCTTTATGTAATTTTCCATCTTCTCTTCATATAAGAGAGGTTAGGATTTCGGTTTCAAATAAGATACTTTATATTCTCCAAGAAAGATCAATAGGTGGCCTGCTGAAGAAAAATAGTTGCATGTAGAGATGGTTCGACCAATCCAAAAGTAAAGGACAGCAGCCTCTTTATGCATATAAGAGATGGTGTTGTGGGGCGATGTATGGTTAGCTTTGACTCCCCATGCAGAAACACTTGTGGAAATTCTGGGGAAGCATGGCAAATGACCTCTGAAATCATCACAAATACAAAATATAATCGATCTAATGAAACTGCATTTGGTTCCTATTGGAGTTGGAGTATCCATTGGCTTAATGCTTCCAGTCAATGTTCTACAATCATAACTAATTTTGGGTTTATAAATTGAAATGGAAGCAGGATTCCTGCAAGCATGATGCTTTCTGATCTTATTCTTAGTAACTATACCTTATTAGTACAATCCCAAGGAAATCAACTAGATATTGCAACGTGCTAGCTGACCATGCACATGAAGGGCCTAAGTAGTGCCTTTGGGGATTGAATTGGCTAGCTAATGGTTACACCTGACCTAATGTGCAACTTAAGAGCAAAGAACCTCTCAACTGCGAATAAGTCAATGCCCACAAGATGTGTGTTTTTATTTGAGCTTAATTTTGAAAATTACCATTGTCCTCTCAGATTTCATGGGAGGAAGTAAAGGAAGCTTTTTAAATAGAGACCACTTAATGCATTTCACATAGCCTGATTACTGAAAATTGAGGATTGGATACTCAATTCCAGCCCTGCTTGTTTCAATATTAATGTGCCTTAAAAACCTGCAAGGCTGCAATATGAATTGCCCCCTAGGTACGTTCTTTCATAAACGAAGTACTATTGCTGAATATCCTATGTGTTTGTGTTTGGTTCTATTCCTGATTCTTCCTAAATGGAGTATAGATGCAAGATCACCAAACGATAAATGAAATTTGACTTGGAACCCTGGGGATTAATCTGAATGACTTCCATTATACAGTAATCTTCACAATCCCCTATAAAATTTGTTGTACATTTATGAACACAAGCACCTCTTTTGTTGCTTACACTAAGTCCTACCTTCTGGGAAAGGGCTTCCCACCGTAGTCACTCAGTGGGAGCCCCAGCCATCTTATTCCCTAGTTTCATTTACGAACCTTTTTCCCTGAAATTCCACGTGGAAAAAATTTCTGTTTCTTAAACTCTTGTTATTGGGTGCTGCTCAAGGCCACTTGTCATAATCTCCACTCCTCGACTCGTCCACAACCTGTTCCATTGTAGTAGGAATAAAGATTCCTAATTTGAATTGCCAGAAAGCCTGAGCTATTGAGGGTTTTGTAGAGCGAGATTCTTATCCAATTATACTTGCCTATGGATGGAGAAGAAATCTCTCTGTTTGGTCTCCAGTGAGAGGCTTCCCCTGCAAATTTGCAATAGAATTCCCTCCTGTTATGGTGAATCTTCAAGGTGAAGAGATTTTTCATGTGAAGTCTGTTCTTCGGTGGTGGGATTCCGTCTTGATTATCATGCTCATGGTGGTTTGATATTTGATGCGATTGATGCATCCATTATGATGTTTCAAGGCAAGACATTGTTCCCTCCAATCTTTTAAACATGTTACATACTTAATATAACTGAAGTACCATGGGGATTTCGGTGGAGGTACTGTTGTATCAGTCACTGTTGAATTATTATGTTTTTAACTTTCGTTTGCACTGGCAGCTTAGAGTGACGGTAGTTACTGTTGATTTATTATTATTATTATTATTATTATTTATTTTCATTTGCATTGGGTAGCGACTGATTTATTTTTTAGTTTTTACTTTTTAATTTTTGGTATGTGCTCTCATCTCTCTCCTTTTTTACAAAATGTATTACTTAAAAATCAAAATAAATCGATATATTTTAATTTTTAATCAATTTTATACCTATACAAAGTAATTTTTTAAGTAATTTTTATCTTAAATTTTAAATTCATAAGTACAAAAAATTATTTTATTTCTCAAATAAAAATTTATTTTTTATAGGTGAAAAGTTAAAATATATCGTTGTATTTTAATTTTCAATCAATATATTTCAATTTTCAGTTGATGAAAAATTAAAATACATTAGTTGAAATTATCATGTATTATAATATATAGTTTTTTACTTTTCCTTCTTTTAATTAAATTTTTGAGTCATAGAATATTATTTTACTTTTATTAGTTGATTTTTATTTTACATTTTTTTTGTAATAAATTTTTTAGTATTATAATTTTAATATGATTTTAAGTTTTATATTCCTGTGGCAAGATGCTGACTAAAAATTAGCTTCTATTTAAGTTAGGTCCGCTGTCATCAACTGCACCTAAATTGGCAAATTCTAGTCGAGTTCGATGTTTCCAAAGAGGATGGAATGCTAACTTCCCATCACATGAACTTTATTCTTATGTTACCCTTCTTGCACCGAAAGTAAATGCGTGATATTTCCTTTTGGAACGACTCATAGTGACAACGAACTTTGGACGTTTTCGGAAGAACCGACAATTGCTGGAGATTCTCCGCTTAATTATTCGAGATGCCGTTCCATATAACCATCTGTTGCAATCGATTGGAATTCCCTTTTATAGCATGAGTTGTTTGTACAACTAATGAAGAAGCTCAACAGCATATGGTATGAAGGACGTAATACAACGAAAATAAATGGCATTATTCCCCAAAAATATCGCCAGCATTTGTCATCCGTGTATGATTATGGAAGATAAAGTCACCTGTGTTTTACCAAAAGAAAACAATTACCCATATCATTAATTGGCTATTTCCAATAGAATTTGCAAAATAAGATATTAATTTAAAATTAATATAATCGAAAGATCACCTATTTTTATACCTCTCAACCCCCTACCATCCCCTTTGCGATATATAGCAGAAAATAAGTGGGGGCATAGGTCTCATTTCTTACTCCCCAGTGAGTTCCTGGTAGGAAAGCACCTGCAGTAATAGTTTTCTTTCTTTCTTCTTTTTAAAATAAAGTATAAGGGAAACTTGGCCACTGCCAAGTACCAAAGAGACAAGACTTCACAAAGAATTTAGTTAGATTGTGCACAAGAGTTATATCTTCCCTTGGAACTTTGATTAACGTGAAAATAGAAGCAGTTCATTGAAGAGCTTAACACTTCAAAATCGCATGCTGAGACAGCCAAGGAGATGCCTTGCACTTAATGACAGCCAATGCATCAATATTCGGCTAACAGGATCACCTGCATTGCCATTAATGACACCCGATTGAATAGCCAAACTAAAGGCTAGGGAGATCCCTTGCACTTTAGCTTCATTTAGGATCATCAGTTGGAAGCAATGTAGAATGACCTACTGTGATTGCATTGCTTTCATCCACAATAACCATCGCGACACATGAAGAAGAGTCTTTGCCAGCGGCATTGACCAACACCCTTGGGCCTAAAGGAAGCTCTTTATTGCTTGATCCAACCTCAAAAAGGCTTTGCTGCACCACACTTTCAGTTGGTAGAGGACTAGGACCAATCAAATAGAATCTCCCCATATTAAGTGCCCGATTACCATAGTTCAAGAGATCCAAAAATTTGCCTCCGAAGCTTGATTCACAACACCGAAGCCAAAGTACATGGAGCATATAAAATGGGATCATACGTAGGTCCTCTTCAGTCCCCAATTTGGCTCCAATCTTCTAACATATGTCCACCCAAGTGCCCTATAACATGTTCATCCGCACTCCTAATACAAACCAAGCAGCATGAGCCACCTCACATCTGAAAATATGTGCTCCAAGTCTTTGCCTTCTTCCCCACACAACTTGCATTGTGCTTCCATTCCTTGAATACTCTGAGCCAACAGAGCTTCTGTAGGAAGAGAATTGATTCAACCCTCCACAAGAAACATTTCATATAAGGTGTAAGATGTTTGAAAGCCCATATTTTCTTACTGTCTTTGATTACCTTTGGAGAATGAGTCTTGTCTTTGCCATGGTGAAACAACAAAGATTGGTGCACCGATTTGATACTAAATTTCTCAAGCTTGTGAGCAAACCATATTAACATATCCTCCTCTTCGTCCAATATAGGTGTTGCCATGACCTTCTTCACGACTTCATCATCAAAATTCTCCTCTAGTTTCATATTGTCCCATTCCTTGCTGTTGACCATTAGCTCCTTCATATTAGAAATAGAACTTTCATTCTTGCTACTCAATGGTAACTCCCAATCTCTGATCCATCTATCCCTCCATAGATTTACTTTATCTCCTTCCCCAAGTGTAATCCCAAAAAGAGGCATTAGAGAAGTACCTTGCACATATATATGACTGCCATAATCCCTCTCCCTCCATCAACAACGTCCAACCCATCTTCATTAGATAGGCAAGATTTATGTAATAAGGATCCCGAAATCCCAATCCTCCAAAATACTTTGGAAAGGAGATCAAGGACCAAGCTTTTGCGTACAAATGCCTCTTGCCATCTAGAAAACTCCACCAAAAGTCTCTAACAATTTTTTGAATTTCCCCACACAGCTTCTTAGAAAAGAGATTTGTTAACATTAAATAGCAAGGAATAACTAACAAGGAAGATTGTATTAATACTCCCCCTCCCACCTGCAATAGTGCTTGACCTTTCCAACATGATAACTTCTTTTGGCATTTAGATAGTACCAAATCCTTGAGCTTCCTCTGAGACATAGTATCAAGACGAGGGCATCCCAAATAAAGCTCATCACTTGACATCTCCCGAACTCCCATCAACTCTCGAATTCTATCCTTTGCTGAAAATTATGCACAGCTTCCCATAGTTCACCCACTGCCCAAACACTTGCTCATAATCCTTCATAATATTCCTCAAATGAGCTACTTCTTGCAAAGTAGCTACAACAAAGAGAATGGTATCATTTGTAAACATAAGATGAGTAAGCAGAGCCATCCCCTTGCTAATTTGTAGCCTGAAATAAGATAATTAGATAGAGAGAAACAGAGAGGGTGAGAAAAGAATTTAGAACAAAGGATAAAAAAGTAAGAAGATAATAGGCAACCATGTCTTACACCACGATTAGGAAAGATGGTGCTAGTTGTGTTGCCACTGACAATCACCTCAAAAGAAGCAGATATGATACAAGACATAATTAAAGAAACAAGATTAGGGGGAACATGTAATTGGACTAAACATGTTACGACCTGGTTCCTGGATCCCTAGAGGATCCGAGACCGGCTTTCCTCGACTAGTCCCAAGACCTAGCTGTCCAACGAGAAATAACCAAAAGTAGTAAGATAAACCACATTCACACGTGCAATATAACTAAGCAGAAGAAAAGAACGAAGCAGTAAAGAAAGTAGAACAACTGTCTCAAAACATAATACATGCCACCACAACAACAACAGAAAATGGAAAGGAAACAAAAAGTAACAAGAATAGTAACATATGTGTCCATTACTCACTACAACAGTAGAGAAAACGAAAGAGCTGAAAGAACGACTACGGCTAGACTCGGCTGGGCCCAGTGCCCTCTGTAGCCGGAAACTCGGGTTGCTCAACTCTTGGTCCTGAATAGGGTTACAAAAAGACAGTCAGCAAACGCTGAGTAGAGTGGTGTTTACATTATTTAAGTGCAAGTACAGTAAAACAACATCAGGTTTATTGCTTATTTCTATTTATCTCATTTATGTGTTTCTGGTTCATCTATTTCTCAAAGTATTCAAGTATTTCTTGATCTTGCATGTTCCTCGTGGGAACGATCTTGATTGCAGTCTTTTCCGTAGAGTAGAAGGTACACGTGGTACTCTTCTGGCCGGGAGAGTCCCCCATTGTAGTCCTACACTCAGTCAACCACCCTGAGGTCACTGTCGAGACGTAACGGTGACTACGGCATGCGTGATAAGCGCAAGGGTAGCTACCCCGCACTGACACGCGATCAGTCATTTCTGCTAGCAGATAGACCCAAAGTATAGCACGGAACAGTATAGGGCCTTGTCCTCTCAGAACAGGGGTCTCGCCCCTCAAAACCAAATAGGGGTCTCGCCCCTCCATAATCCACGTACCCTCGTCTGACTACCCTTATTTGCCCAAAGGGCCTAACAAAGTCGGTGTAGGGTGGCTAGCTGAACCCCAGGTCCCATAGGGTGGCTAGCTCCCTCCCTACACTAATAGCATACCTCGGTACCACGTACGCGAAGGCCAACAGGAGTCGATGTAGAGTGGACAATCTTAACCCCGGGTCTCAACCTAAGGGAGGCTAGCTCCGCTCTACACTAAAAAGGAACAGTTGCTCTCCTTAGTACCGCGTACACAAAGGCCAGCACACTTCCCGTCTACATTCCAGATTCCTTTCATACGCATGAGTTCTACTCCTAATTTCCCGTAGGGTTCATGCTCATATTCATCTCATTTATCCATATCCAGGTCTCATATTTCATAACTCGTTCCTCATCCATATATAGGCAGCTCGTGTTTTCATGATTCAGTTCTCAATCATAAACATGTAACTTGTGGTTTCACAGTTCAATTTCTCATCTACATACAGGTAGCTCGTATTTTAACATGCATCTCGTAATTATATTAAAAGCATTCGCTAACAATTTATTTTAACCATGCATTCAAGTAAATAGGACAGCTCAAATAGGCTCATTCATTTCTACCCTAGGATTCATTCCACATCCTAGAGTTCAATCCAATTATTTCAACCAAATACATTCTTATTTAAATATTAACAACTAGATTAAACCACTCTACTGGGTATCAAGGGAGGTATGAGGGCTTGCACTGCAGATCTCGTTGTCTCTACAGGCCCCGAATACGTCACCAGCTGGTAACCTGTACCAGCGACTGACTACATTAGACAAGGTCAAAACAGTAGATACTCAACACGAACACGTAGAGGAACTCGAGTGGAAAACAGCGGTACTTTGTTTACGGAAATCCAATTAATGTTTAGGCTTTAAACGGGTCAAAAATATAGTTACTGACTAAAATCAGACATCTGGGACTAATCCCAGACGTCAGAACTCACCTTACCCTTCCTGTGACTGATTCAAACGTCCAGACTCCCTCTGCGACCGTCTGGGGGAAACTCCAGACGTCTTACCCTACTTCCAGTCGTCTGGAAGTACCTCCAGACGTCTGGAGAGGTGATCAGACGTCCAAAAGTACTTATGAAAGCACACCGCGTGCCTTCCCAAAGCCTGCACCTGCGTACGAGCACCCGCAGACACAACGATACCCCAACATCCCCTACGCTACGATCTGCATGGAGGAAAAGTAGCGTAGGAAGATACATACCTCGTGACATTGCACTTTCAGACGTCCGGCCTCAGCTCCGGACGTCCCGGTGCCTCGCCAGTCATCTGGACTTCACTCCAGATGTCTAATACTGGAAACTTCCAGTATCAGAACTTCTTCACGCTGCTTGCCCTGCTCACCCTCCGCCCGCAGTGGCAGCTCTAGCAGCTGCAAGAGCTTAAGCAGCTCCTCACTAGTGTCCTCCTCTCTCCCACAACTCCTCCTCGAGCTCCACCGAGCTCCTACGGCCGTCGTCCTCCTCCACCGCTCTCACTCCCTCGCATTCTCTTGCTCTCGCTCCTCCCCGCTTTCCCCTCGTCGGTGGCTCTCCTTCCTCGCCGCGGCTGCAGTAGGGACGGGAGGGGGACGCGGCTGTCGTAGGAGAAGGTGGAGGTGGCGGTGGCTGAGTGATGTGAGGAGGTGAGAAGAAGAGAAGGGGGGGTTTATATAGAGGGGTGTTAGGGTTTAAGGGGTGAGGGTGCGAGGAGAGAGAAAGGCCTCTACGTGCTGCCCGCACGTAGAGCGCAAGCACAGTACAAAATTTTCCACTTTCAGACGTCCAGGCATGTGTCCAGACGTCTGACTGAAACTCCAGACGTCTTATCCAACTAAAAAGGCAACGGGTCATTTCAAAACATGCATTGACAAAATTCCACTCAAGTCAGTCAAAAGCTTTCTTCATGTCCAACTTCAGAGCCAATGCTCCTACTTTCCGCTTCATAGTCTTTATTGAGTGGAGGACCTCCCTAGAAAGTACCACATTGTTTGCAATTAGCCTACTTGACAAAAGCCCTGATTGATCAGGAACAATGAGCTACATTGAGACATATTTAATTCTTCTACCTGTAAGTTTGGCAACTAGCTTGGACAATGTGTTAGTGTGATTGATCAGCTAATAGTCCCCTGGCTCAATTGGGTACTGATTTTTGGGTGTGAGCACTACGAAAGTGCTGCTCATTTGATTAGGCATAATTGCTATGGAGAAGCAATTCTTGACGAAGCTGGTCACACCCCTACCAAGTGTACCCTGAGACTTCTAAAAGAAGAAAGTAGGAAACCCATCTAGTCTCGGGCTCTTGCATGCATCCATATGAAACAGAACATTCTTGATCTCCTCATCTTCAAGAATGGTTGCAAACCAAGCCTCCTCCTCCGTGAGCCTATCCTCTTCAGCAAAAATATTAGGGATATCCCCCCACAAGACTCAAAAGTGAAAAGCTTCTTATAGAATAGGAAGAAACATTTTTCAATCTTCTTTTGATCACCTGTCTCCTCCCCAGAAGGAAGCCTTAACCATTCTATGGCATTCTTTCTCTTGCGATCCATGGCATACAATTAATAGAATCTCGTGTTCCTGTCTCCACTTTGGATCCCATTGCGCCTAGACCTTTGGAACCAATACAATTCTTCTTGTTTCAATACTTCCTCATATTGCTACTTAATGGATTTTCCCTCTCGCCAATTCATAAAGGAAGGCTCTTCTCTTCACAACCTGACCATTTCATTCTCCAAAATGTTGTTTCTTCACGTTCCAATTATTTTCATCCTTCTTGCTCCATTCATAGATTTCCTTAACTAAGTTGGCATTTCTTTCCCAAATGGCTTTGCCTCCCTCCCCTTCTTGCTTCCATGCCTTGTCAACCACTTCCCCAAAGGAATTGTTGAGGTACCACAAAGCTTCCTACCACCAAATTCTATTCTTACAAGCTACCTTCCTCACCATTCCTAAAAGAAAAGGATAACGGTCACTCGTCATTAGTGGCAAATGCAACACTCCTACAAAAGGACATAGTTCCCACCAATTGCGCGAAACAAAAACTTGATCTAACCATTCTTTTATTAAAAATTGAAGCTTCCTTGCATTATACCACGTATAGGCTTGACTTGCAAATCCTAAGTCCATAAGCTCGACTATGTCTACAAAACTTCTAGGATATCTAAATTCTCCCCAAGGTACCTGCAAAACCCCCAATTTATCTTTTGACTCCAATATGGTGTTGAAATCACCGATGCACATGAACTTCTCAGCATAAGGCTCCAAAAGTTTAGTCATATGCCCCCAAAATTTCTTCCTTTTTTCATTCTTAGGAGTGGCATACACATAAAACAGGAACCAATTAGTACCCCCAAAGCTCCTATTGTACAACAAACATGTCCTCTCGGATCTACCTTCAACATCAACACTAAACTTCCCAAAATCTTTCAATCTGGAAAATCTTCTCTTTTTTAAGTGAGCTCTACAACAAAGAAGAGCGATGGAGATGTGGCCCAAATGAGACCTTTCAAATGTTGAATTGCAAAAGGAGTCCTCAACCCTCTACATTTCCAAGAGATAGTATTCATGGCTCCCTTGGTAGTTGATAAGGTTTAACTACCATAAGCCCATAGCTTTACATTTCCTTTATTATTGTTAACTTTGTTTTCTTCACTTTAGCCAGACCACCAACCACCTTCTTCTTCTCCTTCTGCCGTTTCCCCCCAATTTTCAACTAACTCATCTCCTTCTGCCTGATAGCATTAGAAGTTTCCCTTGCCACCCTCTTGAATTTTCTCCATGCCATCACTATAATTCCCTGTTTTGGAGGGGGTGAGATATGCGTGATGTAATATAAAGTGCGGAATTAAAATAACCAATCTCACAAAATTAAGCAATTACACAATAGGCACAAATATTTTTAGGTGGAAACCCAAACCGAGTGAAAACCACCACCTAACCATCTCGAGTTAGGATTTCCCGATCGACCTAGTCGATCAAATCCACTAAACCCAGTCACTTAAACAAGGGTAACTAAACCTCAATTACAACCACACTACTTAAACGGAGGGTAGTGTACCTCAACACCCCTTCTCTTCACAAGAAGGAATTTGTCTCGCGAAGGAGATGGGAATTCACAAAATGAATACCCAACCAAAGACAATATAAAGTACAACAATCATATAAAGCCTCAAATATTTAATCCTAGCTTCTATAGGAGTTAGGAAACTTCCCTTTGGTGGAAGTGCGTCGATGTGACGATGCGGGTGCGTGATCCACGTGGTGGTGCTTTGTCGCTCTCGTAGTTGTAGAGGGAGAGCAGGTGCGTAAAGGGATGAAGCTCTCTAGATATGAAACAGATGCTTGGAAAGCTAGAGCTTTAACTACTTCTTTTAGACACAAAAGATGTGGAAAGTGGTTTGCTTAGTATGTCTTGGTCTTTCTTACAAGACAAGGGGTCCTCCTCTATTTATAGAGGCCCCAGGAAGGCTTTGGAAGGCCTTAGAAGGCTTCCATAGCCGTTGGGTGCAAAGCCAAAGAAAATCAAGCCGTAGTCAAAATTAATCATGATTCTGACAGGGTCATTAGACGTCTGGTCCTGGTATCAGACGTCTGGAAAACCTGTTTAAGACGTCTAGGAACTAAGTCAGACGTCTGATTTTAGGTAGGTTTCCTTCCTGACTTGAATCAAACCGAAACAGGGTTCTAATGTATGTCTATCAGATGACACACAGGACGTCTGGCACAAGGTCTGGACGTCTAGAAACGTATTTGTTCTCTGGAAATGGATTCCCAACGAGTCTAACGGCTATAAAATCTATGAAAGAAGATTTTGGGTCAATCGAGGCAAAACGGTCATGTATCAGACATCTGGGATCCTCTACGGACGTCTGATACGAGGCTAACGGTCATTCCCTCAACATTTGCTAAGGAAGCCAACGATTCACTAATTGAACGTCTAGCAAAGGCATCAGACATCTCCTAAGACATTTGGACTAAGGTCTGAACGTCTGATTTTATCAGACAGAACTAAGTCCAGCCTAAATAATCGGATGTCTGAGTCAACAGTCAGACGTCTTAAAAGTTTTTATTAGACGTCTGAAATTCAGATTAGACGTCTAAAAAGGCTGTCTGATCCCTATTTTGATTTTCTAAGTTCTCTATAGAAAACCTAAGTATCCTAGCATAGTGCAGGTGTTCCTAGGACTACTTTAAGGATCCTTTGAGACTCTTTTACATAAGATCTAAGACAGAAATAAAGAGCAAAACAAAGAAACAAAATTACATAGAACAAGATAAAATGAAATCTATCATATTCTTCATCTCCTTCCTTCTTCAAGCTTTTACTCCTCGCGAAGCTCCTCCATCGCTGTCCAACTCCTCCAATCCGCCATGGATGTGAGCTAGAACTCCGTTTAAACACTTGTCTCTATTTGCAATTTGACCTGAAAACTAGAACTCAAATGCAAATGTTAGACACGTGTTTTGTTATCATCAAAATAAACGATCGTGATGCTCTAGCACCAACAATCACATCCCCACTTCTCACTATAGATACAACCCAATCATCATTCTCTTTGTTCTCCACTAGCATTGTGTCTGAATGAACAGATTGTTGCAAAGTAAGCATCTAGGACGAAGTGTTGCGAGGGAGAGAGGTTAACTTCTAATCTGATTTCATGGAAGGTATGTTGAGTTCCATCTTCATCATGGAGACCTTACAAGGGTTGGGAGAAATAGTGGACTTGGGAGGGCTACAAGGAATTTTGGATGTTTCTTTTAATGGACCCGATTGAGAGGTGATTTTATTGGGTTGGGAAAGTGGAGGTATAGGGTCTAGAAGGTGGGGCAATGGATGTAAAGATGTGGGAGCTCATAGAGGTGGTGGGACAATGGAGGTGGCATTGGCTTAAAGAGGTGGGGTTTAGGCTTAGTACGCATGGCAAGGGGTTAGATATCATTCCCAATGAGGGACTAAGGTGATATCTCTAATGATTGACTCATTGACCAACAAGGATTATCAATATTGCCTAGAGTAGAGTGAGGAGTACTAGTATTTAATGATAGAGGGGACTTACATGGAATTGATAAGGGTTTTGTCTCATACAAAGGTGCTGTGGGGACTGCATCGTACACGAAAATAGAAGCTCCCTCCATTCAAGCACCACCCAACAACTATTGTTGCACGGTGGGAGTTAATGCATGCCTTGGGCTCAATGCCACTTCATCATCATCGACTCGATCCCCTTCGATAGTGCAATTCGGTAGGGCCTCTCTAAAACTCCAACTAGCATCCTACTGAAGACCTTCTTCAACGATTCTTCTAGCTCTCCTCATAGCTCTGAGGTCTACGTACTTGAACTTAATCTCATCCTTGACTAACTAAAGAAGCTCCACTTTTTTTATGCTCTCCATATTGGCTTTTTTCTTTTAATAGATAATTACAATATTTGAACTCATGTCCCACACACCCACACAAGTGACAATATCTACGTAGACCTTCATACCTTAGAGGTATTGGCATCTTCTCCTCTGTAGTAGTTGTGACCTCCACTTCTTATCAATTGCAACCATTTCTAGTTTCACTCTAACATATCTTCCACCTTTCCTATCATCCAAATCCATATCCTTAACTTCTCCCTAACCTTTGGTGAGCTATCGCAATGCAGACCTACATTTATACTCCGAAGGGAGGTCCCAAAATTGAATCCATTGTCTGACCTTCTCAAATAGGTTGAAGAAAACAAAATGACACATACAAGAATACAAAACAAAGTTAACAAAATACTCAAGAGGATGCACAATAAAGATAGTTGACGAGCCCACAAGAGAAATTGATATACAAGTGAAACACAAGTGAGAGAGAGAGAGAGAGAGAGGAGGGAATATGCAATACAAGTAGCACCACCACTTGAGAGGTGGGAAGAGGGTTCCCTTAAGAAGGAACGGGGCATGCTCCTATCCCGATGGTCCTAGTTGTTGTTTAGTAATGGTTTCCTTTCAAAGATAGGATCTAAAGGGATGAAATCACCTTGAAACGATTAGAATGGAATGACATTGTGTTTACCATTAATTAAGGAGAGCTAATTAAATGTCTTGAGTTGCACATCAAATCGTAAATGGAGACGTTTTATGTAATCGTGGCATACTTGAGAGAGTTCTAGCTATCCTTCTCTATTTTTAATACATATTTTGGATATTGATACCAGGCATTGCCATCTTTCTCCTATTTGGAAAAGACATTTTGGACAAAATGTTAGGGAATTAATAAACCTGCTAAGGGCTGGTTTACGGGAGGGGATTACAAGCTTGAGTTTGTAAATTACAAACAAGGGTTATCCCATGTTGGTGTTTAGTTGTAACCAAAGATTATCCCTTGTGGTGTTTGCTAAAAGAGGAGATAAGTTAGGAATTATTCTTTGATTTGATAGGTTAGGAAGAGAGAAAAAGAGGGGGGATGAGTTATTTCCTTTTAAGACTCAAGTTTGGCCAAACCTAGGTTCTAGTCAGGATCACTAGTATAGAATCCTGATCATTCAAATGCCCACTTGCCTCTCTGCATATGCACATTTTTACAAATGTCCCCATTTGTAGTGAGACTCGAGGGTCAGGGAGGGGGGCGAAGGTTAGACATTGGCAGTGTTTAACTTATTTTCTTTCATACATGCATCTTGGAAGAAACCTATGAGAGATGAAAAAATAGAGCAACTTTAGGAAAAGTGGGGATCTAATTAAATTGAATCATCTTCCCATTCTTTAACCAAAAATCTCCATACCTCCAAACACATTTGTGATATAAAACACCAAGTTATCTAAAGGGTTAAAATTTAACCCTTTTATTTGAACTTAATTTTGATTTGATTGTCATTCTTCTTAAGAGAAAATCTATAAATTTAACTTATGGTGGGAAACAATATAAAATGATCTCCCTAATTTTATGAGTTTTTAAGTCCATTTCTTTCGTAATACACTCAAAAATAGTAGGGCTTTGTTTGTTTAGGTCTTTTCTTTCTCCTGAAATTTTACGTCGATAACCTTAAAGAATGGACCTCGTAAAATTTTAATCATAGAACGGCCTATTTAAGGGGGTCTGATAGCAAAACTAACACTGAACATGGTGCGCATATCTTTGTCTGCCATCCCATTGCCTCTCCACTGGGCATGAGAAAAAGATTAAATAATTCCACCTTTGTTTTTATCTGAGCTTTCCCAGATGTTTGAGGGTTTTTTTGTTCATTCGATTTACATTCATTTCCTGTTAATTGACTTGGAATATGGAAGTTCCAGATCGTAATCATAATAATGGTAACAACACTACGGCTAATATTTGTCTCTGCAAGAAAATAGGTATCTTCACTTGATGGAAAAATGAAAACGTGCCACTATAGACATGTAAGAAATTATGGGATCATATTTCATGTTTATACTATTTAACTTGTCTAAAACAAATTACTGCAGTTAGATGGTATTGTGACTGAACAATTGAACTTTTACCTCCAATGATTAATAAGGTCTGAATCGTATTCATTTCAAGAAAAATGAAAGGAGGAGAATAATGGGAAACAAAGAGGGCTTTACATAAGTGTAATAAAAACCTTTTAGCAGTAGATAAATGTCATTACGAACCCATATTTGCATGTCTTTTTTTTTTATAACGTCATTAAAATCATGTCTTTCTTTCCTAGAAGTCCACATTTTTACATAATGGTAACTGGGAAGGAGGATCCACGCTATAAAATTTAAAATATGGAGGGATACGAAGGCCTTTGAAGCACCTTCCTTCAATAATTTTATTTAATAATTCTAGCTCATTGTTGAACAACATTAAAAGAAACTTAGTAAGCACCGAAGTCTTGAATTTCGATTGTCAATTTGTTTTAAGTTTGAAAATAGTCATTGTCATGGGAACAAAGATGATACATTAGGAGACAATCTTGTAGGATACATTAAGACAAGACAATCTCGGTGTCTCTGGAAGAGTGGAAACATAATGTCTTCTCTAGGAGGGGAAAACATCAAAATACAACACAATGAAACAAAATAAAAAAGAAGAAGAAAAAAAGAAAAGCATCCATTGTCCATATCTGAACTAGGCAAGAGATCTTGAACCATACAACTAGATACGACAAAGTACCATTGATCGAAACCTCAGGATTCGGAGTGTCCGACTCAAGAATAAAAACGATCAGACCTCCTACGTCAATGGAGGGTTCGAACCAAGGGTGCTAGCAATCGCATAATGGGCACATGTATTGATTACCCAGTTCTACCGCAATGGTTGTACGTCTTGAGGGAGGATGAAACTCCCAACTATGCATTAGAACTTGCAAGATTACAAGGTTCTACAATTTCTCTGTTTCTCTCTCGAGTTGCTCCAGGCAGGGCTTCGAGGGCCTCCTTCCACTATTTATAGTGCTGAAGTTGGGCCTCCAACGAGATCATTTAAGCAGATACGTCACCTGACAAGGTATGTGCCTCTGTTAGGTTATTAATTGCGGCAGCCATATCAGCATTTATTGAGGGCGTCGCCCTGTTGTACTTTCGCCGTCCCTTTTAACGAATAGGATCCTTTGGGTCCGGCTATATCTGGGTTTTCTTATGTGCAGGTAGGTTGGGTTCTCGAATCCGTCTACGCAAAAGACTCTTCTTGGATGTAGGCAGGTTGGATCCTTTGGGTCCGGCTATATCTGGGTTTTCTTATGTGCAGGCGGGTTGGGTTCCCGAATCCCTCTACGCAAAAGACTCTTCTTGGATGTAGGCAGGTTGGATCCCCGAGACCTCCTGTTACGAACATGGGCATCAGACGTAGTTAAGACGTCTGGGAAGTATCCCAGACGTTTGGAACCCTTCCTAGACGTCTGGTATTAAATTTTTTCGGTGTACGGGTTCTCATCTGCGCGCCTGCGCGTGCAGACTGAACCCGCCGCCTTCGTTCTTCGCTTTTCTCTCCCTCCCTACAGACGACGTCGTTTCTTTCTCTCTCTCCTCGCGCTGCCTTCAAATACCACTACCCACTCCTTCACCCACACTCCACCGCCTTCTTCTTCTCCTTCTCCCTACCAGCGAGAGCGCGAGCAAGTGAGCGAGTGCGGCAGCAGCGGCTGCTGCGAGCGTGCAGGAAGGAGTGTTGCGAGAGGAAGAAGAAAGCTCGACCACGAAGGTGAGAGCTTGCCGGGGCAGCTAGAGCCGGCCGACGGGAGAGCAGCGAGCGTGGGGTGGCGCGGAGGAGCTGCTGCAGCTCGGGCAGCAGGCGGACGCGACGCGGCGCGGTCGCGCGTAGCGGGCGGAGAGCGAAAAGGGTCCTGATTCCAAGAAAATTTCCCAGAATCAGACGTCTGGACTTACGTCCAGACAACACCGAAGACGTCTGGAGGAAGGTCCAGACGTCTGACAGGTACAATATTTTCCTACCTTCTCCTTTTTGCGTGTGTACGGCCATGCAACCGTCCGCCACGTTCTTCTGCGCCTCTTCGTGATGAGAGCGGGTGTGTGTGTGCACAGGTTCTGTTTAGGAGGGCGCAAGGGCTCGCCATCCCACACGGATCAGACGTCTGGCCACAGTACCAGACGACGGAGAGGACCTCCAGACGTCCAGGGTGACAACCGGACGTCTGGGAACTAGGACCAGATGATCCAGCGGGCTTCTGGACGTCTGAAGGACTGCGCAGACCGAGGTATGACCTGATCAACCTTTTAAGACGTCTGGAAGAAGTTCCAGACGTCTGATTTTGGGTAGACTCGTCGTTTTTGACCCATTTAGGGTCCGTTCGGAGTCTGTTTTCCGTGTTTCAAGTTTCGTTCTTTCCAAATCTATTTCCTCTACCTGTTTACAGTAATTGTATACTGTTCTGAGAAACTCCTTATGATTGATCCTTGTGTTAGGACCCCGTTCCGTTGCGGCTGTGGGGGTTGCGGAGGCACGCGGGATTGCCGACCACGCCCCCAGTACTCCCGATTTCACGGGTAGAGCGGCCCTTTAAATTATTTAACAAAATTTGTACAATTATGAAACAATTAATAGAGTCTAGGGCATTGCATGAACCCTAGGACTGAGAAATTAGATTGAATGATAGATTTTAGGGTATTGCATGAATCTTAGGACTGGAAAACTAGATTAAATAATAGATCTTAGGGTACGGCATGAATCCTAGGATTAGAAAACTAGTTGAATATATAAACATTGCAGTCTTGGAAAAGTGGAAAGGAAATAATAACTGCCTGTAAATTGGTTAACAGTTGCCTGTTATGAATGAATAAATACGGTTGAGAACATGGGTTATATGAATATAAAGCTGGAACGGTGAAACCTAAATTGGCTGAGTTAAAAGAGCATGAACCCTACGGGAAATTAGGAGTAGAACTCCTGGAAACGGAATGGAATAGAATTGGGAAAGTAAGCTGGCCCTTGAGTACGGAGTACCAAGGAGAGCACCCGTCCCCCTATTTAGTGCAGAGCGGAGCTAGTCGCCCCAGGGACCTGGGGTTAGGTCTGGCCACTTTGTACCGACTTTTGGCCCTCGTGTACACAGTACCGAGGAGAGCTACTAGTGTAGGGAGATGTTACGAACGCACTCCAAGACATTTTTTTTAAGGCGTCTGGGAGGTGTCCCAAACGTATGGAACCACTTCCAGACGTCTGGGATCTATTTTCAGTGGCATGCGGGACTGCGTCTGCGCGCAGGCGCGCGCAGACCCGCAACCGCCTTCCTCTCTCTCTTTTTCCCTCTCTCCTCCTGCGACCGCAGGCACAGCGCTGCCCCTCTCTCTCTCTCTCCCCGCGCGGCTTTAAAAAGCCTCGCCCTCTCCCTCACTCTCATCACCTCCGCCCCCTTCCTCTTCTCCTTCCAGCCGGTGCGCGAGTGCGAGTGAGCGGCGACAGCGACAGCCGCGGTGAGCGTGGGAGGAGGCGCTCAGTCGTGAGGGCGAGCTTACCGGGGCTGCTAGGGCCGGCCGGCGGGGGGAGCAGCAGACGCGGGGTGACGCGGGAGGCCTGCTGCAACTCGAGCAGTAGGCGGACGAGATGCGGCGCGGCCGTGCGTCGCGAGCAGAGGGCGAGTAGCGTCCTGATTCTGGAAATTTTTGCAGAATCAGACGTCTGGGATTCCAACCAGACGACGGGGAGGACGTCTGGAGGACTGTCCAGACGTCTGAAAGGTGAGTTATTTTCGTCCTTCTTCCTTTTCTTCGGCCGTCTGTACTGAGAGAGAGAAATGGGTACGCGCAGGTTCTGGATTCGCCATCCAACGCGAATCAGACGTCTAGCTGCAGTGCCAGACGACTGGAGGGACTTCCAGACGTCCGGGGTGACCGTCAGACGTCTGGGAACTAGACCAGACGCCCCCACAGGCTTCTGGACGTCTGAGAGACCACGCAGGACAAGGTACCATCTGATCCCCATTTTTAAGACATCTGATTTTGCACTGTTTCGTTGTTTTCGACCCGTTTAGGGCCCGTTCGGAGTCTGTTTTTCGCGTTTCGAGTTGCGTGCTTTTCGGAATTAAATCCTCTACCCGTCTATAGTAGTTGTATACTGTTTTGAGAAATTTCTTGTGTTTGATCCTTGTGATAGGACCCCGTTCCGTTGCAGTCTCGGGGGTTGCAGAGGTATGCGGGATTCCCGACCACACCCCCAGTATGCCTGTTGTAACCGGTAGAGTGGCTTTTAAATTTATTAGTATAATCTGTTAAATTATGGAACCATAAATAGAACCTAGGACATTGCATGAATCCTAGGAATGAGAAATAGATTGAATGATAGATCCTAGGTGTTGCATGAATCCTAGGGCTGGAAAACTAGATTGTATGATAGATCCTAGGATATGGCATGAATCCTAAGACGGGGAAAACTAGTGGAATATATGAATACTGCAGTCTTGGAAAAATGGAAAGGAACGAATAGCTGCCTGTAATTTGATTTAACAGCTGCTTGTTATGAATAAATAAACGTGATTGAGAACATGGATTGTAAGAACGTGAAACTGGAAAGTGAAACCTAGATGTTCTGAGTTAAAAGAGTTGGAACCCTACGGGGAATTAGGAGTGGAACTCCTGGAAAGAGAAAGGAATGGAACTGAGAAAGAAAGACGTGGTAGTGTGCTGTCTCTTGGGTACGTAGTACTAAGGGAAGTACTTGTACCTGTTTAGTGCAGAGCGGAGCCAGCCGCCCCAGGGACCCGAGGTTAGGACTGGCCACTTTGTATCGACTTGCTGGCCCTCGTGTACGTAGTACCGAGGAGAGCTACTAGTGTAGGGAGGTACTAGCTACCCCACGGGCCCCGGGGTTCTGCTTGCCCCCTACACCAACTTGTTAGGCCCACTGGGGCAAACCAGGGTAGTCAGGCGAGGGTGCGCGGACTGTGGAGGGGCAAGGCCCCTGTTTGGTTACTGTGGAGGGGTTGGACCCCTGAGAGGGCTCTGCCCTATACTGGTTCCGTACTATGCTTTGGGTGCACCCGTTAACAGAAACGACTGACCGCGTGCCAGTGCGGGTTAGCTACCTGTGCGTTTATCGCGTGTACCGTAGTCACCGTTACGCCTGTCCGTGACCTTGGGGTGGTTGACTGAGAGTAGGATCACCACGGGGGACTCTCCCAGCCAGGAGAGCACCACATGCTACTTCTACTGTTCGGAAAAGACTGCAATCAAGATCGTTCCCACGAGGAACATTCGAGATCAAGTGAAGGATCTGAGAAATAAATGAAATTGTGAGACAATTGAAAGACGTAAATAAAGAAAGTAACAGAACATAACAGCTACTGTACACTCTACTATTTCTTTTGTTTTAGTTGCCACTCTACTCAGCGTTTTGCTGACGTGTTACACTTGTTACCTTTCAGGACCAGGTGTTGAGCAGCCAAGGTCAGCGGCTGCAGAGGACGTTGGGCCGAGTTGGGTCCAGTAGAGTTACCACTGTTCTCTTGTACCTCTTTTTGTTCCACTTTAGTGAGTAGTTCTTGTTACCGCTGTACTTTTCTTTACCTGCAGTTCATATTATGTTATGAATGTTGTTCTACTGTTGTGGTGGTATATACTGTAGTGGTTTCTTTCCTTACTGCTGTATTTTCTTACTGTTAGTTATATTCATGCTGAATGTAGTTTATTTTACTGCTCTTTTGGTTACTTCCTCGTTGGACGACTAGGTCTTGGGATTAGTCGAGTCGGTCTGGTTCTCGTGTCTCGTAGGGACTCGGGAATCGGGTCGTTACAGGAGAGCACTAGCTACCCCACAGGCCCGGGGGTTCTGCTAGCCCTCCTACACCGACTTGTTAGGCCCACTGGACAAACCACGGTAGTCAGGCGAGGGTGCGCAGACTGTGGAGGGGCAAGACCCCTGTTTGGTTACTGTGGAGGGGCTAAACCCCTGTTACTAAGAGGACTCTGCTCTATACTGGTTCCATGCTGTGCTTTGGGCGCACCCGTTAACGGAAACGACTGACTGCGTGCCAGTGTAGGGTAGCTACCCGTGCGTTTATCGCGCGTGCCGTAGTCACCATTACGTCTGTCAGCGACCTTGGGGTGGTTGACTGAGGGTAGGACCACCACGGGGGACTCTCTCGACCAGGAGAGCACCACGTGTTACTTCTACTTTTCGGAAAAGACTGCAATCAAGATCGTTCCTACGAGGAACATTCAAGATCAAGAGAAGGATCTGAGAAATAAATCAACAGTGAATAAATGAAAAAATATAAATCAAGAAAGTAAAAATATAACAGCTACTGTACACTCTACTGCTTCTTTTAGCTTTTAGTTGCCACTCTACCCAGCGTTTCTCTGATGTGTCACCCTTGTTACCTTTTCAGGACCAGGTGTTGAGCAGCCAGAGTCAGCGGCTGTAGAGGGCGCTGGGCCTAGTAGAGCCCAGTAGTGTTACCTGTAGTACCTTCTGTACTTTTCTTTCCGCTGTAGTGAGTAGTTTTCTGTTACTCCCTGTACTCTCTTTATTGTAAGCTTCATGTTATGTACATGTTTATTTCTCCTCTGTTGTGGTGGTGTATACTGTAGTATTTCCTTTCCTTACTGCTGTTTTTGTTACTGCTAGTTATATACATGGTGAATGTGGTTTATTTTACTGCTCTTTTGGTTACTTTCTCGTTGGACGACTGGGTCTTGGGATCAGTCGGGTCGGTCCGATTCTCGTGTCTCGTAGGGATTCGGGAAATCGGATCGTTACACCTCCTATATCCAAGTCTTTCTAAGTTGAATCCTTCTTTTCAAGCCTTTCGCAGAGTTTCAGGTTCGAGAGAATTTCTTGCCCCTCATCATATGCCCCTTACTCTCAAGCTAGCGAATGTTTGCTGAGAGAGTAACTTTTAAAGTAGAAACTCTGGGATAGGTAATGCCCCTAAATGTTGCCTCAGTTATATATTTAAGTAGCGGAGCATTTGCTATGCAGCAGGGTTTTAAGGGCAAATGCCTGTGGTTGTACTAACCTTAAGAGGTGGTATGAGGCACATGAGCCTGCTATTTCGCCGGCCTTAAGAGGCTGCATGAGACACGTCCGATTGCTTATTTACTAGCCTTAAGAGTCGGTATGAGGTGTGTCCGCTTGTTCCACTTCCACAAATAATGGCCAGTTACATCGAGATTGGTATTTTACCTTGTTATTTGAGAAGGCTAATATTAATTGTCGTCATGATGAGATGAAAGCCTCAGGTATCGTGCATGTCATTGACGTGACTACCCTTTCTGCAGCAGTGGATATGCACGCAAGGGTATTAAATGTCCTCAATGATGGCCGAGGTTTTCTTCACGCTTAGCGCTATATTTGGAATCCGCGCCGGATACGGCGAGATTTGATTTTTTTCGAAAGTTATGCCCCGCAAGGGGGGAACCGTCCTTCGTGGGGGTAATATATAGGGGTGGTGGGTCATGGTTAATGGCCTACCTACCTCAGAGAGCACTTGCGCAGGGAGCTTTTACTCTTGGCAAAGTGTTGTGATGAGGCGTCCTTTGTCGGAGCATCATTGTGTCGAGGTCTCTTAAAGGAAGGGCTGCCATGTCGGGTTTTACGACCAAAGGTAAGTCCATTGCGTCTTCCTCTGGACTCTCTGCCGAGACTAAGGCTTTATACAATTTTTCGTCGGACTTCTGCAATCAGTCTGCAATTTTGTTGTTCTTGGGGGGATACGGACTCGATGGATGGGTGGAGTGTCATTTCAGGCTTGTGGGTTTGAAACCCATCTTTGTTCAAACAGGGCCAAGGACATGTTTATTATCTGTAAATATGCCATAGAGCATGGCTTACGGGTGCCTTTGAACCCTTTTTTGTCTTTCTTCCTTTCCTTCTATAACCTCGCGCCTTCCCAACTCAGCCTTAATTGCTGGCGGGTGTTGAATGCCTTTATCGCTCTCTACCTTCCTTTGGGGATTGCCCCCCTCCTCATTTTGTTTCACCTTCTTTTTGGGCTAATGCCCCTGAAGGTGAAGCAAGCCTCCGTTAGGCACTTACACGCTGTACAACCAACAAACCAGATACCGGATAGTGGATCTCCTTAATAGTTTGAAGGGACAAGATCACCATTTCTTTTTTCTTTCCAATATCGAAGAGCTTGTTGTCCCTTACACTTGGCAAGGTCGCCTGAGAGGGACCAACCGCCCCGATCCGAGGAGATTGACCCGTTTATTCGGGTGGACGCAGAAAATTTAGCTAAGTTTGGTTCGATTGCTCGGTCAGACCTCAAGTGGAAGGATGTCCAGGAAGAGTTGCCATGGGTGGTAGACTCGTTGCCTACACCATGTAAGTGGAGGGGGGTAAATATCTTTCGTGTCGCATATTGTACCTGTCAATTTTTTATTAATCTAGTATTTTGGTTCTTTTGGCTACAGCTTTTGAGCAGTTCGCTCAACCGATTGTGCCCAAGCGTCGAAGTGGTAGCTCGGCTCACCGTGGGTCACGACAAGGCGAGGAGGAGCCCGTGGAGCAAGGAGAGGGGAGTCAGCCTACATATTAGAAGGGACTGTAGTGGAAGGAGGAGGAGGCCCTTGAGGATGTTGCGGAGGACCTAGAGGTCCCCTTGAGGCAAGCCAAGAAGGATCCTCGCGTGGAGCTTCCGCGGGAAGAGTCGGCAATGTCCTCACCACGGAGCCCTAATGAGGCTGAGGGGGAAGGTGCGCCTTTCGCCCCCCTGGAGCCATCCAGGTCGCCTAAGGTAATTACCCTGATTGACTCTCCTTTAGAGGCACCCCCAGAGGTGGCTTGTATAGGGGGTACTACCGGCTTTTTGGTTTCCTCGAGTGCCCTGGGAGCGTTCACCCTGCGAACACAACAGGCAGGTGTTGTTGGCAACATTATTTGTCAGTCGTACTACCGGCGTAGCTCTACAAACGCCTGGGTTTTGGTGGATCCCTCCAGACTGGGGGCTCGGGGATAACCGATCGCACCGTCGAGTCCATTGCTAGATCCATATTGGAGGGCACCCCCAGTGAGCCCAGACCTGGGCATGCGGTGTCTGTGTTGGTGCTAGAGCACCACGATCATTTGTTTTGATGATAACAAAACACGCATCATTTAACATTTGCACTTAGAGTCTTAGATTTCAGGACAATTGCAAATGGAGACGTGATTAGACAAAGTTCAAGCTCGCATCTAGGATGAATTGGAGGAGCTTAATGGAAAACAGAGGAGATTCGCAAGGAACGATAGATTGAAGAAGGAAGGAGATGAAGAATAGGATAGATTTCCTCCTCCTGTACTCTTTGTAGTTTTCGTTTCTTTTGTTGCTCTTTATTTTTGTTACTTAGATTCATGTTAAAGAGCCTCAAAGTACCCTAACAGTAGTCCTAGGAACACCGGCACAACCCTAGGATACTTAGGTTTTCTGTAGAGAACTTAGAAAACCAATATAGGGTTCAAACAGCATTTCCAGATGTCTAATTCCAAAATCAGACGTCTGATAATGTGTTTTAAGACATCTGACTGTTGATTCAGACGTCTGATAACAATTAGCCTGGACGTAGAAGCTCTGTCTGATGAAAATCAGACGTCCATACCTTAGACCAAACGTTTTAGAAGACGTCTGATGACTTTGCCAGACATCCAATTAGTGTACCGTTGGCTGGCTTAGCAAACACTCAAGGATATAATCGTTAGAGCCTTATCAGACGTCCTTAGGCCTTTCCAGACGTCTGATAGATGACCGTTTTGCCTCGGCTGATCCAAAATCTCTTCTCAAAGATTTCCTAGCCGTTACACTCTCTTGGAAATCCATTCCCACGAAAAAGTAGGTTTCCAGACGTCCTGTATGTCGTCTGATGGACTTGCGCTAAAACCCTGTTTAGATCTGATTCAAGACAGGAAGAAACCCGCATAAAATCAGACGTCTGACCTTATTTTCAGACGTCTTAAACTGGCTTCCCAGACGTCTGATGCCAGGATCAGACGTCTGATAAGCCTGTCAGTGCAATCGTTGTTCCTGATTTCGGCCTGATTCTCTTGGGCTTTGCACCCAACAGCTATGGGAGCTTTCCTAAGCCTTCCTAAGGCCTCTATAAATAGAGAGGAACCTCTTGCACATTAAGACACACCAAGTAATACATTTTCACACCATTTTGTGTCTCTTGATCCTAAGAAGCAAGCTCTTGCTCTCCAAGCTCCAGTTCTTCATCTAGAGAGCATCAAGCATTTGCGCACCCGCTCTCCCGCCGTAGTTCACAAGAGCGACGTTGCATCGTCGCGTGGCTCACGCACCCATGTCATCGATCCGATGCACTCCTTGCAAAGAGAGGTTTCTTAATTCCTATAGAAGCTAGGTTTAAATCTTTGTTGGCTCTATAGGATTGTTGTCATTTATCTTTATTATTTGGTTGGGTATTCGCTTTGCGAATTCCCGTCTCCTTCGTGGGACAAAATCCTTCTTGTGAAGAGAAGGGGTTGAGGAACGCTACCCTCGCACTTGTAGCGTAGTTGTAATTGAGGTTGAATCACCCTCGTTTAAGTGATTCGTTTAGTGGATTTGATCAACTTGGTTGATCGGAAAATCCTAACTCGAGAGGGTTAGGTGGTGGTTTTCACCCGATTTGGGTTTTCACCTAAAAATAATTGTGTACCTTGTGTTTGTCTATTTTGTGATATTGCTTTACATTATATTCCGCATTTTTTACGTCACGCTGATCTCACCCCCTCCGAGTAGGGAAACCTCAGTCTGTGCAACCGGGGGCGTCAAGCAGTGCCCCTGACTTGGAAAGATAGTTGCTAAGGCACTTGAATGATGCCATGTCCTAGGCCACCTCTGGGCCTCGGGGTATGAATTATAACCACGTGTTCTTCTACTACATTTACGTGGTAAGCCCGTAGGGCCTATTTTTCATTGATCGACTTTTTCTTGGCCAGGGCTATTTATATTCTGACATGCTCGTGGTTTGCAGGCGAAGACACTTGCATCGTCGTTCATTTCGCATGAGGACGTTCCTTCAGTCTTCCCTAGCCCGGCCAGTCAAGCTGACGCAACAGACTTGGCCACCCAAAGGGCCGTGACGACCAAAGTAGAGCATCGACAGTTGCTTCGCCGAGTGGCGGAGGCCGTTGCCACCCGAGAGAAGGCAGAGCAGGCGACGGAGGGGGCCAAGCAAAAGCTCTGTTCCCTCCAATAGGAGGCCAACAATGTGGGCCAGCTGGAGGCGGAGCTGAAGAAGGCCCGTTCCACTCTGTGGTGGGCCTCTTGTGCTGGCGAGGAGCTATAAGAGAGGCTCATGAGGGGCATAGTGCCCATCTGGAGTCCCTGGGGGACCTGTCTGAGAGCTTCTTAGCCTCTTGCACAAGCGTCTTTTCCTTGAAGGAGGAGGTATAGGTGCTTAAAGCTGAGCACTCCTTGTCTATGGAGGGGTATGAGCAGGCTTTTAAGGAGGAGTGCATCCACCTGAGCGCCTCGATTGATAGACTTACTTCTATGCGGGCAAGTCTAGAGAAAGCAGAGGAAAACACGGAGGAATTGAGAGCCGACCTTGACAAGGCCCAGCAGCTCGTGGCGGAGAGGGGTCGGCGAGTGGTGGAATTGGAGGAGGCAGAGGAGCTAGAGCTAAACACAGAGATGGTAATGACATTTTATGCTATACATCCAGGAGGAAGTTTCGTAGGAGATCAGAAAGCAAGCGCTGGCTACCGTGCAGACCCTTATTAAGGGGAAGCATGGCTCTGCTGAAGAGTTGTGCGACTGGTCCATCAGCCAATTGGTGTCAGAATACAATCGCCTCAAATCAGCCGATCTTATTACCGACAACAAGCCCACAAAACCGCCTGCACATCGGTCTGCTGAGGAGGAGTTGGCCCAGCCGACTACCAAGGAGGTAGTCCAACTGGTTCCCAAAGAGGTATCCCAGCTGGAGGCCACCAATTCGTCTGCAGGGGTTATCAGCCCACTCCACCTTTTGCCTTTGGGCAGTGGGGATATGTTTGAGCCATGGGTGCAGAGCTCCTCAGCCTCCCACCAGTGTTATCCTTGTTTTATTTTATTTTATTTTTACAAAAAGAGATGTAATAGGTGGACCTCCTTTTTTGAATGAAAAAAATCTCTTTTTTATTGCTCATGGGCATTCATATATGATACATTTGTAAGTTGTTCGCATGCCAGGTGCGGGGGATGTTTTTACCACCTAGGGTTTGTAATTTGTAGAAGTCCCTTAAATTATCTTTACAAATCTTGTAAAACCCCTTCCATGATGGGTCTAGCTTTTCACCCGACTAGCTCGGCATGGAGACTTCACATTTACGTAGGACTAGGTCTTCTTGAGAGAATGTCCGTTTATAAATGTGCTTATTGTAGGAGACGGCTATGGCCTCTTTATGCTTGAGTGCCGTCTCCTATGTCTTATCCCTCAGCTCGTCGATGAGGTCTAAAGATAGGCGGACTTGATCATCATTGGTGTCCGATTCATGAAGTTGCATTCTGTAGGTGGGGAGGGTTGTTTCAATGGGCAACCGGACTTCTATGCCATATGCCAGGCTGAATGGTGTATGGCTTGTGGAAGTCCTATAGCAAGTCCTGTATCCCAAAATAACGTCTAGAGGCTCATCCACCCATCTTCCTTTAGCTGAATCAGCTGGCGTTTAAGCGCTGAGATGATGGTGCGGTTGGTCACTTCAGCCTGTCCATTCGCCTGGGGATTACCTACAGACATGAAGTACAGGTGGATGTTCCAGCTGGCGCAAAATTCCTTGAATTTTTTGCAGGTGAATTGGGTTTTGTTGTCCATGACTATGTAGTAGTGTATCCCGTACCAAGCTATAATGCTCTTACAGACGAAGGATATGACCGTATCATCCATAGGGATGGCCATGGCCTTAGCCTCAACCCACTTAGAAAATTAGTCGACGACCACTAGAATGAACCGCTTCTGGGTCGGGGCTAGCGGGAAGGGACCAACGGAGTCCATGCCCCATTTTGCCAAGGGGATGGGTGACATTATAAATATTAGCTTTCCAGGAAGCAAGTGGTGTAGGGTAGCAAACCTTTGGCACTTGTCGCACTTACGCACGAAGTCTTTGCAATGTTGCTTCATTTGGGGCTAGAAGTAGCCCGCCTGGATTAGTCAAGCCAGAAGTGCCTTATACCCTTCATGGTTCTTGCAAACGCCTCCGTGAGCTTCTTGGAGGGCTTGGGTTACCTCTTCTTGAGTCAGGCAGCGCAATAGGGGGTGGAGTACCCCCGCTTATATAGCTACCCTTCTATCAAAGTGTACCTTGAGGCTTTAAGGCGGAAGGCCCTGGGCCGAGGTTCCCTCGGGCGTAGCTTGCCAGAGTTTAGATAAGTAACAATAGGTGTCATCCAAGAGGTGGACTGCTCTATCGCGAACGTTCTGGGAGCGAGGATAGTTAGCTTCCTCAGAGTCTGAAGGCAGATGTCCTCTTCCTATCCCTGAGGGATGACAGCAGCGAGTTTGGCTAACGCGTCTACCAGGGGATTGTCTGCTCGAGGCACCTGCCTGATGGAGACAATCTTGAAATCTACCAGCTCCTCTTTTACCTTGTCAGCATACAATATCATGTTCGGATCCTGAGCTTGGTATTCACCATTTATTTAGTTGGCGACTAGCTGAGAGTCCATGTAAACCTCTAGTGAGGTGATTCCCATGGATTTTTCCACTCGGATGCCTGTTGTCATGGCCTTGTACTCTTCCTAGTTATTGGATGTAGGGAAGTCTAATTTTATGTCGTACTTATAAGTGGTGCTGTTTGGGGTGGTTAGAGCTATCCCAGTCCCAAACCTAGCTGTCATAGATGAGCCATCGACATATAGCTGCTAGGGGAGTGTGAGGGAGGCATTGGGATCCGTGAATTCGACCACGAAATCCACCAGGACTCGTGCTTTGATTGCATTCCTTAGATGATACTTTACATCAAATTCGACCAACTCCATATCCCATTTGATCTGTCGTGCTGACTTCATGGCCTTGTATAGCATTTGCCGAAGGGGGTGGTTTGACAAGACCATTATCGTGTAGGCTTGGAAGTATGGGTGAAACTTTCGGGTTACGATAACGAGAGCTAGCCCCAACTTTTCAATGACCATGTACTTAGCTTCCGGGCTTTGATAGGTCTTGCTGACGAAGTACACGGGTCGCTGAATTCCTCCCCAATCGCCGACTAGAATGGCATTGCCGGCGGATACAGAGGTGGCTAAATATAGCAAAGGAACTTCCCTAGGATGAGGGGATTTTAGAACAAGGGGATCGAAGTGCATCCTTGACTTCCTCTAAGGACTTCTAGCAGTGAGGAGTCCAGTGGGCGACACTATAGCCTTTTCCCTTCTTTATGCACTCGAAGAAGGGAAGACATTTGTCAAAGGATTGAGACAAGAATCATCCGAATGAGGTGATCTTGCTGACTAAGGACTGCACCCTTTTAGTGTGCCTAGCAAATGCAGGTCTTTAATCGCCTGGATCTTGTTCGAGTTTGCTTCAATTCTCCAGTTGGAGACCAAGAACCCTAGAAACTTGCTGGCTAAAACCCCAAAAGTACACTTGTCAAGGTTCAGCCGAAGGCGGGTGTTCCTTAGAATCTAGAACACTTTTACCAAATACTTTAGGTGTTGTGGGAAGTTTAACCCCTTCACAAACATATCATCAATATAGACTTCAAATAATTTTCCTATTATTTTTGTAAAAATCATATTTACAAGGCGCTGGTACGTTGCCCAAGCATTTTGCAATTCGAAAGGCATGACTCTTTATTGAAGTAGGCCCCTATTAGTGATGGAGGTGTGAGGCCTACCCACTGGGGCAAGACTGATCTAGTGGTACCTGCTGTAGGTGTCTAGGAAAGACTTGTGGGATTGTCCGCTACAGGAGTTCACCAGGGAATCCACCCTTGGTAGGGGGAACTCATCTTTTTGGGCAGGCCTCGTTGAGGTTGGTGAAGTCGATGCACATGCGCCACCAACTGTTGGCCTTCTTCACCATTACGACATTTGAGAGTCAAGCTGGGTACAGTGATTTCTCAATGAAGCCTACTTCCAGGAGCTTCTAGACTTTAGCCTTGGCTGCCTACCACAGTTTGGCCAACTTATGCCTGCGCGCCTGCATGACTACGCAAGTACCCGCCTGGATATTTAGTTGATGTTGAATCAGGGATGGGTCTACCCCAGGCAAGTCGTTGGCGGACCAAGCGAAAACGTCAGTGTTGGCCCGGAGCAGGAGTAGCAACTCCTGTACTTTGGAGGGCGCAAAGTTTGCTCTGACCTAGACAAGCTTAGCAGCGTCGTCGGGATACATTTCTATAGCCATGGCTAAGGAGCCTAGCTATAGTCCCGAAGTTGCCGGCTGATCAGCTGGGATTGCCTCCCGCTAGATCTCCTGGACTTGGTTTCTTTTCTTTCCCCATTTTTGTGACTTGGGGGTCTTCAATTCCAGGGACCGCTCTAACTCGATTCTAAGGAGCTCACGCTCAGTCGATTGGTCCCCGTGCACTATTCCCACTCCGTGTGAAGACTAGAAAAGCATAAATTGGAAGTATAATGAGGGGATCAGCCGGAAGGCATGAGTGGTGGGAAGGATGAGGATGTCATCAAATGCTACCATCAACCTGGCCACTACGAACGTGACCATCCAATTAAGGTGTCTGTCCCATTCGCAAATGGACAAGGGGAGGCTAATCTCTCCTTTCGGCATCACCTTATGATTGTCGAATCCTACAACCAGGTGAACCGAAGAGGAGAGATGCTCCTCCGTGTTGTATGGCAAATTAGGAGTTTTAGGATGCATTCGTTGTAGTGCACTCCTAAATCGCACAACAAACACTTAAATTTATAAACTCATAATCTAATTGGAGTCCAAGGTCGTTCGCAGGAAGCAAATGTGGAATTCACGCATTAATATTCATTCAGAATAAATAAGCACAATAAATTAAGCACAATAAAAGATATGTAATGAATACAACTTGTCAGACCTCCTACGTCAATGGAGGGCTTGAACCAAGGGTGCTAGCAATCGCATAATGGGCACATGTATTGATTACCAAGTTCTACCGCAATGGTTTTACGTCTTGAGGAAGGATGAAACTCCCAACTATGCATTAGAACTTGCAAGATTACAAGGTTCTATAATTTCTCTGTTTCTCTCTCGAGTTGCTCCAGGCAGGGCTTCGAGGGCCTCCTTCTGCTATTTATAGTGTTGAAGTTGGGCCTCCAACGAGATCTTTTAAGCGGATACGTCACCTGACAAGGTATGTGCCTCTGTTAGGTTATTAATTGCGGCAGCCATGTCAGCATTTATTGAGGGCGTGGCCCTATTGTGCTTTCGCCGTCCCTTTTAACGAATAGGATCCTTTGGGTCCGACTATATCTGGGTTTTCTTATGTGCAGGTGGGTTGGGTTCTCAAATCCGTCTACGCAAAAGACTCTTCTTGGATGTAGGCAGGTTGGATCCCTTGGGTCCGGCTATATCTGGGTTTTCTTATGTGCAGGTGGGTTGGGTTACCAAATCCGTCTACGCAAAAGACTCTTCTTGGATGTAGGCAGGTTGGATCCCCGAGACCTCCTGTTACGAACATGGGCATCAGACGTAGTTAAGACATCTGGGAAGTGTCCCAAAGGTCTGGCCAGACGTTTGGAACCCTTCCTAGATGTCTGGTATTAAATTTTTTCGGTGTACGGGTTCGCATCTGCGAGCCTGCGCGTGCAGACTGAACCCGCCGCCTTCGTTCTTCGCTTTTCTCTCCCTCCTTGCAGACGACACCGTTTCTTTCTCTCTCTCCCCACGCTGCCTTCAAATACCCCTGCCCACTCCCTCACCCACACTCCACCGCCTTCTTCTCCTTCTCCCTGCCAGCGAGAGCGCGAGCGAGTGAGCGAGTGCGGCAGCAGTGGCTGCTGCGAGCGTGCGGGAAGGAGGAGTGTTGCGAGAGGAAGAAGAAAGCTCGACCACGAAGGTGCGAGCTTGCCGGGGCAGCTAGAGCCGGCCGGCGGGAGAGCAACGAGCGTGGGGTGGCGCGAAGGAGCTGCTGCAGCTCGGGCAGCAGGTGGACCCGACGCGGCGCGGCCGTGCGTAGCGGGCGGAGAGCGAAAAGGGTCCTGATTCTAGGAAAATTTCCCAGAATCAGACGTCTGGACTTACTTCCAGACAACGCCGAAGACGTCTGGAGGAAGGTCCAGACGTCTGACAGGTACAATATTTTCCTACCTTCTCCTTTTTGCGTGTGTACGGCCATGCAGCCGTCCGCCACGTTCTTCTGCGCCTCTTCGTGATGAGAGCGGGTGTGTGTGTGCGCAGGTTCTGTTTAGGAGGGCGCGAGGGCTCGCCATCCCACACGGATCAGACGTCTGGCCACAGTACCAGACGACGGAGAGGACCTCCAGACGTCCAGGGTGACAACCGGACGTCTGGGAACTAGGACCAGACGATCCAGCGGGCTTCTGGACGTCTGAAGGACTACGCAGACTGAGGTATGACCTGATCGACCTTTTAAGACGTCTGGAAGAAGTTCCAGACGTCTGATTTTGGGTAGACTCGTCGTTTTTGACCCGTTTAGAGTCCGTTCGGAGTCTGTTTTCCGTGTTTCAAGTTTCGTTCTTTCCAAATTTATTTCCTCTACCTGTTTACAGTAATTGTATACTGTTCTGAGAAACTCCTTGTGATTGATCCTTGTGTTAGGACCCCGTTCCGTTGCGGCTGTGGGGGTTGCGGAGGCACGCAGGATTGCCGACCACGCCCCCAATACTCCCGATTTCACGGGTAGAGTGGCCCTTTAAATTATTTAACAAAATTTGTACAATTATGAAACAATTAATAGAGTCTAGGGCATTGCATGAACCCTAAGACTGAGAAATTAGATTGAATGATAGATTCTAGGGTATTGCATGAATCTTAGGACTGGAAAACTAGATTGAATGATAGATCTTAGGGTACGGCATGAATCCTAGGACTAGAAAACTAGTTGAATATATAAACATTGCAGTCTTGGAAAAGTGGAAAGGAAATAATAACTGCCTGTAAATTGGTTAACAGTTGCCTGTTATGAATGAATAAATACGGTTGAGAACATGGGTTATATGAATATAAAGTTGGAACGGTGAAACCTAAATTGGCTGAGTTAAAAGAGCATGAACCCTACGGGGAATTAGGAGTAGAACTCCTGGAAACGGAATGGAATAGAATTGGGAAAGTAAGCTGGCCCTTGAGTACGGAGTACCAAGGAGAGCACCCGTCCCCCTATTTAGTGCAGAGCGGAGCTAGTCGCCCCAGGGACCCGGGGTTAGGTCTGGCCACTTTGTACCGACTTTTGGCCCTCGTGTACACAGTACCGAGGAGAGCTACTAGTGTAGGGAGATGTTACGAACGCACTCCAAGACATTTTTTTAAGACGTCTGGGAGGTGTCCCAAACGTCTGGAACCACTTCCAGACATCTGGGATCTATTTTCAGTGGCATGCGGGACTGCGTCTGCGCGCAGGCGCGCGCAGACCCGCAACCGCCTTCCTCTCTCTCTTTTTCCCTCTCTCCTGCGACCGCAGGCGCAGCGCTGCCCCTCTCGCTCTCTCTCTCTCTCCCCGCGCGGCTTTAAAAAGCCTCGCCCTCTCCCTCACTCTCATCACCTCCGCCCCCTTCCTCTTCTCCTTCCAGCCGGTGCGCGAGTGCGAGTGAGCGGCGACAGCGACAGCCGCGGTGAGCGTGGGAGGAGGCGCTCGGTCGTGAGGGCAAGCTTACCGGGGCTGCTAGGGCTGGCCGGCGGGGGGAGCAGCAGACGCGGAGTGACGCGGGAGGCCTGCTGCAGCTCGAGCAGTAGGCGGACGAGACGCGGCGCGGCCGTGCGTCGCGAGCAGAGGGCGAGTAGCGTCCTGATTCTGGAAATTTTTGCAGAATCAGACGTCTGGGATTCCAACCAGACGACGGGGAGGACATCTGGAGGACTGTCCAGACGTCTGAAAGGTGAGTTATTTTCGTCCTTCTTCCTTTTCTTCGGCCGTCCGTACTGAGAGAGAGAAATGGGTACGCGCAGGTTCTGGATTCGCCATCCAACGCGAATCAAACGTCTAGCTGCAGTGCCAGATGACTGGAGGGACTTCCAGATGTCCGGGGTGACCGTAAGACGTCTGGGAACTAGACCAGACGCCCCCGCAGGCTTCTGGACGTCTGAGAGGCCACGCAGGACAAGGTACCGTCTGATTTTGCACTGTTTCGTTGTTTTCGACCCGTTTAGGGCACGTTCGGAGTCCCTTTTCCGCATTTCGAGTTGCGTGCTTTTCGGAATTAAATCCTCTACCCGTCTATAGTAGTTGTATACTGTTTTGAGAAAATCCTTGTGTTTGATCCTTGTGATAGGACCCCGTTCCGTTTCAGTCTCAAGGGTTGCGGAGGTATGCGGGATTCCCGACCACGCCCCCAGTACGCCTGTTGTAACCGGTAGAGTGGCTTTTAAATTTATTAGTATAATCTGTTAAATTATGGAACCATAAATAGAACCTAGGACATTGCATGAATCCTAGGAATGAGAAATAGATTGAATGATAGATCCTAGGTGTTGCATGAATCCTAGGGCTGGAAAACTAGATTGTATGATAGATCCTAGGATATGGCATGAATCCTAGGACGGGGAAAACTAGTGGAATATATGAATGCTGCAGTCTTGGAAAAATGGAAAGGAACGAATAGCTGCCTGTAATTTGATTTAACAGCTGCCTGTTATGAATAAATAAACGTGATTGAGAACATGGATTGTAAGAACGTGAAACTGGAAAGTGAAACCTAGATGTTCTGAGTTAAAAGAGTTGGAACCCTACGGGGAATTAGGAGTGGAACTCCTGGAAAGAGAAAGGAATGGAACTGAGAAAGAAAGACGTGGTAGTGTGCTGTCTCTTGGGTACGTAGTACTAAGGGAAGTACCTGTACCTGTTTAGTGCAGAGCGGAGCCAGCCGCCCCAGGGACCCGAGGTTAGGACTGGCCACTTTGTACCGACTTGCTGGCCCTCGTGTACGTAGTACCGAGGAGAGCAACTAGTGTAGGGAGGTACTAGCTACCCCACGGGCCCCGGGGTTCTGCTAGCCTCCTACACCAACTTGTTAGGCCCGCTGGGGCAAACCAGGGTAGTCAGGCGAGGGTGCGCGGACTGTGGAGGGGCAAGCCCCTATTTGGTTACTGTGGAGGGGTTGGACCCCTGAGAGGGCTCTGCCCTGTACTGGTTCCGTACTGTGCTTTGGGCGCACCCGTTAACGGAAACGACTGACCGCGTGCCAGTGCGGGTTAGCTACCTGTGCGTTTATCGCACGTGCCATAGTCACCGTTACGCCTGTCCGTGACCTTGGGCTGGTTGACTGAGAGTAGGATCACCACGGGGGACTCTCCCGGCCAGGAGAGCACCACGTGCTACTTCTACTGTTCGGAAAAAACTGCAATCAAGATCGTTCCCACGAGGAACATTTGAGATCAGGTGAAGGATCTGAGAAATAAATGAAATCGTGAGACAATTGAAAGATGTAAATAAAGAAAGTAACAGAACATAACAACTACTGTACACTCTACTATTTCTTTTGTTTTAGTTGCCACTCTACTCAGCGTTTTGCTAACGTGTTACACTTGTTACCTTTCAGGACCAGGTGTTAAGAAGCCAGGGTCAGCGACTGCAGAGGACGCTGGGCCGAGTAGGGTCCAGTAGAGTTACCACTGTTCTCTTGTACCTCTTTTTGTTCCACTGTAGTGAGTAGTTCTTGTTACCGATGTACTTTTCTTTACCTGCAGTTCATATTATGTTATGAATGTTATTCTACTGTTGTGGTGGTATATACTGTAGTGGTTTCTTTCCTTACTGATGTATTTTCTTACTGTCAGTTATATTCATGCTGAATGTGGTTTATTTTACTGCTCTTTTGGTTACTTCCTTGTTGGACGACTAGGTCTTGGGATTAGTCGAGTCGGTCCGATTCTCGTGTCTCGTAGGGACTCGGGAATCGGGTCGTTACAGGAGAGCACTAGCTACCCCACAGGCCCGGGGGTTCTGCTAGCCCTCCTACACCGACTTGTTAGGCCCACTGGATAAACCACGGTAGATAAGCGAAGGTGCGCAGACTGCGGAGGGGCAAGACCCCTATTTGGTTAGTGTGGAGGGGCTAAACCCCTGTTACTGAGAGGGCTCTGCTCTATACTGGTTCCGTGCTGTGCTTTGGGTGCACCCGTTAACGAAAACGACTGACTGCGTGCCAGTGTGGGGTAGCTACCCGTGCGTTTATCGTGCGTGCCGTAGTCACCATTACGTCTGTCAGCGACCTTGGGGTGGTTGACTGAGGGTAGGACCACCACGGGGGACTCTCCCGACCAGGAGAGCACCACGTGTTACTTCTACTTTTCGGAAAAGACTGCAATCAAGATCGTTCCAACGAGGAACATTCAAGATCAAGAGAAGGATCTGAGAAATAAATCAACAGTGAATAAATGAAAATATATAAATAAAGAAAGTAAAAGTATAACAGCTACTGTACACTCTACTGCTTCTTTTAGCTTTTAGTTGCCACTCTACCCAGCGTTTCGCTGACGTGTCACCCTTGTTACCTTTTCAGGACCAGGTGTTGAGCAGCCAGAGTCAGCGGCTGCAGAGGACGCTGGGCCTAGTAGAGCCCAGTAGTGTTACCTGTAGTACCTTCTGTACTTTTCTTTCCGCTGTAGTGAGTAGTTTTCTGTTACTCCCTGTACTCTCTTTATTGTAAGCTTCATGTTATGTACATGTTTATTTCTCCTCTGTTGTGGTGGTATATACTGTAGTATTTCCTTTCCTTACTGCTGTATTTTGTTACTGCTAGTTATATACATGGTGAATGTGGTTTATTTTACTGCTCTTTTGGTTACTTTCTCGTTGGACGACTGGGTCTTGGGATCAGTCAGGTCGGTCCGATTCTCGTGTCTCGTAGGGATTCGGGAAATCAGATCGTTACACCTCCTATATCCAAGTCTTTCTAAGCCGAATCCTTCTTTTCAAGCCTTTCGCAGAGTTTCAGGTTCGAGAGAATTTCTTGCCCCTCATCATATGCCCCTTACTCTCAAGCTAGCGAATGTTTGCTGAGAGAGTAACTTTTAAAGTAGAAACTCTGCGATAGGTAATGCCCCTAAATGTTGCCTCAGTTATATATTTAAGTAGGGGAGCATTTGCTATGCAGCAGGGTTTTAAGGGCAAATGCCTGTGGTTGTACTAACCTTAAGAGGTGGTATGAGGCACATGAGCCTGCTATATCGCCGGCCTTAAGAGGCTGCATGAGACACGTCCGATTGCTTGTTTACTAGCCTTAAGAGTCGGTATGAGGTGTGTCCGCTTGTTCCACTTCCACAAATAATGGCCAGTTACACTGAGATTGGTATTTTACCTTGTTATTTGAGAAGGCTAATATTAATTGTCGTCATGATGAGATGAAAGCCTCAGGTATCGTGCATGTCATTGACGTGACTACCCTTTCTGCAGCAGTGGATATGCACGCAAGGGTATTAAATGTCCTCAATGATGGCCGAGGTTTTCTTCACGCTTAGCGCTATATTTGGAATCCGCGTCGGATACAGCGAGATTTGATTTTTTTTTAAAGTTATGCCACGCAAGGGGGGAACCGTCCTTCGTGGGGGTTATATATAGGGGTGGTGGGTCATGGTTAATGGCCTACCTACCTCAGAGAGCACTTGCGCAGGGAGCTTTTACTCTTGGCAAAGTGCTGTGATGAGGCGTCCTTTGTCGGAGCATCATTGTGTCGAGGTCTCTTAAAGGAAGGGCTACCATGTCGGGTTTTACGAGCAAAGGTAAGTCCATTGCGTCTTCCTCTGGACTCTCTGCCGAGACTAAGGCTTTATACAATTTTTCGTAGGACTTCTGTAATCAGTCTGCAATTTTGTTGTTCTTGGGGGGATACAGACTCGATGGATGGGTGGAGTGTCATTTCAGGCTTGTGGGTTCGAAACCCATCTTTGTTCAAACAGGACCAAGGACATGTTTATTATCTGTAAATATGCCATAGAGCATGGCTTACGGGTGCCTTTGAACCCTTTTTTGTCTTTCTTCCTTTCCTTCTATAACCTCGCGCCTTCCCAACTCAGCCTTAATTGCTGGCTGGTGTTGAATGCCTTTATCTCTCTCTGCCTTCCTTTGGGGATTGCCCCCCTCCTCATTTTGTTTCACCTTCTTTTTGGGCTAATGCCCCTGAAGGTGAAGCAAGCCTCCGTTAGGCACTTACACGCTGTACAACCAACAAACCAGATACCGGATAGTGGATCTCCTTAATAGTTTGAAGGGACAAGATCACCATTTCTTTTTCCTTTCCAATATCGAAGAGCTTGTTGTCCCTTACACTTGGCAAGGTCCGCCTGAGAGGGACCAACCGCCCCGATCCGAGGAGATTGACCCGTTTATGCGGGTGGACGCAGAAAATTTAGTTAAGTTTGGTTCGATTGCTCGGTCAGACCTCAAGTGGAAGGATGTCCAGGAAGAGTTGCCATGGGTGGTAGACTCGTTGCCTACACCATGTAAGTGGAGGGGGGTAAATATCTTTCGTGTCGCATATTGTACCTGTCAATTTTTTATTAATCTAGTATTTTGGTTCTTTTGGCTACAGCTTTTGAGCAGTTCGCTCAACCGATTGTGCCCAAGCGTCGAAGTGGTAGCTCGGCTCGCCGTGGGTCACGACAAGGCAAGGAGGAGCCCGTGGAGCAAGGAGAGGGGGGTCAGCCTACTTATTAGAAGGGACTGTAGTGGAAGGAGGAGGAGGCCCTTGAGGATGTTGCGGAGGACCTAGAGGTCCCCTTGAGGCAAGCCAAGAAGGATCCTCGCGTGGAGCTTCCGCGGGAAGAGTCGGCGATGTCCTCACCGCGGAGCCCTGATGAGGCTGAGGGGGAAGGTGCGCCTTTTGCCCCCTGGAGCCATCCAGGTCGCCTAAGGTAATTACCCTGATTGACTCTCCTTTAGAGGCACCCCTAGAGGTGGCTTGTAAAGGGGGTACTACCGGCTTTTTGGTTTCCTTGAGTGCCCCGGGAGCATTCGCCCTGCGAACACAACAGGCGGGTATTGTTGGCAACATTATTTGGCAGTCGTACTACCGGCGTAGCTCTACAAACGCACGGGTTTTGGTGGATCCCTCCAGACTGGGGGCTCGGGGATAACCGATCGCACCGTCGAGTCCATTGCTAGATCCATACTAGAGGGCACCCCCAGTGAGCCCAGACCTGGGCATGCGGTGTCTGTGTTGGTGCTAGAGCACCACGATCATTTGTTTTGATGATAACAAAACACGCGTCATTTAACATTTGCACTTAGAGTCTTAGATTTCAGGACAATTGCAAATGGAGACGTGAATAGACAAAGTTCGAGCTCGCATCTAGGATGAATTGGAGGAGCTTAATGGAAAACAGAGGAAATTCGCAAGGAACGATAGATTGAAGAAGGAAGGAGATGAAGAATAGGATAGATTTCCTCCTCTTGTACTCTTTGTAGTTTTCGTTTCTTTTGATGCTCCTTATTTTTGTTACTTAGATTCATTTTAAAGAGCCTCAAAGTACCCTAACAGTAGTCCTAGGAACACCGGCACAACCCTAGGATACTTAGGTTTTCTGTAGAGAACTTAGAAAACCAATATAGGGTTCAAACAGCATTTCCAGATTTCTAATTCCAAAATCAGACGTTTGATAATGTGTTTTAAGACGTCTGACTGTTGATTCAGACGTCTGATAACAATTAGCCTGGACGTAGAAGCTCTGTCTGATGAAAATCAGACGTCCAGACCTTATACCAAACGTCTTAGAAGACGTCCGATGACTTTGCCAGACGTCCAATTAGTGGACCGTTGGCTGGCTTAGCAAACACTCAAGGATATAATCGTTAAAGCCTTATCAGACGTCCTTAGGCCTTTCCAGACGCCTGATAGATGACTGTTTTGCCCCGGCTGACCCAAAATCTCTTCTCAGAGATTTCCTAGCCGTTGCACTCTCTTGGAAATCCATTCCCACGAAAAAGTAGGTTTCCAGACGTCCTGTATGTCGTCTGATGGACTTGCGCTAGAACCCAGTTTAGATCTGATTCAAGACAAGAAGAAACTCGCATAAAATCAGACGTCTGACCTTATTTTCAGACATCTTAAACTGGCTTCCCAGACGTCTGATGCCAGGATCAGACGTCTGATAAGCCTGTCAGTGCAATCATTGTTCCTGATTTCGGCCTGATTCTCTTGGGCTTTGCACCCCAACGGCTATGGGATCTTTCCTAAGCCTTCCTAAGGCCTCTATAAATAGAGAGGAACCTCTTGCACATTAAGACACACCAAGTAATACATTTTCACACCATTTTGTGTCTCTTGATCCTAAGAAGCAAGCTCTTGCTCTCCAAGCTCCAGTTCTTCATCTAGAGAGCATCAAGCATTTGCGCACCCGCTCTCCCGCCGTAGTTCACGAGAGCGACATTGCATCGTCGCGTAGCTCACGCACCCACGTCATCGATCCGACGCACTCCTTGCAAAGGGAGGTTTCTTAATTCCTATAGAAGCTAGGTTTAAATCTTAGTTGGCTCTACAGGATTGTTGTCATTTATCTTTATTATTTGGTTGGGTATTCGCTTTGCGAATTCCCGTCTCCTTCGTGGGACAAAATCCTTCTTGTGAAGAGAAGGGGTTGAGGAACGCTACCCTCGCACTTGTAGCGTGGTTGTAATTGAGGTTGAATCACCCTCGTTTAAGTGATTCGTTTAGTGGATTTGATCAACTTGGTTGATCGGAAAATCCTAACTCGAGAGGGTTAGGTGGTGGTTTTCACCCGGTTTGGGTTTTCACCTAAAAATAATTGTGTACCTTGTGTTTGTCTATTTTGTGAGATTGCTTTACATTATATTCCGCATTTTTTACGTCACGCTGATCTCACCCCCTCCGAGTAGGGAAACCTCAGTCTGTGCAACCGGGGGCGTCAAACAGTGCCCCCGACTTGGAAAGATAGTTGCTAAGGCACTTGAATGATGCCATGTCCTAGGCCACCTCTGGGCCTCGGGGTATGAATTATAACCACGTGTTCTTCTACTACATTTACGTGGTAAGCCCGTAGGGCCTATTTTTCATTGATCGACTTTTTCTTGGCCAGCACTATTTATATTCTGACATGCTCGTGGTTTGCAGGCGAAGACACTTGCATCGTCGTTCATTTTGCATGAGGACGTTCCTTCAGTCCTCCCTAGCCCGGCCAGTCAAGCTGACGCAACAGACTTGGCTGCCCAAAGGGCCGTGATGACCAAAGTAGAGCATCGACAGTTGCTTCGCCGAGTGGCGGAGGCCGTTGCCATCCAAGAGAAGGCAGAGCAGGCGACGGAGGGGACCAAGAAAAAGCTCTGTTCCCTCCAATAGGAGGCCAACAATGTGGGCCAGCTGGAGGTGGAGCTGAAGAAGGCCTGTTCCACTCTGTGGTGGGCCTCTTGTGCTGGCGAGGAGCTATAAGAGAGGCTCATGAGGGGCATAGTGCCCATCTGGAGTCCCTGGGGGACCTGTCTGAGAGCTTCTTAGCCTCTTGCACAAGCATCTTTTCCTTGAAGGAGGAGGTATAGGTGCTTAAAGCTGAGCACTCCTTGTCTATGGAGGGGTATGAGCAGGCTTTTGAGGAGGAGTGCATCCACCTGAGCGCCTCGATTGATAGACTTACTTCTATGCGGGCAAGTCTAGAGAAAGCAGAGGAAAACACGGAGGAATTGAGGGCCGACCTTGACAAGGCCCAGCAGCTCGTGGCGGAGAGGGGTCGGTGAGTGGTGGAATTGGAGGAGGCAGAGGAGCTAGAGCTAAACACAGAGATGGTAATGACATTTTATGCTATACATCCAGGAGGAAGTTTCGTAGGAGATCAGAAAGCAAGCGCTGGCTACCGTGCAGACCCTTATTAAGGGGAAGCATGGTTCTGCTGAAGAGTTGTGCGACTGGTCCATTAGCCAATTGGTGTCAGAATACGACCGCCTCAAATCGGCCGGTCTTATTACCGACAACAAGCCCACAAAACCGCCTGCACATCGGTCTGCTGAGGAGGAGTTGGCCTAGCCGGCTACCAAGGAGGTAGTCCAACTGGTTCCCAAAGAGGTATCCCAGCTGGAGGCCACCGATTCGTCTGCAGGGGTTATCAGCCCACTCCACCTTTTGCCTTTGGGCAGTGGGGATATGTTTGAGCCATGGGTGCAGAGCTCCTCAGCCTCCCACCAGTGTTATCCTTGTTTTATTTTATTTTATTTTTACAAAAAGAGATGTAATAGGTGGACCTCCTTTTTTGAATGAAAAAAATCTCTTTTTTATTGCTCATGGGCATTCATATATGATACATTTGTAAGTTGTTCGCGTGCCAGGTGCGGGGGATGTTTTTACCACCTAGGGTTTGTAATTTGTAGAAGTCCCTTAAACTATCTTTACGAATCTTGTAAAACCCCTTCCATGATGGGTCTAGCTTTTCACCCGACTAGCTCGACATGGAGACTTCACACTTACGTAGGACTAGGTCTTCTTGAGAGAATGTCCGTTTATAAATGTGCTTATTGTAGGAGGCGGCTATGGCCTCTTTATGCTTGAGTGTCGTCTCCTATGTCTTATCCCTCAGCTCGTCGATGAGGTCTAAAGATAGGCAGACTTGATCATCATTGGTGTCCGATTCATGAAGTTGCATTCTGTAGGTGGGGAGGGTTGTTTCAATGGACAACCGGGCTTCTATGCTATATGCCAGGCTGAATGGTGTATGGCTTGTGGAAGTCCTATAGCAAGTCCTGTATCCCAAAATAACGTCTAGAGGCTCGTCCACCCATCTTCCTTTAGCTGAATCAGCTGGCATTTAAGCGCTGAGATGATGGTGCGGTTGGTCACTTCAGCCTGTCCATTCGCCTGGGGATTACCCACAGACATGAAGCACAGGTGGATGTTCCAGCTGGCGCAAAATTCCTTGAATTTTTTGCAGGTGAATTGGGTTTTGTTGTCCATGACTATGTAGTAGGGTATCTCGTACCAAGCTATAATGCTCTTACAAACGAAGGATATGACCATATCATCCGTAGGGATGGCCATGGCCTTAGCCTCAACCCACTTAGAAAATTAGTCGACGACCACTAGAATGAACCGCTTCTGGGTCGGGGCTAGCGGGAAGGGACCAACGGAGTCCATGCCCCATTTTGCCAAGGGGATGGGTGACATTATAGATATTAGCTTTCCAGGCAGCAAGTGGTGTAGGGTAGCAAACCTTTGGCACTTGTCGCACTTACGCATGAAGTCTTTGCAATTTTGCTTCATTTGGGGCTAGAAGTAGCCCGCCTGGATTAGTCAAGCCAGAAGTGCCTTATACCCTTCATGGTTCTTGCAAACGCCTCCGTGAGCTTCTTGGAGGGCTTGGGTTACCTCTTCTTGAGTCAGGCAGTGCAGTAGGGGGTGGAGTACCCCCGCTTATATAGCTACCCTTCTATCAAAGTGTACCTTGAGGCTTTAAGGCGGAAGGCCCTGGGCCGAGGTTCCCTCGGGGGTAGCTTGCCAGAGTTTAGATAAGTAACAATAGGTGTCATCCAAGAGGTGGACTGCTCTATCGCGAACGTTCTGGGAGCGAGGATAGTTAGCTTCCTCAGAGTCTGAAGGCAGATGTCCTCTTCCTATCCTTGAGGGATGACAGCAGCGAGTTTGGCTAACGCGTCTACCAGGGGATTGTCCGCTCGAGGCACCTGCCTGATGGAGACAATCTTGAAATCTACCAGCTCCTCTTTTACCTTGTCAGCATACAATATCATGTTCGGATCCTGAGCTTGGTATTCACCATTTATTTAGTTGGCGACTAGCTGAGAGTCCATGTAAACCTCTAGTGAGGTGATTCCCATGGATTTTTCCACTCGGATGCCTGTTGTCATGGCCTTGTACTCTTCCTAGTTATTGGACGTAGGGAAGTCTAATTTTATGTCGTACTTATAAGTGGTGCTGTTTGGGGTGGTTAGAGCTATCCCAGCCCCAAACCTGGCTGTCATAGACGAGCCATCGACATATAGCTGCTAGGGGAGTGTGAGGGAGGCATTGGGATCCGTGAATTGGACCACGGAATCCACCAGGACTCGTGCTTTGATTGCCTTCCTTAGATGATACTTTACATCAAATTCAACCAACTCCATATCCCATTTGATCTGTCGTGCTGACTTCATGGCCTTGTATAGCATTTGCCGAAGGGGGTGGTTTGACAAGACCATTATCGTGTAGGCTTGGAAGTATGGGCGAAACTTTCGGGTTACGGTAACGAGAGCTAGCCCCAACTTTTCAATGACCATGTACTTAGCTTCCGGGCTTTGATAGGTCTTGCTGACGAAGTACATGGGTCGCTGAATTCCTCCCCAATCGCCGACTAGAATGGCATTGCCGACGGATACAGAGGTGGCTAAATATAGCAAAGGAACTTCCCTAGGATGAGGGGATGTTAGAACAAGGGGATCGAAGTGCATCCTTGACTTCCTCTAAGGACTTCTAGCAGTGAGGAGTCCAGTGGGCGGCACTATAGCCTTTGCCCTTCTTTATGCACTCGAAGAAGGGAAGACATTTGTCAGAGGATTGAGACAAGAATCGTCCTAATGAGGTGATCTTGCTGACCAAGGACTGCACCCTTTTAGTGTGCCTAGCAAATGCAGGTCTTTAATCGCCTGAACACTTTTACCAAATACTTTAGGTGTTGTGGGAAGTTTAACCCCTTCACAAGCATATCATCAATATAGACTTCAAATAATTTTCCTATTATTTTTGTAAAAATCATATTTACAAGGTGCTGGTACGTTACCCAAGCATTTTTCAATTCGAAAGGCATGACTCTTTATTGAAGTAGGCCCCTATCAGTGATGGAGGTGTGAGGCCTACCCACTGGGGTAAGACTGATCTAGTGGTACCTGCTGTAGGTGTCTAGGAAAGACTTGTGGGATTGTCCGCTACAGGAGTTCACCAGGGAATCCACCCTTGGTAGGGGGAACTCATCTTTTTGGCAGGCCTCGTTGAGGTTGGTGAAGTCGATGCACATGCGCCACCAACTGTTGGCCTTCTTCACCATTACGACGTTTGAGAGTCAAGCTGGGTACAGGGATTTCTCAATGAAGCCTACTTCCAGGAGCTTCTAGACTTTAGCCTTGGCTGCCTACCACTGTTTGGCCAACTTATGCCTGCGCGCCTGCATGACAACGCGAGTACCCACCTGGATATTTAGTTGATGTTGAATCAGGGATGGGTCTACCCCAGGCAAGTCGTTGGCGGACCAAGCGAAAACGTCAGTGTTGGCCTGGAGCAGGAGTAGCAACTCCTGTACCTTGGAGGGTGCAAAGTTTGCTCTGACCTAGACAAGCTTAGCAGCGTCGTCGGGATACATTTCTATAGCCATGGCTAAGGAGCCTAGCTATAGTCCCGAAGTTGCCGGCTGATCAGCTGGGATTGCCTCCCGCTAGATCTCCTGGACTTGGTTTCTTTTCTTTCCCCATTTTTGTGACTTGGGGGTCTTCAATTCCAGGGACCGCTCTAACTCGATTCTAAGGAGCTCACGCTCAGTCGACTGGTCCCCGTGCACTATTCCCACTCCGTGTGAAGACTAGAAAAGCATAAATTGGAAGTATAATGAGGGGATCAGCCAGAAGGCATGAGTGGTGGGGCGGATGAGGATGTCATCAAATGCTACCGTCAACCTGGCCACTACGAACGTGACCATCCAATTAAGGTGTCTGTCCCATTCGCAAATGGACAAGGGGAGGCTAATCTCTCCTTTCGGCATCACCTTATGATTGTCGAATCCTACAACCAGGTGAACCGAAGAGGAGAGATGCTCCTCCGTGTTGTATGGCAAATTAGGAGTTTTAGGATGCATTCGTTGTAGTGCACTCCAAAATCGCACAACAAACACTTAAATTTATAAACTCATAATCTAATTGGAGTCCGAGGTCGTTCGCAGGAAGCAAATGTGGAATTCACGCATTAATATTCATTCAGAATAAATAAGCACAATAAATTAAGCACAATAAAAGATATGTAATGAATACAACTTGTCAGATTAATAATCAAATGTAATCCAATGTATCTTAGAAAATGCAAGGTCAAAAAGAATAGCGAAAACCTAACAAGTGGTGATTTAGATCACCATTTAGATTCTAATTAAGCATATCTTATGTATTCAATTTATTCAAATAATCCAACAGTATCTTCAATCAATTCAACTTAGGTACTTAAATGTTTCAACCGTGCCTTTTAGAATCAACCTCTCAGATGACAGAACAAGGCATCAGACACCTTAATAGAAGCATAGCATCAACAGAGCACAAGGCTCTCATAAGAGCCTTCTCTTCTTCTTCAAGCCTTTCTTAAGACTAAGGCTTTTCTTCTCAGAGGCCAAGTGTTAGCCTCCTCTTCAGCACACAGAGGCAACTCAGAGGGTAAGTGTGAGCCTCTCTATCTTCAGCACGAGCCCAAGGCTAAGGGTTGCATAGCAAAACCCTCCCCCCTCCTCTCACAAATCTCTCATCTTCTCCTCTCTCAGATAATCGGGTATATATTCGGGTAAGGTAGGTAATCGGATGCTGAATAGTGGCCAGACCCACGTGCGTGGATCGCAGACGAGGCATGCTCGGGCGTGCGTGTGGAGGGACCCAACACCCCAGTGTCTTGAGTAAATAGTTGTAATCACATATTCTACTTATACCCAGTCGCGAGCACCTCAACCCACGATGTGGCACTAAAGTGAGGTGCTCCTCCTTCGCTCGATGCAGCCAAGGTTGTTCCCTTGATTGCAGTTGCTACCGATCCTCCCTCACTCAATTGAGGGTCTGGTCTTCATCATGGTGCCAAGCCGTGTTGATTGACAGTGGAGGCGAAGCCTACGGGTGACGGATGGCAACTGACAACGTTGGGGAAGATGACCGGCGACGGCAACGATGACCTGCAAGATAATACGGCCTAGGGCCCAATTAAATGGCTGGAAACATTTGCCGTGGTGTAGCGAAGTCAATGGTGGATGTGATTTGGTGTGAGATGCAGTGGAGTGACCGGAGCATGAAGGTGAGCAGAGCTCTGGCGAATGGAGTTAGGGAAGGAGGTGGCGGTGTTGAAGTACTGTTATGACCCGATTCCCGAATCCCTACAGGACACGAGAATCGGATCGACTCGACCGATCCCAAGACCCAGTCATCCAACGAGAAAGTAACCAAAAAATAGTAAAATAAACCACATTCACCATGTAAGCAACTAACAGTAACAAAAGTACAGCAGTAAAGAAAAAAACTACTACAATACATACCACCACAACAGTAGAGAATTAAAAACAGGTACAGAAATATGAGGTTTACAATAAAAGAGTACAAAGGTGTAACAGAATACTCACTACTACAGAAAAATGGGTACAACAAAAGAACAACTACTGGGCTCTACTAGGCCTAGCACCCTCCACAATCGTAGACTCTGGTTGCTCAACACCTGGTCCTGAAAAAGGTGACAAATATGACATGTCGGCGAAATGCTGAGTAGAGTGGCAACCAGCTAGCTAAGAAAAACAGTAAAGGTGGACAAGTAGCTGTTGTTCTTAATTTCTTTCTTTATTTCTCTATTTACTCTTTCTTGATTTATTTCTTAGGTCTTTCTCTTGATCTCGAATGTTCCTCGTGGGAACGATCTTGATTGCAGTCTTTTCCGAAAAGTAGAAGTAGCACGTGGTGCTCTCCTGGCCAGGAGAGTCCCCCGTGGTGGTCCTACCCTCAGTCAACCACCCCAAGGTCACTGACAGACGTAACGGTGACTACGGCACGAGCAATAAACGCACGGGTAGCTACCCCGCACTGGCACGCGGTCAGTCGTTTCCGTTAACGGGTGCGCCCAAAGCACAGCACGGAACTAGTATAGGGAAGAGCCCTCTCAGTAACAGGGGTCCAGCCCCTCCACAGTAACCAAACAGGGGTCTTACCCCTCCACAGTCCGTGCACCCTCGCTTGACTACCCTGGTTTGCCCAGTGGGCCTAACAAGTCGGTGTAGGACGGTTAGCTGAACCCCGGGTCCCGTGGGGTGGCTAGCTCCCTCCTTACACTAGTAGTTCTCCCTGTTACGGTGTACACGAGGGCCAAAAGTCAGTACAAAGTGGCCAGACCTAACTCCGAGTCCCTGGGGCGACTAGTTCCGCTCTGCACTAAACAGGGAAACAATCACTCTCTTTGGTACTCCGTACTCAAGGGCCAACTCACTTCCCAATCCACTTTTTCAGTTTCATTCTATTTATTTTCCAGGAGCTTTACTCCTAATTCCCCGTAGGGTTCATGCTCATATTTCTCAGGCCAAGCCATATTAGGTTTCATCATTTCAGTTTTATTCGCATATAGCACGTGTTTCCAACATTTAATCTTTCTTTTCCAATTTATATAGAAGCAGCTCGAATTTAGTTTCAAACAACAGGAATTACATATAGCAGTTACTAGCAACAATACTCTACATTTCATAGGCAGCTGTTATCCATTTACCGGCAATTATCATTATTCTATCTACTTATCCAAGACTGCAATTCAGGCATTCAAGACATTCATTTCAGTGTTTCTGTTCCTAGGATTCATGCCACACCTTAGGATCTATCATTCAATCTAGTTTTCAGGTCTTAGGATTCATGCCATACCCTAAGATCTATCATTCAATCTAGTTTTCAGGTCCTAGGATCTATCAATTATTTCAGAGATGTATTAATGTTTGTAATTAACTAAGGGGAGCCACTCTACCCGCAAAACTGGGAGTAATGGGGCGTGATCGGTAGGTCCATGTGCCTCCGCAACCCCCAAAGCTACAACAGAACGAGATCCTAACACAAGGATCAATCACAAGGAACCACTCAGAACAGGATAAAAGCATTTTAAACAAGTAGAGGAACTAATTCTGAGAAGAACGGAATCTTAAACGCGGAAATCGGACCTCGAACGGACCCTAAACAGGTCAAGAACAACTCTGACTCAAATCAGACATCTAGAATACCTTCCAGACGTCTTAAAAAGTGGTCCAGGTCATACTTCACTCTACGCTGCTCCTCAGACGTCCAGGGATCCTGCTGAACCGTCTAGACCTAGTTCCAGACGTCCGACCACCTCTACGGACGTCTGGAGATGCTCTCCGCCGTCTGGTGCCTTGCCCAGACGTCTGAACTGCATGGGAGGGTGTGTCCCCGCGCCTTCCTGAAACGAATCCTGCATGCGCGATGAAAACTTCCTCAACACGACGCGTCTCAGAACCTCGACGGAACGGTCTGCATGGCCATATCCGCAAAAGGAGGTACAGGAGGAAATACGTACCTCACAGTCGTCTGGAGCTCCCTCCAGATGTCGCCTACGTCATCTGGATGTAGGTCCAAACGTATGATTCTAGGAAAAATTCCCATAATCAGAACCTCCTTCGTCTTCTTTCCGCTGCGCGCGGCCACACTGCGCTCGTCCGTCCGCTGCCCGATCTGCAGCAGCACCGGGGGAACCTCCCCAGCACAACACTCCGCGTGCTCGCCGGCCGACCTTGAGCAGCTCTGGCGAGCTCTCTCCCTCACGGCATGCGTGCTCTCTCCTCTTCCTTCTAACTGCACCTCTCCTCTCCGCCACTACACCCGGCAACAGCGGTGGCTCACTCTCAGTCTCCCTCTCGCGCTCGCACTGGAGGAAGGAGGAGACGAGTGGGGTGGTGAACGAGGGAGAGGGGAGAGGAGTATTTGTAGGCGTTGGGGGAAGTTCTCTGTAGGTCAGCAAGGCGAGAGAAAAAGAAGAGGGCGGCGGGTTTCAGTCTGCGCACGGCACGCGCACAGACTTACAATCGTACGCACGCAAAAATTAATTTCCTGACGTCTGACTAGACGTTTGGACCAACTCCCAGATGTCTTAAAGTGTTTTGATGTCACGGGTCTTAACAACATAACAAACTCAAAGGAAGTTTCGTCCCCGAAACTTGCACTAACTAGGGTGCGAAAAAAGAGCAATATACGCATAACAAACTCAAAGAGGACCGAAGTCGGTCCGAAAAGACGTACCCTCAAAGAGCTCCGGATACCACTCCCGCATCGCCGCCTCAAGCTCCCAGGTAGCCTCCTCGTACCGCTGGCTCCTCCACAAGACCTTCACCAGGGGTACTTGCTTCCGTCTCAGACTCCGGACGGCTCTGTCGAGAATCTGCACTGGTCGCTCAGGGTAGGTCAGGTCGTCACACACCTCGACGCTCTCGTAGGGTGCCATGTCGATGCTCGAGTGATAACTGTTATTATATGCAAACTCCGCCAGGGGAAAGTGATCCTCCCAAGAGCCCCTCCAGTTCAGTACACAAGCACGCAAAAGATCCTCAACTGTCTGTATTGTGCGCTCAGACTGTCCGTCCGTCTGGGGGTGGTATGCTGTACTGAACCTCAATCGTGTCCCCAAGGCCCACTGAAACTCAGCGCAAAACTGGGACGTAAAACGGGTATCTTGGTCAGATACGATCTCCCGCGGAACTCCATGTAGACGTACCACGTCTCGGATATACCTCTCTGCCAACTGTGCTGGTCCCAAGGTGACTCGGATCGACAAGAAACGTGCCGTCTTCGTCAATCTGTCAATGATCACCCAGACTGTGTCATGTCCTCGCTGGGTAATGGGCAAGCCCACCACCAAGTCCATGGTGATGCTATCCCACTTCCACTCTGGCACTGGAAGTGGCTGCAACGGCCCTGCAGGCCTCTGATGCTCGGCCTTCATCTGTTGGCACACTAAACACTATTGTACGAATCACCTACATCCCGCTTCATTCCCCTCCACCAAAAGCTGCATCTCAAATCATGGTACATCCTTGTATTTCCGAGATGTATGGTGAACCTGGAACCGTGTGCCTCGATCAGGAGCTCTCTCAACAGCTCCTCGTCCCTTGGAACGCACAAACGTCTCCTCATGCGCAGCACCTCGTCTGTAAAGGAGAAGTCCCTAGAGTCTCCTGACAGTACTCTATCACACAACGACTGCAAGTATGGGTTGGCCATCTATCCAGTGATGATGCGGTCTATCAGCTCTGGTCTCGTCTGTCGTGTCACAGTCACTGCCCCACAGTGCCCCAGTAACTCTAGGGGCCTCCAGCTGCACATCTCTTCCATGAGGCTCCAACTCCGTGCCTGTAAACTAGCCAAGTGGGCAGGTGCCTATTGGCTCAAGGCATCAGCCACCACGTTGGCCTTTCCCGGGTGGTAGGAAATGCTGCAGTCATAATCCTTTAGGAGCTCCAACCAACATCTCTATCTCATGTTGAGTTCCTTCTGATCAAACAAGTATCTGAGGCTCTTATGATCGGTGAAAATCTCAAAAGTCTCACCGTACAAGTAGTGCCTCCAAGTCTTCAATGCGAAAACGACAGCTGCCAGCTCCAGGTCGTGGGTGGGGTAGCTATACTCATGGGGCTTCAGTTGCCGCAAAGCGTAAGCAACAACATGACCCCTCTACATGAGCACACGCCCTAACCCCTGCAAAGAGGCGTCCGTGTACACAACGAACCTGCCACTACTGTCTGGGATGGTGAGCACGGGAGCCGAAGTTAGCCTCTCCTTCAGCTCTTGAAAACACGCCTCACAAGCGTCTGTCCAAGTAAAGGGCACGTCCTTCCAGGTCAACTGTGTCATAGGACGTGCAATCTGCGAGAAACCCCTGATAAACCACCTGTAGTAGCTGGCTAGTCCCAAGAAACTGCAAATCTTAGTAACAGTACGCGGTCTCTCCCACCTGAGCACTGCCTCAACCTTGACTGGGTCCACCGCCAAGCCATCCTCAGAGATCACATGGCCCAAGAAGGTCACCTCCCTCAACCAGAACACACACTTGCTGTATTTGGCATACAGCCTACGTCATCTTAGTGTGTCCAAAATCATCCGCAAGTGCTGTCCGTGCTGCGTCTGATCTCGAGAATAGATGAGCACATCATTAATAAATACCACCACGAACTGGTCCAAGTACGGTCTGAACACCCGGTTTATCAAGTCCAAGAAGGCAGCGGGGGCATTGGTTAGCCCAAACGGCATGACCAAAAACTCATAGTGTCCGTATCGGGTGCGGAAAGCTGTCTTGGAGACGTCTGCCTCCTTGATCCTCAACTGGTGGTATCCAGACCTCAAGTCTATCTTGGAAAATATCGTGGAACCTCGCAGCTGGTTAAACAAGTCATCAATCCTCGGCAGCGGATACCTATTCTTGATGGTAACCCTATTCAGTTGTCTGTAGTCCACACAAAGGCGTAGGGTATCATCCTTCTTCTTTACGAACAATACCGGGGCTCCCCACGGAGATGCACTGGGCCTCACAAAGCCCTTTTCCAGAAGGTCCTACAACTGAGACTTGAGCTCTCGCAACTCAAGTGGTGCCATCCTGTACGGTGTTGTAGAAATGGGGCTGGTCCCCAGTACCAGTGAGACCTCAAACTCGATCTCACGCTCTGGCGGTAGTCCTGGCAACTCCTCTGGGAACACGGCGGAGTACTCTCTGACCACCGGGATACTCTGGAAGTCTGCCACAGAGCTGGGCTCCGCCACCACACAAGCTAGGAAGCCCTCACACCCCTGGCCCAAAAGTCTCGCTGCCCGAAGTGTAGAAATGCACCTGAAGCCTCCGTCCACTGGCTGCCCGTGCAACTCGAAAGAAGGCAACTCCGATATGGAGAAGACGATCTTCCTCTCAAAGAAGGGTAGAGAGAAGCCCTAAGGTAATTAGATGAATGGAGGTTCGAGGAAGCTTGCTAGAGGTACGCTGGAGCTGTGGACGAAGGAGGTGAAGATGGAGCCGATGAGGAGTAGAGAGAGCCCTCTCCCTATGGTATGTGGGAGCAGCCGATGAAGGGGATTGGTGAAGCTCCAAGCCTTTGTTAATGGCGGCTGAGGACGAAGGAGAAGAGAGGGGTTGCGTGCCAAAACCCAGGGAAGGACGGATTGAACAGGTGCGACCACTTTTATAGGTGAGGTTTCTCTCCCGTGAAATGCCCAATAGAAAGGTGTCCTGAACTGCCTGAAAAGCATGGTTTGCTCGAGCTTGCCGACGCAATTTTCGACCATGATTGGCCTCAAAGAAGATCTTGGTCGACGCAGAATGATCTGAGCAACAATTTTACCAAGTTTGGCGATTTTTGGTTGAGATTTCATCAATCAACTTGCAGGATTAAATGAAGCAGTTTGGGTTTAGGAGCTGCGAGTTTCCTTCTCTGCTTCGCGAGGAAGACGATGGTAGTTGGATCTATTTGCAAGAGAAGCGAGAAGCTAGGGGCATCTTTGTAAAGAAAAGATGAAAGCTAAGGGGTTAAATGTAAGGAATAGAGGTCAGGGGACTAAAATGCAAACTAGGTTAGGATGGACTCTGATTGGGCCCAAATTTTGGTACAAACCTAATTTGGATCCAAGAAATCTAATGCTGAACTCATATTTGAGTTTTGACCAAGTTTGAATGGGCAATTAGCGTAGAAATCCAAGTTAGGGCAGAAATATATTTGTGACTCTGTTTAAGGTCAAAATAGGTTCAAATGGTCAAATTAAGGATATCAAATCTCAAAAAATATTTTTATATGAATTTTAGGAGGTTTAGATGAATTTTATCCTGAACAAAAGCTCTATAATTCAAGCGGGCTTAAAATTAGGATTTTTGGGTGCTGTATTGGTTCTCGAAATGCATAAAACCATGTTTCTGTCTGTGTAGATCCTCTTATTAGACTTTAATGCTCATTAGACCTTAGATTAACCCTTGGAAAATTCTGTGGTTACTCTGCTTTCATGATGTGATGTTAAAATTGTAAAATTAATCCTGATTTAGTGTTCTTCTCTTAGAGTGGATTTGTATAGAATTATTATTCTCATACGACTATGTACGAGCACTTGTCACTTGATTATGACTAGTTAAAGCTAGTTATGACTCATAATGGTGTTACCATCACTTCATGAAACCCAAGTTATGTAGGGTTTTGAGGAAGAGGACGTCCATGACACTTCCTTCGTCCAAAAGGAGCTGGGGTTGTTGTCACCCTACCAGCGGGAGTGTTACAAACAGTGGGTCGGTATGCTTGGTCGTGTTGTTCTCTCGCTCTAGGGTTTCGTCGTAGTATAGTATAAAGAGACGGTCACCAGTTTAATACAATTTGTTACTCAGAAATAAAAAGTTTCCCGAGGTCGAACTCAGGGAGCAAACTATAATTTCAGAAGCATATAAATTCACAATATATAATGTTTACAAAAATTAAGAGAGAGAGAGAGAGAAAGAGTAAAAATTGCTCCTTTCTTTTTCCCTTTTCCTTCTCTTTTTTCTTCTGCGGCAAAAGCTCTTCTTCTCTTCTTTTCTTTTTCTCTCTTTTCTTCCTTCTCTAAAGGGCTTCTCTGCTTCTTCTTCCTTTCTTTTTATCAGTAGCTACGGTTCCTCTTTCTCTTTTCTTCTTGCTTCTACTCTGGCCCTTCTTCTTCACTCTTCTCTGTCTTCTGTCTTCAGCAGTTCCGTCCTTCTTCTTCTTCCTTCTTCTTGCTGCTACTTCTTCTTCCTTTTCTTGCTGCTACCTCTTCTTATTTTTCACCAATGTCTGATTCAAAGCTCAGACGCCTTATCTGATCAGCCTCTCCCTCTCCTTTTCCTCTTGGCTTCCTCTTCTCTTCTCCTTCCTTCCTTCTTCCTTCTTCCCTGCGCCGCTAAGTCCCAGTCACTGCTCCTCTTCTCCTTTCTTCCTTCCTATGCACACACACAAACGTCAGCGCAAAACCTACCCCTACCCCTTCCCCGCGTCTCTCTCTCTCTGAATCTCTCTTTGGTAAGCTCTCCCAGAGCCAGGTAATCGAGTCGGGTCGCGTGCCCGGGTCCAGGCGCACTGGCATGGGTGGTGCTCGAGGAGTGCACAGGAGTAGGAAGTCGAGTCGGGTCAGATCCATGTGGGCGTGTCGCGGACGAGACCCGGTGAGTAGGTGAGGGACCTCACCCCAGTGCTATCGGAGGCAACCAGCCGATAGCACTTTTTCAATTTATGTATGGGCGTGCGCCCATACACTTCTGAGGTGCGACGAAAGTCCCACCTCCGATCTCGGGCGCTTATGGGAGAAAACTTCGCGTAATTGGGGCAGCAGCCGAAGCTTGCGACCCCAAGTGAAGTCCTGGATGTGTGCACGGCTCCCTTCCGCGTCGCCTGGGGCTCACGCTTGGAGCTGAAGAGACCTGGAGTCGCCAAACAAGCAGCTCCAGCAGCTCGTCAATGGCGGCGATGAGGGCGAAACCTGAAACACGCAAACGGCCTCGCGGCCACGTCAAAAAGGTTCAGGGAGGTCCGCCAAAGCGCGGCGAGTGTAGTGCAGGGGTCAGCGAGCCGCGAGAGTGCCTGTGGTCGTGAGCCTAGGGCACTCTGAGTGCGTGAGGGTGGGTGTGTTCGAGGAGTGGTCTAGAGGTGCTAGGTGGTGAATGGAGGGCGGATTCGGTGTCAGTGAGGTGGTGCGGAGCTTAAGGGGTAGCTGGAGAGGTGGATGGAGGCGTGGAGTGGCAAGTACGCCTCGCCGGAGGGAAGCTGGAGATGGAGAAGGTGGTGATGGGCAGTGGTGGTCGGTGGGTTGAAATAGTAAATTAAGACGGGGGAAATAACAGAGAGAGAGAGGGGGGAAAGTTTTTACCTACCTAATTGACGAAGAGGGAGGGAGGCGGCGCTCAACGCGTACCTGTCGGCGTCAGAGACGAAGGAGCCCAGAGGTGAGTAACGGCGGCAAGGAAGAGGTCGGGAAAACGCTAGCTGGTGCAGCCTGGTGCGGGAAGACGAGGCGGAGTGGGCTCTACTACAGGTATGGCAGCAGAGCGACGAAAGGAGGAGGAAATGGCCACCGGAGCTTGCAGGCGTTTTGGCGGTGGGTGGAGGAGATGAAATCGGGAGGGATCCTCGCCCAAATCAGGCTTGAAGGAGACGGCAGCCCCTGCCGCTCCTTATAAAGGTGTTGGCGAGGAGAGGGTTTCGAGGCAACGATGTGGGAGACTCGCCAGAGATGGTCGGAGATAGAGACCCATGCTTTTCGTGCATTCGCACGAGAGGCATGGGCAGCCGCAGGCCACAGGGAAGGGTTCCTACGAAAGAGGACAACACAGGGAACCCCCCTCTTGTTCCTGAGAGCAATTGCCTTACCCTGCGCAGTGCGATCCTCCGCGCAAGGTCGCCGGAGGTATGGTGCCTGCGCAAGGTGGCAGGGAGGACCGTTCTACAAAGAACGAAGGGAAAGATAGGGGGTTGGATGTAAGGTTTTGAAAAGATAAGGGTCAAAAAGTAATTCAAGAGGACCAATTTGTAAAGTCGGCCAAGATGATTTTCACTTAGGGCCAAATTTTTATACCAGCCTAATTTGAACCTAAGGAATTCAATGGTGTAATTTGATTTTAGGTTTGACCATGTTTGACTGATCAATTTGCGTAAAAACCTAATTTAGGTGAAAATTTGGGCATGGTTCTCAAATTAGGTCAAAATATGTTGCAAAGGCCAAATTGAAGGTTCTAAACCCTACGGAATATTTTTCCATGAATTTTAGAGGGTTTATTTGATTTTTACTCTACCTAGAACCTCATGAATTAAAGTAGGTTTGTTTTTAGGGTTACAGAATGTCATTTAATTCCTAAAAGTTGCTATAACCCTTTTCAGATCAGATCATCCCACTTCCTTCCTTATTAAGCTCATTTGACCTATGTTTAGACCCTTAGATACCCTATTTGTGTATTGCCTTGGTAAAATTGCAGTTTTACCTCTCATGACTTGTTTTATTCTGCAATTCAGAATCATCTCAGTTAGGCTTTTCTTTAGGTTTTGTAGGAGCTTCTTCACACTTATTTAGATTAAATTGTGCTAGTTAGGGTTCATGATGAGGCCCTCATCAATGCTCCATCAAATTGGGAGGGAGGCAAATAGTTGAGAGGCTGCCTGTCTGACGGAACCTCCCTCACCCCACTGGAGGGTGGGGAAAGCACTATAAGTCGGCCACCCGGAAGGGCTGGATTGCCGACCTAGGGTGACATTAACGCCGAAAATTACTTTGACCTCTACTTTTACCGGAGGCGGGTGGCGGACGCACTGGAACACCCCCGGCATGGCCGCCAGGACCCGGTGGTGGAACTTGGTAGGTGGGAGTAGGGGGGATACCACCTGCTCAAGGTGGCGGGCCATGGCATCATTGGGCTATCAGCCTTCAATGACTACCATGTTGTAACGACCCAATTCCCAAGTCCCTACGAGACACAAGAACCGGACCAACTCGACTAATCCCAAGACCTAGTCGTCCAACGAGGAAGTAACCAAAAGAGCAGTAAAATAAACCACATTCAACATGAAATATAACTAGCTGTAACAAAATACAACAGTAAGAAAAAGAACTACTACAGCATGTACCACCACAACAGTAGAACAACATTTATAACATAACATGAACTACAAGTAAAGAAAAGTGCAGGGGTAACAAGAACTACTCACTACAGTGTAACAAAAGGGGTACAAAAGAACTGTGGTAAGTCTACTGGACCCTACTCGGCCCAGCGTCCTCTGCAACCGCTGACCCTGGCTCAAAAGTCTCGCCGCCCGAAGTGCCGAAATGCACCTAAAGCCTCCGTCCACTGGCTGTCCGTGAAACTCGAAGGAAGGCAACTCCGGCATGGAGAAGACAATCTTCCTCTCAAAACAGTCCACCAAGGCATGGTAAGCGGACAGCCAGTCCATCCCCATAATTACACCAAAGTCCTCCATCTGTATCATAATTAGGTCAGCTGGCAAGCTATGTCCCCCGACGCTGACCTCGCAATCCGTGTACACCTCCTCAGCTACAAACAGCTGACCACTCGGACCTTTGATTACGAACGGATTCTCTAACAGCGTATAGTCCTGGCCCAAACTAACTGCGAAACTGGCAGCGACAAACGAATGCGTAGCGCTGGAATCGAAAAGTGTGTAAACGAGTCTGCCGAAAACTGAAACCATACTTGCCACCACCGAGCCCGAAGCTCTGGCATCCCTGTGTGTCAGGGAGTTGACACGCCCCTCAGCTCTAGGTGCAGACGAAGCAGCCACACTCTGCGTCGGACGGTGTAACGACCCGGTTCCCGAGTCCCTACGAGACACAAGAACCGGACCGACTCGACTAATCCCAAGACCTAGTCGTCCAACGAGGAAGTAACCAAAAGACAGTAAAATAAACCACATTCAGCATGAATATAACTAACAGTAAGAAAGTACAGCAGTAAGGAAAGAAACTACTACAGTAGGTACCACCACAACAGTAAAACATCATTTATCATATAACAAGAACTGCAGGTAAAGAAGGTACAGCGGAAACAAAAACTACTCACTAGAACAGAAACAAAAGGGGTACAAAAGGCCGTGGTAACTCTACTGGACCCTACTCGGCCCAGCGTCCTCTGCAGCCGCCGACCCTGGCTGCTCAACACCTGGTCCTGAAAAAGGTAACGAGTGTAACACGTCAGCAAAACGCTGAGTAGAGTGGCAAACTAACTAAAGGCAACAGTAGAGTGTACAGTAGATGTTATGTTCTATTACTTCCTTTATTCACATCTTTAAATTTTTCTCACTATTTCATTTATTTCTCAGATCCTTTACTTGATCTCGAATGTCCTCGCGGGAACGATCTTGATTGCTGTCTTTTCCAAAAGTAGAAGTAGCACGTGGTGCTCTCCTGGTCGGGAGAGTCCCCCGTGGTGATCCTACCCTCAGTCAACCACCCCAAGGTCACTGACAGACGTAACGGTGACTACGGCACGCGCGATAAACGCACAGGTAGCAAGCCCGCACTGGCACGCGGTCAGTCGTTTCCGTTAATGGGTGCGCCCAAAGCACAGCACGGAACCAGGGCAAAACCCTCTCAGTAACAGGGGTCCAACCCCTCCACAGTAACCAAACCGGGGCCTTGCCCCTCCACAGTCCGCGCACCCTCGCCTGACTACCCTGGTTTGCCCTAGTGGGCCTAACAAGTCGGTGAAGGAGGCTAGCAGAACCCCGGGGCCCATGGGGTAGCTAGTACTCTCCTAAAACTACTAGCTCTCCTTGGTACTACGTACACGAGGGCCAACAAGTCGGTACAGAGTGGCCAGTCCTAACCCCCGGGTCCCTGGGGTGGCTAGCTCAGCTCTGCACTAAACAGGGGGACAGTCGCTCTCCTTGGTACTTCGTACTCAAGGGCCAGCTCACTTCCCCAATTCTATTCCATTCGCTTTCCAGGAGTTCTACTCCTACTTCCCCATAGGGTTCCAGAACATCTCATGTCTTACTTTCCAGTTTCACGTTCTTACAAACCATGATCCCAATCATGTTTCTTTATTCATAACAGGCAGCTGTGAATTCAATTTACAGGCAGCTTCATATATTCCTTTCCATTTTTTTTCCAAGACTGCAGTATTATACATTCCACTAGTTTTTCCATCCTAGGATTCATGCCATATCCTAGGGTCTACCATACAATCTAGTTTTCCGGCCCTAGGATTCATGCAACACCTAGGAACTATCATTCCATATATTTCTGATTCCTAGGATTCATGCAATGTCCTAGGTTCTAGTTATGGTTTCATACTTTAACAGATTTTATTAATACTTAAAGCCACTCTACCAGGTACAACGGGAGTAATGGGGGCGTGATCGGGAATCCCGCGTGCCTCCGCGACTCTCAAGACTGCAACTGAACGAGGTCCTATCACAAGGATCAAACACAGGGAGTGTCTCAAAACAGTGTATAGCTACTGTAGATGAGTAGAGGAATTAATTCTGAAAAGAACGCAACTCGAATCGCGGAAAACGGAGCCCGAACGGGCCGTAAACGGGTCGAAAAAGATGATACTGTGCAAAATCAGACGTCTGGAACTCCCTCCAGACGTCTTAAACGGTGGATCAGAGAATTACCTGTTCAGCGTGGTTTCCCAGACGTCCAGAAGTCTGCGGGGACGTCTTTCCTAGATCCCAGACGTCCGATGGTCACTCCGGACGTCTGGAGGTCACTCCCGCCGTCTGGTACAACTTCCAGACGTCTGATTCGCAAAAGATGGCGAATCAGCGAACCTGCGCACAGCCAACCCCCCCCCTCCTCAGTACGGTCAGTCGCCAAGAAGGAAGAAGAAGGAGGAAAACTCACCTTTCAGACGTCTGTATGATCTTACAGACGTCGACCTTGCCGTCTGGCTGTCAACCCAGACGTCTGATTCTGGAAATTTTTCCAGAATCAGGGCCCTGCTCGGCCTCCGCTCGCGACGCCGCCCGCGTCGAACCTCGCGCGTCTGCTGCTCAGCCCGCAGCAGGTCCCTCTTCGCGTCGCTCCGCGCCCCCTGCGCCCTCCGTCGGCCGGCCAAGCCGCTCCGGCGAGCTCGCCCTCACGGCAAAGCTCCGCCCTCGCACGCCGCACCTCCGCGCTCACTGCGGCCGCCGCTGCCGCCCTCGCGTCCGCTCGCTCTCGCGCACAGGAAGGAGAAGAAGAAGGAGACGGTGGAGACGGGAGGGGAGGCGCGCCCCTTTTAACGCCGCGCGGAGAGGAGAGAGGAGGTGGCAGGCCGCCTGCAGCCGCAGAGAGAAAAAGGGGGAATATGCGGTCTGCGCGCTCAGGCGCGTAGGCGACTCGCGGGTGTCGAAAATAACGGATTTACAGACGTCTTGAAACTATCCCAGACGTCTTATCAGACGTCTGGTTGTGATCCCAGACGTCTTGTCCGACGTCTGAGCCACCTCCCAGACATCTTAAAAGACGTCTGGGGCACACATCCGTTACAGACGGGCAGGTGCTGGCCGGTACCCTCCTCGTGACTACTGTCCTCCTCCTCGCGCCTGGGAACCGCGGCCTCCTGCGCGCCCTCCAGTGCTCTGCGCGGGAAGTATCTGCTGACCTCCTACCCTCGACGGGCAGTCCCTCCTAATGTGGCCCGGATGGCCACACTGGTAACAGAGGGGAACCCGACTCCCGCCCTCAGTGGGTCCCTGCTGTCGGCTAGGAGGGGGTCCGGTGCTGGCGACTGGCCTCTGTCGAGGCCCCCCAAAGGCCACGGATGGCCCTGCAAAACGTAATGGCTCTCCTGCGGACTCCACGTGCCTCCTCTCTCACCGGCCCTGTGAAAAGTCTGGCTGAAAGGGCCTCTTCCGCCCACCGTCAGTGTCTCGCGCAAACGGGTTGGTCTCCTTGTAAGTCATGGCTACCTCCACCACCCTCGAAAACGTAGGCAGCTTCAGGGGTTTGACATACCCCCGAATCGAAGGCCGGAGCCCCTCGGTGAACCTCCAAAGGCACTCCTCCTCAGTAGCTACCGCTGTCGCTGCAAAGCGGGACAGCTCCAAGAAACGCGTGCAGTACGCACTCACGGTCATCGTCCCTTAGCGGAGAGTGTGGAACTCCCGCCTCCTCTGGTCCTGCCACGTCTGGGGAAAGTACTGCTCGCAGAAGAGGGCGACGAACCGGTCCCAGGTCGGCTCATCCCTCTCCTGTCCCCGGACCGCCCTTCACCAGTCCCGCGTCAAGGCATCTCCTTCAAGGAGACGCGAAACAAAATGAAACACGTCAATATGGAACGATACCTAACGAAAACGTCTAAGAGCTCATGTCAAAAAATATGTTGGGGTGGCTACTCTAGTTATAGACATGTGAATTGGTTATTTTCCAGTCAGTTGATTCACTTCTCGGGACGACCTTGCTCTGACACCATCTTGTAATGGTCCGATTCTCGTGTCTCGTAGGGACTCAGGAATCGAGTCGTTACACATGTTGATCCCACGAAGATACTGGAGCCTCTCCTTGTGGTAGTCCTTCGAGCCCTCCATGGGCCCCTTGCCCTTATCCTAGCTTTCGCTCCGCCTGACGAAGTGGGCCAGATTCCCATGCTGAATCTGGGACTCGATATGGTCCCATAGGTCCCAGCAATCTTTAGTGGCGTGACCCCAGGCCTTGTGATACTTACAATAGGGCCTAGACTCAGCCTTCTTCTTCATTGGTTTAGGTAGGGGTGGCAGGTCTTTATCTGTAGATCATACTTCCACCAACACGTCTGCCTGGTTCACGGCTAGGGGAGTGTACTCTTTGAAATAGTTTTGCCTGGGTTGGCGGGGTCCGTTGTTTTAGCCCTTGCTTGGCTGATCATTCCGACACTCTAGGAAGCTAGCCTTGCGCTTATTGAAGAGGTTGCCTCCGTGGATGGAGACTGGGGCAGATTCCCCTGGGCCCCACTTCTCCCAGACTAGGCTAGCGTCATCTTTAGACCCCTCTACCAGCCGATTGCAAGAGTGAAAAGAGTCATCCTGCTTCGCGAACCTTATGGCTCTCTCCCAGAGCTCTGCCATGTCCCTAGGCGGGAAGTCATCAATGTCATACCAAAACCTCTAAGTCAGGAGTCCTGACTTGAAGTATTGGATAGTGATGGCATCGTGAGGTCGCTTGCACTTGAAGTACTGGGCCTTAAATCGGTTTAGGTATGACCGGAAAGATTCATTCTTCCTCTGCCAGACTTCCGACAGCCTCTCGGGGTTATCTCTAACCCTCTGCTATCCGACAAAGTATTGGCAGAACTTGCCCGCAAACTCCTGGAAGCAAGCAATCTACCCGGCCGACAGTTCGTTGAACCATTCATGGGCCATGCCGGACAGATAGGACGGGAATACCCTACAGAGTACCCCGTCAGGGCAGCCAATCACTAACACTATCTGATGGTAGCCCCCAACGAAGCTGTTAGGGTCTGCTGTCCCATCATATGGAGCCATGGCGGGCTACTTACACCCCTCAAGCAAGGGGGATGTCATCACCTCTTCAGAGAACAGGTAGGTGGTGATGTAGGCATGGGGGCGTATGCCCTACATTGCCCTGGTGACTTGAAGAATGATCTCAAGGATCGAACCCCCGCTACCGGTCGTCAAGGGTTGAGGCCCCAAGATCTCTTCTGAAGATGGTGAGCGAGGAACGTTCGACAGCTTAGGAGGGGTTTCACCCTTCTGGCTACTAAGCTCTCGCTTTAGCTCCTTTAAGCTGTTCGTGTAGGCAAGCGTTCTCATCCTCCACCATGCGACGCCGCCTCAGTTGCTCGTCTTCGAGGCTTGGCTAGTAGGGCTCCCTTTGTGGAGGTTGGCCGAACTCCCGAATCTGTCTGATCTCCAGGAGTTTCTCTATGACTGAAATTTCTTCAGCCCTCAGAGTCTCCACCTTTGCCCAAAACTACTCCTCCCTCGCCTGTAGCTCTAGGAGGAGGTTGCACTTGTGATCCTCTGGCTACTGGTCGTGGACTCCTTGCTTCTCCTTGCTTAGCTCAACTAGCGAGAGGCGTCTCTTGGACATCGATACACTAGGCTCATCCTGAGCCAACACTTTCTCAAGGTCAGTGTAGGAGGAGTTGCGAGTCGTGGGAGCCATCTACAAGATTTAGAGAGCAAGGAAACGTTATCGACTGACAATCACTTCCCATGGATGGCGCCAATTGATTAGAACCCCGAGATTCAGAGTGCTTGACTCAAGAATAAAAACGATCGGACCTCCTACATGGATGAAGGGTCCGATCTAAGGGTTCGAGTAAGCGCACACTGGGCACATGTATTGATTACCCAGTTCCACCGCAAGGGGTGTAGTCTAGGGAGAGGATAAAGCTCCCAACTATGCACTAGAACTCACGAGCTTACGAGGTTTTACAATCTCTCTATTTCTCTCTCAAGTTTCTCTAGGCAGGGCCTCGAGGGCCTCCCTCCACTATTTATAGTGCTGGAGTTGGGCCTCCAGCGAGATCTTCTGAGCATATATGCCGCTCGACAAGGTACGTGCCTTTGTCAGGTTATTAATTGCAGCAGTTATGTCAGCATTTATTGAGGGCGTGGCCCTACTGTACTTTTGCCATCCCTTTTAGCAAATAGGATTCTTTAGGTTCGGCTGTATCTGGGCTTTTTCATGTGCGGGTGGGTTGGTTTCCCGGATCTGTTTGTGCAAAAGACTCTCCTTGGGTGTAGGCGGGTTTGATCCCCAAGCCTGCCTGTATTCAAGTCTTTTTGGGTCAGATCCTTCTTTTCGGGCTTTTCGCGGAGTTTTGAGTTTGAGGGCATTTCTTGCCCCTCATTAACTGTTGACGACGTCGACGAACCACGCCCAAGAGTGACGAGAGATTGGAGGCAAGCCGGCCATCCACTCGATCGTGATAAGCCCGGATTCGACATGGCCCCAACTCAAAACAACGTTGATCAATGCGGAGATGAGGCTGTGATGAATGATCGACATCAAAGGGAAACCCTCAACCCACGAGAAGGTACCAGACCACGATGCAATGCCTCGAACTCGACTCCAGACATGCTCCACCATAGGCATGACGGTTGAATGTAGCAAAGCCCTACGCTGTATGCCATCACCCCCAAACTGTGCCGCAGCGACAAGAACCCCCCCAGTCAGAGATGTGCCCCTAGTATCGAAGACTATCGAGGGCACTGTGACCACTCCCACAGTAGGAGACGCACAAGGCCACTGCGATCGAAGCCCCCACTGCTGGAGTTGAACAAAGGTGTCGCAAGCCACTGAACAAGGCCCATTCGCTTGTTGAGGGGGTGAGAGAGGGAGAGTAATTGATGATCGAGGGCGAGGGAACCCCAACCGACGCAATGGTTGATCGAGGTCGGCAGCAAAGCTAGGGTACTTTTTTTGATGGATAAAGAGGGACGAGGGAGATTCAAATAGGAAAATAGTTTCATATTTGACCTAGTGAATTTTATTTTCATGATTAATACCCTTGAATAGAAAATCACACCTAACTTTATTTGTAGCTTTTGTTATTTTTGTGGGTAAGTCATGAATACATAGTATTTTTTAGTGATAACACACACACACGAAAATTCAAGGATTACACTTGCTTCTCCTGTAAGATGCAATATGTTTACCATGAAGCTTGAAATAAAAAATAGGAGTTTTACATAAATGTAATTATAAATTTATAAAAGTACATGATCACCATCATAATCTTCCCATTAACACATATGCCACTATTATAAAGTTGATTACCTGTACCAAAATGCCATTCAAATTAGGACCCACTAGGATAATCTACTATTCTTTCCTAAATATGTGAACAAGTGGTTGTTTCTACCACTAGATTGTATCAAAAATCTCAAAAAATGTAATCTCACTTTTGTTTCCATTTGTGCTGTTATATTTACCCCTTTTCTGGCACTTGGGCTTGTTGTTGTTTCCTTTAACCTGACTTGCTGGATTGAAACACCTTAAAGCTAACATGTTTAAAGAAAATCCTTTACAACGTTTTTGCCTCCTCTAGTCTTATTATCCTTTTGCCTACTTGAATGTCAACAAAGTCCAACCTTAGGCTAATTCAACAACATTGTTGCAAAAGGTAGCATGTTTATAATGTCACCTAGGTAAATATGAAATTTTTAATGATGTTTATGTAACATCAAACTTTGTTCTATGTCATTTAAACCTCCAAAAGTAAATAAATATGTGTTTCTGAATCATAATGATTAAACATGATTTAATTCCCCTAAATAAAAACAAATAAGATCATTATATTACTGACATTGCTTATATAAGCCTTTTACGTAAAAGATGATAATAAACACATCCCCCTTGTGTGGTACCTTTAATGCATATATTCGTTGGACTACTTACATTTCATAAATATCGCTTGTTTAGAAGAATAAGTCCTCTAAACTTGCGTTTGTTGGAGTAATTTTGGATATAATTTTTCTAGGTTGACCTCTCTAATTTGGAACTACTTATTAATTTCTCCAACTTATCTCTTGATTGATCGTAATTAACCTATGTTTATACTCTAAGATGAAATAGAGAATACTTTTATGATATGAATAAATTGTATTATCACTAACTAAAATGTAATTGAATTTTATTCTTTGAAAGTGTCGCTTGGAAGAACTTTTTATTCCGTGACTTATTCATCCTTCCTACTCCACAAAAAGTATATACTTTACATAAATGCTATATGAGTGAAGATGCTTTGCTATTTATTTTGGAAAATGGCAACCAATAATACGTTTCCTCTTCTTGACTTAAAATGATGCCAATTACCTTCAAATCATAAGTTGATGACAATTTAAAACTTGTTGTATGTTTATATTCTCAATTATGAGATTCTCCAATTTTTTCACATTTTTGGATTTTTGATTAGATCTCAATCATTACATGAATACTAATATCTTAATAAACAATCATGCTACAAGATAGCTTGAAGTAAGAAGAAAACTTCTCTCATGGGACCCGCCAATAAGGTCCATTAAAGGAAATAAATTCATTTTAAGATGCTTGTGTGGACTCAGTTCGACAACCCAAATGGTGGGATCAACCCAATCCCTTCGTGGTTGAGCTAGATCTGACCACTCGAGGCAGTTTTATACTTGACTACCTAGTAGGCTGGTTCAATCTAATTGCCCAAGAGGCGAGTAGTCGAATAAGTCAGTCGATGAGGCATTACTCATTGAATGTACTTCCTGAGTTCTCTTGGTGCTTCGCCTAGCTACGTTGCCAAGTAGCATGCAGACAACGTTCGTCTGAAGGCTCTATCACGCTAGACGAGTAGGAATGCCTTGCTTGCCAACTGATATAGTTAGGAGGGTTGGGTAGAATCTGCCGTCAATCACAACCGGCAGGAGTGGTCACCTATCTGCCGTCTAGACACAATTACAAGGTGGTTGCTCTAGGAAAAACGGTTATCTTTTAGAAGTGCGCTTTCTTCATTTGAGGAGATCATGGGATCGTGGTCTCTGACCCACGATTGTTTATACAACTAACCACGATCTCTATGTTTAAGGATCTCATAACCTTGATAAGCCGAAATTGCTCAAGTGGAAGGGGTTACGCAATCTAAGATAAGAGAAAGGAGAGAACTTTCTTGTATCCTGTATTAACGAAAGCAAATAGTGAATTCCAAGAGTACCACTCTCCCCAGACGTACACCAGTTAAGGTGGAATTGGATCACTAATTCTCTTGTCTTCTATTGTGTGATTGCTCTTGAGTTGGGTTCTCTACTCTAAGAGGCTCGATTAATTGACATTGTCTATGGGAAATCGTTATATTTCCTCACGCTTCATTCGTTGCTACTTTGGTGGCTCCATCGACTTGCCTGTAAAGACCCGTTCTGTCCTAAGCCTTTTAAGACGTCTGGACTGTCGGTCAGACATCTGGTCAGACGTCTGAACCCCTTCCCAAACGTCTGGAAATTGAAAGCTTGGTACGTGACTTCGTGTCTGCACGCAGATAGTACCGCTCCTCTCTCTCTCCCTCTTATCTCCTCCGTCCAAACCCTAGCGCACCTTTATAAAACCCCTCTCCCCCTCTTCCTCTCTTCCCCACTTCACCACAAGCCACCTTCCTTCCTCCCTCTCCACTGCAGCGAGAGGGGCAAGCGCGAGAGATAGCGCAAGAGCGAGCAACGGGGAGGAGAGGCGGCATGAGGAGAGGAGGAAGAGCTTGAGCTTGCGAGCTCGTGGCAGCTCGCCGAAGGACGCACGGCCGGAGCGGCGCGTGCAGGAGGAGGAGCACGTCGGGGGAGAGGTCCCCGACACTTGCTGCAGCCAGAGCTGCAGGCGAGGAGGCGAGGCCGCAGCTACGCACGGCGAGGAAGAGCAGCAGGTCGTTCTGATTCTGGGTTTTTCCCAGAATTAGACGTCTGGCGTGACATCCAGACGACGGAGTGGATTCTTAGTGACGACACCGGACGTCTGAAAGCAGTGTTCCGCGAAAGTATGTTCCTTTTGTAGATACGGCAATGCAGGCTGCACCACAGCTTCGATCTGCATGGCTAAGAGTGGTTGATTTGCCTGTCACGTGTAGAGATTGCTTCGGGAAGGCGCGGGGCACGCCCTCCCACGCGTTTCGAACATCTGGACGGCTTACCAGACGACCGGAAGCACTCCCAGACATCTGGAGGAGAGGTCAGACGTCTGGAGCTGGGTCCATACGGTCAAGAAGAGGTTCTGGATGTCTGAGGTCAACGCAGAACCTGAGGTGAGATTCTGGTTACTTTTAAGACGTCTGGACCTTATGCCAGACGTTTGATTTAGGTCTGCAGTCCTATTTTTGACCTGTTTAAGGTCCGTTTGAGGTTCGTTTTACGCAAACAAGATATCGGTGTTTTTCTTGTGAGTTCCTCTACTTGTTATAAAGTCTTTTATACTGTTCTAATTGTTCTATTGTGGTATGTTCCTTGGTATAGGACTTCTATCAGTTGCGGGTTCGGGGTTTGTTGAGGCACGTGAGCCTGCCGTTTGAGCCCCCAATACTCCCGGGTCATTTGGTAGAGTGGTCTTCCCCTAATTTAATTATAAAACCTGGATGCATATGTGAATTGGATAACTAGAAACTTAGGATGTGGCATGAATCCTAGGACGAGAAGTACTTGCACTGTTTGTATGCGTGTTTGAAATTGCAGTCTTAAATGAATGAATAGAAATGTGAACAACTGCCTGTTAATAAACAAGAGCTGCCTGTAAAACATGAAATGCATATACTAGTTAAATAGTTACATGTGACATTACTTGTTGTATATGTTAAATGATGGAAATACGAGTTGCATGTGTATAATCTGAGAATGGAAATGTAAATGATGAAACCTGGTATGGAATGGCATGAGAAATACGAGCATGAACCCTACGGAGAAATTAGGAGTAGAGCTCCTATGAATAAACGGAATGGATCTGGAAATGTGAGTAGGAAGTGTGCTGGCCCTTGAGTACGTGGTACCAAGGAGAGCGACTGTCCCCTGTTTAGTGTAGAGCGGAGCTAGCTGCCCTTGGGTTAGGACCCGAGGTTAGGATTGGCCACTCTACACCGACTTCTTGGCCCTCGCGTACACTGTACCGGGGAGAGCTACTAGTGTAGGGAGAGAGTTAGCCACCCCACGGGACCCGGGGTTCAACTAGCCACCCTACACTGACTTGTTAGGCCCACTAGGCAAACCAGGGTAGTCAGACGAGGGTGCGCGGACTGTGGAAGGGTGAGACCTCTGTTTGGTTATGAGGGGCTAGACCCCTATTACTGAGAGGGCTAAGCCCTATACTGTTCTGTGCTGTACTTTGGGTGTACCCGGTAGCGGAAACGACTGACCGCGTGCCAGTGCAGGGTAGCTACCGTGTGCTTATCTCGGGTGTGCCGTAGTCACCGCTACGTCTGTCCGTGACCTTGGGGTGGTTGATTGGGTGTAGGATCACCATGGGGGACTCTTCCAGTCAAGAAAGCACCACGTGTACCTTCTACTTTTCGGAAACGACTGCAATCAAGATCGTTCCCACGATGAACATTCGAGATCAAGAAAGAGACCTAAGAAATAAACCAATGGGTGAAAATGAATAACTTGTAAAATAAAGTAATTGGCAAAGATAAATTACATGTTAGCTTTTACCGCTTTAGTTAGTTGGTTACCACTCTACTCAGCGTTCGTTGACTCTGTTACTCATAACCCTTTTCAGGTCCAGGTGTTGAGCAGCCCGAGTCACCGGCTGCAGAGGGTGCTGGGCCCAGTCGAATCCAACAGTAGTCTTCCTGTTGTACTTTCTGTTGTTAGTGAGTTCAAACTCTTGTTACTGTTTACGTTTTTGTACTTTGTTCCGCTTTACTGTTGTGGTGGTGATATGTACTGTTAGCAGCTTTTACTTCTTTTCCTGCTTGTACTCTTTTACTGTTAGTTACTTAGCATAGTGGATGTGGTTTACTTTCCTGCTTTTTTGTTATTTCTTGTTGAACGACTGGATCTTAGGATTAGTTGAGTCGAGTCGGTTTCGTGTCCTGTAAGGATTCGGGAACCGGGTCGTAACATTGCCTCTCTTCTCAGGCAAACCCAGAGAAGTAGGCTCCTGTCGAGTCTAGCCTTTCCGTCTCAAAGAGGCGCTAGCAGGTAAAAGAGATGGGTAAGGCAAAGGAGGTTCAGGGGGCGAGCAGCCTAAGCTGCCCCATCTGAACAACACTCATTCTGATCCATTTTTGGAGATCTAGGCGAGGGAGGACGAGTACGTAGCCAAGCTTGCCGCCCTCAAGGTGGAGCAAGAGCTACTTGTGGACTAACTTAAAGAGGTCCGACGGCTAAAAGAGAAGGCTTGTAACTCTAGCGCCCCTAATGATCAATCGCAATGGCACTGCCTAGTAGAGGAGGAGAACGTTTGCTTGTGCGAACAACTCGAAAGGCTTAAGTGCTAGCTTAATAGCTAGAAGGGAGAAGTTCTGCAGGACCCTTTAAAGCTTCCTCCCCTGCCTTCACAACATTTGGCAGAGCAGTCAGGCACCTTGATTTTGGTGCCTAGTGGAGGAGGTTCCATCCTCGAGATCTTCCATTAGGTGACTTGGGCAATGAGGAGCATATGCCCTTTAGCGGACATTACCACGTACCCCTTCACAAAGGAAGTGATGAATGCTCCTCTCCCAAAGCAATTTAACCATCCTATGTTAGCCCAGTATGATGGCACTTTCGACCCTAGTAGCTTTGTTGGAAGCTATCGCCGAATGATTTTGGTCCATGAGTATCTAGACGGAATACTCTGATAAGTATTCCTATCTTATCTTTCTAATATGACTTACGAGTGATTTAGTGAACTACTGATTGGATAGAACGATTGCGTTCGAGAGCTAGTTAACAAAATTTACCAATATTTTACTAACCAACAAATAAATGTGAATCTTATTAAAATTGATATCAGAAGATTTTTGTACAAACATTAATTATTACCTCCTATTGTGCTTTTCCAAAAGTGTTTAGTATATAATCAAACTACAAGTAGAAAACCTTTGGCTTTCCCGGAGTATACGTTGCATGATGAACGAGTAAAGGTCTCCTCCATTTTCTCCATTGGCGCCCACATGATTTAGCTACGGTGGACCACAAATACGTTGGCATTTTCCCTCCCTTTTCTGTAGGATAAATATAAAATTGACGGTCAAACATCGAAGATGCAACTGTACACCTTATTATTCAATCCATTCTTGGAAATTCTGGAGTCTCTGAAATTTGAATTAATCTTAAGATGAGCAATTAAAAAGGAATTTAGAAATTGGATTATCTTTTATGATTAAGTTCTGTTGTTCTTCTTTGGACGTACAGAGGGCAATCTCTAGTATGAAAGTTACATGATAAAGTTAAGGAAATTTTTTAAATTGATAGAAAAAAATTGGATGCTAAGAAAGTAGATGATTTGGGCTTTTAAGCAAGGGTACGAGTAATAAAATGTGTATTGTAACATATTTTGCAATATATCTCTTACTTAATAAATTATACCATTGTATTTTTATTTTCAACCGATATGTTTTGATTCTCTTTTGATTGAAAATTAAAATATACTAGTGAACGAGGGATGTGCATTTCAAAGTATGTTACAACACACGTTTCCTTACATGTGCCTAAACTCGAATGCCAACTTCATCTCCCAATATAACCCCATGTATAATCCACTTAAATGGGATGACTCAAGAGGTTATCCTCTAGCAAAAGCAACCTATATATTTATTTAAGCATTCAAGTTAGAGGCATCAATTAAGATCCGTTTAATCAAAATTCTCCTTGCTTGAACTGAATGGAAAGTAAAATACAACTCATTCAATTTTTAATGGAAGTAGAAAAATGTGTGTTGTAATACATCATACAACGTACACCCCTTACTCACCAAAAAAAGGATTCATGTACATTCCAAAAAAGTGCCTACATACGCATGTGGAGTCTATCACTCAAAAAAGCAACCCATCATATCACAAGTAGAAAATCAAAACACATAAGTAAAATATCAAAATATACCGATTGAAAATAAAAATACAATGGTTGAAAATGATTTTTCATCTTTGTAAAATGATTCAACCATTGTTTAATTCTACTTAAAAGTAAAGTTGCAGGTTGACATTTTAGGACTTTGACCTAAAAGAAATTATTTTTTATTTAAATATAATTTTTCACCCATGCAAAAGTAAAATGTCCTCATGTGTTTACCTTTTCACTGTTGAAAAATAATTTTTTAATTCACCAATAGTTAAAAATTAATTTTTTACTTATATAAAATAATTTTCACTTTTAGAAAGATGTTTTCCACCTATAAAAAATAAAAACATCGATTAAAATCGTCATATACTCACTACGCATATGATTGTGAGGACACACGTTGCAACGTATATTTTTTCACTTATTTTTTAAATGAATCCAGAATTAACTTTGGGAGTCCAGGTTTGTCTTTTTATTTCTTTTTCAATAAACATGAAACTTACGGATTGAAGTTGACCTTTTGATTAAAGGAAAAAGAAAAATAGAAGAGGTGCCTTCATAGGCAATTACAAAAGAAAAAACTAAAGTTGAAACCAAAATGCCCACTCCACGCTAATGTTTCAGCGCATTCACAAATACATGACCCCAAGAGGACTAAAAACAATTAAAATTACCTTCAAAATTAGCCCTCCTTCAAGTTGGGTGCTTATATCTTCATTATCATCCTAAGCAAAGAAAAACATAACTCAAGTTCTTCGTTCAAATACCCTCCTCATCTCCTTCACTCTAATCAATTTGCATTTTGGCTTTGCAGAGTGAATTCCTTGTTCTCATCTTTTTAAACTCCCTGCCAAAACTCTAGGCCATCATTCCACCGATCAAATGCAACCCTAATCAAATATTTGAACTCACGGAAAAGAAAAGCTTCAGGCATCAAATAGACAAATATCACGAGGGACAAAAAACAAAAAAACTTTAGGCATCAAATAGACTTATCTTTTTGACATTATGTGAACGTGGATATGTGCCCCTTCAATTTTCTATTGCTTAGAAGCCCAACTCATCAGTCTCCGTAGCATCCAATTTTCTTCAATCAATTTTGAAATTTCCTTCAGCTTCAACTTGGAACTTCCATGTGAGAGAATTAAGCTTAAGAAGTACAACAAAAGTCGAGAATCAAAAGAGAAAGAGCAGCATTTTTTTTTTCTTGAAAATGAAAAATATCAAAATTTAAGTGCAAGTTATTTGATTTGTGCATATCACCATGCACACTTTCAATCATGAAAGATAATTCAATTTGTAAATTTCTTTTAACTGTTCATCTTATGGTACGTTAAAATTTAGAAGACCGGAAAACTCCCAAAAATGAATCGGATAATAAGGTCTACAGTTGCATCTTTGATGTTCGATCATTAATTTCAAATGTATCCTACGTACCGACACGTTTGTACCATTGCCAAATCATGTGGGCGCCAATGGAGAAAATGGAGGAGGGCTTTACTCGTTCATCAAGACGACGTATACTTTGGGAAAGCCAAAGGTTTCTGCTTATCCAACTTTGTCAAAAAGTGCTTAACAAAGTTCAGGAACTTGCATCAAAAGTAAAGTCACCGTGAAATTTTAGGGTGGTCCAATTTTTTAGAAATATATCAAGACACCTCAACTACAAATGTTTCACAACAAATCTAATATTTATAGCATGTTTATTCCCCAAATTCCTGGGAATTTGGTAATAAAATTTCCAAACAATGAAACAACACGCATGAAACAAAAGATAGTGAGCCTGTTGTTTGAAAAATCAATGGACTTTAACGGATTTAGTATCATCGAAATGGTTCCAGCACCGTGGCCCAAATGTGATCTTTTTTTTTCTATTTTTTGGCTATAATCTAAGTGAGTAGCGCAGGGGTTGAGTTTGCCCATGTAGTAATCACCGTTGCATTATTATTATTATTATTATTCCTTCGAATCATACGGTCAATTTTTTTTTTTTTTTAATCTCTCTACCCTTTCTTTCTCTCATATCATTTCTTTATCTAATTTTATTTTCTTATATGTTATTTTAAATTTTATCTTTACCCTCGATTTTCTTTTTTTTTATTTTTTATTAAAGATCACTAATATTATTATATTTCTATGAAAATATAAAATAATATATATAAAATTATATAATATAAATCTAAACTGAGATGTCGATTAAAGATTAAACTATACTTGACAAAATATTTTTTAACATATGATGTGTGGTGAATTTCAATCCATATTTTTAATTTATACATCCAGTAATATATTTTATAATATAATATATTTATTTTTCACCGATCAATTTAGATATATTGATTGAAAATAATATTAAATTATTTTATAATTAACTTTTACGTTCACAAGATACGAGTTAAATAATAGTTAATTATAAAAAACTTGTGAAGGTTCTTATGAGTATAAACATCAAATATTACGCAAGTGCCACGGCTCTCGGAAAATAAATATAATTCTGCAACTAATCAAAAATAGAATTCACGTCATCGAGACGATGTGTCGATAATCTGCACAAGTCATTTGAAATATTAATCAAATTGGATGCTTCAAGTCTTCGATCAATTGCAAAATTCCATCAGCTTAACATCTCTTCTCAAAACTTGTGTTACAGGAGAAAAAATATGGAAGTTTCAAAATCCAATGTTGTTAATTTAAAATTATCGTTAACCCTTCTTTTTTCACATTTTCTCTTTTGACATCACATATTAATACATGTTTCAAGTAAATAGGGAGTACGTGGTAACCCCGCAAAGTTCAAAACAAGAAAGCTTAACATTATTTCTAGAGTTAGAAACCTAAGATAAGTAATATGTAAACTAAACTAACTCTAAGGGAGATTCAATTATGCAACTTTTCATATACTGGTAGATATTTACTACTACCACACCCTACAATTGAAAAGAATTTTTAGTGTTTCCTAGAAAAAAGATTAGGAATTTAATGTTGTTTAATCAAGTCATTTGTTTCCCCCTTATTACCGACAGAAGTCATTCCCGATTTTTTTTTTTTTAGATAAGTCTCATTCATTCCTTTTGTTTTTTTTGCCTCCTCGTGTTAAGGATAGACTTTCTTCATTGGATGTGCACTTCTTTGGGTATTTGAGTTTGCCATGAGTTTCATAGTCGAGCATTGTGGTCTTAAGATTTTACTCATTTTAGTTTGGGTATAAGTATGAAAATACATGTAATAATATGTTTTATAATGTATAAATTCCTATGATCAAAATATATTAATTGAAATAAAAATATATCAAATTATTTATATATTACTCAAGTAAATAGTTGAATATTCACATATATTCTTTTCACATAAGAATTGGCTTGTAACTATTACCAATATGTCTCTCTCACTTAAAAAAATTGTGGATAATTGTTGCAATTGATCTTAAATAAGCTTTAATTAAAATTTTAAATATCTTTAAATGGTTGGTTTAGGATTATTAATTTACATTTTTTTCAAAAGCTATTATCTATATCCTAAAGTGAGCACTAAATTCATGGTGTTCCTTGCATCTAATTACCTTGTAGATGAATATAATTCCTTAATTTTGGACATATGTATGTAAATAGCACTTAGTTTATGATTACTTATGCAAATCTCCCAAAATAAATAGCAATCATTTGAAGATTTCCTCAAAAAGGAAAGCTAACCTCTTATGGTTAGAAAATCAATCACTAACTAATTATCAATATTCCAGGCAAGTCGAATACCATGCTTGGTGGTTTGAGTTTTGGTTTCTTGAGCAGAGCAAGTGATGAACTGCTTGACATCAACTATAGACAATATCATCACATTGGTCAAGAATGAAAGATGTAACAACCCAAAAAAGTAATTCTTTTTACATTGTATCATTTGCAAATATTTTAAAGTTAGTTTGCTTGACTCCCTGTAAGCTTTCTTTTTGGGGGTTAACCTTCTATTTACTAGCTCACTTAACCTCTTAGGCTCTAAATTTAGATTTTGTCGATCCAAACCCCTATCATGGTGCCATTAGTTGGGGAGAGGTGTTAACCAAGACATATATTTCGTTAACGCTATAACATATCTCCAAGGACACAGGTTACGAAATGTACATTATAACGCATTTTGCAATGTGTATGGCCCACTCACGTTGTTGGTTTTAACCGATGTGTTTTGGTTTTACACTGGTGGAAAATCATCTTCTATGAGTGAGAAACTACTTTTTAGGTAAAAAATCACTTTCCACCTATAGGTGAAAATCAAAATCATTTCCATTTGTGGAAAATGTAAAACAAATTGATATAGTTTAATTTTTCATCGATATGTTTTCGTGTTCCACAGGTGAAAAATCATTTTTAACTGATACATTTTAATCTTCAATTCGCGTATTTTTATTTTTGCACCTGCAACTTGTGTGGGTTACTTTTTTTTAAGTGATGATGGATCCCACTATTATTTTTTTGGAGTAAATTTTTTCTTAACGTGATGTGTGATATTTTCAACCTCCTTTTCGATAAATAGAGACATACATTACACAACGCATTTCTTAATATGTTACGGAATATATCGGTGTCAGCCTCCTATTTGCCAATCAAACAAAAATGTAGATTAACCCATATCCCACCCTGCAAATCCCAGATTCCCCATCCACCAATCGATCTCCTACATCTAAAATTTCTCCCAACACCATCATTAAGAGAGCAGGCTCCACGATCCCCAGCAACTTCTTGCAAAATTTCCAAAGAAAAAAAAAGGGGGAGGTACAAAAGGCAAACTTCCCGGCATATTCCCCACGTCTCATAAAATTTCAAACTCCAACCACCACCCTTCCAGTTCCCCGCCCTCACCCACAGCATAACTCCCACAAGCATATAAATATATTCGTATGTATTAATTATATAATACCCAACGGGTCAAAAGAACCAAACCTCCTCCCAATTCTCTCCCTCTCCTTCTCCCTCCCCCCACAGAAACCAAACCATTCACGCGCAAAGGAAGAGCACCGAGAGAGAGAGAGAGAAGGGAGCAACGCAAATGGCCCTCGCGCGGGCGGTGGCGCCGCAGACGTCCGCGGCGCAGAGGCTTCTCCTGCTGCTGACCGCGCTGCCCCTGGCGCTCGCCGCGCTTGCCTTCGTCCTCCAGTGGCGCGGCGGCCTCCGCGACCCTTCTTCCTCCTCCTCCTCCTCCTACTCCTCCTCATCCTTCCTTGACTCCCAAACCCTCCCAGGCGTCGACTCCCCCGCCACCGTGGGGAGCCCCTCGGGCACCTCACCGCATTTCCCCGTGTCCTCCTCCTCCTCCTCCGCGCTCGACTGCTCCGAGATCCTCGACCACCGCCTCTCCCCCACCTTCCCCTACTTCCGCCCCTGGAGGTTCGACGCCGACGGCCCCCACCTCTCCCCGAAGGTCTCTCTCTCTCTCTCTCTCTGTCTCTCTCCATATCTCGATCTCTACCCGTGGAAAGCTCGTTCCTTTTTGGGTCGTCCCGCGAGGTGGCGATGTGGGTCGCGTTGGGATGGGGGCGTGAAAGATGCGGTTTTTATGGGGAAGGGTGGGGTCAGGGCTTCTGGGTATGTCTGGGTTTTCGGGGTTCTTCCGTAAATGAGTCGATTTTTTTTTTTTTCCTTCGAGTTTTTGGATTGGAGTATGCTGGTTTGATGGTGTTGGGTGTTTGGGAGGTGGGTTTGTCGTGGTTGTCGAGGAGGGATTTGGTGGGTAGTTGACTGCAACAAATTGGCGAAGGGGAGGAGTCGTTTGATGGTTCTGAGCGTAAACGAACGATGGTCCCCTTGTTAAAGGTTGCTCTGCGGAGAGAGGGTCGAAGTTTTGTGGAGAAGTTAGATTTTGGTTTTTTTTTGAAAGGTGAAAAAAAAGGTTGGAACTCGACGAATTTTTTTTTTAACTGATGTTCTGTATTATTATAAAAAATGTTGGTTCTTTCTTTTTTTTTTTTCTAATGGATGGGTGAAATTGGGGAAGGAACGATAAGATCGTATATGCGACCTTCATGTAAGGTTTGATGTTGAAGTAGGAATGTGGGTTTGTTTTAGTTCCTGAAGATGGAATGCTGGGAATTGGACCTTAGCCTGGGAAATGAGAAGTTTTTTTCATGGGGAAGTGCGGAGTTTCTCTCAAATCATTGGCTGATGAGGAGCAGCTTATCTTACTGGAGAGAGGTTAAAAGTTATGTAAAAAGAAGAAAAAAGTTTGTCTTTTCTAGCTAATGTTCAAACTGTTAAGTGTTTTCTGTCATCTCTTGCTTCCTTGTTGTCAGAAGGGACGCTGATCAACTTGATCCAAACTAGGTAGCAGCCATGCATGCAAAAGAAAAAAAAAACTTGGAAATTATTAGGTAGTAGGATTCTGGATGATTTGTGGAAGAGTTGTTTCAGGTATACGAGGTTTGGGATCTTCTATGCTGTCGTGGATCTTTTCATGTTGTTATGATTTGTGCTGTAATGGCTTCAAAATGGATGTTTAGGTTTGTGAAAGGTGGCACATCTGATGTTTGATCTGTAGTAATTGCATTTTGGCCGAGGAACCATGTGGAAGTTAGTAGCACAACTTTTGATTTCTCAGGACCGATCTGTGTTTTCGTCCATTGTTGTTGGCTGGTGCAAGGGATGCCTATTTTTCACAATTGGTGTGGTAGTTTCAAGCCTAATTATAACGGGCATGTGAAAGAAATTAGGCTGGTTATGGCCGTAATGCGTGATTGATTAGGGATTTACCCTGTCTATGGTAGTTTTTGTTCTTCAATATTCTGAAAGTATAGGAGTTATGTGAAATTTTAAATGATTTTGTCCAGTGAAACTTATTACATCAACAGTTTATGAAAGGAAGATATCCATGATGTTGATGTTCATTATGTACCGTGCAGATAGTTATCACAACAAGCACTTCAGCAGGTCTAGACCAGATTCTGCCGTGGATCTTTTACCACAAAGTCCTTGGTGTTGGAACCTTTTTTTTATTTGTTGAGGGAAAGGCTGCATTGCCGCAAAATGCAGCTGTCCTTGAGGCAATACCTGTAAGTATACCTACTTCCTAATTCCAATTCCGTTCCGCAGAGTTTCTTTTCGATGTTAAACTGCAGGTCTTTGTCATCCAAATATTGTGTTCAAAGTTTTTTGTTTTGTTTTGTTTTGTTTTTTTTTTTTTGGCATTTCAGGGAGTCAAGGTAGTATACAGAACCAAGGATCTTGAAGATCAACAAGCTAAGAGGTTATAAGTTTTGATTTTGCATCTTTCCTTGTTAGAACTTTTACAAAACCTCCAGATGCATACTAAACAAGATTTTTTTCCCCTGAAAAAGCATTCCAAAGAAGGTGATGAGAAATGGATGTGACATGAGGGATTGAAATGTTAATAATGGATCTAACCCAATCTTTCTGCTAAATTGGACTAGAGCATCATGCAAATTTTTCTTAAATTCCTATTACTGGCATAAGAATTAGATCAAGGCTCGTGTACAACAACAATGACAACAACCAAACATTTTCTCTCAACAAGTGGGCTGTCAAGGATACCTATTCCATTTACCAAAATTGGACTAGAGTAGAGCATCATGCCCCTGAGTTCCTCTGATTGGCGCATGAATTGGGTCAAGACACATCTACAATAAAAATAACAACTAACCTTTCTCCGGAACAAGTGGGGTTGACTATAGAGATTCTTTACACCTACTATTCTGGACCATTATTGGGCTTAGATACAAGTAAGCAAGTGAATGAGTGCCGATCCCCATGTACAGGATTCAACCAAGTTTTGACTGTTGGTTACCTAAGACAACCTCTTTCACATGGGACCTGGTTACAGCTATGGAAGAATTAGAACCTCACCATATGCAGAGTTAGTCAAGAGAATCAGGATAACATGCCAAAGTGAGGACTCAAATCCTCCCTTAAAGGAAGAAATCAAATTCTGTCCTTTTTTGTTGAATCTATTACTCCTTTTTCTTGGTATAACAGCATCTTTTGGCAGCAAAGATCAAACATCTCTACATCCATAGATCATTTGAGGAGAAAGTTAGTTTAGTTGAGGCTGCACAATTTCTTAAAGTTCTAGAGCTTTTTTTTTTTTGGAAAGAACTAGTCATGTGCATTTTCCTTGTATGTACTTCTATTTGCTTAAGAGTGTCAGACCAACCATAGATGAAATGAGGGTGTTTTGCTTGAATTATTTCAATTCCATATAATGGTAATTATAGAGGAGATTGACATTTGAATTGATTTTTTTTTTTTTTGAAAAGGATTTGAATTGAATGATAAATAAATATTTTATCTACTTAGTTGACACTCCCCTACAACCAAAGGAACTCAAGTGATTGCTGACTGAAAGATGCATGGCTTCGAGCAGATTGTTTGGAAGGTTGTCTTGGTGAATGATCTTGTTAGCATATTTGCAAGCTGATTTTTGCAGTAGATGAATTGAATCAATAGAAGACCCTTGTCCATGGAAAAAGTGAAATCCACTTCACTGTGCTTTCATGCCTATACGAAGACGGAATTGGCACTTTGGTGTGTTGCTTCGATATTGTCACACCATAGGATAGGTGTGGGTGTTTGCTATTTAAGCTCTTGTCAAAATGTGCATAGCCAAATGAGTTTATTGTGGCATTTGCTATATTGATTCTTTAGATGACCTAGTTATGAGGGAGGATTTGACCCTCACAAAATAGTCACAAGCCAAGCACGAGATACAAGACCCAAGAGGCCTAAAAACCCATGAGTCAAAGAAAATAACAAGTCTTATTCTCAAATGAAACCCTACAGCTTTTTATATCGTGAGAGGTGTTGGGAAAATTATATCATAAGTCTAATAGGACAAATAACATAACATACAACTCCAATAATAATAAAAGATAACTAGAGTGCTCTACCAACACTTCCTCTCAAGCTGAAGCATATATATCAATGATGTTCAACTTGGAACAACACTTATTAAAACGGATCTTGCAAGGGACTTTGTGAATATATCTGTAATCTGATCTTCAGAAGGTACATATGTAGTGTAAATGATTCCATGCTATATCAAGTCTCTGGTATAGTGGCAATCAATCTGAACATGCTTTGTCTGCTCATAAAACATTGGATTGTTTGTAATATATGTAGCAATGCGATTATCACATATTATCTCTATTGGTCCCTCTACCTGAACATGGAGATCATGCAGTACTGATCTGACCCAAACTATCTCTGTAGCTGTCTGAGCCATAACCGTGTATTTTGACACTGCACTGGACCTGGATACAACCTGTTACTTCTTGCTTCTTCAAGTCACTAAGTTGCCTGTCACATAAGTGTAGAACCCAGTTATTGACTTACTGTCTGTCATGCACCTTGCATAGTCGATATTAGAATAGCCAACAACACTTATAGGTATGCCCCTCTGACATTAGACACCTCTGCGAGGTGCTTTCTTCACGTATCTAAGTACCTGTATAGTAGCATCCCAATGCTGTCTGGTCGGTTTGTCCATGAACTGGTTGAGTTTTCCTACTATAAGGGAAATATTTAGACGTGTAATAGTAAGATACAATAACTTGCTAACCAATTGCCTATAAGATCTAGTATCTACAGGAGGAGACTCAGTATCATAGAGGTGTCCTTTGGGATCCATAGGTATATTATCAGGTTTGGACTCCATTCCTGTTTCCCACAAGACATCACAGGCATATTTGTGTTGACTGAGAACAATGCCCTCTCTGCTGTGTGCCACTTCAATCCTAAGAAAGTATCTGAGTTCATCCAGATCCTTCATCACAAAGGCATTAGCCAGCTTCCTTTTCACCTCAGCTATCCCAAGAAAGTCATCTCCAGTAAAGATCAGGTCATCCACATAGACAAGGAGTACAACCACTGCCCCTTTGCTCTTCCTGACAAACAAAGAGTGATCAACGGAAGACCTTATAGTCCCATGATTTGTACCTCCTCCGAGAGTCTCCGGAACCAGGCTCTCGGGTTCTGCTTCAAGTCATAGATGGTTTTCTTCAATCTACATACACACTCCCCCTGAGTTTCAAACCCAGGAGGTTGTTGCATATAGACCTCCTCTTGAAGATCTCCATACAAAAAAGCATTCTTCATATCCAACTGATGGAGAGGCCAGTCGTAGTGAGCAGCTACAGACATCAAAATTTGAACAGTAGATAGTCGAGTGATAGGAGAGAAGGTATCAAAGAAATCTATCCCATACGTTTGGGCAAATCCCTTTACCATCAGTCTTGCCTTGTCGCGAGATATCGTGCCATCTGGGTCGTATTTGACAGCAAAGACCCAACGACACCCTACTGTTCTGGCACGAGGAGGCAAGGTGATTAGGTCCTACGTCCCTCTAGACTGTAGAGCAGCTATCTTATCCTCCATGGCTTGACGTCATTTTGGATCTAGCATGGCCTGCTGATGGGAGGTAGGAACGTGCGTCGCAGAGAGAGTAACTGTGAAAGTGGCAAATGAACTGTTAAGATTGGTGATTGGATGAGAATGAGAGAGAGCGAGAGTGTGAGAGGGAGAGAGTGAGAGGGAGTGGGGTGAGATGCAAGGGAGGGAGGGTGATTGGAGAGTTAGGGCTGGACGTTGGTCGGAGGCCTGTCGAGGCGGAGGGGAGCGACGTTGAAGGTGGTGTGCTTCAAATGCAGGGGGTAGAGGCATTTGGCGTGGGATTGTCGAGATCCCGTGTGGTGCTTCCGATGTAGGAAGCTAGGTCACTGGAAGGCGAATTGTGTGAAGGAGAGGAGGAGCACAGTCGTGGGCGCGGGGGAGGTGAGACTCCCACCACCACCGGAGGGGGCACCTCTGGTCGAAGTCGAGGCCCCATGGTCGGAGGACTCTGGGAGACTCGAGAGGGCTCTCGCTTTGGCCCTGATCGCGGTGGTGACGGGGTCGGGTCGGCTTTCGGGAGTTGGAGGTCAAGGTCGTTAAGATCCTCAGAGGCGAGAGTGTGAGGCTGCAGGTGGTGGGTGAAGGAAAATACCTACTGTTGGGGGTTTCGGGGAAAGTGACGGAGAAGCTGCTCTTCAGCGAGACCCGGTGTGCGGGAGGTGTGGTCTGATGGCGATGGGTGGTGCGATCAGACGGCACGAGGAGGGAGCGCTCGCTGCGGAAGGTTGAGATCGCAATGTGCTTGGTGGGAATCCCACTGTTCCTTCGAACTCGACAGGTGATCGAGGCAATTGTCACTCCGTTCACGTGACTGCGGAGGTGCAGAGGCCTCGGCCTTGGAACGAGAACCTCAGCGTGGTCTGGGCCAAGGTGGAGATGCGGCTTGGCGAGGAGGTGCATGAGGTCACACTTCAACTGGGAAGTGCATCGTGGGTGATACTCATCCAGCCGACGGAGGATGGGCAGAAGTTGTACGCGGAGGCGTTGGTTGGCCCGACCGGTGGCAATGTGGCGAGGAGGGTTCCGGCAAGCGGGATTAGTGGGGGACCAAGGGGCGCTGGGAAGGACGTCTCCTTATGGGCCGAGCTGGCCGCTCTGCAGGCTGCACCACTCGAGGCACACCTCTCGAGGTCTGTAGTGGTGCGGGTTGGCTGGGGTCTCGAGGAACAGGCAGAGGCACCTGAGATGTTGGGTGGAGAATTCGAGGGATCGCAGCGGGAGGAGGAGATCGCATCGGTTGCAGGCGCCGCATTGATGGCCCTGGGGGAAGGAGTGAGGAGAGGCAGCGGCGCATTTAAACCTCCGTGGCTTGCGGGGGAGAGCTCGAGGTGGCGCAGAGATATTTTTAAGGTAGGCATAGAGTCGGACCCGGGTTTGGATTCGCTCCCGGACCCGATATCGGTTCGCGACTCGATTTTAATTGGCCCGCGGAGGGTCTTGCGGAAAATTGGGCGCAACATCTCGAGCCTGGGAGAGCAGGGGGAGCAACTGGAGAGCGATCGGGTGTGGAGGTTGACCCTCGGAGGGAGCGAGGGAGCTGGGAGCCTGACCAGGCTTCTACACCGGAGGCTCGAGAGACTGTGGGTGGTAGCTTGGGGACCCCCCAGGGCAAGGGGGAACCGGCGTCGACGAAGGACATGCCGGGGGTCAGTGGCGAGGGCAGGAGGTCGGGTCTTGACTGTCCAGCTCAGGCGCATCCCTCACTGGGTGACAGAGGTTCGGGATCGAGGGAACCTCGTCGAAAAGGGGAGAGTGTCGAGACAAAAGACTCGATGCCGGAAGACCCATTGTCTGGTGGTGGGGGGTGGGAGACCTCGAAGGGCGGGCCTGAAGGAGCCAGTGCCACTCCTGTTGTGGGAGATATGCAGCAGACTCCGGAGGTGGTGGAGGTGCCCCCTTAAGTCGGGGGGGCACGACAGGGAGGGTTTAATGGGGAGGGCTGAGGGAAGGGGTCCGCCGGTGATGGGGGAGAAGGTGGGGGACGGTGTAGGCAGCGAAGTAGGGAGGAAGGGAGAATGTGATGGGGCAGGGAGTGGGGGTGGGGAGACTGGCGGTTTGATGGGAGGGTGGGCTGACGCCTTTAAAGAAGGGGAGCTGGAGCAGGTGGTGGAGGGGGTTGGATTTGATTGGGTGCGAGGAGGCGGTGCTATTGTGACCTCATGGTGAAGGTCCTCATATGGAATGTGAGGGGGCTCTGCGACCCCATCCGCAGAGGGATGTTGAGGGCATACCTTGCTAGATGGAAACCAGATATGGCGTTTCGGCAGGAAATGAAGCTACAGGAGTGTGACCAAAGAAGATGGGGGGAGATTGGGGGAAACGCGATGCGGGACTTTATGGCGCTGGATGCGATAGGGAGATCTGGTGGGGTGATTATTGGTTGGAAGGAGGACCTATTCTTGGTAGTGTGCTCGGAGGTGCGGGTGGGTTTGGTCACGGTGCAGCTGAGGAGGAGTGATGGGCTCGTGTTAACATTCTCCTCGGTGTATGGGCCTTCGGACGAGGTGGGGAGGAGCACCTTGTGGGAAGGTTTTCGTCAGGCGGCGAGGAGGTTTTAGGGAAGCCTGTGGCTCATTGGTGGGGACTTCAACGTTAGGCTACTGGTGGAAGATAGGTCGGGAGGTCAGGGAGGTAGAGATCGGGGCTCGGAAGAACTCACTGGCCTCGTGGCGGAGCATGGATGGTAGGACGTACCCCCCACCTCCTGTGCCTTCACGTAGAGAGATTTTGGGGGTCAGATGTCAAGGCTGGATCGCTTTTTTTGCTCGGTGGAGCTGGCCGAGGTGTTTCCAATGGCCGGGGCCCGCGCTATGGAGAGACCTTTCTTAGATCACACCCTGCTGATGTGGGAGTCTGGGGAGGGAATCCGATGCAACACATATTTTAAGTTTGAGAGGGCATGGCTACTGGAAGAAGAATTCAGAAGCATGGTGGAAAACAAATGGAAGAATATGCATCCGGACGGATTGGCTGCAGCGAAGTTGGAGGCAAAGCCCCTTGAATTGAAGTGGTTCCTGAAGGAGTATAGGAAATAGCTGAAAGAGAAGCGGACCAGATTGCAGGATGAGGCACTCGCGAAAATCCAGAGTTTAGATGCAGTGGAGGATCTGGGACTGATAACGTGCTTGGAGAGGCAGGATAGAGCAGATTGCATGAAAATCATCCAGGAGGAGGATAAGAAAGCTGAAGTGGAGTGGAGAACTAGATCCAGGCAGAAGTGGGTCAAGGAAGGGGACTCAAACACCAGGTTCTTTCACTTGATGGCCTCGGACAGGCGTAGAAGAAACTTGATTGAAAAATTATAGGTGGAAGGGATGGAGTTCTTAGGTAGGGAGTCTGTGGGGAGGGCGATGGCAGGGTACTTTAGGGAGTTTACAGGGTGGAGGAGAGGAGGGAGATGGCAATGGAGGGGTTGGGGGCTCCAACCATAGGGGCTGAGGAAGCGGAGCGGTTAACGGTACCTTTCACAGAGGAGGTAGCCCGAGGTAGCCCGGGATGCGGTCTGGGGGTTGAATGCCGAGGGGTGTTTGGGATCGGATGGCTTCTCGGTACTCTTTTTCGAAGAATTCTGGTCGCTGTTGAAAGAAGAAATCTTGCAGGTCTTGGTAGAATTTAGAGAAGGGAACATGGGCTTCAACATATTGAATAGGTTTTACATGTTCCTCCTACCAAAGAGAGATGGGGCGGAGACGGTTGACGACTACAGGTTGATAGCGTTGTCAAATGCAGCATATCTGATCATTGCGAAGATCCTGGCAAATAGGCTCAGAAGGGTGATTGGCAGGGTGGTGTTGGAGGTACAAATCACCTTCATACCAAGGAGATACATCCTGGATGACTGTGGCGGCAACAGAGATCCTGGCGCACTGGAGGAGTGGAAGAAAGGCCTTTCTGTGGAAGGTGGATTTCGCGAAGGCTTATGACTCGATGGAGTGATCCTTCTTGTGGGCATCTTTGGTTAAAAGGGGCTTTCCACAGATATGGATCAGATGGATGAAACAATGCGTCACCACGTCATCCTTTTCCGTTCTAATTAACGGGAACCCGACAGGAGGTCGGATACAGTCGAGGAGGGGCGTGAGACAGGGTTGTCCCCTAGCACTGTTGCTCTTTGTGCTAGCGGCAGATGCATTGGCCAGGGCGATCGATAGAGTATGTGCGGAAGGAGTGCTGCAAGGTTTCCCATTGGGAGGAGGGGACGGTATCTTCGTCATGCAATACACGGATGATACTCTCTTCTTTGTTGAGGGGTCAGTGGCAGAAGCGAGAAGGTGTCGTATCATTCTGAAGATGTTCTGCGAAGCATCTGGTATGCGGATAAGTATAGGAGACTCGGCGGCTTGGCCATGTCGGGGAATATCAACTTAGTCAGAGACTGCAGGCAACTCTGGGAGGCTTCCTGCCCTTTGAAGGTCAGAATATTCGCGTGGCTCCTCAAGAGAGGACGGCTGGTGACCAGGACGTGGAGAGCCCGCTGGGTGCCAGGTGCGGATAGGTCCTGACTGCTCTGTGGTAAGCAGACGAGGATACTGACCATCTCTTCTTCGCCTACCCGATGGCGAAACGGACGTGGGAATAAATGGGTGACCGGTGGTGGGCAATTGACTCCCAGGTGGATTTCTGGCAGTTGTTTAGGTGGTGGGGTCAACAGAGATGGTCAGGTGTTCCGGTCGAGGAAAGAACGGGCCAGACCGTTGGCGGTTCTATGGGCGCTCTTGCTGAGGAGGAATGAGGTGGTGTTTAGGGGACAACACCCCTATGTAGATAATTTTGTGGGGGCTGCGAAATCTTTGGTGTTGAGTTGGAGGGTCGCTTTTTGATGTAAATTTTAACATTTTGTATTAATGAATATCTGGGTTGGATCTAAAGGATCACCATCCTTTTTCCCTTTCAAAAAATTGTTAAGATTGGTAGTAGAGACTGTCTGTATAGTGTGGTACTGGGCACAACTACATGGAGCCTTTCAAATAGCAATCGGAAGATTGAGATCCTTCTCAATATGCTCAGTAGCAACAGGAGTAGAAGACTCATCAGAGGAACCTGCACAAGCACCATTAGGACAACTCACGTCAGTATCAACCCATATTTGACTAGGGGAGGAGACAGGTGACTGAGGTGGTGGGGGGTGTGTTCTTGTCATGCATGCTGTTTGTATGTCACAGGTAACCTATAAACCTAGTGATCTCAGCTTTCTGCCTCATAGGAGTCTCTATGGTAGTGATATCCTTACTATGTGTAATAGGGATTTGTTCCATGGGAACTGATGGATCAGGCATAGAAGCCAAGCCTCCTTCAAATGTCACCTAATGACCATCTGTAAAAAAATAAGGAATGGGCTCATGAAATATGACATCTGCAGTCACATGATGCTTCTTACCACGGGAGTCATAGCATTTGTATCCTTTCTGGGTGCTACTGTAACCCAGAAAGACACACTTCACTGCTCTTAGAGCCAACTTGTCCCTATCAGGTCCAAGAATGTGAACAAAGGCTGCACAGCCAAACACCCGAGGTGGGACATTAAATAAATCTTTCTCAGGATAGAGGACTTGTTAAGGAACTTGTTCTTGTATAGCTAAGTTGGGCAATCTGTTAATCAAATAACATTTAGTTAACACTGCATCTCCCCAATACACTCGTGGCACATTATGCTGTATCAATAGTGTTCTAGCCACATCAAGTACATAATAATGCTTTCTTTCCATTATACCATTATGTTGCGATGTATAGGGACCGGATGTCTAGTGAATAATACCAAGAGATATGTAAAAGGTCGTTAATTTAGATGTATAGAACTCTAGAGCATTATTAGACCGTACAATCTTCACAATAGTAGAAAACTGAGTCTTCATTTGTAAAATAAATGTTTCAACCACAGACCCAACATCAAATTTATTTTTCAAAAGAAATAACCATGACATCATGAAAAAATCATTCACAATAAGTAGATAAAATCTATGACCAAGTCTGTTTGAGACTCGACTAAGATCCCATGCATCCATGTGTAGTAAATCAAAGATAACAACATAACTTTGAGAAGAACTAGAAGGAAAACTGGCTCTGTGATGCTTTCCAAACTAACATGCATCACACAAAATCTCCGTAACTGGCAAGATGAGGAATGACACATCGAAGCCTATCCAGTGAGGGGTGCCTAAAATGACGATCCCACTGAAGAGTTGTACCAGCACTAGACGCAACCTCACCTTGACACATAGTCGCAAATGGAGTTTGGATCAGGAGATACACCTCCCCTCATGTCCGCAATCAATTGCCCTCCCCGTGAGTTTGTCCTGCAAGATACAACCCAACTCATCAGATATTGCATGACAGTGTAAGTCTTTTGTAATCCTACTGATGGACAAAAGATTAATCGGAAATTTTGGAACATGAAGAACATTAGGCAGAGTCAGTGTAGGAGTCACTGCCACATCTCTTCTGCCATGAACCCTACATTGCTTGCCATCTGCTACTTGCATAGATCTCCCTGAGGGAATATTATGACCTGTCTAAAACATGTCTCATCCCCACTGAGATATTGAGATGCGTTGGAATCCACCAACCATAAGGCACTGCTAGTGCTACCAGACCTATAAGCAGAAGTTATACCTAAGATGGCTAAGGCGGCAATATCAACATCAGTAGTGGTCTCCTGGGTCAACTGGGAGAGGTGCTGGATTACAGCATCATAGTTTGCACGAGACATCATATTGCTCACCTCCTCTGAAGAAACAACCTGGTTGGCCATGGGAGGTCGATCATGCTTCGTCCAGCAAGAGGCCTTTAAATGGCCAATCTTCCCGCAATGTGAGCAGCTGGTGCGAAGTCTACCACTCGTACCCCGACCACCACGCCCTCTCCCTCTGGTGGATGGAACACCACGTCCTTTACATGCAGCGGCAACAAGAACAAGGGTCTGCCCAACCTTTGTCATGGATGGCTTTACAACCACCCTACTCACACGGCTGTAAACTTCCTCAAGTGATGGAAGCTCAGCCAATGTCAGGATCTGGGATCTTGCAGCCTCATAGTTTGGTTCAAGTCCATCAAAAAATTGAAGGACAACATATTCCTTCCTGTGTGCCCTCTAGTATCATAGGTGCAGACAGGCGACATGCGTTGTACTTCTCAAGTAACCCCTTCAGAGTGGCATAGTACTGGGAAAGAGGCTGGCCCTCTTGTTTGAGACTACCAATAGCATCGTGAATCTCAAACACCTTAGGGGAATTCTTCTTGTGAGAGTTTGTGTCACGCATGGAATACTACATATCCTTTGCCGTCTTGTAGTACGTAATTCCATCACCGATTTGGGGCTCCACAGAGTTCATGATCCAAGTCCGGACCATAGCATTGTCCTTCCATGTTATATTCTTCCCAGTCTTGTCTTGTGGCTTTAACTCCAATAAAATGTGTTCCTTATCATGTCCCTTAACAGTCATGTGGAACGTTTAAGACCATCTAGCATAATTAGTCTCGTTTAGCTTGGCAATAGGAATAAAGAAAGGGGTTTTGTAACCTCCGATGTCCGTAGCGGTAACCAATGACACCTCTGAATTGCTTGAGGCGACCATCGTGCCTCAAGATAGCCACAAGACGCTTCAAACTTGATCTGAAGTCACTATTCAGACCATAGATCACAAGAAATCAGAGAACACTTGCACCTTATAGATCAATTTAGCACATGTTAGGGTATGAGGAAGACCCTAACACCACCTCAAAGGAGTGCTATTGTTTCTGGGTAGCAGAGCCACCCCCTACAACCTTAGAGGGGGCAGCGGCGGCGATGAGCCACCTTGTAGGTGGTGGCCTTGCCTGTAGTAGGGGTTGCAATCATCAGGAGAGCTGGAGCAGACCAGTAGCCATGCTGCTCAAGCAAGCAGTGGCGGTGGTAGCGGTTTTGACAACTGGCGGAGGGTAGCGACGGCACTGCTTAAATGAGCAACAACAGCAACAGTGCTGCTCGTGCGAGTAGCAGTGATGGTGGAGGATGGGAAGTGGCCAGCGGGGCGCGCCCGACCGGCGAATGTCGACTAGGCGGTCGGCTAGGATCGGCGGTGACCTCCTGTGGGTCGACTAGGCGGTCGGCTTATGCGGGTGGGATACTCAAACGCCTATTTAGGATCGTCGCTCTGATACCAAGTTAGAGAAAATAACAAGTTTTATTCTTAAATGAAACCCTACACTTTTTTATATAGTAAGAGGTGTTGGAAAAATTACATCATAAGTCCAATAGGATAAAAAATATAACATACAACTCCAACAATAATAAAAGATAACTAGAGTGCTCTACCAACACCATGTAATCGGATAAGAGGCCTTTAGGTCCCTTAGAACTCCAATGAAGTCGTTAGTGGAAACCATTTAGCGGACCCACTAGTTAGGCAAGTCCAATGAAGCACTCGATAGGTATCCACAAGGGGTCGGTCAGACTCTACCAAAAGCTCAAATAAGACGGATGAATAGGAAAATTTGCCTAGTTGAAATCATCATCACTAAAGCTCTCTTGGATAAAAAGATTTCCTGCCAGCCATGTGGTAGATCTGATCAAGAAGAAGGCTCAACTGGGGGTAGCTACATCTCAGGTGGAGGACTTCGATCAGCAACAACACAATTGCTTGAGGATGTCACATCAGCTACAATCAGTTGTGATCCACATAACAGATTTGTTCATGATACTCCTAATAAACTCTAAGGAAAGAATTAATAGCAACAACTGAAGATGGAAACTCTAGAGGAGGCGTATTCTTCAAGAAATTTTGGTTAAAGATCTACAAATCTCATAACAAACTTTCCTTGATTGGCTGAAGGGAATCGAAACAGAATTAGGATTATTCAAGCCTATAAAAGAACGTGTAGAGATGGCATGGGGGATCATCCCAATTATTCTATATTTTTCCACTTTCTAACAGCAATCGTATGATGACTCATAAGAGTTGAGAGTACTCGGACTCAAATTTTCAATTACTTGGTGAAAGTTGAGGGTTAGATCACCTTCCTGGACATAAACCTTAACTAGTGGAACTAGCTAAATAATTCTTGTGTTCCTGCTTTCTTGTTGCAATCTGATTACATTGTTGAGTCCTTCATCTGAACCCAGGAGGAACACTGGGCTTCAATTACTTGGGAGCAGTTTTTTGTTGCTTTGCTGACCAAGAGATGAGGTTGTCAACTTGAAAGTTTAGATAGCCACTAGAAGATTGAAATTATCCAGTTTATCTAGCCTAGATGACATCTAATTAAGCTCGTAGACTGTGTTTGAATTAGATGTGTTACATAGCCCATGTTTCAAGGTTCCTATGAGGTAGTGTCAAATTCCCTTTTATGTGATCCCAATCGAAGATTTATTATCATGCTTTAGTGACAACAAATGCGATATTTGGTCTAGTTAGAAAGAGGTATTAAAGAGCTCCAACAATTTCTTGGTATATCGAATAAGAATATGAAATAATTGGTTTTGGTTATAGATGTAGTCTTGGGGGGTTTGAATTGGTGTGTAGTTCTTTGTGTGTGCTTATGTTGGTAGATCCATCGTGTACCTTTTCCGAGAAAGGAGAAGATCATCATTTACTTGATGCACTTCAATTCCTAGAAAATAGTCGAGATAACTAATATTGTGAACTTTGGATGTATATCGATATTTCTTAAGGAAGATATCCATGAACTTGGCATTACTGCCTGAGTATGATATCATCTACATAGACTAGTGCATATATTTTATCTTTATCTTTTTAAAAAAAATATATATCTTGATCTTGTTGTAAATGAAGAGTAAGGGATTTGTCTTTGAATTACAAAGTTCTTTATTTAAAGAAATGTGTTGAGCCTACTAAACCAGGCATGTTGAGCTTGCTATGGACCAGGTAGGGATTTCCTTATATGGCTTACAAAGTTGGGATGATTTTTATTAATGAAACCTAGAGGTTGTGTCATATACTCTTCATTTAGATAACCATGGTGTAAGTCATCGCTGAGGTTGACTGTTGAGTTGATGAAGTGGTCGCTTGTTTGTGACAACTATAGAGATAGTACTTCGTAAATCATTCTTGATTTGATAATTGGGTTGAAGATCCCATTACAATCAATGCCTCTAGTTGATTGAAACCCTTTCATGGAGTCTTGCTTCATAGCATTCAATACTGCCATCAGCTTTGTATTTGACATGAAAGACCCATTTGTAGTCAATAACATCAAGAATCCTGCTTCAAGGAACTGGTTCTTGCTTCAAGGGGTTGGTTTCTTGGTTTCATTTGGTATCAATGCATTGTATTTGTTGAGTTGTAAGGGGTACATGGCATTTATTGTTTTATTTATAATTGAGGGATATTTATATAATTTTCCTAGTTCTCTTCTGTATAAAAAAAGGGTTAGAGCTTCTTTGGAATACAAGATGTTTTTTTCATTCTCCACATGGTATTAGAGTAGTGGTCATAGGCTGGTGCCCTGATATCCCACCAAAAATCCACCACAATATGTTCTTCCTTAGATCACCACCCTAAGGTGGCCTAATGGAGAACTTCGGTGATACCATCACGGTGGATGGTACAAGAGTGAGTGGCAGATCATGCTGGGGTGACACTGGGAGCGATGGCATCGCGAGCGGTGATGCGAGAAGCCCTTGAACCATCTGCGGCAGCGCTGGGAGTGGAGTGTGGGGTAATAGCATCGCTTGTTGTGGCCTGCGAAGCCTCAGCAACGTCAGTGATGGAGTCAGCGCCGCCTGTGGTGATGCGCATCGCCTCGGCAGCATCGGCTGCGGCGAGAGGAGAGTCGTACGGGGTAGCAGTGTCGCCTGCGGTGGCCTCCCAAGCTCTTGTGACGCCGATTGTGGTGATGCGCAGAGCATCGGAAGGGTCAGCAGCGTGTGGAGTCTCGTGTGGGGTAGTAGCGCCGCATGCTACGGACTGCGAAGTCGTAGTAGCATCGACTTCAGCGCAAAGGGCAACATCAAAGTGGTTGACGCTGTGCGAAGTGTTTGAAGTTGTCTTGTTCGTCGTTTTGAGTGCGTGATGAGTCATCTCTCACGCCTCCCATTAATGGCGATGAGCCTTCTCTCTCCAGTATTGAGAACTGATCTGAGATCAAGTTCAGATTTAACTGGGCTTGCATTTGCAGCCCACAAGATTGGAGTAAGGACACAGAGGACCAGAAGTGCTTAGGTGATTGATTCTGGTACCTCCATTCACCTTACTGGAGACAAAGATCACCTGAAAAATCCAATGCCTTGACATGGAATTCAGGATGTGCAGGTAGCCAATGGAGCAACTTCTCCTGTCACTGTTGTTGGAAGTGTAGATGCTACATCCAAGATGAAGATAGAACATGTATATTATGCTCTTGAGTTTCCCATGAATCTTTGATCAGTCAGTAAAATTTGCAGAGATCTTAGGTGCCGTGTTATTTTTGATGAGACGCATTGTTACTTCCAAGATCAAGTCACGGGTGATATTATTGGTGGTGGAATAGAAAGAGGTACTCTATTATTTAGACATGCCTACTCTATTTACTGGGGCAGTGTCTATTTCCCATGATCCGTTACTTTGCCATAGGAGACTTGCGCATCCATCTATGAAGAAGATGCGTCAGATGTACCCATAGTTACCTGATTCCCTGATCTTGGAGTGTGAGGATTGTCGGATGGGAAGCACCACAGGGGCAGCTATCGAGGGAGAGAGGTTAATGTTAGCTCCAAGCCTTTTTCTCTAGTGCGCTGTGATGTCTAGGGGCCTTCTAGAGTTGCTACTATTGGTGGACACCGATACTTTGTAGCTATGATTGATGATAGTAGCCAACTAACCTGGGCGTTCTTGATGAAGGTTAGGAGGGGGATTCCTATTATTATTTGACAGTTTCTATCAGAGATATAGACACAGTATGGTACTACTGTCCAGATCTTCCAAAGTGACAATGCATTAGAATTCATGCGCAGTGATTTACAGGAAGAATTTCGTTCTAGGGGGATCATTCACTAGACATCTTGTGCACACACTTCTTAGCAGAATGGAGTTGTAGAGTGCAAGTTGCGCCACTTGCTTGACATTGCTAAGACCTTGATGTCTCATATGAAGGTCCCTAAGTAATTTTGGGGAGATGCCATATTATCTGCAGTCTATTTGATTAACAGGTTGTCATCTTCAATGCTTCATGGTCAGATTCCATATCAAATTATATATCTTGAGTGTGCGAGGTTTTGGATGTGTCTGATTTGTTTAGAATTATGGTATACAGGATAAATTTTCTCCCCGGGCTAGGAAGTGTGTCTTTCTTGGGTATTCTAGAACCCAAAAGGGCTACAGGTGCTATGATCTAGTTCGGAGGTGATATATTGTTACTGCTGATGTAACCTTCTTTGAGAAGGTACCCTACTTCTCAAAGGAAGGTTCATTTATAGAGGCGACTATACATGATACACAAGTATATCAGAGGAGATCTCAGCCAGATGATATCACCGATGAGGCACTAGATCTGTCCATTACTCCACCAGGTGGGGGTGGGTCAGATAGTGAGGAGGAGATTGTGTTGAAGAGATCTGGCACTACACTTCATCCTATTTCCCGTTACATTATTGTATCTCATCTCCAGGAGGAGGACATGCACTTTGCTTCAGCCATTACGACAATGGTTGTTTCGAGAGATTTTGTTTAGGCCCTTCATGATCTAAAAATGGAAAGATGCTATGGATGAGGAGATGCATGCTCTTCAAAGTAGGAAGACTTGGGATCTTGTTCTATGTCTTGAGGGTGCAATAGTGGTTGGCTGTAGATAGGTGTACACCATCAAGTACAGGTTAGATGGGATAGTGGAGCGATATAAGGCATGACTTGTTGCCAAAGGATTCAGCCAGACTTATGGGGTGGATTACTTGGTGATGTTCTCGCCAGTTGCCTGTACCACCTTCATCAGGATCATCTTGTTAGTTGCCGTGGTGAGGAGATGGCCTCTACATCAGTTAGATATAAAGAATATCTTCTTGTATGGTGATCTAGCTAAGGAAGTCTACATGAGACAACCACCAGGGTATGATAGTTAGGGGGAGTTGGTTTGCCGCTTACAGAAGGCCATTTATGGCTTTAAGCAGAGTCCTCGAGCCTGGTTTGAGAGGCTTAACTCAGAGATAAAAAAGGATGGGATTTCAGAGATCTACTATTGCCCATTCCATATTTGTTAGGAGGATTGAGTGTGGTGGAGCATGGAGAGTTGTCATCTTAGCAGTCTATGTTGATGACACGATCCTAACAGGTGATGATATGGATGGGATGGCAAAGACAAAAGTCTTCCTCCGTTCTACGTTTGTCATCAAGGACTTGGGTGATTTCGTTACTTTTTGGGGATAGAGGTTGTTCGTCATGAGGATGGTCTGTCATTATCACAGAGGCAGTATACCTTACAGATACTAGAGGAGGTTGGACTGCTTGGGTCCAAGTCGTCTGGGATACCAATCGAAGCACCAGCCAGCCATACCACAGACAAGTCGGATCCCTTGTTTGAGGATGTTACCAGATATCGGAGTATTATTGGTCGGTTGTTATACATGACCATTACTCGTTCAGATATTAGCTTTGCGGTCAGTCGTGCTAGCTAATTTATGCAGAGTCCCAGATACAACCATTGGAATGATGTATGTCTCATCCTAAGATATTTAAAGGGTAAGCCAGGATGAGGTTTGTATTACTGGGCTAGTGGCATCCTTGATCTTGTGGCTTACTCAGATGCAGACTATGCAGGATCAGTAGATGACAGGTGATCTATGTTAGGCTTTGCTGTTTATTTGGGAGGAAACCTAATTTCTTGGCGGATCAAGAAACAGAGTCTTGTTGCACGTTCCAGTGCAGAGGCAGAATACAGATGTATGGTGTAGGCTGCATGCGAGATTATGTGGATTGTTGGTTTTTTGCAAGATCTAAGGTTGCTGGTTGATAACCTGGTTCCACTTTATTGTGATAACAAGTCCGTAACATATATTGGCTCTAATTCCATCTTTCACGAGAGGACGAAGTATATTGAGGTAGACTGTCATTTTATACGAGATGTTCTGGAGGGTAAGATAAGTACTACCTATATATCTTCTGAGTTACAAATTGTTGATATTTTTGCTAAGCCTCGGAAGAGAATACGCCATGACTTCCTGAGCGACAAGTTGGGTCTTATTGACATATATTCTCCAACTTGAGGGGGAGTGTTGAGTTGTAAGGGGTACATGGCATTTATTGTTTTATTTATAATTGAGGGGTACTTATGTAATTCATCCAGTTCTCTTCTTTGTAAAAAGAGGGCTAAGGCTTCTTTGGAATACAAGATGTTCTTTTCATCCTCCACAGAATTCATTACTCATAATTTGAAGCTATTGTGGATCCTTTTGGCTTGGGGAAAAATGTAAGTGCTGACACTATGGCACAAATAGCAGTGAGGACATTTTTCTTGAATTGTGGTGACTTACTAGTTGTTTGTAATCAACTAGTTTTTGGAGATGACGGTTGTGTTCTGTGATCTCTCAGGGAGAAGATGTGTTAATTGTTGCAGCCAGTAGATAGTATGGTTGGTCATTGTATGCTGAGCTTGGCAACGAGCTCGACCGAGGAGAAGTGTTCATCGAAATTATGACTCGTTGATTGGGCTAGTGTTGGTGAAGCCCAAGAGTTGAGGTCTCCTTGAATGGAAAGTGATATTAATCAAACTGAGAATATCGAGCTACATAAAAGTTATTTGCAGAAGGGTGAGAACAATAATAGCCCGTGTAATTTTCAGCATATTTGAGAAAAAAATTACTTTGACATCTTGAATGGAAATTTGTGAGATTTATAGGGATGGAGTAGGGGAAACACAACACAACCAAAGACATGAGACATGGAGAAATGGATGCTGGTTCAACCTGAAAAGGTATTTTGAATGGTAGCGAGCTGAGGAGGGCATCAATAGGGAGATGGTTTATCAAGTAGAGATATGTTAAGGAAAAATACAAAAATTTGTAGGGTAAGGATGCATGAGGGAGGTGTTAGCCTTGTGTCAACTATTTCCCAGATTTTCCATTCAACAGATCCATTCTATTCATGGGTATGAGGACATGTTAAATGGTGGATGATGCCCTTGTTTTTGAAATGGTCTTTTAGGGCTTTGAATTCACCTCTCTTATTGGGTTGCAACAAGATTTTTGTAGTGAAGTGCCACTCAATGTGTTTCAAAGGATACATACAAAATTCCATTTTGGGAGTGAATTTGCAATTTCAAGTGTGAACAAGAATCTATTGGCTAACTTCTCTGTATTTTGTCATCTTTGAATTATTGATGATAGTATATTTTTTTCTAATACAAATTATAAGTACAACAGGTAGGTGAAGCTTTTCCATATGTTTAATAAGAGATGAAGTTTGTGGAGGTTCCTATTTTATGTTGTTATTCTTATATAAGCATAACAGGACTAATGAGCCTGCTTTCCTCTCTTCAGCCGGATATGGAATGAAACTTGGCTTGCAAACTTCTTCTACAAGCCATGCAACTATGAACTATTTGTGAAGCAGACACTTAATATGGAGATGGGTATCGTTATGGCACGGGTAAATGTGATATGACTGAATGAAGATTTTTTTTTTGATGGAAAAATAATTTAAATATATTTTGAGAAATTTCACGTTAACTGGAAACTTGTGTTTGATTCTTTTCTCTGCTTTTCTTATTTCAAATAATTGCACTTAGTGGATGTTTCTTAATGTATTCATTCTCTTTTGACAGGATGCTAAAATGGACTGGATTATCCATCTGGATACAGATGAGCTTCTACATCCAGTGGGTGTTCGAGATTACTCTATTACACGGATGTTGTCTGAAGTGCCTGGGAATGTTGATATTGTTATATTTCCAAATTATGTGAGTGAACTCAGTTGTTTTCAGAAAAGAAAAATCTGTGTACTTCTGGTGTCTTCCATTAGTTTTTGACTTGGTATTTTGGTTTCAGGAGAGTTGTGTCGAGCGAGATGATACAAAGGATCCCTTTAGTGAGGTAAATGATTCTGTAAGCATTATTTTTTTTACTTATATATAATATTTGTTTGTTTAAGTTCTGTTTTATGATCTTTTTCCATGAGGGATATATGTCTGTTAGTTTTCAACCTGATAGCAAAAAGTAAAAATTGCAGACAGATTTTAGTCCTTATCAAGGTTGTCTCTTTTTCATAAGCATTTGTAATGATATTAGTGAAATGCATATTGATCATGCCAAAAGCACTTCCAAATTAAGCTTGGCACACCTAACTTACCAAGATGTGCAAATATCTGTGTATTACTCTTCTATAGTAATTATTACAGGAGTTTCTTCTAAATGTCCTAGAATCCAAAGTAAATATATAGTTCATGTTACTTTTATTTATTTTTTTTTGAAAAGGGAAAGGGTGGTTATCCAATTGATAACCGCCCCGTGTTACGATTATATATTAGTTTAGAGAGTTGTAAAACAATCAGCTTGTAGGCTTTCCTTTTAATTTATCAAGTGGAACTTAGATTTCGATTTACAATAACATGGACATAATAGATGTACTTCCGCTTGTTTCTTGAACACCTTAGGGCTTCTGTCTACTTGAGATTTAGCACATGTGCTTTGTGTGTAGACTTCATTCCTTTATGTCTACTTCCAACCTATATAAGGATACTTGAAATTTAGTGTGCATGTGTGCTTCATATGCAGACTTCACTCCATATCTCATTCCAACCTTATATGTAAGAATCCCTCTTGGTTCACCACACCATCCTAGTCATTAAAATCCTGTTTATTGATAATTTAAGAATTTTCGACTATTTGTGTACACGTAAATTCTGTTTGAGGTAGAAGTTGAGCAGGATCTAGAAAGAACCTGGTATTGTTAATGGGGTGAGATCTTGGATCCACCCGGTGTACTTGTCTTGGATTGAGGTCTAGGATGTGTCTGATTTTGGTAGAACACAAAAATGTCCAGGTTACAAGTCCCATAGCTCGGGCAGTTATTCTGGGACCTTGAGACAACTGAGAACATTATTTCTTCTACAGGATTGTGGTTTGAGTTAATGAGGCAAAATACCAATTGTGAATCCTATCAAAGAATTTAAGAGGGAGGACGCCTATAACTCCAAACACCACTAGTCTCTTTTAAAAAGGGCTTTAACAATGCATGTGGTCCAGGGAAGGATCCAACCACAATTCAGCTCTATCCTATGCAGCCTTACCTGGCATTTTAGCTGGCAGTTTCTGATTCAAACTCCTGACCTGCATGATATGCTATAATTTGTTGCTTAGTTATTCAGCAGGTGCATATATTTAGTTTACGTCGAGATCAAAGTAATAACAGTTAATAGGAAACAAATGACATAGTTTATTTCAAAGAATCCCACATCTCTTTATATAGAAGAGAGGTGGAAAAGTAATACATGTCTAGGAAGGAAAAAATAAATAGCATGTAACATAATAAAAAAAAGCTAGTGGGGATATGCCAACACTCCCCTTCAAACTGGAATATAAATGTCAATCGTGCTCAGCTTGGAGCAACATGTATCAAAAGCTTCATGTGACAAAGGCTTCATGAAGATGCCAGCCGTCCGATCCTTTGAAGTAACAAATGTTGTGGGTAATACCCCACACTGGATCAAATCTCTAGTATAGTGGCAGTTAACTTCCACATGCTTAGTGTGCTCATGGAACATGGGATTGTTGGCAATATATGTGACGGCTCTATTGTTACATCTCATTTCCATTGGCTCCTCAAGCTGAACATGCAGATCCCGCAATAGGGATCTAGTTCAAACCATCTCAGTGGCAGCCTAGGCTATGGCCCTGTATTCTGACTCAGCACTAGAATGAGAGACCAGAACTTACTTTTTACTTCTCCAGGTAACTAAGTTACTTGCAACAAAAGTACAAAAGCTTGTAGTAGATTTCCTATTTGTAACATACCTTGCATAATTTGCATTGAGTGTCTCACCACAGTCATAGGAGCCTTGGCCTGAAAGAGAACCACATTTAGGTGCTTTCTTCAATTACTTAAGCACCTGCATAACATCCTACCAATGTTGCTTAGTTGGCCTATTCATGAATTAATTGAGTTTACCTACAGTAAGTGCAATGTTGGGCTGTATAATAGTTAGATAAAGTAGTTTGCCAACCAATTGTCTGCATGATCTGCTATTAGTTGCCTCTACCTCATCATGAAGATGCGCCTTGGAGTTCATGGGAATGTTGGCTACCTTGGACCCTAGCATACCTGTCTCCTGAAGAGCATTTAACGTATACTTGCGTTGAGAGAGAACAATCTCATTTCTGCTCCTAGCAACCTTGATCCCCAGGAAGTATCGAGGCTGACCCAAATCCTTCATAACAAATTGTTGCGCAAGAGACTCTAACCTGACTTATCCCAGCCTCATCATTATTGGTGATAATCAGGTTATTCACATAAACTAGGATGCCACCAAGACCTTTTCTGTTTTCCTGACAAACAGAGAGTGATCTGAGGAGGATCTCTGCATCCCCATCTTTTGCAACACATCTGATTTTGGAACTATGCTCTTGGGTTCTGCTTAAGGCCATAGATGGCTTTACTGAATTTGCACACACATTCCGCCTGAGCCTCAAAACTTGGAGGCTGTTGCATGTAAACCTTCTCTTGAAGATCATAATAGAGGAATGCACTCTTCACATCAAGTTTGTGCAACTGCCAATCTCTATGAGCCACAATAGAAATGAGTATAGGAATAGTAGCAAGGCGAGTAGCGAGAGAGAAAGTGTTAAAGAAGTTCACCTCATAAGTCTGGGTGAACCCCTTTGCTACCAACTTGACCTTGTACCTTGAAATAGACCCATCAGGGTTGTTTTTCAAGGAAAAGACCCATTTGGAGTCGACTAGTTGTGTGCCTGTAGGAAGTGTGGTAAGCTCCCAAGTTTGTCTACTTCGGAGTGCTTCCATCTCTTCCATGGCTTGATGTCACTTTGGATCGAGCATGGCCTGCTGGTATGTAGATGGAATGTGTGAGACTGTAAGTGGTCGACAGAATCTGCCAAACTCAAAACCAAGGTCGTTAGTAGCCAAACTGCTTATAACATGGTATCTGGACTTACATGTGCGATGTACCTTTCTAATGGCAATAGGAAGATTTGAATCATTTGGTACCTCAGTTTAAGTGTCTGTAGAAAGATCCTCACTACCACTGTGGTTAGGACTATTATGAGGATCAGGTCTGATCAAACTCTCATTGTCACTTAGATACAATCTTATCAACTTGTGGAGCATCATGCGTTGGTGAAGAAGGGAGCCTCTGTAGTGTTATATGAGGTCTATCATATGTATGCATTGGATCATGCAATTTTTGGAAATCATCCAAAAAGGTCGTGGAACCAGAAGTAAGCTGAGAACTTGTGACCGTAATTCCCTCCAAAGGAATGGGAGGAATAGGCATGGGAGCCAGATTATTAGGGGACCTTATTTGTCCAGCAATTGAAAAGAATGGTATGGTTTCATGGAATGTCACATTAATGCTAACATAGTGCCTGCCATGGATGGAATCATAATATCAGTACCCCTTTTGCCTCTTGGAGTATCCCAAGAATACACACTTGATTACTCGAGGAGATGCTTGTCACAATTAGGTGATGGCACATGAACAAAGGCAACACATCCAAAGGTCTTGGGAGACACATGGAAGAGCTCGTCATCTGGATGTAGTAGGAGAATCAGTATCTACTCGTGGAGAACTGAGCTCGGTATTCTATTAATGAGGTTAGCACGCAGTCAAGACTGCATCTCCCCAATATCGCTGTGGAACATTGTGGTGGATAAAAAGAGTGCGAGCAACCTCCAATAGATGTTTGTGCTTTCGCTCTACAACCCTTGTTCTGCTACCAGGTATGGGGGCAAGTAGTCTGGTGGATGACCCACAAGCCCTGTAGAACTTTGTAAGTCTCGCAGTGTAGAACTTGAGGGCATTATTCGTCTGTACAACCTTCACTGTGGCAAAGTATTGTGCTCTGATCTTCAATAGGAGAGTCTTTATAACACCTTCAACATTTGCTTTGTTATTTAGAAGAAACACCTAGGACACTCTGGAGAAATCATCTACAACCACAAGATGATAGTGATGTCCCATCCTGTTTGGAACTCTGCTCTGTCCCTAAACATCCATATGAAGTAACTAAAAATAGTCGTTGATTTAGGAGAAGTTCTGGGAGGAAAAGAAGATCGATGATGCTTACTCAATTGACAAGCATCACGTTTAATAGTAGTGGCAGGAGAGAGATGTGGAATCACTCTCTTGAGGCGATCATATATCTCCCCTTGATGAATGTGCTACTGTTCATATATGCCGATTCCTGCAAACTGTTCTTGCCCAAGATGATACACACCATTTTCCTCTGTGCCTCTGGTAATGGTCTTCCCTGTGAACTTATCCTGGACGCTACATCTAACATCATCAAAGATAACTTTGCAGTTAAGTTCTTTCATAATCCTACTCATCGACAATAAACTCATTGGAAAGTCAGGCACATGTAATGCTCTCGGTAGCGGCAAAGTGGATGTTACAAATACCTCCCCTTGACCAATAATGAGAGCGTGTCTGCCATCAACAATCCGCATTATTCTCCTTGGTGCAATTGAACTAAGCAATCAGAAATAACTCTGATCGCCATAAAGATATTGTGAAGCTCCAGAGTCAACTAGCCATCCTGCACCATGATGACTCCTATCATGCTTTGATGCATCAAGCCTGCATATTCCACTGTCCTTGTCACAATAACGGTATCCAATGTCATCTCTGATCTTTCTGAGGATGACATTGTGCCTACTAGGGACCAAGGAACTAAGAAAAAAGATCTGAAATTATATTTTTAGATCTGAAACGACTTCATTAGAGAAACTGTGACCTTCCAATCATGAAATCCAAGATAACAAGGTCTTGGAAATAAAGAAGAAGACCGCCAAAGCCCCTTGGATCAGGCATTGGCACGCACTAGGTCATAGGGGTGTCCCCTAGTAGCGTCGCCTAAGGTGCCTAGAACCCTCTCCTGTTGGTTCAAGGAGAAGAAAGCACTGCCAGCAGCATTGCTGGCTGGTGGTGTAGCAGTCTGAGAAGGCTGGCGGCGACCCTAAATGACTGTTGTTGGCAATGCTGGGGCTGCTGTTGGCTGTCAATGTGGTCGGTGGTGGCCCCTTTGGTGGCTGTTGCAAGCGTCGAGAGAGAAATGGGGAGGGGGTTAAGGTGGTTAGGGTTTGGAGGTTTTGTGAGGGTAGGATACCAAAAAATTGATTTAGGATTATTGCTCTGATATTGAGTTGATAGGAAACAAATGACAGTTTATTTCAAAGAGCTCGGCACCCTTTTATATAGAGGAGACGTGTGGAAAAATAACACTACAGGAGGGAAAAAAATAAATAACATACAATATAATAAAAATAAACTAGTGGGGATACGTCAACAATAACTTTCAAAAGGATATGTATTATAATCTTGGTATGCACCCATGAAATCAAGTCAAGAAACCCAGCATTAGGCATATGAGTGGTTGGTGAGGAACCTAGTGAGGGCCTTTGCTGAAATAAAATAAGAAGAATAAATCAAACAAAAAATATTAAAGCAACACAGTGGAATACTTAGGTTTATGTGGAAACCCCTCGCACGAGGATAGGGGAGAAGATCATGGGAGAAGTGCCTTTATGGGTGTGATCTCTCAATATTTCTTCTCAAAGACAAATGGGGGGGGGGTGGGGGGGTGTAAGAGCCTATATATAGGCCACCACACACCTCTCTTTCCCACTCCATTATGTGGGACTAAAACAACTTGTAATTGGATTTCACACTAATCAATTACCCAACAACATTCATCTTTCTGAAGTCTGAACACATCTTCCCTTGCAGTTAGGCTCCCTAATATCTGTGTGAATATGACATCATGTACTGTTAGGATCATAGCTGTTCAGTAATATAACCATTCAGCCGAAGATAGTACTACACAAGGCCACATGCGTTCCATTGTTGATGTCTCTTTAATCACTTGTATGAAGTACATTCAACCCACTTTCTTATGTGCATCGTTATTTATCCTAACATCCTGTAGTGATCTTTTTCCCCTGCAGGTTTCCTTGTTCAAGAAAAACTATGACCATCTATTAAAGGAAACTTATTTTGGCAATTACAAAGAAGCTTGTCGTGGCAATCCCAACTATTTTCTAACTTATGGAAATGGAAAATCAGCTGCACGAGTTCAAGATTATCTCCGTCCTAATGGTGCTCATAGATGGCATAATTATATGAAAACACCAAAGTATGATCTTACTGCATCGGTGCTTATTTATTTATCTCTTCATTACGTAGTCGGTGCTTATTTATTTATCTCTTCATTACATAGTTGCTTTCTACCTTCATCTTTTCTTTGTTTCTTTTTTGTCATGTTAGTGAATGGCAAATACTTTTAATCATTAGAGGATATTCATGATATTATAATTTTCTGTGGTAGCGAGGTGAAATTGGAGGAAGCTGCTGTTTTGCACTACACATATACCAAATTCTCTGATTTGACTTCTAGGCGTGACCGATGTCACTGCAAACCAACAAAGGAGGACCTCAAGAGATGTTACATGCTGGACTTTGACAAAAATGTGAGTCGTGCTCTACATGCCAGCTCCTCTTTCATCTACTTGGTTTTGATGATTGTAGCACTCAGTTATATGGGAAATCAATCACCAGTTAATTTAATTAGATTCTCAGGAACTTGGTGTCAAGTAAATTGTTCACAAACAATTTATGTATCACAATATTAGGTAAAATGGATAACTTTGCTTTATATCTATAATTTAGCAACTTTCACAGAAACACATTTGCAAGGTTACAAAAATTCATACATGGTGCACCATTACATTTTCCTGAAACTGATTTCTACTTTTTTTAATTGTGATTTTTTTCCATAAAATCTTAAAAGAATTGCTGACTTCTGTTTTTGTTTTCCCTCAAAAATCACCGCCAAGTGTTTTGCCAAATGAAAGGAAGTTTCATTTTGTATAGATGCTGTGATTGTCTCCGGAAATAAATCAAAATTAGATATTTAATTAGGTTTTACTATTTTTAGGTATTTAGTGAGTTTCCATGTATGTCCCTTAACTTCTCTATATAAGGAGGGTTAGGGCTTCTCTTTTGATTAATAACAAAAGATTTTTTCCCCTTCAAAATTCTCTACATGGTATCAGAGCTACCGATCTTGGTGGTTTAGGATTTGGGAAAGGAAAACCTAAAGGGGAGAGGCCCTCCAGCGGTGCCACCAGCCTTCGACGGGCCATCGGAGAGGGTCTCTCCTCTCTCACAACTTCTCCTCTTCCTCTTCTACTCTTTCGCTTCCTTTTTCGTTGCTACTACTCGTCGCTGGCCAAAAAAGGCCTCGCCGATGCCACCTTCGGCCATCGATCGCTTTCAAATTCGGAGGGGTGCGTTGTCAACCCATCATCGACCGACCGCAATCCCTTCGATCACCATTGATTGTCGGAGTCACTGCCAACGAGCCAAAAAGGCTCTAGCATTGCCAGTCAGCACCGTAGACTGAATCAGAGTTTTGGGCCCTTGAACCTCTCTCGATCGTGGGTTTGAGGGCACCATTAAGTTCCTTGGAGGGTACTCTATCGGACCAAGGTGGTTTGGACTTGCTTTGACTCATCGGAGCTCTGCCATCGACTTCCTGGCCACTACAGTGTCGCCCACCATGGCGAAATCGAGCATGTGGCTGTAGGGCGTTGCCATTGAAGTTGCTGTTGGGCTCCTCCTCCCTTACGTGCTCGTCCTCTTCGTCCTTGACCTCTTTGATGCAACAACAGGTAAGCACGTTGACGCATCGCTTATTTGATGAAGGAGCTCTCTTTAGTTGGATGTTTTAGGGTTTAAAGAAAGAAAAAAAGTGGTTATTTGCTTATTTAGTCCAGTTGATTTTCAAGTGTCTTTAGGGCCTTTGTGTGTAGCCCCTCAAGTTCTAAGTTTATTTTTTGTTTGGGTCCTTATATGTTGAGTGGAAGACACAAGAATTGAAGACGGGAGTCGTCTTAAGATGTCAAAGTTCAGGCAGCACTCTCACGCACCTCAAGAGAAACTGAGTGCTGACTGATTCTATGAGGGTGTACAAGAAGGGGTACCTAGAGTTGAAGACACAAAGAGTGGACTACTATGTCAACGAGAGTGGATCTTCATTACCTTAAGGATCCAAGTCTTCGCCGTCTCTCGCGTCTCGACTTGTGGGGGAGTATTAGGAAATAAATCAAAATTAGATATTTGATTAGGTATTTACTATTTTTAGATATTTAGTAAGTTTTCATGTATGCTCCATAGCCTCTCTATGTAAAGAGGGTTTCTCTTTTGATTAATAACAAAAGATTCTTTCCCCCTTAAAGCTCTCTACAGTCTCATTTGGCTTTATTTATCTTATTTAGCTTGCATTTAGGACCTCATCCTGACAGGGAAAGTCTTCATGAATTGAAGGTTTTTATGTTTTACTTTTTGGTTAAACTAGACAAAATTATTTTTTCAGCTAACAGCCCTCCAAAATTGATGAAATGCCACTCCTTTTGGGGACTCAGGTTTTACATTGAGATTTTCTTGTGTAACGCTGAATTTCAACCATCTCTGTCTTCATGATGTGGAAGGACTTGTGTACATGACATAACCATTCCTGATTGATGAGCAAACACTTTCAGAATCTATCCTTTTTTGCCTCTTAAAGAAAGCCTTTCCATTGGAAATTTGTGCATATTTTGGGCTCTTTATCTGTGTAGAAATGAGATCAATAAGAATAAAGAAATCAATCACACATGGACATGAGGTTCACATAGAAACTCTCCTCGATGGGAGGGAGAAAAGCTTGGGAGCGAGAGTCCTAGATCTCCTCTCTCAATGGAGGATAGGAATTTTCCTCACCAAGAAAACAAGAAAAGAGAGGGTGTACAATATATAGTATCCCAGATTATATGGATCCACCCTAAGGTCCATATACCTATTTACAATAGAACTCAACGCTCCCCCTTCAGTTGGGCATGGATATCAAACACGCCCAACTTGCCAATATCCTCCTTAAACTGTATCGTGGCAAGTCCTTTTATGAAGATGTCAACAATCTGATCATTAGATCGTATATAAGGGAGGCATACCTCACCAAAGTCAATCTTCTCTTGTCGATCTAACTCTATATACTTGATTTTGTCATGGAGAACATGATTGTTTGCTAAATTTATAGTAGCTTTATTATTACAACAGTACTCCATAGGTAGATCAGAAGATATACCTATGTCTGTCAACAAAATCTTTACCCAAAACATTTATGTGATCCCAGATGTTATAGCGCTATATTCTACCTCTACACTTGATCTTGCACAAATATTTTGATTTTTGCTTCTCCAAATAATAGGATTGCACCTAGGAAAATCACATAACTTGTAGTAGATCTCCTATCATCCACAAATTTCGTTTGCATCTATGTTCCCTTCAATCTGAAAGCTATCCCCTTTAGTAAAAAATAATCCTTTAGTAGGATTTTTCTTGAAGTAACAAACTATTCGGTCCATAACCCTAAGATGAACATTTGTAGGGGCATACAGGGATTAACTCATGACATTCACAACATGCATAATATTAGGCCGAGTCGAGGTAGGATAGATGAGTTTTCCAACAATTTTCCAATATTTGTGCTTTTGATGATCATCAAGAGGTTCACTACTTTTTAGACTCAAGTGATCGTCTTAATAGGGTTTGTAGCAGGTCTACACCTAAGCTTCCCAATTTCTTTCAGTAGGTCTAAAACGTATTTTCTTTGACATAACAAGTGCTTATCTCTAGATCTTGCAATCTCAATGGCAAGAAAATATTTTAAACTGCCAAGATCCTTGATTTTAAATTCTTTGGCAAGTCTTCCTTTCATCACCTATAATTGCCTATCATCAACGTACACCAAGAGGAGCAATTTTCTCTCCATAATGTTTTATGAACTAGGTATGATATCTATTTCCTTGCTTGTAGCCTTGATTTTTCATGGCAACCCTCAATCTTTCAAACCAAGCCCTTAGGGATTGTTTTAAGCCATAAAGAGATTTTCTAAGTTTGCAACACTTCCCTTGTTGTTTGTATCCTGGCAGCATATGCGTGTAGTGTTAACATATAGTGTTTTTATGTTTTATGTTTTTTCTTGTATGGGCTTATAGGTGTCTAGCTCCCGAGGGGTAGTACTGTACTTTCATCCTTTGGTCTCTCTCTATATTAAAGAGCCTAGGGTTTTCTATAACAAGTTGAATCATTTCATCCAACTTGGTATCAGAGTCACGGTCCTAGACCGGTGCCCTAGGTACCCCACCCAAGTAGGCTTCCAACCCATCCACCAAATCCTTCTCTTCTCCTCTTTCTCATTGTTGCTAGTTTTCTCTTAGCCGGCAGCAGCAGCAGCACCAACTGCAGGAGCGTCAGCCCTTGTCTGCAGCAGCGCGAGGAAAGGGAGGGGCCTCGCCGGTGCCGTCGGTGGGTTACCCGAGCCCAGCATCGTCGGTGGCCTCCTGCAGCCTCTAATAGTGCTGCCGCTACCCAGTAGCTCCACCCAGCATCGCCGGTGGGCCTCCTACAGCACTGCCCAGCACTGTCGGTGGCCTCCTGCAGCCTCTAGCAGCGTCGCCGCTACCCAGCAGCGCCACCCAGCATCGCCGGTGGGCCTCCTGCAGCCTTTAGCAGCGTTGCCCAGCATCGCAGGTAGGCCTCCCGCCGCTCCTGCTGGATCTCGACAGGGATGAAGGGCCCCAATGGTGCTATCCAGATCTCCCCCTAGTATAGTTCAGGGAGCCTCCACCTTCTGATCTTTGCAGCAAACTCTCGAATGGAGCACTTGTCATAGCTGCTTACAACGACCCTAGTACTCTCTTCCACCTTCGCTTGCAATCCTGCTGGGATTGGCAACCTAACTAGGTGTGAAAAAAAACCCAAGTAGGGTACCAAGTCTTTTCTAGATCTATTGGTGTTCGCCGAATAGTGGTATGACTTTCTTTAGTTTTATAAATTATTTTTAGGGTGTGTATTCCCCATATTGATGGTTGTGAGGGGTGTGTATTCCCATTTTTCTTGGGTGTGATCTACTTGACACTTATGGCAGAATTTGTGAGTTTCGTACGTAAGGAGCATTACAAGAGCCACCATGGAGCAGGGTGGCTGATCGACTCTGGTGCTTCACAGCATTTGTGCGGTGATCAGACCTATTTTCGTTCGCTACAATCTGTTCTCCCAGGAAGGACTGTACAGGTTGTTGACGGTAGATACACCCCTATTAGGGGTAAGGGGGAGGTGTCCGTGACCCCCAGTTTGCAGCTGTCTGGTGCATTGCACGTACCGGAATTCTCACTGAGTCTGTTGTCAGTTACCAGAATCACGAAGGATCTCAATTGTAGAGTCATCTTTGATGATGTCGGATGTGTTATTCAGGACAAGCTCACTGGGAGGATTGTTGTCAGGGGTATGGAGGAGAAAGGTGTTTACCGTCTAGGACAGGAGCCATTTGTAGGGGTTACTCGATATGGTAGCGGGAGTGTTCTACAATGGCACGTTGGTCTTGGCTACTTATCTCTAGATTGCCTCAGGAGGGTGATACCACATTTCCCTAGTTGCTACCATACAGTGCGATGCTTGCCAATTGGGTAAGCACCATTGATCCTCTTTTCCAGTTAACATATCTCCTGGATCTTTGACATTATTTCAGTTGCTCCATATGGATGTATGGGGACCGAGTAGAGTCCCAGACCGGATGGGACACCGATACTACGTGGTTGTCGTAGATGATTTCTCTAGAGCCACATGGGTGTTCTTGCTGAAAAGCAAGGCAGAGGTTGGAGGATGCATAGAGATCCTTCTTCTGGAGATCATCACACAGTATTCAGCCACAGTGAAGATAGTGCGGACTGATAATGCTCTTGAGTTTTGCACTGCCAGACTTAAGGAGATCTTTAGGACCCGTGGGATTGTCCACCAGACTACTTGTCCTCACACTTCACAGCAGAATAGGGTTGCAGAGAGGAAGCACAGGCACTTGTTAGATGTTGCCCGTACACTATTGATTCATCATAATGTACTGCAGAGATACTGGGGGGATGCAGTTCTGACAGCGACTTATCTCATCAACAGGATGCCCAGCTCAGTTCTTCATGAGTAGATACCGATTCTTCTGCATCCAGATGATGAGTTATTTCATGTGCCTCCCAGGACCTTTGGATGTGTTGCGTTCGTCCATGTGCTGTCACTTGGTCATGACAAGCTGGCTCCTCGCGCTATCAAGTGCGTATTTTTGAGGTACTTTAGGACACAGAAGGGATATCGTTGCTATGATCCTTTGCAGAACAGACATTATGTTAGTGTTGATGTGGCTTTTCATGAGGATACGCCATACTCAGTCACTGGACAGAGGAGCTCTTGTAATGACGTTGCCTTTCTTCCCTTACCTGTTTCGTGTACAGAGACTCAGGTGTCTACTTCTCAGTCCAGACCTCCAGTTGATAGGCAGATGAGTTCTTTCTCCGGGGATGACTTTGAGAAATTGCACAGGCCATTACATACCTATCACAGGCATCATACTTCCTTTCAGAGGCCTCCTCTCTCACCAGTGGCTGATGGTTCACAGGTAGTTGAGAGGGTACCTGATGCTAATGACAGTTTGGTTGGACCTGACTTCCCAGATAGTGCAGATCACCACAGTGGCGAGGCTCCTTCTGCAGCAACTCAGTTAGAGGTACCAGATGATTCAGATCTCCCTATTGCCATTAGGAGAGCACCACGCACCTGTGAGTCTAGATACCGGGTCACAGGTAGCTTGGCTACCAATGGTCTTGCTCTTCAGTTTAGCAGCTTCTGTCAGGCCCTTACTGCGTCACACATTCCGTCTACCTACCAGTAGACCATGCTTGATCCGAAGTGGCGTTAAGCCATGGAGGATGAGATGGTAGCACTTCGAAGTAGACAGACTTGGGATCTCATCTCACTTCTTACCGGCGCATGACTGGTTGGCTCCCGATGGGTCTTTGCCTTGAAATACAATCTTGATCGGTCTATTTCAAGGTATAAGGCTAGGCTAGTAGCAAAGGGGTTCACTCAGACATATGGGGTGGACTTTGATACTTTCTCTCCTGTTGCGCGGCTTACCACTGTCCGGATACTTATTTCTGTTGCTGCTCATAGAGATTGGCCGTTATACTGGTTGGACGTGAAGAACGCCTTTCTCTATAGTGATCTTCAGGAGGAGGTTTACATGCAGCAGCCCCCGGGTTTCGAGGTTCAGGGTTGTATGTGTGCAAATTAAGAAAGGCAATCTATAGTTTGAAGTAAAGTCCAAGGGCATGGTTTCAGAAGCTATCAGAGGTGCTTCATCAGATTGGTCTAAGTTGCTCTACATTAGATCACTTCTTATTTACCAGGAAGACTGACAGGGGGACTGTGGCACTCTTGGTATATGTTGATGATCTTATCATCACCGGAGATGACAGAGATGGGATAGATGAAGTTAAGAGGCACCTATCAGAGAAATTTGTCATGAAGGATCTGGGATAGTCGGGGTATTTCTTAGGTATTGAGGTTGCATGTGGCAGGGATGGAGTGGTGCTCTCGTAGAGGAAGTACGCTCTTGATCTTCTTCAGGAGACTGGCATGTTAGCAGCTAAGGCTGCAAATATTCCTATGGATCCCAAGGTCCATTTATACGATGAGAAATCTTAGGTGGTTGATAGTAGAGCATACATGCAGCTGGTGGGTAAGCTTCTTTACCTTACCATCACTCGTCCAGACTTGTCTTTGTTTGTTGGTAGCTTAACCAGTTTATGGATAAGCCAATTAGGCAGCACTGGGAGGCTGCAATGCAGGTGCTCAGGTATGTGAAGAAAGCACCTGGACGAGGATTATTGTTTCGTAAGGGAACGCCCATGGGGATTGTAGCATACTCTAACGTTGATTATGCTGGCTGTGTTGGGGACAGAAAATCCGCCACAGGTTTTTGCACCTTTGTTGCAGGCAACCTGGTTACCTGGAGGAGCAAGAAGCAAGCGGTTGTATCTAGATCCAGTGCGGAGTCAAGAGTACAGGGCCATGGCCCAGACAGCCACTGAGATGGTTTGGGTCAAGTTTGTTTTGTCAGATCTTCATGTTTCTCTGAATAACTCTATGGAGATGCGATGTGACAATAGAGCAACAACCTACATTGCCAATAACCCTATGTTTCACGAGAGGACAAAGCATGTAGAGATTGACTGTCATTACACTTGAGATCTCATTTAGCGTGGAAGTTTACATACCACGAGTGTCACTTCTGAGGAGCAGGCTACAGATATCTTCACAAAGCCCCTGGCGAGATCTGCCTTTGAGGTTTGTTGTTCCAAGCTGAGCATGATAGATATTCATGCTCCAACTTGAGGGGGAGTGTTAACATATAGTGTTTTTATGTTTTATGTTTTTTCTTGTATGGGCTTATGGGTGTCTAGCTCTTGAGGGGTAGTACTGTACTTTCACCTTTTGATCTCTCTCTATATAAGAGAGCCTAGGGTTTTCTATAACAAGTTGAAACATTTCATCCAACTCGTAGACTTCCTCCTTGAGATCCCTATTCAAGAATGCGTTCTTAACATCTAGTTGGTACAATAGCCAAGAATATTGAACTACCAAAGCAAGAAGCATTTGAATTGAGTTCATCTTTGCTACCAACCGAGCCTTATACCTATTCACTTGCTCATCTGCCTTATATTTGATAGTGTATACCTACTTGGAGCCTACTATGCGGATGTCCTTGGGTATATTTACCACTTCCCAAGTTCTATTCTTGATCAGTGCTTTTATTTTGCCATCTATCGAGGATCAAGTTGCGCCTCTCCAACATTTTTAAGGACAAAGGAAGCAGAAAGAGAAGGAAACATTTGTACTGTGGACTAAATCAAGAAAAACCCACAGTTCTACCAATGTTGTATTGAGAGCATTCTACATATCTTTGAGGTTACCTAATTTCTCTTCTTTGACATCTTTGGGCAATTCTGTCATGGGTTGCAGTACTCTTGTTATTTCCATTACTCTCGTTATTTCCATTACCTGTCCCTATAACTTCAACATCAACCTCACCAGGTTCAACAATGGGAGTAGGGATGTTGTTGGCATCTGGTGTTGGATATTGAGATAAGGAGGCAATGGGATCTATGTTGGCATTCTTTTTAAAAAGGGAAGGTGGATAAGGATGTTGATACCTCTTTCCATACATTCTATCTTTACTTTCATCACCATTATTCCCCCTTGGCTATAACTGTTAGTATTTTCTATGCCATAACTATTTCCACTTCTTTAATCATTGTTCATAACAGGAATAGGGATAGGAGAAACAACTACGTGCTCATTAGGTTTCTTAGTTTGAGGCTCTTGTCTACCATTCTGTATCTCTACTCCACTATTAGCCATACCATAAAAAATAAATGTGTTAAATTGAATGTCAAAATCCTCTTCATTTATGCTCTCCCCTTAAAGAGGATTATTGGCCTGAAAATAAAATTTAATCTCTAGAAAAGTAACATCCCTTGTAACATATTTTTTTTCCTGTAGATGGATCCAAGCATATGTAGCCCTTTTGTGAGTTCGAGTAATCCATGAACACACCTTTGATGCATCTTGAGTCAAATTTAGACTGTCCAAGGCACAAGATATGTATATGACATGATTATTCTAAAACCTTCGGAAAAGGAGGAAACATACTTCTTTCTATAACAAATAAGGAAAGAGGAGTCTTCCCATTGCATACCAGACTTGGCATACGATTAATTAAGAATGTTGATGTCAGTATTGCTTTAGGCAAGTAATGTTTGGGGACTTTTCCTTAGAGTAACAAGGTTTGTGTCAGATTTAGAAGATGTTGATTTTTCTTCTCTACAATGCCATTTTAGTGAGTATAGGAGCAAGATGTCTCATGTACAACATCTTTTTCTTAAAAAAATGTCATTAGAGAGCTCTTAGTGTATTCATGAGCATTATTTGATCTGAAGACTCTTGCTTGGAACTAATTCTTGACCATATTAACAAAACTCTGTTCAATACGAGGAATCGTTGCTTTACTCTTCATTAAGTAAACAAGTGTGCATAAAGTAGTCATCAATAAATGTGACAAAGTATTTGTACCCCTCCTTGGATTTTACATTTGTAGGTTCCTACACATTTGAATAAACCAAAGTAGAGTTTTCATGTTTGGACTTAAGAAATAAAACTCTTTGATGTTTTGCAAATCGGTAGACTTCACAATGCATGCCGTGCAAATTAATTCCTGCAAAGGGGTTTGGAAATAAACTTTGCAAAGCTAAAAGACTAAGATGCCCAAGCCGTTTGTGTCATAGGAAAAATCTGAAATCATAGCAGTGCTTGTTCCCTGAGATTGTAACATAGCTTGAAGGGCCAGAGCGACCTTTCTATGCAATTTATATAACCCATTGCATTCAAGAGCAATTCCATTTTCCTTTCCTATTTTAAGATCTTGTACGACACATTTATCTTCATAAAATATTAGTTTGCACTTTAATTCCTTGCAGAGCTTGCTAACTGACAACAAATTCAGAAAGAGATCCGGGACATGAAGGGCATTATCTAGATGAACCTTGTTTAGAAGATGTACCTTCACTCAAGAACCATTCTCAACCATGATAGTTTTCTTTCTTGAACCAAGCTTGTATTGTGAAAATTAGCGTGGATTCCTTGTCATGTGCTCCGTAGTTCCACTATCAACAAGCCAATCATCTAGGGTTGGAGCATAATCATATTTTCTTTCTTGAGTAACTAGAGCACAACTAGAGTCTTTTTCCATTGACTTCATTATGGATGCCTCGATCCCATTGTCCACGATCACAATTATAGAGATTAGCCACAGGAACTAAAAACTCCAACAAAATAAATAGGACCACATGTACCCCTCACTCACCAAGGGACTACAACCAGGTGCCAAAACCAATGAGACCACCCATACCTTTTCACAAGAGAATACAACTGAGGGTACAAATCTCGTAAATAAAAGGGAAAGAAATATACCTTAGTCCAAGATTGTGATTCCAAACGCCACCAACCTTGGAAAAACGACGGTCAGATTTAATACAATCAATGATTGGTTGTCCCAACTTAGCACAATACTAGTATCACAACAATCACAAGGTCTTGATGATTGGTTGGCACTGCTCGAACTTCTCTTCGTAGCCTACAAACAAGTCCCACAACATGTAAAGAAGGCCCCTATGGATAAGGGTCTCCACAAGCACAACTACTGTGATGAACAACACAACCACCAAGGGACACCTTGTGATGATGTAATCACCATGAGCCGCGATATAAAGGCCTCAATGGAGTTGCGAGGTCCCTCTAACTTGCACAACTTGTGCAATCCTTCAACATGCACACATGCGTTAGTAGAGTATCCTTCGCAAGTTGAAATCCACTCTAATACCCTGTAGAAACGAAATTAACAAGAATAGATAAATCAATTACATATGGACACGAGATTTACGTGGAAACCCTTGTCGATGGAAGGAAAAAAAACCACGAGACCAAGTCTTAGATCTTCTCTCTCAATGGAGGCCAGGGATTTTCTTCACCAAGAAAACAAGAAAAGAGAAGGTGGATAATATATAGTATCCCGAGTTATATGGATCTGCTTCAAGGTCCATATACCGATTTACATTAGAACTTGGCAATCTGAAATCCAAGATAGCATTTTCACCTACGTTATTGTATATGCCATGACTTGAACCTCAATCCTTTTCCATAGGAAATTTAAACTGAAGAATAAAAACTTGTAGAGTTATAAGTCCAAAGCAAATCTTAAACTTACCTCATATTAACTTTTTCATGTCTATGAGATATCGAAGCTAGAGATGGTAGCAAAGCATGTAATTTCAGGTTTCTTTTTTTTACATACATAAGTTTAGGGGGTTATTTCTTGTTAATTTGAGCATAATAATCTTGGATTTTAAACAGTCTTTTGTTTATTGTAATTTCCTGTGTCAGCTTCAAAACATTAGTCAGTTGACATGATGTGCCCCTCATGCTCCTCTGAACTAAATAATGAGGTAGTTCTGCCAAAGGGCCTTTATGCGTTGCTTGCTTTATCTTTGTTAGAAAATATATGTATGTTAAGATTAACAAACATCGTGATGATTCTGTTGGTGTGTTATGTGGGTCTTATGTTTAATCTCATAGATAACACTAACCAGGTCCATTAATCCTAATGTATAAGTTAAATAATCTAAATAATGCGAAGTGATTATATCAAAGTAATAAATAAATTAGGGAACACTTGGATTTACGTGGAAACCTTACGAAAAGCAGGGAGAAAATCATAAAGAAGGCCCCAATAGGGCTTTGATGTTTCTATTCTTCTCAAAGAATAAGTGAGAGGGGTATACGCCTATTTATTGGTCACCACACACATAACAAAGTCCTACTATACTATGTGGGACTCAACTGCTACACATGTTTCTCTCAACACTCCTCATTAAGCTGGAATATGGAATGCTCAGCTTGTAATACAAAGAAACCTACCATACACAACAGAACACAACTCTCTGAGCTGGTTCTTGCTTGTAGGCGGGAACATGGGCTGGAGTCACTGGACGAACTGTAGCTGGCTCTAACAATGGCCTCTCCTCTGGAGACCTAGTGTTGATGGCTCCCCATTTAGTATCCCTGAAAAGGGTCTTCATCTGAAGACCTTGAAAAGTGGATCTCCCTCTCTAGAGTCCACGAAACTAGATCTCCCACATAGAAACCTGAAATGGGTTCTTTCTCTGAGGATCTCGAAACTGGATCTCCCTCTCTGGAGATCTCGAAGCTCTAGATCACCCAGACTTATGGTTTCTCATGTGTAGTCTAGGAACAAAAGGGACTCCCGAATAGGGGTGACTACAAGCTTCCATACTCCCCTTTTGTCCCATACTCGTATACAACAACCATGCCTTTTCCCACACTAAGTGGGGTTGGTTATATGAATTCTTTGCCTCCACACAGATCGATTTTGAGCCACTTCAGGACTTAAATTAACGTAATTGATGTCATACGTAATAGTTTCCTTCGAACACTTGTTTGGTCTTTCTTGCCTCCTCTTAACAGGTTCAACCTCCAACTTCTCGCATCTCCTGATTGGAGCATCTAGTGGTCTTCTTTGCAAATGTCTAAACCATCTTAGATGTGTCTTTCATTTTATCCTCTATCGGTGTCCCCCTAACATTTTCTCGAATAATCTCACTTGTAATACGGTCTTTTCTTGTATGACCACACATCCATCTTAATATTTTCATTTTTGCCATAGACATCTTTTGCACATGTCTATAGTTGATAGCCTAACATTCAGAACTATACAGCATGGTTGGTCTTATCGCAGCTCGATAGTACTTTCCTTTGACTTTTAAAGGAACCTTCTTATCATAGAGAATACCAAATGTACCCCTTCATTTGAGCCACCTTGCATTAATTCTATGTGTAACATCTCCATCAATTCCACCATCTTGTTGGAGAATGGATCCTAAGTACTTAAAAGCATCTTTCATTGGAATACATTCTTATCCAATTTTTACATCCATCGCTTCATTGTTCCCTCTACTACTAAACTTGCATTCCACATACTCAGTCTTTATCCTACTTAGGTGTAGTCCTTTAGCTTCCAGGGTTTCACTTCCAAGTTCAAGTTTTCTATTCACTCCATCTCTTATCTCATCAACCAACACAATATCATTAGTAAAAAGCATACATCATGACACCTTAGCTTGGATATGCTTAGTCAACTCATCTATGATCAAGGCAAAGAGATAAGGGTTTAAAGCTGATCCTTGATGCAGACCAATGGTGATATCAAAGTAGTCCATCAGAACATCCTTAGTCCTTACACAAGCTGCAACTCCATATTACACATCTTTTATGGGGTTGATATATAAAATTGGTACCTGTCTCTTCAAAATTCTCCACAAGATATCTCTTGGGACAGAATCATAGGCCTTCTCCAAATTAATAAAAATCATATGTAAATCTTTCTTCTTGACTTTGTAGGTCTCCATCATGTCTCAAGAGATGTATTGCCTCAATAATAGACCGGTCTGGGATAAAGTTAAACTGATTTTGAATTACTACAGAGACTTGCCTCACCCTTCTTTCAATTATTCTCTCCTAAAGTTTCATCGTATGACTCATCAATTTAATACCTCTATAGTTGGAACAATTTTGTATATCTTTCTTATTCTTGTATAAAGGTATCACAAAACTTTTCCTCCATTCCTCTGCCATCTTCTTGCCTCTCCAAATAGTATTAAATAATTTTGTGAGCCAACTTATACCCCTTTCTCCCATCACTCTCCAAACGTCTATAAGAATATCATCAGGCCTAACAACCCTCCCATTTTTTATTATCTTTAAAGCCTCAACTGAGTTGGCTAACTCTCCTAAGGTGATATCATTATTTTATTTTTCATTAAAAAGCCTATGAAAATATCTTTTCCATCCTGTATTTATATCAACATGAGCTGTAAGCACCTTTCCTTCATCTTTGATGCACCTTACATGTGTAAGGTTCTTTGCTTTCCGTTCTCTTGTTTTAACTAACTTGAAGATATCTTTTTCACCTTTTTTAGAATTAAGTTTTTTATAAAAATATTCTCAAGCTTTTGCTTTTACTTCATTAACTACTTTCTTTGCTCTTTTATAATTTTCTATGTTTCCATCGGTCTTATCTCGATATAAGCCTTTAAAGTAGGTTTTTTTTAATTTTAAGCTTCTCTTGTACTTCCTCACTCTAGCACCATGTCTCCTTGTCTTGGAACTCCTTTAGAGATGCCTAACATCTCCTTTGCTACCTTCTTAATACAGTTTGCCATATTTAATCACAATTCATCAGCACTTCCATCAAGATCCTAAATCTTTTCTTGCATCATCTTTTCTTTGATTTTCTCTTGCTCTTTCTTAACGTTCCATCATTTAACTCTTACATTCTTAAACACCAAATTTCTCTTCTTTGCCTTCATATGAACATCCATCACCAAAAGACGATGTTAAGTAGTTAAATTCTCCCTTGGAATAATCTTACAATCTTTACAAGATAAACGATCTCTTCTTCTCAAAGTAAAGTAATCAATCTACGTTCTTGTTAAGTCGCTTTTATAGGTGATCAAATGCTCTTCTCGTTTTTGGAAGAAGGCATTTGGTATGAAAAGATCATAAGCAATTGCAAAATTGAGGAAAGTTCTCCCTTCATTCCTGACACCAAAACCATGATTTCCATGCACTTCTGCGTGCTTTAAAGCATATTTTCCCACGTGTCCATTTAAATCTACACCCAAGAAAATCATCTCTCTGTGGGATTCCTTGAATTATCATATCAAGCTCCCCCTGAATTTATTTTTTATTCTTTCCTCTAGATCAACTTGAGGTGCATAAGCTGAAATGACATTCAAGATCTCTTCTTCTAAGATTAATTTTATCAAAATAATTTGATTACCCAATCTCTTAACGTCAACCACACTCTCCTTTAAATTTGAGTGGTTACTAGAATCCTTGTTTAAACATCCGATAAATTTTATGTTAGTCGTCGGCTACCTAACGCAACCCTCCTCCTTTACCTGGGCTTGGGACCGACGATGAAAAGGCACAAGAACCTCGACACAGGAATGGGAGAAGAAAATAATGAGAAGAAAAATAATAAAAACTAGAGAATAGTCTCTTCCCCTCTTCTCATAAACATAAACGTAATAATCATCGTCATTTTTTTAATTTTTCCTCTCTTTTTTTCCTTTTTTTTGAATTTTTCTTTTCCTTTTTTTAACTCGTTCTCCTCTTTTCCTTGCTTTTTTTTTCCTATTTTCATCCTTTTAAACTCTCTCTCCTTAGGGTTTGGGAGATCCCAATCAAAGAGACACGGTCACCACTCAAAACCATGGGGGAGCCTCAGCATCCTCCTGCACCAGCGGGTGCCTCGAATGTGGTTGAATAAACTCGCCTCTCCAAGCGGGCCCTCGGGAGCAAATTCCCACTCCTCGCTCTCCAATGCGGTGCCTCCACCGTCGTCGCCACTCCCCCGATCGGAACTGGGTGAGTGTTACGACCCGATCCTGGCTTCCTACAGAACCCGAGATCGGCTCGCCTCAACTAGATCCCAAGATCGAGTCGTCCAACGAGAAATAACCATATGCAGAAACATTCCACAACTACACAGGCAATGTAACTAAGCAAAAATAGATAATAGATAGCAATAAAATTAGAACATAATATCTCAAAGATATTACATGCTATAAGCGGAAAAATACTAGTACAGACATGGCCATCACAACTAGTACAGAGAGAAATATAACAGAAACATGTAATACATGTTAAAAGTATTCACTATTAACAAAAAGCCTCATCAACGGAAAAGAGAAAAACACTACGGTTGGGTTCGGCTGGGTTCAACACCCTCTGTAGCCGGTGGCGTTGGCTGCTCAACTCCTTGACTTGAACATGGTTATATAAATCTGTGATTAATTAACGCTGAGTAGAGTGGTGATTAAATCATTTACATGCAATTAAATATAAATGAAATAAGTAGCTAATTAACCATCAAATTTCCAGTTATGTATTATTATTTGTTTCCGTTTAAACATCCATGCATTTCTGATTCGATTTCTAATAAGGGTCCACGACATTTCTTAATCTACTTGTTCTCTAAGGGAATGATCTTGATACAGTTTTTCCGCGATGCAGGATGTACATGTGGCACTCTCTTGGTTGAAAGAGCTCCCTGTGGTAGTCCTACACCCGATCTACCACCTTGGGGTCATGGCTGCGACGTAGCGGTGACTATAGCACGATACGTGCACGGGTAGCTACCTCGCACGGGTACGCGGTCAATCGTTTCCGCTAACGGGTACGCCCAAATATACAACACAGAATCAAACAGGGCCCTCATCCTTTAGCAATATGTGTACCTTCGCTCGACTATCCCGGTTTGTCCAGTGGCCTAATAAGAGTCGGTGTAAGGTGGTCATTCCTAACTCTCGGGTCTCAACCGAAGGGGCGGCTAGCTCTCCCCTACACTAAAGTGACAGTAGCTCTCATCGGTATCGTGTACGTAAGGGCCAGCTTCTTTCAGTATCCAGGTCCATTCAACCAATCAGCCCGTAGGCAATATGTTTCATCATACATTTCGATATTCATTTTAGTATACTTGAGTTAATTTCTTAGTTCCCTATAGGGTTCATGCATCGTACTCATCTCATTTCATTTACAGCATATATCACAATTTACATTCCGATTTTTAATCGTATAACGGGTAGCTCGTGATTAATAAATGAAGCAAGCACATCACTTAACTATTCAATTGCTAACAGTAAAAACTGTAACATGCAATTCAGAGGATAACAACCTGGCTTAAGTAATGTACATTTATTCTTTTTAACCCCAGGGTTCATTTCATATCCTAGGGTTCAATCAGATCATTCTAATATAGTATGCACTTTCATCATTTAAACTATAGTATTAAAGATCACTTTACTAGGTATTCGAATGTAACGGAGGCTCGAATGGTAGATCCCATTGTCTCCATGGGTCTCGTATACACGATAGACTGGAGATCTATACCATTGACCAATCATGTCAAATGAGTTCAAAATCACATAGGTGTAACACTAACACGTAGAGAATTCTGAACAGAAACCAACGATATTTCGTTTGCGTAAAGTCGACTCCGTTTGGGTCCTGAACTGGCCAAAAACACACGTATTGATCAAAATCAGACGTCTGGGGCAAGTCCCAGATGTCTTAAACGAACGCAGTAGCTCACCTTGCTCTCCTATGCCTGTATCCGTCGTCTGCTACCTCGCACAGCCATTTGAGGGGGTCTCTAGATGTCTGACACTGCTCTCAGTCGTCTGGAAGAGCTGTTGATGTCTGACATGGTCTCTAGACATCCTAAAGTGCCTCGAAGGGCATGCCATGTGCCCTTCCAAAGCCTTGCACCTGCGTATGCACGTGCTGGTGAAAACACGACACATATATGTTAATGTACATGCATGCAGGCTCGTGCAGGGTACATACCTTGCACTCTGTGTGCAGTCAGACGTCCGGTGTCAGCTCTGGACGTCCTGCGGCTCCTTCAGACGTCTAGAGGGCGTCACAGACGTGTGATACTGCGGAAAAATGACTCTGCAGAATGCCTTGCGAAGCTTCTCGCGAGCTCCAGCTGCTGCAACCGCAGATATGGTGTCCTCCTCGTGCAGGTCCCCCCCACCCCACGTGGCTTTCCCTCTCTCTCGAGCTCCTCTCCTCGCGTGCATTGCCCCTCTCTCGAGCTCCTCTCCTCTCCTCGCACCTCCTACTCCCTTCGCCCCCGCTCTCCCTCTCCTTCTCCCCCACTCACGGTGGCAAGGGGATGGGGAAAAGAGGATGGCCAGCTGCAAGGTGGGTGGAGGAGTGGAGGTGACGAGAGTGGAGAATGGTGTTGGTTGCAAAGGGGTTTGGAGGTGGTGGTGTGGAGAGGGTGGAGGGGTGAGGGGGTTATAAAGGGAAGGGTTAGGGTTAGTGTGTGTGTGTGCATGAGTTGTGGTGGAAGAGATAGGGAAAAATTGCGAGGTTGCTCCTGTAAGGTTTCCTCTTCCCCACAGAGTCCACAAATTTAAGCCTAGGGGGTTTAGAATGGCTCTCACACCCCTATCCTTTTGGGAAATTCTCGAACGACCCTTAGGAAGGGTCATTTCAGTGAGGTGGGACTACGGAGGGCAGAGGAAGGTGATCCCCATGGGGCAATGGGTCCCTTACGTCGCCGTCGATGCCTTTGTGGTGCCCAACGTGGTCCATGTCGACTATGTCACAATCTATGACGATGCCTCCATGTGGAACGGCAGCGTCCTCTACCGGGACCTTAACAAGATCAGCATCGGCTTTTGCTCCAACGTCCAGGAGCGTTGCGTCCTCCACGCCACCCCAGTAGTCGTGGCAAGGGGAGGTGGTGATGGTGCCACTCTGCTTCGAGCATGACGCCCCGCAAGGCCTTTTATAGCCTTGAGTCGACCGGTAGTGTCAGCCCTAAATCACTGATCTTGCGCAACTCCTCCAGCGGCAAGCCTTCAGTCTCGTGTGTGCCTCCTCCTTTGGACCTCCAAGATCAGCACCATGGTGTTCATCCCCAGAAACCCTAAACTCCTGATGATCTTCTGATTGATCAAGAGATTGGAACTTCCAAAAAATAATGATAAATATGATAACCTAAGAATAAAATAATGTGGAAGCGATAATATCAAATTAATAAATAAATCAAAGAATACTTGGATTTACGTGGAAACCCTACTCATGAAGAGTTGGGAGAAAACCACATGAGAAGACCCTAATTCTCTGTTGTTTCTTTTCTTTTCAAAGAATAAATAAGGAGGTACACGTCCATTTATAGGTCATCACACATACAACAAAATTTCACTATATTATGTGGGATTAAACCACTATACATGTTTCTCTTAACAGTATATGCATGTTCCAACAATCTTTCCATCCTTTTCTTCTTCCTTTTTCTCAACCTCCTCTTCTTGCTCATCCCTTTCCTCTCCTTCCAACCTACCTTGCTCCACTGCCACTATATTCGACATTAATCCTCTTGGTGAGGATCAATAAGATGGAGGATAGATGTAGGAGGTAGTGGTGGAAAGACGTGTGTTGGAGGAGGGAGTGTATGGGAAGAGATGAAATCGGAGGAGTGAAATGAAGAGGAAAGAAAGGATGAAGAGATAAACTAAAAAATCTATACGATTTTCTACAGAATCTCCTAACTGCAGTAGTCCACAACTACTAAAGTTGGACTTTTTTGTTGGAGATGATGAAGGTGCATACGTATAAGCTATCCAATGTTTTTGGAGATACATATGTGAATATGAATGGAGTATAGATTTAGTTGTAAATGTTTTTCTGCCATTTATGTAAAATCAACTTCAGGCAACAGATTCAATTTTGAAATAAAACCTGAAATTCAGCTAATATGGAACTAATCTGTTTTGTGCCTTTTTTTTTTTTTTTTTAGCATGAACTCTCTTATGTTGAGGTTTTCGTTTGGATTAGAATTTTAGTAATTTAGTCACTGTTTCAATGGAAGGAGGCATCACCATGGTTTTATAGCCATACTTTTTTTCTCCTTTAATTTTATGGCATTTCAGGAACATGGTTTTATAGCCATACCTTTTTTTTCCTTTAATTTTATGGCATTTCAGGAACATGATGTTTATATTCTTTTTGACATTGGTAATCAATGCCTGTCCAGGCCTTTATTATTGCTTCCACAGTCACGGAGGAGGAAATGTTTCAATGGTAATTTTTGAACTTCTTTTCCTAATTTCCTTACCGTGGACTGTGGTATGCTGGATTCCTTTCCTATTAGATGGTTCATATTTGTATGCAGTTGACCCAGCTATGAATGGTTGCGTACTAGTTAAGAAAAATGATTTTTGCACAAACCATTTTCCGTTTTTGTGGGCATCCAGCTTAATACTGATTGACTTACATGGAGATGGCCAATCATTAATATTAGCTACTTCTCAATTTCCACATCCTTAAGCATAGGACTATTATTTCAACATGCCCCTCACTTTGGGTCAAATACCTTGGCAAATCAATGAATGTTGTGGAGGCTTTATCTCAGCTGTTAGATTGATTCCGTGTTGATACTGTGCTAGGGAATTCATCTCAAAAACCAATTGAGTTCAGTAGAGAGGATTACGATTAATATTAACCACTGCTAAGTTTTTTTCATGTCTTTACACGTGGGATTGTTATTTTACAACACACAAAGGAAAGGAGGGAAAATATTGGAATCACCAGTTGCTCGGCTGCAGTTGTGCTGGTTCTGCTTTAAGAAGCCTATTTTTCCGATGCCTTTCTTGGCCAGATATGAGGTGGTGTCTCGGGGTAATTGAGTAATCCTCTTGTATATTGGTGGGAAAATTAACTGGGGTAAATTTATGAAGTGTGGTGGACTGAGCATAACATGGAGAAATTAGAATACAAGTAATTTGAACTGGAATGTGGGGTTTTTTTCCTTGCAAAAACTGATGGCTAAATTTCAGTTTACAATCACCTTGGTGTTCCATGTTATAGCAGTTAGTAAATTCTGGTTCTGGATTCATGAAACTGCTTCCCATTATCGCAAAGGTACCGTGAACGTGTGGTGTGGACTGATCAGCAACTAAAGCTGAAGCTTCTTAAGAAGGGCGTTCTAACACGTATATATGCTCCCATGGTAGGCCTCTGAAGTTTTATGAGTAAGAATTGTCTTTACCACGCACTACATTTACATATTCTAACTACATGCTCCCTTCTTGGGGCTCTGTCTGGTTTCAGACCATCATCCACAGCTTAAGAGAATCTGGCATATTCTATTCTGCTATAGCATCTGCAAAAGCAGCCTCAACAGGCAGGCCGATGGATTTCCTCAAGGGCAACTCTACTGCAGATTCTAAGCCGCTGATCTCCACGTCACTCGATGCGAACAGAAAACTCACGAATAGACAAATCCAAGAAACTTCTAGGAGGCTACTATGGGCTAAAGGCAGACATCATCCTGCAGTGCCACCATTGTCTCCTCCAAGTTTGGACGATGACCTCTGATGTGTTTTCACACTTTTGTCTTCATAGCTTTCAGCTTGTTGCACACTCTACAGTTTGCAGCAGGTCACATACGTGGTGAAGAGCCAAATTATTCTTTGATATTCTTTCTTCACATGAGAGAGTGGTTAGTCTTGAATACCTTCAAGAGTGCAGTGATACAGTGTCATTTGATCTTGTTTGAGGTTTCTTCTGCTTTTTAGCGTCAGTTTTTCTTTACTGTACAGAAGTTTCTGTGGTATATGTTTCAAAATGGCAGGTTGGTCTTATGGCATACAATGTAGCTCAACATTATCATACTTATATACAAATTTTGCTGGCCACTTTTGGTGTTATAAAGATATTTTGGATCTGTGGTTGGTGAGAAGTTCCTTGATGTTTGAATGTTTGTGTTGCCTTAAGACTACGTCCCTTCCAGCAGGCACAAACAACATAAAATTTTGCTTGTTTACATATGCATTATACCTGTGGTGTCATGTGGAGGTCAGAGCCCCTTGTTATGATCTAATTTTTGGATCCGAGGATAGTACAAGCTGAATTGCTGTTCTTACTAAGCAGCATCCTCCACAATGAGATGAGGATTTAGAAGATTTAGATCTTATTTAGAAGTGGATCTCCTCTTGGAGAATTTTGGTACATAGACTTGTATTATTTCACACACATGGGGACGTTTGAATTCATGGGGTGCCTTCAGAAAAAAGAAAATTGTCATGTATGTGGTCATCTATCTATATATGAATGCTTCTACTTTTAGTTCAAGATTTTATCCCTTCTTTATGTTTGGAAGATCGATTAGTTTGATTGAGCTTGACCAGGTTTTAAAAACAAGGAATCTAAGGAAAAATGGTGCGTGCAATGTTGGTGAGTATGGAAAGAACGGTTCTCCACGGTTTTTGTCTCTGGTGCGTTTTGGCACCTTTAGTTTTTAAATTTGAATGGATGGAAAACGAGTTGTTTTTTTTTAACTTTGCAAACTTTATTGTTGAGAAAAACATCATTCTTTCATGTTTCTACGTCTATAGTTTTAGGTTTTGTCAATTCAATTACAACATGAATTACCTGGTGATGGCATTTCTATTTTTTGTCTTCAAGATCTAAAGGCAATATCTTTAATAGTAAGACATTTAAAATTCACATTAATCATAAGAGTTTGAAGTATCGGTTAAATAGAAGGAATTGAATTTAAAAAACATCACTTGATGAAACTCTTGAAATTCAACTGGAATGTGGTTGTAGATGCACTTAGTAGAAAGCTACCAATGAGGTTGGCTAAACTTCAAGTACAATGATGGAGTAGGATGACTCAAGTGCCCAATTGTAAACCACAAGAAGTGCTCGGATATCTAGGAGTATTGATTGTTATGGGATGCTTACATCTTGGGTTGATCAATCACATCATCAATATATAGATGGTTGACCTAGAATCAAGCCTGGAAAGGGACTACATTTTTTCACCTTTATCAATGGGGTGCTTCGACTTCTTGGCTGGTTGTACATTCCTCGATACAATGCTCAATGGAATGAGCTACTTGCAAATCCCCATCGTAGTAGACTCACCATCTACCAAGGAAACAATGAGGTGTATCATGTTTTGAAGAGGGATTTCTAGCTATAAGGCATGAAGGACATGGGCGAATTCGTTAACCAATGTTTGATTTCCCAGCAGGTGAAGGTGGAGCATTAAAGACTAACAAGACAACTACAGCCTCTCCTTATAATAGAACAAAAGTGGGAGAGTATCTCAATGGACTTCATAGTTAGATTGCCATTGACAAAGAGAGGACATGATGAAATATGGATGATTATTGATTAATTGATTAAATTGGCAAGGTTTTTGCTTATTGTTATGACCCGAATCCGACCCCTCTGGGAACCTGGAAATAGTTCGCATCGACTAACCCCAAGACCTAATCATCCAACAAGAGACTATCCCAAACGTACAAAATAAACCACAAATCATGCATGCAAGTAGCTAAGTAATTTAAAAATAAAGCCAACAGCGAAAATGTAAATTAGATTCCAGAAAGATAACATGCCATATGTAGAAAACATAGGCACTAACCATCACAACTAAGGCAAAAAGGGCATAAAGATAATAGTTCTTAACATAAGACAGAAGTACTCACTAACAACAGAAAGTAGCGGAAACGGAAAAGAACAAGTAGAACTATGGCTGGGCTCGACTAAGCTCAGCACTCTCTGCAGCCGGTGGTGCTGGCTGCTCGACTCCATGACCTATACAAGGTTATATATGACGGTGGTCAGCTAACGCTAAGTAGAGTGGTGTATTTAAAATAGTTATAGTATTTAAAGACAGTAAAGAATAGTAGTTTTATGCATGAGTTTATCCAATTATCTAATCATACAGTTAATCTAACTACTAGTGTTCATGAGTCGGTTTTCTAACAAGAATCCACAATGTCTCTTAATCTTCATGTTCCTTAAGGGAACGATCTTGATTGCAGTTTTTCCCGCGATGTAGGATGTACACGTGGCGCTCTCCTGGCCGGAAGAGCACCCCGTGGTAGTCCTACACCCTGTCTATCACCCCGAGGTCATGGTCGCGACGTAGCGGTGACTACGGTACGCGCGATAAGTGCACGGGTAGCTACCCTGCACTAGCATGCGGTCAGTTGTTTCTACTAGTGGGTACGCCTAAACATACAACACAGAATAGAATACAACAGAATAGGGGTCTCGCCTCTCAACAGTCTGCGTACCCTCTCCCGACTATCCAGGTTTGCCTAGTGGGCCTCAACAGGAGTCGATGTAGGGGACCAGTCCTAACCCTGGGTCCCATGGGATGGCTAGCTCCCCCCTACACAAAAGGAACAATAACTCTCATCGGTACCACGTACACGAGGGCCAGCTTACTTCCATACTAAAGGACATTTACTCTCCTCGATACTATGTACACAAGGGGGCTTTAAGAGGAGTTGGTGTAGGGGGGCTAGTCCTAACTTCAGGCTCCATGGGGTGGCTAGTTCCCTCCTTACACAAAAGGAATAGTAGCTCTCCTCGGTACCACGTACACGAGGGCCAACTCACTTCCATACTAAGGGATAGTTTCTCTCCTCTATACCATGTACATAAGGGCTAGCTCATTTCCCTTACTAAGTCTGAACAATCGCCCGTGGGCAACATGTTCCATCATTCCACAGATTTTCCACATCACGGTTTCAGTTTCCTTTCAAATTCCTTGTAGGGTTCATGCATAGATTTCTCTATTTCCGTAGCATCTAAATATCTCTATTTATGTCATGATTAATTAAGCACATAGCAGGTAGCTCATGGTTTCACAATCTGGTAATTATCTCAGTGATCAATTATACAGGATATAACATGTATTTTAGTTTAAGTCAGGGTTCAATAATCATAAACAGGTAGCTCATGATTTACCACATTTAGGAAACATCACAACAGATTAAGCATTCAAATAATGCATATTCCTCTATCTCAGCCTTGGGGTTCATTTCACATCCTAACGGTTCAATCAATAGTTCTAATGTACATGCACTTCAATTATGTAATTCACATGGCATAACAAAACCACTCTACCAGGGTAACCAGGAGATGTAAGAGCACAAATGGCAGACCTCGTAGCCTCCACAGGTCTCGTGCACACCACGAACAGTCAACCCACACATTACTAACATCTCACATGACAGGAATGCACTCAAAACAACTAGAACAAAGCTCCATCACATTGGAAAATCTGACAAAAAGCCAACGGTACGTCGTTTGCGAAAAATCGACCTTGTTTGGGCCTTGAACCAACCCAAACACACTCCCAGTTCACTTGAACTGGACTAGGCAGGCTAGTCCAAGGGTTCTTCCAGACGTCTGGCAGTGCACTTGGACATCTGGGACAGGTATCAATCGTCTGAAGAGACGTCTAGATATCTTAAGGTGTCTGGGGAGCTGCGCCTGCGCCTTTTCCCAATGGCCTTACATGCGCACAATGACGTATAGTCACTCGCAGACAACACGTATGAAATATACAAGCGGACAAGACCTTATCGTTTGAATCTGCTTTATCAGATGTCTGGTGCTACCTTTGGACATCCGGTCAGACGTTCGTTGAGAGATACACACATTCGGTTTGTGGAGAAAAATTTCTCCCAATGCCCTTCGCGAGCCTTCCTCTCCTCGCTGAAGGCGTTGACGCCTTGTGCAGTACACACAAACTAAGGCGCTCAGACTTATGCCTACAGGGTAGAGAAGGAAACACCGGAAATCATACACAAGTCTCGAACAGGGCATTAGCTCAGATTTTGCGCGTTATCAGACGTTCGGTGATAGCTACGAACGTCCAACCAGACGTCCATTAAACTTTCTAGACGTCTGGTTCTGCGGAAAAATGACTCCGTAGAACTGTTCGCGAGCCTTCTTATCCTTGCGAAATCACCCCCTCGCTCCAGGAGCTGTAGCAGCAATGGCACCCCCTCAACTTTGCACGTACGCCCTCCCTCTAAGCCCTGTCGTCAGCTCGCCCAAGCTCCTTGCGCACTCAAGCTGCCACAGTTGGAGCTCCTTATGTGGGCAGGGAGTACATGGAAGGGAGGGGGGAAAAGGAAGGTGTTGGTGTGTGCCACAGGGAGGAAACAAGAGAGGGTGGGTGGCTCAAAAATTGAGGTAAGGGGTTTAAATAGAGTAAGGGTGTTTACGGTTTAGGGGTGTGCGAGAGTGTGGGTAGGGTCGGGCATTTTGCAAGAAATTCCTTGCAAGGGCCTCTTTTATCCGCAGAACCCCCAAAATAAGAAATCCAAGGGGTTACAAATTGTAGCAATTCCCTTAAATTTTAGAAAAAGTTCCCACGACCCTTGGGAAGGGTTATTTCAACATAACAAACTTAAATGAAGTTTCGTCCTCGAAACTTAAGTCAAACCAGGATACAGTAATAACAACATGCGCATAACAAACTTAAAGAGGATCAAATTAGGTCAGAGATAACGTATCCTCAAGGAGATCAAGGTATCGGCCTTGCATTGCCGCCTCGGGCTCCCAAGTCACCTCCTCGTGCCGCTGGCTTCTCCATAGGACCTTCACCAGTGGCACCTCCTTCTGTCTCAGACTCCTTACGACTCTGTCTAGTATCTGAACTGGTCTCTCAGGGTAGGTCAAGTCGTCTCCCACCTCGATGCTCTCGTGGCTCAGAACGTGGTTGGAATCGACGACATACCTCCTGAGGTTGGACACATGGAACATGTCATGTACTCCAGAAAGATGGGGAGGAAGGGCAAGCCGGTAAGCAATGGGTCCAACCCGCTCCAAGACCTCAAAAGGTCCCACAAACCTCAGGGTGAGCTTCCCCTTCACCCCAAAACTCTGCAGGCCCTTCATTGGTGAAACACGGAGAAAGATGTGATCCCCAACCTCGAACTGTACCTCTCTACGCTTCAAGTCAGCGTAGCTCTTCTGTCTGCTCTTGACCGTGTGGAGTCGCCTGTGGATCTGCTTTATCACCTCCTGACTCTGACGGATCAGCCTGGGACCATCCTCCCCCTTGGTCCCCACCTCAACCCAACTCAGGGGTGCCGTACACCTCCTCCCGTACAAAGCTTTGTACGGTGCTATGCCAATGCTTGAGTGGTAACTGTTGTTGTATGCAAACTCTGCCAGGGGTAGGCGCTCCTCCCAGGAGTCTCTCCAGTCCAACACGCAAGCACATAGAAAGTCCTCCAATGTCTGAATGGTGCGCTCCGACTGTCCGTTGGTCTAGGGGTGGTAAGCGGTACTGAACCTCAGACGTGTCCCCAAAGTCTGCTGAAACTTTGCCTAGAACTGGGAAGTGAAGCGAGTGTTTCTGTCTAAAATAATCTCACAAGGGACTCGGTGAAGGCGCACCACGTCTCTGATGTAACGCTTCACCAACTACGCTGGTCCAAAAGTGACTCGAATTGGTAGAAGCCGTGCAGTCTTCATCAAACTATCCACTATCACGTAGACTGCATCATGTCCTCGCTATGTAACAGCCAACCCCACCACCAGGTTCATAGTGACACTCTTACTTCCACTATGGCACGGGAAGTGGCTGTAGCAGCCTTGCAAGCCTCTGGTGCTCGATCTTTACTTGCTGGCATACCAAGCACCTCTACACAAATCTACCAACATCCCGTTTCATCCCCCTCCACCAGAAGTCGCATCACAGATCATGATACACCTGCGTGTTCCCGGGATGTATGGTGAATCTGGACCCGTGTGCCTCGGTCAGGAGCTCTCTCAATAACTCCTTGTCTCTAGGAATGCACAAACGCCCCCTTATACACAGGACTCCGTCAGTGACAGTAAAGTCTTCTAAATCCCCTGTCATTGCTCTATCTTGTAGTGCCTGTAGGTATGGGTCGGCCATCTCTCCATCAATGATGCGGTCCTACAGCTTTGGTCGTGTCTGCCTTAACACTGTCACAACCCCGCAGTACCTTTGTGGTTCCAGAGGTTGACAACTGCCCAACTCTTCCATGAGTCTCCAACTCTGTGCCTGTAAACTAGCCAAGTGGGTAGGCGCCTTTCAGCTCAAGGCGTCAGCCACCACATTGGCCTTCCCTGGGTGGTAGGAGATGTTGCAGTCGTAGTCCTTCAGAAGCTTCAACCAACGTCTCTGTCTCATGTTGAGCTCCTTCTGATCAAATAGGTACTTAAGGCTCTTATGGTCTGTGAAGATCTCAAAAGTTTCACTGTATAGGTAGTGTCTCCGGGTCTTCAGTGCGAAGACAACTGCTGCCAGCTCCATGTCGTGGGTGGGGTAGTTATGCTCATGGGGCTTGAGTTGCCGCGAGGTGTAAGCGACAACGTGACCCCATTGCATTAGCTCACCACCCAACTCTTGTAACGAGGCGTTAGTGTAGACCACAAACCCGCCACTGCTGTGTAGGATGGTGAGTACAGGAGTTGAAGTCAGCCTCTCCTTCAATTCCTGAAAGCACATCTCACACTCGTCTGTCCAGGTGAAAGGCACGTCTAAAATGACCTGTTGCCTTTTTGGGTTGGTTAAGACGTCTGGATTAACCATTAGACGTCTATCCAGACGTCTGGATGAAAGGTCGGATGTCTGAAAGCAGAAGAACCATACCTTGTTGTCCTTTCCGCATGCGTTCACACACCCCCCACCTCCTTTCTCACCCAAACCCTAACCCATCTCTATTTAAAACCCCTCCACTCCACTCCATCTCCACTACACCACCATTTCCACTACCTCCACCTCCTTCCCTCAATCTGCCGACGTGCCACCAACGGCCTCCTTTCCTCCACTTGCAGCCGCGCGAGGAGGAGAGGCACTCGCGTGAGGAGAGAGGGATAGAGTGTGTGTGCGTGGGAGAGCGAGGGCTTGGGAGAGAGGAGGAAAGCTTGGGGAGCTTGGGTGCGTGGTGAGAGAGCTCGTGCGAGGGGAGCTGGCGCTACCAGAGGACGGTCGTGGGAGCTCGGTGGAGCTCAAGGAGGCGGAGCTTGGTGGGAGGAGTTCGGAGGCTCGAGGGGAGTCGTGTAAGGAGGAGGAGCTCGCGAAGGTGAGCTTCGTAACCTCTTGGAGCTGCTGGTGTAGCAGTTGCAGGCGGCGCGAAGGGATTTGCGTGGAGAAGAAGGTTCGCGAGAGTTCTACGTACTGGATATCTTCCAGTACCAGACGTCTGGAGCACATCCCAGATTCTGGAGTAGCAGGGGAATGTTCGGAGCTGAAGCTAGACGTCTGAATGCACGCGTAGTGCCAAGGTATGTGCTTCTGCACGGGTTCCGTCCATGTAGGCCGTATAGCAGGGGTGTGTTTAGCCATTTTTAGCTCTGCACGTGTGTACGCAGGGGCAGAGTGTTGGAAAGGTGAGAGGTGCACCCTTCGAGGTATTTTTGGACGTCTGGACACGTTGCCTGACGTCTAACCGTACTTCCAGACGACTGGAAGGAGAGTCCGATGTCTGGAACTCACCTCAGACGATCGCGGAAGGATCCAGATGTCCGAGGAAGCCACAGGAAACCCAGGTGAGTACTGACGTCTTTTAAGATGTCTGGGACTAGTCTCAGATGTCTGATTTTGGACAGTGTGAGTGTTTTTGGCTAGTTAGGGCCCAAATGGAATCAGATTTTCGCAAACGAACTACCGTTGTTTTTCGCTTGAGTTTCTATACGAGTTAGTGTCACTTGTATACGGTTTTGGACTCGTTTGTCATAGTTGGTCAATTATATAGGTCTCCAGCCATTCTAGTACGCAGGACCTGCGGAGGCAACGAGATTTGCGATCCGAGCCCCCATTCCTCCCGTGTTTCCTGGTAGAGTGGTTTACATTAATATTATGATTTAAACAAATGAACTGCATGTTTAGAACAACTTGAATGAACCCTAGGATGAGAGTGAACCCTAGGGCAGGGACAAATGAGTATGGTTTAAGTTACACTGTATACTTGAGATACATGTAGAACCCTAGGATGAGAATGAACCCTAGGGCAGGAACAAATGAGTATGGTTGAGCTACACTGTTTACTTGAGATGCATGTAAAACTTTAAATGCTAGCAAATGTATTGGTTATTTTAATGTGATGCCTTGTCAGTTAGAAAATCGTGAGCTGCCTGTTTTGAGAATGGAACTGGTAATGTAAATAGAGAGATTTGAAAGTTTGGAATATAAAACGAAAGGAATACCAGTATGAACCCTACGGGGAATTAGGAGAACTCCTGTAGACGGGAAGTGTGCTAGCCCTTGTGTATGCGGTACCAAGGAGAGCAACTGTCCCTTTAGTGTAGAGGGGTATTAGCCGCCCATTAGGTTGAGCCCCAGGGTCAGGCCTAGTCACTCTACACTGACTCTGTTTGGCCCTTGTGTATGTGGTACCAATGGGAGCTACTCAGTGTAGGGAGGGAGCTAGCCGCCCCAGGGGGCCCGAGGTTAGGACTAGCTGCCCTACACTGACTCTTGTTAGGCCCACTGGGCAAACCGGGATAGTCGGATGAGGGTACACGGACTGTAGAGGGGCGTGACCCCTATTTTGTTCTGAGGGGCGAGACCCCTGTTCTGAGAGGGCAAGGCTCTGTACTGTTCCGTGTTGTAACTTTAGGCGTGTTCGCTAGTGGAAATGACTGACCACGTGCCAATGCGGAATAGTTACTCGCGCGTTTATCATGCGTGTCGTAGTCACCGCTATGTCGTGACCATGACCTTGGGGTGGTTGACTGGGTGTAGGACTAACACGGGGGACTCTCCCAGTCAGGAGAGCACCACGTGTACATCCTACATCATGGAAAAGACTGCAATCAAGATCGTTCCTGAGAGAAACATGCCAGATCAAGGAATGATTAATAAAGAAGCAACAAATTAGAACTACTTGGTTGAGTTAAATGAAAATGGATAGTTACTTAATTACATTAATTAATTGCTTGTCTTAATTACATATAAATGGCTAATTTACCACTCTACTCAGCATTCGTTGACTTCGAAAATTTTATAACCTTGTCCAGGTCAGGGAGTTGAGCAGCCAGCACCAATGGCTGCAGAGGGAGCTGGGCCCAGTCGAGCCCAGCCTTAGCTACATTTTCTTACTGTTTCCTTAGCTTTTGTTGTAATAGTGAGTATTATGTTTTATGTAATACTGTTTTAGTTACTTTTTCGCTGTACTTTCCTCTATCCTAATTGTGATGGCTTGTAACATTGATAGATTGTTTGCTTTGTTTCTTTTATTGTCTCTTGATTTTTCTACTGCTTAGTTATATTGCAATTGTGGGTGTGAATTATTTCCTGCTTTTGGTTGTTTCTCGTTCGACGACTAGGTCTTCGGATTATTTGAGGCAGTCCAGTCTCGGGTCATGTAGGGATCTGGGATCGACTCGTAACAACGTCCTTCTAGGTCAGCTGAGTCATAAGATGCACAATTTGAGAGAATCCCCTGATAAACCGTCAGTAGTAGTTTGCCAATCCTAAAAAGCTACGTATCCCTATTACTATATGTGGCCTCTCCCACTTGAGTACTGCCTCGACCGTGGTCGGATTCATAGCCAATCTGTCTCCTGAGATCACATGGCCCAAAAAGGTGACCTATCTCAACCAGAACTCGCACTTGCTGTTCTTGGTGTACAACCTGCGCCGTCTCAGGGTATTCAGAACCATGTGTAGATGCTATTCATGCTACGCCTGATCCCGAGAGTAAACTAGCACATTGTCGATGAATACTACCACAAACTGGTCTAGGTACAGTCTGAAGATGTGGTTCATCAGGTCTAAGAAAGCAGCAGGGGCGTTGGTTAGCCCAAACGGCATGACCAGAAACTCGTAGTAACTGTACCGCGTACGGAAAGCTGTCTTGGAGATGTCTGTCTCCCTGACCCTCAGCTGATGGTAACCCGACCTCAAATCTATCTTGGAGAACACCGTGGCATCTCTTAGATGGTCGAAAAGGTCGTCATATGAGGGAGCTGGTATTTGTTCTTGACGGTGACCTAGTTCAGTTGTTTGTAATTCACACAAAGCCGTAGGGTACCGTCCTTCACAAATAGCACAGGGGTTCCCACGGGGACACACTGGGCCTCACAAAGCCCTTCTCTAGCAAGTTCTGCAACTGGACTTGAGCTCTTGCAGCTTAAGTGAGGCCATCCTGTACGGTGCAGTAGAGATGAGGCTGGTCTTCGGTACCAGTGATGCTACGAACGTGCGGCTTCAGACGTCTTTTAAGACGTCTGGAGGCGGCCCAGACGTCTGACCAGACGTCTGGAACCCATTCCAGACGTCTGGGATTCGGTTTGTTCGACACGAACGGTTTCGTCTGCGCGCTTGAGCGCGCAAACCTACGAGCGCATCTGTCTCTCTCTTTCTCGCTCTCTCCTGCGGCCGCAGGCTGTCTGTTCGCTCTCTCTCTCCTCCCCGTACGGCTTTAAAAGGGCACGCCCCCTTCCTCTTCTCCTTCCAGCCGGTGCGTGTGAGCAAGCGCGAGTGAGCGGCGGCCGCGACAGCCGCGGTGGGTGCGGGAGGAGGTGCTGCGCTGGGGAGGAGGCGTCGGCCGTGAGGGATCGAGCCTGCCGGGCAGCGGGAGCCGGCCGGCGGGGGCGCAGCGGACGCGGGGTGACGCGGGAGGCCTGCTGCAGCTCGAGCAGCAGGCGGACGAGTCACGGCGCGGCCTAGCGTCGCGAGCGGAGGGCGAGTCGCGCCCTGGTTTTGGAATTTTCTCCAGAATCAGACGTCTGGGCTTCCAACCAGACTACTGGGAGAACGTCTGGAGGACTGTCCAGACGTCTGAAAGGTGAGTTATTTCAGTCTTCTTCCTCTTCTTCGACTGACCGTACTAAGAGAGAGAGGAAATGGGTACGCGCAGGGTCTGAGATTCGCATCCAACGCGAATCAGACGTTTGGCTGCAGTGCCAGACGACGGGAGCGACTTCCAAACGTCCGTGGTGACCATCGGACGTCTGGGAACTAGGCCAGACGCCCCCACAGGCTTCCAGACGTCTGAGAGACCACGCAGAGCAAAGGTAACCTCTGATCCACTTTTTAAGACGTCTGGAAGAGGTTCCAGTCGTCTGATTTTGCACTGTTTCGTCGTTTTCGACCCGTTTAGGGCCCGTTCGGAGTCCGTTTTCCGCGTTTCGAGTTGCGTGCTTTTCGGAATTACATCCTCTACCCGTCTATAGTAGTTGTATACTATTTTGAGAAACTCCTTGTGTTTGATCCTTGTGATAGGACCCTGTTCCGTTGCAGTCTCGGGGGTTGCGGAGGCACGCGGGATTCCCGACCACGCCCCCAGTACTCCTGTTGTAACCGGTAGAGTGGCTTTTAAGTTTACTAGTATAATCTGTTAAATTATGGAACCATAAATAGAACCTAGGACATTGCATGAATCCTACGAATGAGAAATAGATTGAATGGTAGATCCTAGGGTGTTGCATGAATCCTAGGGCTGGAAAACTAGATTGTATGATAGATCATAGGATATGGCATGAATCCTAGGACGGAAGAACTAGTGGAATATATGAATACTGCAGTCTTGGAAAATGTGGCAAGGAAATAATAGCTACCTATAAATTGGTTTAACAGCTGCCTGTTATGAATAAATGAGCATGTCTGGGAATATGAGACATATGAATGTGAAACTGGGAAGGTGAAATCGGAATGTGCTGAGTTAAAAGAACTGGAACCCTACGAGGAATTAGGAGTGGAACTCCTGGAAAGAGAAAGGAATGGAACTGAGAAAGAAAGCCGTGGTAGTGTGCTGCCTCTTGGGTACATAGTACCAAGGGAAGTACTGTACCTGTTTAGTGCAGAGCGGAGCCAGCTGCCCCAGGGACCCGGGGTTAGGACTGCCCACTTTGTACCGATTTGCTGGCCCTCGTGTACGTAGTATCGAGGAGAGCTACTAGTGTAGGGAGGTACTAGCTACCTCACGGGCCCCGGGGTTCTGCTAGCCTCCTACACTGACTTGTTAGGCCCACTGGGCAAACCAGGGTAGTCAGGCGAGGGTGCGCGGACTGTGGAGGGGCAAGGCCCTTGTTTGGTTACTGTGGAGGGGTTGGACCCCTGTTACTGAGAAGTCTCTGCCCTGTACTGGTTCCGTGCTGTGCTTTGGGCGCACCCGTTAAAGGAAACGACTGACCGCGTGCTAGTGCGGGTTAGCTACCTGTGCATTTATCACGCGTGCCGTAGTCACAGTTACGCCTGTCCGTGACCTTGGGGTGGTTGACTGAGAGTAGGATCACCACGGGGGACTCTCCCGGCCAGGAGAGCACCACGTGCTACTTCTACTGTTTGGAAAAGACTATAATCAAGATCGTTCCCACGAGGAACATTCGAGATTAAGTGAAGGATCTGAGAAATAGATAAATTTTTGAAACAATAGAAAGACGTAAATAAAGGAAGAAAGAAAATTAAAACAGCTACTGTACACTTTACTATTTCTTTAGTTTAGCTGCCACTCTACTCAGCGTTTTGCTGACGTGTTACACTCGTTACCTTTCAGGACCAGGTGTTGAGCAGCCAGGGTCAGCGGCTGCAGAGGGCGCTGGGCCGAGTAGGGTCCAGTAGAGTTACCACTGTTCTCTTGTACCTCTTTTTAGTTTACTGTAGTGAGTAGTTCTTGTTACCGCTGTACTTTTCTTTACCTGCAGTTCATTTTATGTTATGAATGTTGTTCTACTGTTGTGGTGGTATATACTGTAGTGGCTTCTTCCCTTACTGCTGTATTTCCTTACTATTAGTTATATTCTTGCTGAATGTGGTTTATTTTACTGCTCTTTTGGTTATTTCCTCGTTGGACGACTAGGTCTTGGGATTAGTCGAGTCGGTCTGGTTCTCGTGTCTCGTAGGGACTTGGGAATCGGGTCGTTACAAGTGAGATCTTAAACTCGATCTCACGCTTTGGCGGTAGTCCTGGTAACTCTTCTGGAAAAATGTCGAGGTACTTATAGACCACTGGAATATTATGCAAATTAGTCGTTGGGCTGGGCTTCGCTACAACACAAGTTAGAAAACCCTTGCACCCTTGACTCAGTAGCTTCGTTGCCTGAAGCGTGGAGATACACCTGAACCCTCCGTCCACTGATTGACCGTGGAACTCAAAGGGAGGTAGCTCAGGTATAGAGAACACAATCTTCCTCTCGAAGCAGTCCACCAGGGAGTGACAGGTGGACAGCCAGTCCATCCCGAGAATCACGCTGAAATCCTCCATCTGGATCACAATCAGGTCAACGGGAAGACTGTGTCCCCCTATGGAGACTTCACAGTCAGAGTAAACCTCCTCAGCCATGAACAACTGCCCACCTGGGCCTCTGATCAAGAACAGATCCTCTAACAAAGTGCTGCCTGTCCCTAAACTAACAGCAAAACTGGTGGAGACGGAGTGTGTGGCACCATAATAAAAATGTACATAAACAAGTCTGCTGGAAACTGGAAACACACCTGCCACCACGGAGACTGAAGCTCTGGCGTCTCTGTGAGTCAGGACGTTGACACGCCCCTCAGCTCTGGGTGCGGAAGACGCTGCCATGCTATGGACTGGACGGGTAGTAGCTGGCCTGTATCCTCCTCGTGACTACTGTCCTCCCCCACAAGCCTGGTAACCACGGAAGCGTGATAGGCCTCCAGTGCTCGAAGCAGGGAGCATTTGGTGTCCTCCAGCCCTAGACGGGTAGTCCCTCCTCATGTGGCCTGGCTGGCCACACTGGCAGCAAAGAGGGGCGTGACCTCCTCCCTTGGTCTGTCCCTGCTGGTAGCTGGGCGGGGGTTTGGTGCAGGCAGCTGGCCCTTGTCTGAGGCCCCCAAAGGCAACTGGTGGCCCCACAGAGCGGGTCGACTCCCCTGCAGGCACCACGTTCCTCCTCTCATAGTGGCCTTTAGAGTGCTTAGGTTGGTAGGGCCTCTTCCGTCCTCCTCCGTCTGTGTCTCGCACGGCCGGGTTGGTCTCCTCATAGGTCATGGCCTCCTTGACCACGTGGGAGAAGGTGGGTAGCTTCAGGGGCTTCACATACCCCCGAATAGCAGGCTGGAGGCCCTCAGTGAACCTCCATAGGCGCTCCTCGGTAGTGGTTGCTGACGGGGCGAAACGCAATAGCTCCAAAACCATGTGTGGTAGGCGTTGACCATCATCGCCCCCTTACGAAGTGTGTGGAACTCTCACTTCCTTTGGTCCTACTAAGCCTGTGGAAAGTACTACTTGCAGAAGAGCGCCACAAATCGATCCCATGCCGGCTCTCCCCTCTCTTGGCCTCTGATCTCCCTCCACCACCTGTGGGCTGCGTTCTCCAGTTGATACATGGCGAAGGCCATGCGACACTCTGTAGGAGGGTGGAGTGTGTCAAATATCTTCTCCATCTGCTCTAGCCAGTCCTCGGCCTTAGACGGGCTCTCCTCCCCTTTGAAGGAGGGGGGCTTCAGTTTTCGGAACTGAGCGAATAGATCATGGTGGAGCCGCAACAAGGGTATAGGTACGCCTCTCGGCAGGGAGGACTCATGCTCAGAAGTGTCTGAGGGTGGTAGGGGTGGTGGAGGATCACCCTCTCTCCCTTTGGCTCGTCTAGCACGGCGGCGGCTCCCTTGCCACACAGGGGACTCTCCCTCCCCATCCTCAGGAGGAGGTGGCTGAGGAGGAGGCTGCTGGAACTCCTCTCGAATGATGTCGCGAATCAGCTGAGCGAGGTCCTAAGCCTGGATGCCTGGAAGGAAGGGTAGATCGACCCCTACCCCAGGCCCTACATGCTTGCCACTACGACCACGCCCACGAACTCCGTGATGAGGCATCTCCTACGCAGAGATGGAAGAGAAACAAATAGAAATTGTCAAAGATGCATGTTCAAAATATGACTTAGACGCGTAATTTAAGAAGACACGTTGTGATGGCCATCCTAGCTACACACACAAGTGTGGTTACTTTTAATCCGTTGGGTTATCTCTCAGGACGAACATGCTCTGATACCATCTTGTTACGACTCGAATCTGGCCCCTTTGGGAACCTGGAAATAGCTCGCCTCGACTAACCCCAAGACCCAGTCGTCTAACGAGAGACTATCCAAAACGTACGAAACAAACTACAAACCACACATACAAGTTGCTAAGCAATTTAAAAAAGCCAGAAGAGGAAATATAAATTAGATTCCAGAAAGATAACATGCTATAGGCAGAAAACATAGTCACTAGCCATCACAAGTAAGGCAAAAAGGGCATAACGATAACAGTTCTTAACATAAGACAGAGGTACTCACTAACAACAGAAAGTAGCGGAAACAGAAAGGAACAAGTAGAACTATGGCTGGGCTTGACTGGGCCCAGCACTCTCTACCGCCGGTGGTGCTGGCTGCTCAACTCCTTGACCTGTACATGGTTATATATGACGGTGGTTAGCTAACGCTGAGTAGAGTGGTATATTTAAAACAGTTATAGCATTTAAAGATAGTAAAGAATAGTACTCTTATGCATGCATTTATCCAATTATCCAATCATACAGTTAATCTAACTACTAGTATTCGTGAGTCGATTTTCTAACAAGGATCCACAATGTCTCTTAATCCTTCTGTTCCCTAAGGGAACGATCTTGATTGCAGTTTTTCCCACGATGTAGGATGTACACGTGGCGCTCTCCTGGCCGAGAGAGCACCCCGTGGTAGTCCTACACTTAGTCTACCACCCCGAGGTCACGGTCGCGACGTAGTGGTGACTACGACATGCACGATAAGTGCATGGGTAGCTACCCTTCACTGGCATGCGGTGAGTCGTTTCCACTAGCAGGTACGCCCAAACGTACAATACAGAACAGAATAGAACAAAACAGGGTTCTCGCCTTTCAACAGTCTACGTACCCTTACCCGACTATCCCAGTTTTCCTAGTGGGCTTCAAGAGGAGTCGGTGTAGGGGGGCCAGTCCTAACCCCAGGCTCCATGGGGCAGCTAGCTCCCCCTTTACACAGAAGGAACAGTAGCTCTCCTCGGTACCATGTAAACGAGGGCCAGCTCACTTCCATACTAGGCGACAGTTGCTCTCCTCGGTACCATGTACACAAGGGCCAGCTCACTTCCCTTACTAAGTTTGAGCAATCGCTCGTAGGCAACATGTTCCATCATTCCACAGATTTTCCACATCACGGTTTCGGTTCCTTTCAAATTTCTCGTAGGGTTCATGCATGGATTTCTCTATTTCCGTAGCATCCAAATATCTCTATTCATGTCATGATTAATTAAACATATAACAGGTAGCTCATGATTTTACAATCCATCAATTATCTCAGCAATCAATTATACAGGATACAACATGTATTTCAGTTTAAGTTAGGGTTCAATAATCATAAGCAGGCAACTCATGACTTACCACATTCAGGAAACATCACAATAGATTAAGCATTTAAATAATGCATATTCGTCTCTCTCAGCCCTAGGGTTCATTTTACATCCTAAGGGTTCAATCAATAGTTCCAATGTACATGCACTTCAATTATGTAATTCACATGGTATAACAAAACCACTCTACCAGGGTAACCTGGAGAAGTGAGGGCACAAACGGCAGACCTCGCAGCCTCCGCAGGTCCCGTGTACACCACGAACGGGCGACCTATTTAACACAAACGTTGAATCCACACATTACTAACATCTCACATGACATGAATGTTCTCAAAACAATTGGAACAAAGCTCTATCACATTGGAAAATTCGACAGAAAGCCAATGGTACTTCGTTTGTGAAAAATCGACCTCGTTTGGGCCTTGAACCAGCCCGAACATAATTCTTGGTTCACCTGAACTGGACCAGGCAGGCTGGTCCAGGTGGACCGGCTGCATGATACTTGGAATATTCCAAATAGGCTGATATAAGATGTCTGGAATAGCTTCCAGACGTCTTAAACAACACCAGAATGCTCACCTTACGTTCTACGCTGAAATCGGACGTCTGGAAACCCTCATGGTCGTCCAGGGGTTCTTCTAGACGTTTGGCAGTGCACTTGGACATCTGGGATGGGTATTAGTCGTTTGAAGAAACGTCCAAATGTCCTAAAGTGTCTGGGGAACCATGCCTGCGCCTCTTCCCAACGACCCTTCATGCGCACAGTGACGTACAGTCACTCGCAGACAACACGTACGAAACCTATAGCTAGACAGGACCTTATCGTTTGAATCTGCTTTATCAGACGTTTGATGCTACCTCCGGATGTCCAGTCAGACATCTGTTGAGAGATACAGACATCTGATTTGCGGAAAAAAAAGTCTCCCAGAGCCCTTCACGAACCTTCCTCTCCTCGCGGAAGGTGCTCACGCCCTGTGCAGTACACACAAACCAAGGCTCTCAGACTTACGGCTACTGGGCAGAGAAGGATACATCGGAAATCGTGCACAAGTCTCGAACAGGGCGTTACCTCATATTTTGCATGGTATTAGACGTCTAGTGACAGCTCTGGACGTCTGACTAGACGTCTGTTGAGCTCCTCAGACGTCTGGTTTTGCGGAAAAATGACTCCGCAGAATCGTTCGCGAGTCTTCTTCACCTCGTGAAATCACCCCCCTCCCCCCACACCAGGAGCAGCAGCAGTAATGATGCTCCCTCAACTTCGCATGTACGCCCTCCCTGCAAGCCCCGTTGTTAGCTCGCCCAAGCTCCTCCTTGCGCACTCAAGGTCTCGTTGCTGGAGATCCTTGTGTGGGTAGGGAGTACACGGAAGGGAGTGGGGAAAAGGAAGGTGCTGGTGTGTGCTGCTATAAAGACTCGTTCTATTCTGAGCCTTCTAAGATGTCTAGACTGTCAGTTAGACATCTGGATCCTTTCCCAGACGTCTGGAAATTGAAAATTTTGTACGTAGAGTCGGGTCTGCACGCTGGTTGTGCGTAGACAGCCTTCCTCTCTTCTCTCTCTTCTTTTCTCCTTCCCGAACCCTAACCCCACTTCCTATATATAACCCCTCTCCACTCCACCACCACCTTCTTTCCTTCCTCTCCATTGCAGCGAGAGGGACAAGTGAGAGAGAGGGGGTGCGAGAGCGAGGAGAGGTGGCATGAAGAGAGGAGGAGGAGCTTGAGCTCACGAGTTCATGGGAGCTCGCTGGAGGATGCACGGCCAGCGCGACATGTGTGGGAGGAGTGCATTGGGGAAGCTGTCCCCGACATACTGTTGCAGCTAGAGCTGCATACGAGGAGGATTCGCGGTTGCGCATGGCGAGGGGAGCTCGCTCTGGTTTTGGGCTTTTCCTAGAATCAAACATCTGGCGTGCTGTCCGGATGACTCGTTGGACGTCTGGTGGCGACATCGGATGTCTGAAAGCAAGGTTTCACGAAGGTACGTTCCTCTTGCGGTTGTAGCCATGCAAATCGCACCACAGAGCCGATCTGTGCGGTGAAAAGTGGAAGATTTGGTCTGTCGCACGTAGGGACAGCTTTAGGAAGGCGCAAGGCACGCCCTCCCACGTGTTTTGGACGTTTGGACAGCTTACCAGACGATCGGAAGCACTCCCAGACGACTGCAGGAAAGGTCGGATGTCTGGAGCTGAATCTAGACGATCAAGTAGGGGTTCTGGATGTTTGAAGTCGACGCAGAAACTTGAGGTGAGACCTTGGTGACTTTTAAGACGTCTGGACCTTGTGCCAGACGTCTGATTTGAGTCTGCAGTTCTATTTTTGACACATTTAGGGTCCGTTTGAGTTCCGTTTTAGGCAAACAAGATATCTGTGGTTTCCTTGTGAGTTCCTCTACATGTTAGAAAGCCTTATATACTGTTCTGAACGTTCCATTATGGTATGTTCCTTGGTATAGGACTTCGATCTGTTGTGTGTTTGGGGCTTGCTGAGGCACGTGAGTCTACTGTTTGAGCCCCTAATATTGTCAGATTGTCTGGTAGAGTGGTTTCCCCCTGTTTTAATTATAAACCATGAATGTATATGTGAAATTAGACAACTAGAAACCTAGGATGTGGCATGAATCATAGGACGAGAAACAGTTGCACCGTTTGTATGCGTGTTTGAGATTGCAGTCATAAATGAACGAGTAGAATTGTAAACACGCATACGAACGGTGCAATTGTTTCTCATCCTAGGATTCATGCCACATCCTAGGTTTCTAGTTGTCTAATTTCACATATGCATTCATGGTTTATAATTAAAATAGGGGGAAACCACTCTACCAGACAATGCACGAGTATTAGGGTTCGAATGACAGACTCACGTGCCTCAGCAAGCCCCGAACGCAACAGATCGAAGTCCTGTACTAAGAAACATACCACAATGGAACATTCAAAATAGTATATAAGGCTTTCTAATATGTAGAGGAACTCACAAGGAAACCACAGATATCTTATTTGCGTAAAACGGAACTCAAACGGACCCTAAATGGGTCAAAAACAGAACTGCAGACTCAAATCAGACATCTGGCACAAGGTCTAGATGTCTTAAAAGTCACCAGGGTTTCACCTCAAGTTCCTGCGTCGACTTCAGATGTCCAGAACCTCTACTTGACCGTCTGGACTCAGCTTCAGACGTCCAACCTTTCCTGTAGTCGTCTGGGAGTGCTTCCGGTCGTCTGGTAAGCTATCTAGATGTCCAAAACGTGTGGGAGGGCGTGCCCCGCACCTTCCCAAAGTTGTCCCTATGTGTGACAGACCAAATCTTCCACTTTTCATAGCACAGATCGGCTTTGCGGTGCGGTCTGCATGGTCGTAATCGCAAGAGGAACGTACCTTCGTGAAACCTTGCTTTCAGATGTCCGGTGTGACCACCAGACGCCCAACTAGTCGTCCGGACGGCACGCCAGACGTTTGATTCTGGGAAAAATCCAGAACCAGAGCGAGCTCCCGCTCCCCTCGCCGTACGCAGCTGCGACTCCTCCTCGTTTGCAGCTCCGGCTGCAGCAGGGTGTCGGGGACGGTTCCTCCGATGCACTCCTCCCGCACGCGTCGCTCCGGCCGTAAGTCCTCCGGTGAGCTCCCAAGAACTCGCGAGCTAATGTTCCTCCTCCTCTCTTCACGCCACCTCTCCTCCTCGCTCCTCGCTCTCGCGCCCTCTCTCTCTCGCTCGTCCCTCTCGTTGCAATGGAGAGGAAGGAAAGAAGGTGGTGGAGTGGAGAAGAGAAGAAGGGGGAGAGGGGTTATATATAGGGAGTGGGGTTGGGGTTGGGGTTCGGGAAGGAGAAAATAAGAGAGAGAAGAGAGGAAGGCTGTCTGCGTGCAGCCAGCGCACAGACCCAAACCTGCGTACAAAATTTTAAATTTTTAGACGTCTGGGAAGGGGTCCAGACGTCTTATCAGACGTCTTAAAAGGCTCAGAACAGAATGGGTCTTTACAGCTGGCCCTTGAGTATGTAGTGAAAGTTCGTCCCTACCAGGAGGGGTGACGTAATAAAATTGCGGAAATAAAATATATAAAGCAATCTCAAAAATAAGCAATCACACAATGTACACAAAGATTTTTAGGTGGAAACCCAAACCGGGTAAAAACTACCACCTAACCCTCTCGAGTTAGGATTTTCCGATCAACCTAGTTGATCAAATCCACTAACCGAATCACTTTGAACGAGGGTGATTCAACCTCAATACAACCACGCTACAAGTACGAGGGTAGCGTTCCTCAACCCCTTCTCTCCACGAGAAGGATTTTGTCCCACGAAGGAGACGGGAATTCGCAAAGCGAATACCCAACCAAAATAACAAAGGTAAAATAAAACAACAAACCTATAGAGCCAACAAAGTAATTAACCTAAGCTTCTATAGGATTTAGGAAACTCCCCTTTGCAAGGAGTGCGTCGACGATGACGCGGTGCGTGTGCCACGCGATGGCGCTACGTCGCTCTCGTTATCTACGCCGGGAGAGCGGGTGCGCAACGGGAATGATGCTCTCAAGATGATGGAGCTTGAGCTTAGAGAGCAAGTGCTTCTTGGACACAAGAGAGTGGAAATACTTGATCTTAGTGTATTGCAAAGTGTTTCTTGTGTTTCTCTTGTTGTGTTTGGTGTGTAAAGGCTCCCCTCTATTTATACAGGCCTTAGGAAGGTTTTGGAAGGCTTGGAAAAGCTTCCATAGCCGTTGGGTGCAAAGCCCAAGAGAATCAGGCCGAAATCAGGACAATGATTGCATTTGACAGGGTTATCAGACGTCTAACTCTGGCATCAGACGTCTGGAAGGCCACTTTAAGACGTCTGATTCCAATGTCAGACGTCTGATTCTATGCGGGTTTCTCCCTGACTTGAATCAGATCTAAACAGGGTTTTTGTGCAAGTCCATCAGACGACATACAGGACGTCTGGTACTATGTCTGGACGTCTGGAAACCTACTTTTACCGTGGGAATTGATTTCCAAACGTTGCAACGGCTAGAAAATCTCTGAAAAGAGATTTTGGGTCAGCCGAGGCAAAACGGTAATTTATCAGACGTCTGTAAAGTCCTATGGACGTCTGATAAGGCTCTAACGGTCATATTCTTGAGTGTCTTCTATGCCAGCCAACGGTCCACTAACTGGACGTCTGGCAAAGTCATCAGACGTCTCCTAAGACGTCTGGTCTAAGGTCTGGACGTCTGATTTCATCAGACAGAACTAACTATGTCCAGCCTAACAGTTATCAGACGTCTGAAACAACAGTCAGACGTCTTAAAATTCTTTATCAGACGTCTGATTTTGGGATTAGACGTCTGGAAATGCTATTTGAGCCCTATATTGGTTTTCTAAGTATTTTACAGAAAACCTAAGTATCCTAGGGTTGTGCAGGTGTTCCTAGGACTACTTTTAGGGTACTTTGAGGCTCTTTAACATAATGTTCTAAGGAATCAAAAAGAGCAAGAAAATAAATACAAGAGATACATGAAAGGATAAAAAAGAATCTATCATATTTTTCTTTTCTTCCATCTCCAATCTTTCGCTCCACGCGAACCTCCTGTGTTTTCCATCAAGCTCCTCCAATCCGTCCTGGATGCGAGCTTGAACTCCGTCTAAACACGTCCTCATTTGCAATTGACCTGAAATCTAGGACTCAAATTGCAAATGTTAAATAACACGTGTTTTGTTATCATCAAAACAAATGATCGTGGTGCTCTAGCACCAACATGTGGTACCAAGGAGAGCGACTGCCCCTGTTTAGTGTAGAGTAGAGCTAGCTGCCCTTGGGTTGGGACCTGGGGTTTGGATTGGCCACTCTACACCGACTTCTGTTGGCTCTTGCGTACACTGTACCGGGGAGAGCTACTAGTATAGGGAGGGAGCTAGCCACCCCAAGGGGCCCGGGGTTTAGCTAGCCACTCTACACCGACTTGTTAGGCCCACTGGGCAAACCTGGGTAGTCAGACAAGGGTGCGTGGACTGTGGAGGGACGAGATCTCTATTTGGTTCTGAGGGGCTAGACCCCTATTACTGAGAGGACTAGGCCCTATACTATTCCGTGCTGTACTTTGGGCATACCCGCTAGCGGAAATGACTGACCGCGTGCCAGTGCAGGGTAGCTACCCGTGCACTTATCAAGCATGCCGTAGTCATCGCTACGTCTGTCCGTGACCTCGGGGTGGTTGACTGGGTGTTGGATCACCACGGGGGACTCTCTCAGCCGGAGAGCACCACGTATACCTTTTACTCTTCGGAAAAGACTGCAATCAAGATCGTTCCCACGAGGAACATGCGAGATCAAGGAGATTTGAAAGTAAACCAATGGGGGAAAAGGAATCACGTGTAAAATAAAATAATTGGAAAAGATAAATTACCTGTTAGCTTTTACTACTTTAGTTAGTTTGGTTACCACTCTATTCAGCGTTTGTTGACTTCATTTTACTCGTAACCCTTTATAGGTCCAGGAGTTGAGTAGCCCGAGTCAACGGCTGCAGAGTGTGCTGGGCCTAGTTGAGCCTAGCAGTAGTTTCCTATTTTTGTTGTACTCCTTATTCTACCAGTGAGTTTTAGACTGTTGTTGCCATTTCTGTTCCTGTACTTTGTTCTACTTTACTGTTGTGGTGGTGATATGTACTGTTAGCAGCTTTTACTTCCTTTACTACTTGTACTCTTTTGCTGTTAGTTATTTTGCATAGTGAATGTTGTTTACTTTCTTGCTTTTTGGCTATTTCTTGTTGGACGATTGGGTCTTGGGATTAGTCGAGTCGAGCCGATCTCGGGTCCTGTAGGGATTCGGAAACCGGGTCGTAACAGTTGCAGGGAGGAAACGGGAGAAGGTGGGTGGCTCAAAAATCGAGGTAAGGGGTTTAAATAGAGTAGGGGGTTTAGGGTTTAAGGGTATGCGTGAGTGTGGGTGGGGCCGGAGCATTTTGCAACAAATGCCTCGCAAGGGCCTCTTTTATCCATAGAACCCCCAAAATAAGAAATCCAGGGGGTTACAAATTGTAGCAACCCCCTAAATTTCAGAAAAAGGCCCCACGACCCTTGGGAAGGGTCATTTCACCTATCAAGGTGACTTATGGTTTCTCACAGTTGCGAAGTTATATATTAGAGAGATCATTTGACTTCATGATGTCTTGAAGGGGATTGGTTCTGACATAAATTATCAATTCACCTCTTTGTTTTGAGGAGGTTTCTAATGAGCATTGGGGATCCAATTGTATTTTAATATGGCTTATCACCTATACAGCGATGAAAGTCGAGCAAACTATACAAGCATTAGAAGATCTATTGTGAGCTTGTGTTGGAAGTGAAAGGCTCTAGCAAGATCTCCTACCTTTGATAAGTTCACCTACAATAATAATTACCACATGTACCAATATGGCTTTTTATGAGGCATTATATCAAAGGAGGTGCAAGTATCCATAGCGCTTGGTATTGGTCAAAGCGAAATGGGAAGTAAGCTCCAAACTAATTTGCTAGAGCTAGGAATTGTAAAACTTATATCAAAGAAGCTCCTCATAATATAGAGCTGACAGAGGAGTGATGTAGATTGTAAAAGAAGAGATGTACAACTTGAGGTCAATGACTTTGTCTTCCTTAGAGTGTTGCTTATGAAGAGCATATAAAGGTTTAGGTTAAAGGATAAGTTGACATCTAGATCCATTGGCCTCTTCATTGCACTATTATTTCATGCATGTTTTACACATGATTATTGCTAATTCTCAGTCATTTAACTAATGAATATGATAATTTAGCTAATGCATTTATATTTTATGCAGTGGCTTATTATTTTGATTCGCAAGGGAGAAGATGAGAACAACATAACATATTCAGAATTGAATTCAATGTTTGGGATGTGGATGCAATTTATTTGTTGATTGGAGGCTCAAACATGATGGAGAAGGCCATTTCCAAAAGAAAAGAAGTCAATAAGGGTCCTTTAGTGAAATCACAACCCACAAGGGCATTTGCACCATACGAGAGAGAGAACTTGCTTTCAGGCATGAGTATGCTATGTCACAAATGGGAGCCAACTCTCCATTGTGTGGATAAGAAGAGAGAGAAAGGCAACAACAGTCATTTGGGTGTAGCTAGTGGCTGAGAGCACATGCACGTAGGCATCCAAGCTTGGAGCATGGTGTTGGGCCCATTAGGGCATGGAATTAGTCCAAGCTTGTGAATAAATTCAAAAGAGGGAAAGCGGCCTAGTGGGGCTTGTGCGCAATAGAAATATGAAGAGGTTGGTCTTTGAGCATCTAAAGCAACAGGAGATGAGATACGCAGAATCCCATTCCAGGTAGGATTAAATGGGATTTAACTCCAAATAAATTCTTATTACCATATTCCAAAACTCATTACTCCTAATTCAAATCTAATTTAAACCTCTCTAAATACTTATAGATATCCCTCGTGGACTCCATTAAAGAGAATCTTCTTTCCCCCTTGATCTCAACCACACACACCCATTTGCTCTAGGTCATTTGTTCTTCACCTGTTCTCTTTTGTCTACGACAACTCCACATCAAAGCTATAATCCTTTGCATGTTGACATTATGAAGAAGACCTTGGAGGTAGTTTGTGGTGGTCGACAAATTAGCATGCACATTAATGTTTTACATGTGATAGATGGGAAATGCCTTCATGTTCATAGGATTTTATAACAAAATCTTCTCTATAGAGGATTAATTTTTTACTCTCTTTCATCTTTGTATTTTGGTTTATTTGAAATATTTTCCATCATTTTTATTGAGGACTTTATGATAATTGCAATAATTGATTAATAACAATTCTCATTTTCTTATTTGTGACCATTTTATCATTCGAAGATTGATACTTTTGTTCTTAACTTATAATATTCATGGTCAAGAATATAAGGTTATAAGGGTAAGATGATAACTAAGTTGCATTATACTACAAGACATGTTTTAGCAGATAGTGTAAGCCTAAGGGAGTTTATGCCTTCATTTCTTCACTAATAGGTAATTGTCATGATATTTAAATACAAAATACATTTCTCTCATACTCTATATATTTTAGGATTTATTTCACACTTTACATCATGACTAGGTTGTGCATTAGGACCTACATTAGGTTAGTTTTACATAATTTAGTTGTTTGATTTTTGTATTTGATTTTGTTAATTGTTGCATCATTGTGTAGACTTGCTTTAAAAATCATTTTTGTGCATTTAATTATTTTAAAATTTCAAAAAAATAGTGGTTCATTTTTTTTTCCCTTTTGGACCGAATTTTGCAAAAGATAATAAATAGTAAAAAAACAAGTAGTAATCATTTATTATCGTAATTCAAGTGCATCATTTAGATTAGTAGTAGTTGTATTAGTATCACATTTTCATCTAGTACCTTATTCAAATATCTCTAAATTTTTTTTCATGTTCTTCATTGGATACATTATAAGTTGCAAATGAATTTGATAGCCTATTTCTAAGTATAAAAATTCATAAATTTTGTGGAACTTCTTCGACTTCTCTCTACAGTCAAATTTTTAGCAACAATTTTCCAAATTTTTTGGATCTTATGTATTTGGAGTTTGGCTGTGATTTTTTAAAATTGAAAGCTAGGAATTTAAAGTAAATTTCATACATTTTTTAGGGTTATTTTGAATGATAATGAGATTGTTCGCATCCATATCATGTGTGCAACCATCTCTACGTTTGCAATTGATGAAGAATATTCTAATAAACCTAATTGTTACCATTATGCTTTCCTTGTGCCCTTACCACATTAGTTAGGTTAAATTTGATTTCAAATTATACATTTCATGACAAAGTAAATAATTGCAACCATAATTGGTTGGTATCTACACCATGTTTCACATCTCCAATATGTAAAAGTACATTTGGACCTAAGCCACATTCTTAGTTATGAGAATTTGGAGATTGAAGAGGAATGCATATTTTGGATTAAATGCTTAGAAGGCTGTAGAGGTTCCTTTATTTAAAGTATTGTCTAGAAGTCAAATGTATAAGGAAGCCACTTAGGAGCCTGAAGTTGAAATTAGGGAGAGATACTAAGAGTTGTTTCCTGATGAGTCCATCAAACCCTAGTTTTATCTTCTTTAAGATTGTTATGGACTTATTAGTTGTTTACAATCCTTTTACTTGTAACTTTACTCCACTTTTGGGAGTAATTTTTTTATTGGCCGTTATACTCCAAAAGACCTCAAAATAAGATTTTAGAGTCATTATGGAGTTGAGTGCATTGCAGTGAGGTATTTATTGGGTACAAAACATCTCATAAAATGTGAAAGCTCATGTCTTAGGTCAAACCATTGAGAAATGCCATGTAGTTTATTATTGGATTAGGTTATTATTGGGTTTGTCTCATTTTCAGGTTAGATTGGAAAATTCAAGTTTAGATATTTCTTAGATTTGGATAGTGAATATGAAATTTTAGCAAAACATATTTTAAAATAGTACAACAAATTTAGATTTAGATTTGAGTGGGATTCCACAAATTTGATACTATATATTATAAGAGATAAGTATTTGTCACCGATTTAGCTTAGCTTATCATACATTTCAATTTAACAAGCTAAATTGGTCTCACATTATTTTTGTACAAATATGAAATCTCCCCCCAAATATTATTGTTTTTATCCAATCATTTTCCACATCAATTATATCTGGAATTGATATTCGATTTGTATTCATATCCAAAATTATATGCTTCTTCCCAGACAATAATAAAAACCCATCTTTTCCACAATCTTTATCCTCATGATACTTGAGAAAATAATGTATAACCAAGTATTGAATATATAGCATGTCATATGTCGTGCTAATAAATAAATGTATACATAGAATATGATCAAGACGAATGTAAAATACGATGCATACCCAAAAAAATCATATAGGCTTAACATATAAGTAATGAAATCATTCACAATATTTGGTATTCAAACAAAGTTAGATATCTAAAATCCAAGTTGATTCTCCTCACGATCAAATGCATGGTCCTTGGCCTCTCTTGTTTTCTACCATACAAGTAAAAATGAAAAATGGAGTTGGAAATGAAACTACATATTCCACTATTGAATCAAAATATAGTTGGATTTGAATATTTAAAATCAAATGTTTCTTAGATTTAGATACTATATGCAAAGTTTTGTCTATATAACAGTGATAAATGTTGGGTTACAACCATTGGTCTAATTAGATCACAAAACAGATGTGAGAGAGATTTGGAAGTGCAGATTCTCAGGCCAAACCTAGAGGAGGATCGATTTGATGTGAACTAAGGTGCTTAGCTTCCAAACTTGTTGGGAAGAGATAGGACTTTAATTGAATCTAAAGATTATTAAAGGAATCAAGGTTCGAGCATATGGAACAAGAGGAATATGAAACCTTGCTAGAAGCATCGATAGAAGGTAAAAATGACACAAATAATGGATTCATTTGGAAGACTTCTTGTGACCCGTAACTATTTAATTAGAGTTTTTTTTTGTTGTGTTTTGTTTTTCTGAGAATAACTATTCAATTAGAGCTAATGAATCATAACAAATCTTCCTAGATGCCGTGGATTGCTCAGGGGTCTCCCGTAGAAGGCCTTGGAGCATTTGCTTAAAGCACATGTAACCTTTTATAACCTGCAACAATGTCCTCCATATCCCTCCTTTTATAGTTTATGGCGCATTCAGAAAAACGTGCACTCCCTTGAGATGTGGGGACTCAATTGTCTAAAGTAAAGCTTTAATCCACACGTGCATGGGGTTGCAGATTGTTCATTCTATTATATTTTCCCCCATTTGGACAAAGATTCGGGCAATTGACATGGGTTCGTTAGAGTTGAATTTGCGTCGGATCGAATCCCTTATCAGGTACAAAGTAATCCATGATTCAGATAATCCTCGACCGGAATCTATCTGCTGTGAGTGCCAACAGATCTTAGTGCATGCCACTGGGCTTTTAACTTCTTGCATCCGCAAATGATTTGGCTTAGCCTATTATATGTTTAAATTAAATATAGAGAACGGTAAATGTTGACGTAAAGAATTGATATAAGTTGATGTCAACGTGGATTTTATTTAATAATTGATATTTTATGTAAAACAATAAAAATCTTAAGATTTATTACGTGGATGATTTTATTGTATTGAAAAAAATCATTCCATCATTGTAATTAAAATATGAAGGTGATAAATAATTTTACATCGATGATAAATCACTTTGTAAAGATAATAAATTATTATAGATGATTTTACATTGGTACAAAATTATTTTACATCGGTGATAAATTATTCTAAGGTATCTTTACATCCATATAATCTTATTTTATATTGGTGTAAAATTATTTCAAAGATGATCTGGTAGTTTTGTATATGTGCAAAGTGGTTTTACATCTGTATAAAATGATTTTGACCTATGAATTTAAGATTTAGAGTTTAGAGTTTAGGTTTATGGAAAGTGGTTAAGGTAGAAAATCAACTTTCAAGTGTAAAATCACTTGTCATTGGTAAAAAAAACTTGGAACTTAATTTTACACTGGTGTAAAATTATTTCAAAGGTGTAAAATGATTTTGCTTTGCACCGGTGTAAAGTGGTTACAAAGGTTGTTTGAGTAGTTTGCACCCATACAAAAGTAGTTGTTGGTTTCAACAATAATTGAACCCACCATGTGTGAGTACTCTTTTTACATAAAAAAAAATACATCAGATAGGTGATGATCACATTTACACCCCTTTACATCACTTTTTATGTTAACTTTTGCATTTCCTGATCCATATCGTATATTTAAATAAAAAACGCTACATTAAATCTCATAGAAAATAATGAATCTTTCAACATATCCTTATTTCAACAAACTCTTTTCTCTCGCATCCATGATGATTTTTTTTTTAATTAATAGCTAACTGATTTTTAACCTGCATGTTACTGTGAGAATATAAAAATTAATCATATGAAATTTAAAATAATTTTCAACCGGTACATCTTGATTTTCAATTAATTAAAAATTAATATATCACGTGCTATAAAATATATTATAGAATATATCTTAACTTTCAACTTGTAAAAAAAAAAATGAATCGAAAATTAAAACATATCAAATGTTGAAAATTATATTACACAATATATTTTAATTTTTAATTGATAACTTATATTAGATTTATATTATTTAATTATATATATATTATTTTACATTCTCATATAAATAAATAATGATCTCTAATAGAAATATAAGATGGAAAAAATCGATCACAAGGATAAAATTTGAAAATAACATACACATTTAACGGTATATAATAAAAATGAGAAAAAAAAAAGACGACAAAAAAAAAAGGAGACGTCGAGAGAGAGTACTGTAGTAGAAAAAAAAATAGCTACAATCGAATTACTCGACGCGCTTTTATTGATATCACCAATTTTTAACTCTCGCTGCATGAGTGAAAAGATTAACAAGTGAAGTAGACCGTTCAGATAGGAGCGTCGAAAATAAACGACAGCAAACGATAGAGATGGTACCATTATTTTGTTCTTTTCTGAGAGTTGATTTTTTTTTTCCTTCCGAAGACATGGAAACCAGTTAGTATAATTCCTGTGAGGTCAATCCCACGCCTTCCCTTCCTGGTTGGGGCTTGACCTTTCCAACCGACGAACCAAGACGCTTCGCGCGAAGGGTACCTTACCTGCCCACGTCCCCATCGCAGCGGTGACAGCCAACAGCCTCCACTCGACTTCCTCCACGGCCTCGTCTTCCCCTTCCCCGGTCTTCCTCCCCTTCCTCTCCCTTCAAAATGCCCAGTTAAAATGCCCTCCACCTCCACGATGGCTTCATCCTCCCCTTCACTACTGCTCCGCCGCACGTACGATCCCCGTCGCCACCACCTCGACCTCGACGTCCCCTCGATCCCTAATGGCGACGATGCGTTCGCCGCTGCCGTCGCATCCCCTTGGCCCGCAGGCGGCGGCGGAGAGGGCGGTCGCCGCCTTGGGCTGCGGCTTAGACCTCACCAACGACACGAGGCTCTCGCTGTGCAAGGGGCTGAGGCTGATCGACCTTGACGGAGGCGGTGGTGGGGGCCACCACGACCTCGTGGTGCCCGGGGGGGTCGTGGTGGAAGGCGTCCCCGCCTGCGTCAGGTGCGATAAGGGTGAGAGGATGAGGTTTAAGTCCGATGTCCTCTCCTTCCGTCAGGTACTTCTGCTTATGCTCCTTTCGTTCCATGGTGAGAAAAAAAAAAAGGAAATATGTTTTTTTGGTTGAGATACAATTGCTGTTTTGTGATGTATTTAAGAGATGCTTCGAGTCGTCGTGTTTGGATTGGAAGAATGCGATCGGGGTTGGCCGGTGGGAATTTGAGAACGCGAATGCCCCTTTTTGGGGATGAGGAGGCTTTTTTTTTTTCCCAGTAAATATATTAATTAATAAAAGGCCCAAAACATGGGCAAGTTACGTGCTCAACACCCAAAGATGAATTAAAGACAACACTCCAGCAACAAAATTTTCAACGTACGGACCCCGTCCCTTGAAAATAATCTCGGGATGAGGAGGTTTTAATGGTTGCTTGAGTATAGTCTTGATCTAATTACATTACTTGTTTAGTGTGAATAGAGTTTGATCATGGAATCAAAGTATACTATGTGCCGTGATTGAGTGGTAGAATTGACTTTTTACGGAGAGGAGTTTCGCGGAATCAAGTTGGACCGCTGCGATCAAGGGGGGGATTACTGGATTACAGTTAGAGGCATGGAAAAGGCTATCGTGAACAAAATAAATTGAAAAACAACTTGGAAAGGTGATGAGTTCGTTTGAAGGATTTGCTTGAGGTCTAAAGGCTGAAATGGATAATGAAAAATGTGAGTTTGGTTTTCTCCGGTTTTTTTTTTTTTTTTGGCTTAGTTTGTTGATTTTTTTTTCCCAGATGTCGAGGCATTTCAATCAAGAGCTTGGGTTGTCGGGTAAAATCCCGTCTGGCGTATTCAATGCGATGTTTGATTTCCGGGCCGGTTGGAGGGCTGATGCTTCCTCTACAAAAAAGCTTGCCTTTGATGGTTGGTTCATAACGCTTTATCGTACCGAGCTTCCCAAGTCCCAGATAGTGCTGCACAAAAGTGTGAAACTGGAGGTTCCATCCTCGTGGGATCCTGCTGCTTTAGCACAGTGAGTGCCACACCAGATCTTCTGCAACTTCTCATCATCCGTCTTGGAGAATGTGCTCTATTTCTTCTTCAACTTCTTCTCCTTGCATTTATTTAAAAGAATTATTTTGATTGGGAAAGGAATCCTTGGCACAATGGTAAAAGTTGTTGCCTTGTGACTTGGAGGTCACATGTTCGAGTCATGGAAATAATCTGTCGTGAGAAAGCAGGGTATGGATCTGTACAATAGGCCCAAAGTGGTCTGACACTTCCTCAAACAATGCGGGTTGCAGGAGCTTCCTTCTCCTGGCTGCCTTTTTTTTTCCTAGTGATCTTTTGTTGGATATTGTAGCCTTGGATGTTAGCTTTGAATCCTCTCTGTGCTTTCTGTCAAAGGTTTTAGCTAGGAGTGCATGGACTTGCGTTTAGCACATCTCCTAACTGATGAAAGATAGGAAAACTCATCTTCTTTTCCTTGTTGCCTACCTCATGTGTGTATAAGATCGAACCCACTCGATTGTCAGAAAGGATTATTAATCTTTAACTTTTCAAGGACTCCATCCATGGTTGTCAATGACTAAATATTCAACCTTTCAGAAAAAAAAAAGACCAACTTTCATGTCTTTATAGTGGAGGACAAGAGGAATTCTCCTTTTGTATTTGAGGTAATATTAAATATTCAACCTTTCAGAAAAAAAAAAGACTAACTTTCATGTCTTTATAGTGGAGGACAAGAGGAATTCTCCTTTTGTATTTGAGGTAATATTTTAATATTACCTTTTGAAAAGAAATATTTTAGATTAATGACAAATGAATTTGTTACAAGTTTATTTGCAGACATGTTATAGCTGTATGCATGCAACTACCATTTGTAATCATCTACGGTCATGCCACAATGAATTTAACTATTTACTTAAGCAAAGAATAAAATTGAGATGTCAGACTTTTAGAAGACTTCCAGGTATCTAATAGATCATGATTCTGCCTCTCTGCTTCTAAAGTAAATAAATGTAATTTTAAGTAAGGCATCTAGCTTTCCTTTGACTAAAAGTAATTTTAAGTAAGGCATCTAGCTTTCCTTTGAGTAGTAACTGAAAAAGGTACTTAAAAAAGGTGACTGGTGATTCATCTTAGAAATTTTGGTAAAGGTACTACATTGGTATTCTTGTTGCTTTGAGCTTCAATATTAGATTCAGGGTTTTTTGTTCTTTTTCTTTATTTGTTGATGCAATGCATGCATCTAGTACCTGTTGATATGTACGTTTTAAATCAGCCTTCTAGGCATAACTTTTTTGACTATGTTGTACCCATCAATTTAATGATGAAGCGGCACATCATCCTATCTTCTTAATTTACTAATTTCATAGATTGGACTTTCCTTTCCCAGCCCTTATTGGTTGCATTTAGAGTCAGATATTTGGTTGATAGCATTTGAACAAGGCATTCTAAAATGGCAACACGTGACTTTTTTGTACCTCCCTGATAAGCACTTAAATTATTGTAACCACATCTTGGAATGCCCTTAAAAGTTGTAGTGCTCTGTGCTTCACTTCTGTCTGACATAATTTCTTACACTGGGATTCGACCAAGAGGGTGTCAGGAAATGTGGGACTTTTTGGCTTTTGCTAGCTTGCTATATCTGCCGTTGCAATAAGCTAAACACTTGTTTTCGACGAAGGGGATACTAACTGCCACTGCTGCAACTATGATATTGGTGCTGGTAGAGTATTGGCTGGTTTGTCATGGCTGCCTAAAATTGTTATTGCAACCATGACAGAGCTGCTATCATTTTGCTTTAATCTGCTTTATGCTATATGCTAATGACAGAGAAAAATGGAATCTAAAATGGCAATGGAGAGAGAGTGCATAGTTCCTTGCAATTCGGGGATGCCTTCATATTGCAGCTTGAATGCATAGAGCATAAGATGGACTGTTTTCCTTTTTCTATTGAACCAAAAATACATAAAATGACAAGGTTTGAAGACTACCTTGGCCTGCATTGGGATAAGTTTTCCTCTGGGAAGAGCTATGATAAGTTTTTGCGTTAGATTCTAAATTGAGATTTTGCTCTCTCAGAAGTCTGAAATCGAGTTATAAATTAAGAATTATTTTTTTTTCCTGTAGTTTAGATTTCATTAAATGTCATCAAGGAATCATAATGCCATCTAAAATGATACGGACTGACTGGAATCTTCATTCAAACATCTGAGACTCCTGATTGGATGCAAAATAGGGGGTTTCTTTGAGTTTGGTTGGTTAAAGTCTTGAGTTCTACACTGAAGTATCAGATGGACATCTGGAAGACAATTGATTGTATGGTGTATGACTTTTTGATGGAACCAAGAAGAGGCCTCTCCATCCCATGGATAATGTGGCATGTAAATAGCCTCTTGTAGTAAAGTTGAGAAATGTCTTTTCAATCAATATGTAGAATCATAGATGTGCTAGACATGCAATCTCTGCCTTTTTATAGACTTAGTTTTGCTTGTCATTCTTCAGAAATGCTTCACTGTATGTGTCCACAGGAGAGAAGGCCAATGTATTCTGTTGATGGGCAAAGAAAGTCTTATTTTAAAACCCTAACCCCAGTCTCTTGTATATAGAGAGGAGAGAAGGAGAAATTACACGAAGAGTCTATAAGGAAATGAGAAAATGGTAAGGACATAAAAATAAGTGTCAAGAATTGACGTAGTTTGGAGCGTGGAGGCTCTGTGTGCATAGGAAACTAGTCCACGTGTGAAACAGGGAGAGAGGAGGAGAGCAGCTGGTGGCTGCTTGAAGGTGGACTGGCTGGGTTGGCTGGTTCCTCTTGGTGGTCGGCTGCCCTGTGGAGAGGAGAGAGAGAGAGAGGAGAGGAGCTTTAGTTGATTGAAAATATTATTAATGCTCGAGAGAAAATACAAGGGAATACTATCTTTATATCGAGAGTACATATCCCCATACTTGGAAACAAATCATATCTCTAATAAAAAAAGATCTTATCTCTTAACGAAAGATCTTATCTCTAATAAAAAAAATCAAATCCCAACATATTTTCCTAAAAACACATTTACTAAAAATAACCAAGCTTGCACCTAAAGCAAAAACTCTAAAATTGGCCACTTGGACCCTTAATCGCTAGCCCTGCTGGCCCTTCTAGAAGCTGCCACGTGGACAGTCCACGTGGCCTGTTGACTGCCACGTAGACTGTCCACGTGTCTTTATTTTTGCCGTCCTAACACTCCCCCTTAAGGCGAAGGTTGGGAGGTTGATGACTTGGTCTTTTACTTGTTGGGTTAGACGCCCCACTATTCATCTTCTTCGAGAGCCAAGCTCTCTGCCTTCTCTTTGACGAGTCAATGGCGAATTCTCTTGCGACCTCCAGAGTCGGTTCTGTGGCAACTTGAGTAGTCGTCGCAATGGCTGCTATTGACTTGTTTTCTCGAAGTAAAGCATGTAGCTTCTCAAGATCTTCATGGATTATGGAGTCCACACGTGAGGTGCTAGTAGCCCCATGTGGTGGTCTCCCAAACTTCTTCTAACACTTGTCATGTGGATGATTATTGCATCCACAGTGTTGGGATTGAGGGTAGATGCGGCTAGGTCCACGCCCACGTCCACGCCCCACACCTGCTTTTGGAATAGCAAGTATGGAGTTCTTGCCTTTTGACGTGTTTTCATCCTTGGGGATATCCATTTTAAGGAGATGGTAGAAGATGGTCTCAAGATCCATCTTGCCATCGGAAGCTAGAATTTGATCTTGGGTGGCTCGATAACGGGAATGCAATCCCGATAAAAACTTGGCGGATTATCAAATCGTTTCTCCCCCTGCTTGTCACAACATAGTAGCTCGTAGATCTTCAACTCCTCAAATAATGCCTCAATCTTCTCGTAATAAGTTGGTCAAGGAGAGATCTCCTTGACTGGTTGTTACGACCCGAACTCGGCCTCTCGTGGAACCTGGAAACGGCTTGCCTCGTAACTCCAAGATCCAGTCGTTTAACGAGAAACAAACCAAATGCAAGGATAAACATTTCCACAAACTACACATGCAATGTAGCTAAGCAAATAAGAAAAAGGCAGCAACAGAAAGTAGAATAGAGTTTGAAAAGAACAATACTTCGCAGGAGGAAAAATAAAGTTCGCTAACTAGCCATTACAACTAAAGTAGAAATGACGTAAACAACAGGTTTCGACATACACCAGAAATACTCACTAACAATAACTAAAAGTCCCTGAAACGAAAAGGAGAAACGGACAAGCTACTGTTGGGCTCGATTGGATCCAACACCCTTTGTAGCCAGTGGCGTTGGTTGTTCAACTCCCTGACCTGAACATGTTTACATGTATCTGTGGTCAGCTAATGTTGAGTAGAGTAGCACATAAGAACATTAAATGCAATTACACATGAAAGAAAAGCAATAAATCATTAATGCATTTTCTAGTTACTTATTATCATCTGTTTCCGTTTATAATGCACTATGTGTTTAATTATTCGCGTATTCTAGTAAGAGTCTACATCTTTATTTAATTCATGTGTTTCCTAAGGGAATGATCTTGATGCAATTTTCCCGCAATGCAGGGTGTACACATGGCACTCTCCTGGTCGGGAGAGTATCCCGTGGTAATCCTACACTCGGTCTACTATCCCGGGTCATGGTCGTGACGTAGCGATGACTACGGCACATGCGATAAATGCACCGGTAGCTACCTCGCATTGGCATGCGATCAGTCCTTTCTGCTAGCGGGTACGTCCAAACGTACAATACAGAACAGAATAGGGGCCTCACCCATCAACAGTCTGCGTACTCTTACCCGACCATCCCGATTGGTCCAGTGGGCCTCACAGGAGTCGGTATACGAAGGCCAATCCTAACCTCGGGTCCCAACTCAAGGGGTGGTTAGCCCTCTCCCCACACAAAAGTGACAGTAGCTCTCCTCGGTACCACGTACATGAGGGCCGGCTCACTTTCCATATCCAAGTCTGAACTGCCAACCAATATGCTCGTAGGCAACATGTTTCATCATACGTCAGATATCCATACCACTGTACTTTGATTTCCTTTCCTAGTTTCCTGTAGGGTTCATACATAGGTACTCATCTCGTTTCATTACGTGGCATGTATCTCCATCACATTTTGGTTTCTAATTCATATAGCAGGTAGCTCGTGAATTGACAGGATAAGCAATCATCACATTGTTTTAAGTATTCCATCACTCACAGTAGGGAATTTAATCACATGCATTCTCAATTTATAGTAAGCGAGGTTCATGCATCGAATAAGGCATTCACAATCTAAGTCTGAGGGTTCATCTTATATCCTAGGTTTCAAGCAGATATTTCTAATTTAGCATGCACTTTAATAATTTAAACCACAGGAGTAGAGAAGACCACTCTACCAAAGTGTACGGGTGGTATGGGGGCACGAACGGTGAATCCTGAGGTCTCTGCGGGTCCTGTGTGCACTACGGACTGAAGACCTATTCCAAACAGCTGATCAAATTGAACATTAACATCGTTGACCATTATGTCAAACAAGCTTAAAATAGTATGGACACGACCCTAACACGTAAGAAATTCCGAAAGAAAATCAACGGTACTTTGTGCAAAATCGACTTCGTTTGGGCCCTGAACTGGCCGAACACATGCATCTTGACCAAAATCAGACGTTTGGGATGAGTCTCAGACGTCTTAAACAAGCACAGGATCTCACCTTGCATTCTTGCTTTTGTTCTCGTCGTCTGCTACCCCTCACAGTCGTCTGACGGTGTCTTCAGATGTCTGATACTTCTCCCGGTCGTCTGGGAGAGTAGTCGGATGGCTGACACTACTTTCAGACGTCCTAAAGTGGCTCGAATGCCGCGCAAACGTGCCTTCTCAATGTCTCTAGCACCTGCGCACACACGTATAGCAGAGCACGACACCTTAACACTACTGTACTATGCATGCACGACACATAGTTCGAGTAGAGAAATACCTCGGCACTCTGTGTGCTATCAGACGTCCTGATCTCCCCCCGGACGTCCGGTGACCCCTTCAGACGTCTGGCGAATGTTGCAGACGTCTGAAACTGCGGATAAATGATGCCCGCAGAACCTCCTCGTGAGCTCTCCTCTCACGCTTGGAGCTGCAGTAGCTCCCCTAATGGCGTTGCAGCCACCTCAGGCCCTCATGAAGCCCTCCCTTACGAGCTCCTCCGGCCACTCACGCATGGCTTCACCCTATCCTCCGCGCTCCTCCTGCTTCTTGCTCTCCCTCTCCTCCCTCACTGACGTCGGCTACAAGGAATGGAGAAGGTGGAGGGGGGAAAATGGGTGCTGTTGGGGGAGGGGTTTTGGGGGCTTGGGGGTATTGTGGGGTAAGGTGGGGTCGGGAAAATTGCACCCGGCCTCAGAAAAATCTCAAGGGAGTTGGAATTGCGCAAGACCCCTCCCGAAAGTCACAAACTCTGCATGGGGTCTTTTTGGCGTACAGGAAAATTACGAGAAAACCCTTAAAATTCTAGAAAAATCCAAATAACCCTTGGGAAAGGTCATTTCAACATAACAAACTTAAATGATGTTTTGCCCTCGAAACTTGAGCTAAACTAGGATGTGGGAAGAAACGAATATACTCATAACAAACTTAAAGAGGATTAGAGTAGGTCAGAAGCAACGTATCCTCAAAAAGCTCTAGTTACTGATCTCGCATCACCGATTCGGGCTCCCATGTCGTCTCATTGTACCGCTGGCTTCTCCACAGGACTTTCACCAGTGGCACCTCCTTCCGTCTCAAGTTCTTGACGGCTCTATCCAGTATCTGTACTAGCATCTCAGGGTAGGTCAAGTCATCTCCCACCTCGATGCTCTCGTAGCTCAAAATGTGGCTGGAATTGACGATGTATCTCCTGAGGTTGGACACATGGAACACATCATGTACTTCAGATAGTTGGGGAGGAAGGGCAAGCCGGTAAGCAACATGTTCTACCCACTCCATGACCTCAAAAGGTCCCATAAACCTCGACGCGAGTTTCCCTTTTACTCCAAAACGCTGCAAGCCTTTCATGGGTAAAACACAGAGGAAGATATGATCCCCAACCTCAAACTGTATCTCTCGGCGCTTCCTATCAGCATTGCTCTTCTGCTTGCTCCTAACGGTACGGAGTTGTCTGTGAATCTGCTCTATCACCTCCTGACTTTGATGATTCAGACTGGGACCAACCTCCTACTTGGTCCCTACCTCGACCAAACTCAAGGGAGTTGTACACTTTCTCCCATACAAAGCCTTATAAGGTGTCATGTCAATACTCGAGTGGTAATTGTTATTATATGCAAACTCTGTCAGGGGCAAATGCACCTCCCAGGAACCTCTCCAGTCTAGTATACAAACACGTAGAAGGTCCTCAAGGGTCTGAATGGTGCGCTCTGATCGTCTGTTAGTCTGGGGGTAGTAGGCAATGTTGAACCTCAGACGAGTCCCCAAGGCCTGCTGAAACTTCGTCCAGAACTGGGAAGTGAAACGAGTATCTCGGTCTGATATGATCTCACGAGGGACTCCGTGAAGGCGCACTACATCTCTGATGTAACTCTTTGCTAACTGTGCTGGCCCAAAGGTAACTTGGATCGGTAGAAACCGTGTTGTCTTCGTTAATCTGTCTACTATCACTCAAACTGCGTTGTGTCTCTGTTGTGTAACTGGTAACCCCATTACCAAGTCCAAATGATACTCTCCCACTTCCACTCTAGCACAGGAAGTGGTTGTAGCGGCCTTGCAGGCATCTGCTACTCGGCCTTCACCTGTTGGCATACCAAACATTGTCGAACAAACTCACCAACATTCCACTTCACCCCCCATCAGAAGTCATGTTGTAGATCATGGTATATCTTGGTGTTCCCGGGGTGTATGGTGAACCTGGACTTGTGTGCCTCAGCTAGAAGCTCCCTCAACAGCTCTTCGTCTCTAGGAATGCACAAATGTCCCCTCATGCGTAGGATCTCTTCAGTAAAAGTGAAGTCTTTTGGGTCCCCTGTCAGCACTCTGTCCGGCAGCGACTGTAGATACGGGTTAGCCTGTAGGCCTCTGGTGCTCGACCTTCACATGCTGACATACCAACCATTGCTGAACAAACTTATCAACATCCCGCTTCATCCCCCTCTACTAGAAGTCATGTCATAGATCATGGTACATCTTGGTGTTCCCGGGGTGTATGGTGAACCTAGACATGTGTGCCTTAGTTAGAAGCTCCCTCAACAGCTCCTCGTCTTTAGGAATGCACAAACATCCTTTCATGCGCAGGATCTCGTCAGTAAAAGTAAAGTCTCCTGGGTCCCCTGTCAACACCTTGTCCTGCAGCGTCTGTAGATACGGGTCAGCCATTTGTTCAGTAATGATATGGTCTATGAGCTCTGGTCGTGCTTGTCTCATCACTGTCACTACCTTGTAGTATCCCAGTGGCTCCCAGGGTCGCCAACTGCCTACCTCCTCCATGAGTCTCCAACTTTATGCCTGTAAGCTGGCCAAGTAGGTGGGCGCTTTCCGGCTCAAGGCATCAGCCACAACATTGGCCTTCCCTTGGTGGTAGGAGATGCTGTAGTCGTCCTTCAGAAGCTCTAACCAACGCCTCTGTCTCATGTTGAGCTCCTTCTGATCAAACAGGTACTTAAGGCTCTTATGATCTGTAAAGATATCAAAGGTCTCACCGTACATGTAGTACCTCAATGTCTTCAGTGCGAAGACAACCGTTGCCAGCTTTAAGTCATAGGTAGGGTAGTTATGCTCATGGATCTTTAGTTGCCGCGAGGTGTAAGCGACAACGTGGCCCCACTGCATAAGTACACCACCCAACCCCTGCAACGAAACATCAGTGTAAACCACAAACCTGCCATTGCTGCCCGGGATGGTAAGTACAGGGGCTGAAGTCAGCCTCTCCTTCAACTCCTTGAAGCACGACTCACACTCGTCTGTCCAAGTGAAGGACACATTCTTCCGGGTCAACTGAGTCATATGATGCGCAATTTGAGAGAATCCTCTGATAAACCGTTGGTAGTAGCCTGTCAGCCCTAAGAAGTTGCGTATCTCTATCACCATATGTGGCCTCTCCCACCGAAGCACGGCCTCAACCTTGGCGGGATCCACAGCAATCCCATCTCCTAAGATCACATGGCCCAAGAAAGTAACCTGTCTCAGCTAGAACTCGCATTTACTGTACTTGACATACAGCTTATGCCGTCTCAAAGTGTCTAGTACTATGTGTAAATGCTGTACATGCTGTGACTAGTTTCGGGAGTAAACCAACACGTTATCAATGAATGCCATCACAAACTGGTCCAAGTACGGTCTGAAGATGCGGTTCATTAGATCCATGAAAGCAGCGGGGGCGTTGGTCAACCCAAACGGCATGGCCAAGAACTCGTAGTGTCTATATCGTGTACGGAAAGCTGTCTTAGAAACGTAGGTCTCCCTGATCCTCAGTTGATGGTAACCTGACTTTAGGTCTATCTTGGAGAACACCATGGCGTCTCTCAACTGGTTAAAGAGGTCATCAATGCGGGGTAGCGGGTACTTGTTCTTGATGGTGACTCGATTTCGCTGTCTATAGTCAACACAAAGCCAAAGGATGCCGTCCTTTTTCACAAACAACATAGGGGCCCCCTATGGCGGCGCACTGGGCATCACAAAGTCCTCTAACAAATTCTGCAACTGGGACTTGAGCTCTTGCAGCTCAAGGGGTGCCATCCTGTACGGTGCAGTGGAGATGAGGTTGGTCCCTGGTACTAGTGAGGTCTCGAACTCGATCTCACACTCAGGTGGTGGTCTTGGTAGCTCTTATGGGAAGACATCGGGGTACTCGCAGACCACCAGAATACTTTGCAAATCAGCTATAGGGCTAGTCTTCGCTACAACGCACGCTATGGAGCCCTCACACCCCTAATTCAGTAGCTTCGCTGCCCGAAGTGCGGAAATGCACCTAAAACCTCCGTCCACTGGCTGGACGTGGAACTTAAAGGAGGCAGCTCATATATGGAGAAGGCGATCTTCCTCCTGAAACAGTCTACTAGGGTGTGATAGGCAGACAACCAGTTCATCCCTAGAATTACGCCGAAATTCTCCATCGAGATCACGATCAGGTTATCGGGAAGACTGTGTCCCTTTACCGTGATCTCATAGTTCGTGAAAACCTCCTCTATGACAAACAACTGTTCACCTGGGCCTTTAATTAGGAACGAATCCTCTAACAGTGTACTGTTCGACCCCAAACTGACGGCAAAACTCGTGAAGACACAGGAATGTGTGGCACCCGAATCGAAAAACACGTAAATTAATCTGCCGGAACTGTAACCATACCTGCCACCATTGAACCTGAAGCTTTGGTGTCTTTGTGAGTCAGGGCGTTGACACGCCCCTCAGCCCTAGGTGCGGAAGAAGCAGCCATGCTTTGGGTTGGACGAGCAGCAGCTGGCTGGTACCATCCTCACGACTGTTGTCCTCCTCGTGCATGGTAACCATGATCGCCAGATCGGCCTCCAGTACTTGGTGCTGGGAGCGTTTGGTGTGCTCCGACCCTAGATAGGTAGTCACTTATGTAACTTGGTTGGTCACACTAGTAGTAGAGAGGGGCACGACCTCCACCCTCAGTTTATCCCTACTGGTGCATGCAGCTGGTCCCGGTCTGAGGCCCCCAAAGGCCACTGGTGGCCCCACAGAGTGGGACGACTCCCCCATGGGCACTGTGTGCCTCCTCTCCTGGTGGCCCTGTGAGTGCTCCAGCTGGTAGGGCCTTTTCCATCATCCGTCAGTGTCTCGCATGGTTGGGTTGGTCTCCTTGTATGTCATGACCACCTCAACCACGCGGGAGAAGGTAGGTAACTTCAAGGACTTTACATACCCCCGAATAGTGGGCCAGAGGCCCTTAGTGAACTTCCACAGCTGCTCCTCTGTAGACGCAGCCGTCGGGGCGAAGTGTGACAGCTCCAAGAAACACGTACGGTACGCGTTAACCGTCATCGCCCCCTTGCAGAGAGTGTGGAACTCCCGCCTCCTCTAGGCTTGCCAGGTCTATGGAAAGTACTGCTCGTAGAAGAGTGCCACGAAACGGTCCCACGATGGCTCTCTCCCCTCTTGTCCTCTGACTGGCTTCCACCACCTGTGGGCTGCACTCTCTACTTGGTACATGGCAAAAGCCACGCGACACTCTGCAGGAGGGTGGAGCGTGTCGAAGATCTTCTCCATCTATTTCAACCAGTTCTTTACCTCAGACGGGCTCTCCTTCCCCTTGAAAGAGGGGGACTTCAGCTTCCGGAACTGAGCGAAATGCTCGTGGTGGAGCTGTAACAAAGGAATGGGTGCACCGCCCGGTAGGTAGGACTCGTGCTCAGTAGTGTCTGAGGGTGGTGGAGGATCACTCCCTCCTCCAGCTTGTCCAGCATTGCGGTGACTCCCTTGTCTCATAGAGGACTCCCCCTCCACGTCCTTAGGGGGAGGTGGTTGAAGAGGAGGCTGCTAAATCTCCTCTCGTACTTTATCTCGGATCAACTGAGTGAGGTCTTAGGCCTGGATGCCTGGGAGGAGGGGTGGATCGACTGCTGCCTAAAGTCTGGCACGTCCACCCCCTTGAACATGCCTACGGCCACGTTCGTGGCCTGCCATACGAGCTCCTCGAGGAGGGATCTCCTACAAGGAGATGGAAGTAAAAGGATAAGGTTTGTCAATGATACCAAGCTACAAAAAGAAATATAACTTGGAAGTGAAGATCAAGATAATATGATGTGATGGCTATTCTAGCTACATGCACATGAGTGGTCACTTCTAGACCATTTGATTAATTTCTTAGGACGACCTTGCTTTGATACTATCTTGTTACGATCCGAACCCGGCCCCTCGTGGAGCCCGGGAACGGCTCGCCTCGACTAACCCCAAGATCCAGTCGTCCAACGAGAAATAAACCAAATGCAAGGATAAACATTTCCATAAACCACACATGCAACGTAGCTAAGCAAATAAGAAAAAGGCAGCAACGGAAAGTAGAATAGAGTTCGAAAAGAACAATACTCCATAGGTGGAAAAATAAAGTTCGTTAGTTAGCTATCACAACTAAAGTAGAAATGACGTAAACAACAGGTTCCGACATATGTCAGAAATACTCACTAACTATAACTAAAAGTCCCTGAAATGGAAAGGAGAAACGGACAAGCTACTGCTGGGCTCGACTGGGCCCAGCACCCTCTGCAACTGGTGGCGTTGGTTGCTCAACTCCCTGACCTGAACATGTTTACATATATCTGTGGTCAGCTAATGCTGAGTACAGTGGCACATAAGAACATTAAATGTATTTACACATGAAAGAAAATTAATAAACCATTCATACATTTTCTAGTTACTCATTATCATCTGTTTCCGTTTATAATGCACTATGTGTTTAATTATTCACGTATTCTAGTAAAGAGTTCACATCATTATTTAATTCACGTGTTTCCTAAGGGAACGATCTTGATGCAGTTTTCCCGCAATATAGGATGTACATGTGGCACTCTCCTGGTCGGGAGAGTACCCCATGATAGTCTTACACTTGGTCTACCATCCTGGGGTCATGTCGTGACGTACGGTGACGACGGCATGCACGATAAACGCACGGGTAGCTACCCTACACTGGCACGCGTTCAGTCCTTTTCGCTAGTGGGTACGCCTAAACGTACAACATAGAACAAAATAGGGGCCTCACCTCTCAACAGTCTGCGTACCCTCGCTCGACTATCCCGGTTGGCCCAGTAGGCTTCACAGGAGTCGGTGTAGGGAGGCTAATCCTAACTCTGGGTCCTAACCCAAGGGGTGGTTAGCTCTCTCTCCACACAAAAGTGACAGTAGCTCTCTTCGGTACCACGTACACGAGGGCCAGCTCACTTTCTATACCCAAGTTTGAATCGCTAACCAACATGTCCGTAGGCAACATGTTCCATCATATGTTAGATATCCATACCACTGTACTTTGATTTCCTTTCCTAGCTCCTCATAGGGTTAATGCATAGGTACTCATCTCGTTTCATTATGTGGCATGTATCTCTATCACATTCTGGTTTCTAATTCACATAGCAAATAACTTGTGAATTAATAGGATAAGCAATCATCACATCATTTTAAGTATTCCATTACTCACAGTAGGGAATTTAACCACATGCATTCTCAATTTATAGCAAGCGAAGTTCATGCATCGAATAAAACATTCACAATCTAAGTCCGAGTGTTCATCTCATGACCTAGGTTTCAAGCTGATATTTCTAATTTAGCATGTACTTTAATAATTTAAACCACAAGAGTAGAGATGACCATTCTACCAAAGTGTACGGGTGGTATAGGGGCACGAACGGTGGAACCCGAGGTCTCCGCTGGTTTCGTGTGCACTATGGATTGGTGACTTATTCCAAACAGTTGATCAGATCAAACATTAACATCGTTGACCATTATGTTAAACAAGTTCAAAACAGTATGGACACGACCTTAACACGTAGGAAATTCTGAAAGAAAATTAACAGTATTTTGTTTGCGCAAAATCGACTTCGTTTGGACCCTGAATCGGCCCGAACATGCGCATCCTGACCAAAATCAGACGTTTGGGATGAGTCCTAGACGTCTTAAACAAGCGCAGGATCTCACCTTGCGTTCCTGCTTCTGTTCTCGTCGTCTGCTACCCCTCACAGCCGTCTGAGAGTGTCTCCAGACGTCTGACACTTCTCTCAGTTGTCTGGTAGAGTAGTCGGACGTCTGACACTGCATCCAGACATCCTAAAGTGCCTCGAATGTCGGGCCAACGTGCCTTTCCAACGTCTTTGGCACCTGCGCACACACGCGCAGCAGAGCATGACACCTTAACACTACTGTATTATGCATGCACGACACAGAGTTCTGGTAGAGAAATACCTCGGTATTCTGCGTGCTATTAGACGTCCTGAGCTTCCTCCGTACGTCCGGTGACCCCTTTAGACGTCTGGCGAATGTCGTAGACGTCTGAAACTGCGGAAAAATGATGCCCGCAGAACCTCCTCGCGAGCTCTCCTCTAGCGCTTGGAGCTGCAATAGCTCCCCGTAATGGCGCCCTAGCCATCTCAGGCCATCACAAAGCCCTCCCTCACGAGCTCCTCCGGCCGCTCCTCACGCACGGCCTCACCCTCTCCTCTACGCTCCTTCTTCCTGCTCTCCCTCTCCTCCCTCACTCACGTCGGCTACAGGGAATGAAGGAGAAGGTGGAGGGGGGGAAATGGGTGCCGCTAGGGGAGGGGTTTTCGGGTTTTATAAAGGAGGGGTAGGGCTTGGGGGTATGGTGGGATAAGGTAGGGTGTAAGGTGGGGTCGGGAAAATTACACATGGCCCTGCAGAAAAATCTAAGAGGAGTTGGAATTATGCAAGACCCCTCCTAAAAGTCACAAACTCTGCATAGGATTTTTTTGGAGTACCGGAAAATTACGAGAAAACCCTTAAAATTCCAGAAAAATCCAAACGACCTTTAGGAAAGGTCATTTCTCTGTTGTCCAAATGTGAGTGTAGAGATCAGTAATGCGTGCGTTATTCATGGTTTGGGTATATCTTTTCTTGAGGGCCATCCAAATCTCATATGCGCTGTTTTTGTAGAGCATATTTGAGGCGATGGACGGATCCATTGAGCTCATGAGCCAATTCATGACAACATAATTCTTTTTCTTGAACTTCGTCTTCTTCTTGTTGTCCTTCAATTCTGGTGGCTCCTTAAGAAGAATGCTAAGCTTCTCCTGACCTTCAACAAATATCTTGAAGGTGCGAACCCACATGACATGGTTGGATGTGCCACTAAGCTTGATGGTTGTCCCAGAGACAATCATCTTGCTTTCTCCCGAATCAAGTGTGGCGTCTCCGACTGTTGTGGCTGATTTTGCCATCTTTCTTAGTCTTCCTTCTCTGCGTAAGGCATCGGATTTGTCGAGGACTTTCTTGATGCGTGGACCACCAACGTGTTGTCAAAGAACTCACACGCATAAGGAGCCTAGACTGAAAGCTCTGATACTGTGTCAAGAATCAGTGTATTTCGGAGCGTGGAGGCTCCATGTGTGTGGGAAAATAGTCCATGTGTGAAATAGGGAGGAGGAGAGCAGTCGATGGCTGCTTGAAGGTGGATCAGCTGCCTTAGGTGGTTGACTGGGTTGGCCGGTTGCTCTTGGTGGCCGGTTGCCTTGTGGGGAAAAGAGAGGAGAGGAGCCTTGAGTTGATTGGAAATATTATTAATGCTTAAGAGAAAATACAAGGGAAGACTCTTTTTACATAGAGAGAACATATCTCCATAGTTGGAAACAAATCATATCTTTAATAAGGAAAGATCTTCTCTCTGAAGGAAATATCTTATCTTTAATAAAGAAATCAAATCCCAACATATTCTCTTAAAAACACATTAATTTAAAACAATCAAGCTTGCACTCAAAAACAAAAATTCCAAAATTGGTCCCTTGAACCCTTAACCACCAGCCCTGTTGGGCCTTCTAGAAGTTGCCACATGGATAGTCTATGTGGCCTGTTGACTGCCATGTGAATTGTTCACGTGGCTTTATTTTTGGCATCCTAACAATAAGAAAATGTTGCTAAAACTCTAACACTTCCCTTCAAGTTGAAGTGTAGATGTCCTTCAAGCCTAACTTGTTGCATAAGAGGGAATGCCACTTCCTTTCAAGTGTCTTTGTAAATATATCTACCTGTTGGAGCTTAGATGATATAGATGATGTTGCTATCTTTCTTTCCATAACCACATTTCTTCTAAAGTGATAGTCCACCTCTATATACTTCTTCCTCTCATAAAATACGGGATTAGAAGTTATATTGGTAGTAAATTTGCTAACACAGAACATAGGAGTAGGACTCTTCATTGAGAAGCCAAGATCAGGCAAGAAAGAAGTGATCCACATCACTTTACAAGTAGTATGTGTCATGGCTATGTGCTCTGCCTTTGCATTGGATCGGCCAACAACAGTTTGCTCCTTGCTACGTCAAGACACCAAGTTGCCTCCAAGGAAGGTAGCAAACTTTGTAGGGGATATACTATCCTCAGTAGACTCTACATAATCAGCATTAGAGTAGGAGCACGACTCTAGGTGTTTGTTCTTCTTGTAATATAATCCTTTGTCTATTTCAAATTGAGGCACACGTCATGCTCCTGGCATGGTCTCTTCATATACTATTTTGCTTACAAATTGTAAAACTAATGTCAGGTTGAGTAATGATCAAGTATAGTGATTTTCCCACGATGCTTTTGTATTTGTGAACATCTTCGAAGAGAGTATCCGCAGCATAAGCATGTTTGCCTTTCTGCTCAATGGGAATAGTACAAGGCTTAGTGCCAAGAAGCCTTGCATCCTTCAAGATCTTTAGTGTGTATTGCCTCTTAGACAGTGCCATCTCATTCTTGTCTCTGACAACTTCAATCCCCAAAAAATAATGCAAGTCAGCAAGGTCCTTTGTCACAAAGGTCTTTGCAGAAAGATGTCTTCTTGAATCCCAACTGTATCATCTCCTGTTAGTATCATGTCATCCACACATGCAATTAGTACCATTGTACTAGTGGTTGTCCTTTTGATAAAGACAAAGTGATCATAGGTAGATCGCTTAAATCCAATCTTCATGACTTTTATGCTTAGCTTGTCAAACCATGCATGGGGACTCTATTTCAGGCCATAGATTGCCTTCCTTAGCTTGCATGTAGACTCTCTCATAACCTTTTAATTAGGAGGTTGCCTCATATAAACTTCCTCAAGTAAATCACCGTAGAGAAAGGCATTTTGATGTCTAACCGGAAGAGAGGCCAGCCTTGATTGATAGTAGCAGAAAGAATTGTACGGATGGAGCTAACTCTGGTAACAGGATAGAATGTCTCGAAATAGTCCACCTCGTATGTTTCTGTGAAACCTTTTGCAACTAGTTGGGCCTTAAACTTGTCAATATTGCCATTTGCATTATATTTGGCAGTGTAAACCCACTCGCAGTCAACAATCTTTTCCCTAGGAGGTACTGGCACAAGGTCCAACGTGTCACAGGGGGTGAGAGCCTCCATCTCTGCATCCATAGTGGCCACCCATTTGGGATCCTGAGAGGCCTCATGATAGTTCTGTGGCACAACAGTACCACATCAGGCTTGTGAGAGCTGATGCACAGAAGAATCTAGTTGGACAATAGAAGTGTAATTGGAATTAGGATGCATAGTACACGATCTCATTGACTTTCCCAGGGTAATAGGTTTGTTATCATCCCTACTACGACTCTCAACTTGTGGAGGAGCATGTGGAGCAGATGTGGTATAAGGCATCACGCTTGGTGGGTTGTCATTTGTAGGGGATACAAGAATAGGAATAGGAGTAAGGATATTTGGTGGTCTCTTCTGTCATTGGTATACCTGAGATTGGAACTCAATGGTATGACGTTCATTTGAGAAATGATAACTTTTTCAAAGAAGATAACATCGACACTAGTATGATATCATCGGCCAACTTGGCTGTAACATGTATACCCCTTATGGGTGTAAGAATATCCCAAAGGGCACATTTAGTAGCCTGAGATAGTTTGTTAGGACTACTGAAATTGTGGTCCAACAGATACATTCAAACATGTGTAGAGGTAAAGGAAACAAGTTCTTGCCTGGATGAAGCAATTGAAATCATGTCACCCCCAAGTATAGAGGATGGCACATGGTTTATGAGATAAATGGCAGTTAAAACAGCATGCCTCTACAAAGGTTTAGGAACACCCATAAATATAAGGAGCGTTCAAATAATTTCATGAATGTGACGAATCCTCCTCTTTGCAACTCCATTCTGCTGTAAGGTGTAGGCCAAGAACTTTAGTGGATTGTCCCATTATCCTCAAGTGCATAAACATTCTGCACTTAAAGGAAAAACTTCTTCATTAAGAAAATAGTTTAGACTTGTCTTTTATAAGAAAAACGCAAGATGTAGAACGAAAGTCGTCAACAAAGACAACAAAAATCTATTATTAGATCCAGTATGAATAGGACAAGGATCCCAAATATCACAATCGACAAGATCAAGAACACCTTGACTTTAACGCTCTAAAGGAGATGAGAATGAATGTCGGTGATATTTCTCAAGTTAACATGCCTCATAGTCGAAGATGGTGGAGGGAAGATCAAGGAATATTTGCCTTAGTTTGGACACAGAAGGATGACCAAGTCGAAAATGTTATAGAAGAGGGTCAGAATAGATGGATGTCACGCTAGCAATAACAGATGGAAGGTCGAGGTAGTACAACCCACCTCACTTAAAACCCCCATCGGGGTGTCCTAAAAATAACAATGCTCCTTGTCAAAAATAGTGCGACATTTTAATTGTTTACAAATCTTACTAATAAATAAAAGACTAAAGGGAAACTCCGAAGCACAGCAAATATCATATAGCTGTAATCTAAGGGAAAACTCCATGGTGCCAATGGATATGATAGGAGACTTGCTCCCATTGGCTAACTGAGTAGATGTAATAGTGGTAGATGCCTTGGAAGAGCACAAGCTAGAGGCACTACTTGTAACATGAGTAGAGGTGTTAGAGTCGATAATCCAGTCAGAAGTGCTTGTAGAAACCGTGTTTGTGATAGTACCTGTGGCAAGTGTAGTTGTGGATGAGGAAAGCTCACTTAGCAAATGTCGCAGATAGTCTAACTCATTAGCGGTGAAAGGAAAATTGGGCTGCTTTGTAGCAACTTCTGGAGTAGTAGGAACCTCAATCGTGGAGTTCTCGTTAGCCTAGGGTGGGTGGCTAATCTTCTCCCAACACCTATCTAGGGGTGATTTGTCTTCTGGTAGTGGGTACATGGAGAGTAAATACGGCGACCACGACCCCCATCACGCTCACTCCCATGTCCACGTCCATGTCCATGAGAGTGACCGTCTCTCCCTCCATATGCTGCCAGAGTAGTGGTCTTACAAATGGTAGAAGATGGAGGTGGTGGGGCATCAACATCAACCTTCTGGAGACGTCTATAGACGGTATCTAGATCAGGAATAGACTCCACAAATAAAATTTGATCACATGCAGGCTAGTATCGAGTGGATAAACCATCAAGGAATTGGTTGGTATGCCACTCAGCCTGCTCAATAACCTGCTTGTTGCAGCAGGCAGGCTGACAAATAATAAGCTCCTCGAAGAGGTCCTTAAGAGTAGTAAAGTACTCAACTAAGGACATATTGCTCTGGTTAGTACTCTAAATCCTTTGATAGATGTCCGTACGACGGGAACTGCTCGTCTGCATCAATTATCTTTTGACCAAGGTGGCCCACATCTCCTTGGTAGTTTCTTATAAAGCATATTCATCACAATTTTCTGATAAATACTATTCATAAGCCAATTCATGACTAGGTAATTATCCTTTTCCTAATTCTTGAATGTCGCATCCTTGGATTATGAGCCACATTTGTTAGAACGTGCAGGTGTTCATGCCTCCTAAATATGCGGAATGCTTTTGACTATAAAACAGTTCTGGGATCTTGTCAATTGAATCATGGTCTCTTGAATAAGAGTAGAGTGAGAGATCTTGGTCTCTGAGGTAAAGGTCGAGTCGTTTCCACCAGCCATGGGGAATAACATAGTCAAATCACATGCTAAAGGTACTGATCATCTAGAAGTGCACCCAGATGGGAACAAAAAATGCATGCAACTTGCATGCAAGTAAGCACAATGTGCCTAACACATGTTGGTGCAGTAATAGGTCATGCACATAGGTGTGTGTAGATAAAACAGGGGCAACATTGAGGGTCTGATCAAGGCGAGAGAGAGACTATCATGCCCATACCAGAACCCTGATCATATTTGGCCTACGCATAGAAGTCAGCATTGCCTAGATTAGATTAGGAGATGCGGTTATAGTAGGGCGCAAACAGTGCAGGGAGTTGTTGGGTCATATCCAAGTGTTGGGCGGCGTTGGGCCTAACCTAGCGACTGATCAGGTGTTACTGGGTGGTGCTGGGCTGACTTGGCATTGCTAGGCGATGGTGGGAGGCCTTAGGTAGTGCTAGGCGACACCAATGAAGCCTAAGTGCCTAGGCGAGGCGTGGTTCGATCAAAGGCGGAGAGAATCCTCTTGATCGAGGATCGAACATGTTCCTTTTGGTGGTAGTTGGTGAGATATTGGAGCATTGGTTTATGATTGCTGCTTTGGTACCAAGTTGATGGGAAAAGAAAGTCTTATTTAAAAACCCTAACCCTAGCCTCTGATACGATGTTGATGGGAACAGAAAGTCTTATTTTAAAACCCTTACCCTAGCCTCTCTTATATATAAAGAGGAGGGAAGGAGAAATTACATGAAGAGTCCATAAGGAAATAAACGTAAAAATAAGAAAATGTTTCTAGAAGTCTAACACATTCATTGATTGTATTAGATATGTAGGGGTCCATATTTGTTACATAATCTATAAGAGAAAAAAAAACCATAGTATACATATGATCAATAGTTCGTATACATAAAATCAACTACTTTAAAAGCGGCATATTGCATTTCGATATCATTCTTTGATATTTTTCATTTTGGCTCCCAGGTTCATCGATAAATATGGAACTCATATTATCACTGGTATAAAAATGGGTGGTAAAGATGTATTCCATCTGAAGCAGCTGCATACTTCCACGCTTGATCCAAGTGAAGTGCAAAAATTGTTGAAGACATTGGCTGATGAAAATTTCAAGGAAGGTCAAGATGAAAGTCACAATCTGGATCCTAGTGAACTACAAAGTAAATTAATGGTAAGGAAACCTTTTAAAGATTGCTTTTATGGGAATACTAGCTGAAGTTGTGTGAATTTCATTTAGCAAGGAAACTGAGATGAGTGGAATCTGGCATAATCTCCTCCAAACATTAATTATCTTTCCTTATTTCTATTGCCAGTTAACAATCTACAAGTAACTACAGAAAAATCTTGGATGTGAAAACTTGCTTGCAATACACCAGCTAAAACATGCCAAAACAGTGAATAGCATACAAATTGTATGCATAAATGTCATGTCTTTTCCTTTGCTAAAATATTGTAATTCATGCCTGGAGCAAATTTTGGAGCCTTGTAGAATTATAAGCGTTGAAGTTGGAAGTGCATGGAGGCCTTCTTCTTCCTTGAATTCATGCGTGTGGAGAGAAGGTTTGTGAGAGCGAGAGGGGAATAGTTGGCGTGAGAAGAGGGTGAGAGGAGAGTTCTTTGGAATAGAAAGCTATATTATTGGAACTCAAATAATAACTATGTATTACTCTCATTTTAAAGAGAAGCAATCCTATTTCTAAATATGGAAAATAGGAAATCAAATCCTAATTAACTAAAAATAAGAAAAGCAACTTATTCCTAATTATTTTTAACAAAATTTCCATATGTGGCATAAAACTATCTTGACATGCAAGCCAAAAACCCTAAGACCACCTTGGGTGACTACTTGGATCCATGGTGCCACTTGGCATTGCCACGTGGCCCTCTTTATTTCACACTAACACGTCTCCTCAAGTTGAAGCCGAAGAAGGTGAAGACTTGCCTTCAAAACCTCTTGTAAGGCCAATCACCCTACCAATGGAATTCATAATTCTTCTCTAAAAAAAAAATGGAATTCATAATTCCCCTTCTCCCACTTCTTTCTTTTGGCTCATTCTTTTGCATCTGGTGCTTCTTTAATAAGCACGTGGAGTTTCTGTTGGCCTCCCACAAAGATTTTAAAAGCTACTTGATGGTTATCCTTGCACGAGCACCTTAGTTTTTGTGGTGATATAAACTCTCTACGTCGACCATATCTTTAATGCAGTGGTTAAGGGTCTCTATGCCTCTTCTTCTACACCGAGAGAGAAGCATTAGATCTTGGTGTTCCCTAGCGTACTAGAGGGTTCTACATGCCCCCTCAACCCCTTGGTGCCATTGCTCCTACGCCCCAAGAGCCTGTCGAGTTGCTGGCATCTCTGGGCGCATATAAGATCACGCTTTTTGTAGTAGAGTTGGTGTGGTCTTCGACTCCTGAGTCCTCCTCCACATGGTCCACGCATAGGAGAAAGATCCAATGCGTGGAGATAATTTTTCTCCTCCTTTCTATGTGTGTGTGATCTAGTAGGCCAGGAAGGCTTGCTTTGATACCATGTTAAAGGAGGTGCGTGGGGGGCTTTCTTCCTTGAATTCACGCATGTGGAGAGAAGGTTGGTGAGAGAGAGAGGAGAATAGTTGGTGTGAGAAGAGGGAGAGAGGGGAGGAGTTCTTTGGAATAGAAAGCTTTATTATTGAAACTCAAATAACAACTCGGTATGACTTTCCTTTTAAAGAGAAACAATCCTATTTCAAAATATGGAAAACAAGAAATCGAATCCTAATTAACTAAAAATAAGAAAACCAACTTATTCCTAATTATCTCTAACAAAGTTGCCACATGTGTCGCAAAACTATCTTGGCATGCAAGACAAAAACCCTAAGGTCACCTTGGTTGACTACTTGGACCCATGATGCCACATGGCATTGTCACGTGGCCCTCTTTATTGCACGTTAACAATAAACACATACTTAAATCCTCTTAAAATATAAACACATGTAAATATTGAAAGAACGTCTTCTATCTCGTAGCGCTGTCTTTGTAACATGTTAAAATTTTCTTTTTTTGCAAAATTCCTCATTTTTGTTATGTCTATTGTTTTGGAAGATGTTGGCAGTCTTTTGTAATTTCATCTTGTGGCAGGGAATCATGTTTTTATTTTTATTTCCAACATTTATTGCTTGTGATTGGGAGTTAATCTTGGGTGAAGGGATGTAAGCTCTTGTAAGGTCCTCATTGATCATATCAATAGGTACTGATTAATTATATTAATAGATTAAAGCGATGACTACTAGCTTCCTGTCTCTTGAAAATAAAAAATATCCCAAGAAAGAAAGACATTTCATTTTTTCTTCAATTGTCAAGTTCGATTAATGAACTTCCTAGAAAGTATCCTTTACACCTATGTTTCATTCAATTGAGCATCATTTCTTATATTGTGAAGAAAGAAGGCTCCTTGCTTTTTGTGCAACAACCTTTGGAAGATTTTGAAGCGGGTAAGGGTGTTTGTTCTAGGAATGGGAGACCAAATATTTTCATTACAAAGGAATAAAAAAAGAGAGCATGCCTTTGGAATTATGGTACTGTATCTAGGGTTGAGTTCTAAAAGGAGTGGTGGAGATTGATTATCTTAGTAGATTCCATTGGTGGTTGATTTGTTTGAACATGTGATGAAAGGTTGGTAATTGCATACATGTTTGCTGTGGTAGCAAAGTTGTGCACTCTAGGTGCTAAGAGGAAGTTATGGCCAATGGCATGCTTCTCCACTCATCCACCTCTCTTTCCCCCAATCTTTAGCGAGTCTCTCTTTGTGAGGTTTGTATTGCTCTCTCGCAACCTTGTTTTCAGGATTTAAGTTGATGCTAGAGACCCAAGCTTTGTGAGAATTTCCCAGGGTATGACTTTTTGTTTATCATGAACAACATTTTGTGCAGGACTAACCAATCCTAATGGAAGGGGATATGGTTAAATGACTTTTGAAAGTGCCTTTATAGGGATGTGAAAAAAAGCATGGGCTCAATAGGTGTAGCCTGAGCTTAATGCAATAAGGACTTGTGAGTGCAACTCAATAAATTAATTACTCAAGCTTGAGAAAAGATTTAGGTTCAATAAACTTATGGTTTGAGCTTGGCGTAGCTTGAGGGCTTGAACTCAATAGTGGTTGGTATGTGTAATTTTTAAATATATAATATACATACCAAGTTGTAATGTCATATGTTGTTATGTTTACAACAACGTCATATGTAGAAGAGAAGATATTCTTGGATAATGAGGATATCCACAAAAGGTGGATGAATTACTTTCAAAAGCTTTTTAACGATGCAATGAAACGTTAATGCATGTTTGGGAAGTAAAGAGCCCTGAAAAAAGAAGAAGCATGGATATCCCTGTGAATGGTTAGAAACTTTTGTGGGAATGGGATTGCTTCGCTTATGAAATTATTTAATGTCATTTAAATAAGCAAAAAAGTGCTTGCAAAATGGAGAGCGTATTGTAATACCCTTATACAAGAACAAAGGAGAGGTATAGAACTGTTTAATATATGTAGATATTAAGTTAATCAATTACATGATGAAGCTTTGGAAGAGTAATTAAAAGGAGGTTGAGGGAAGTCTCTAATGTAACAAAGAATCAATTTGGCTTCATACTTAGATATTCTATGACTGTAGTAATATATCTTTTAGGGCATTTGGTGGAAATTTTTAAATTCAAGAACGAAGATTTACACATGATTTTTATTGATTTAGAGGAGGCTCATGATTCCATTTCAAGGGCATCTTGTGAGAATCTGAGGATGCTGATTATGTATATTAACCTCATAAAGGACGTGCATGGTGGTGTTGTAGGGTACATAAGGATTAGCATTTATAAACTGATGGAAATTATTATTGGGTTGGATCATGTTCCAGCTTTGAATTCGCATTTTGATAATGGATGAGATAAGTGGTTGAAATAGCGCATCAAAGATGAAGTACCAATTCTGTGCTTTTTGCAAGTGGCATTTCTTTTTCTTTGCCTTTTTGGAAGGGAAGGATTACTATTGCAGGTTAGTAGCCATCCACTTTATTAACTTCAAACCATTAAAATGTTATAAATTTTGTGATAAGATTCATAAGAAATTAAACAAAGGTGAATCTTCACTTACAACATTTATCCACCCATGCCCATATCCCCCTGAGAACATTCCATTTCTCTTAAGCCATAATGACTTGAGTCTTGCAAAATCATTCACTAAGGAGATAGCATCTGTTGAGAGAGTTGAATGGTTGGTTTAGTGCCACATTGAAAAATGTGGATTTTGTGTGTGATGGCCTATAAATAGGCACGTACTCCCATTTTATTTTGAAAAGAAATATAGAGAAAACATGCCCATAGGATGCTTCTCCCATGGTTTTCTCCTCACTCTTCGTGAGTGATGTTTCCACGTAAACTCAAGTGTCTTGTGATGCTTATATGATTTGATATTATTGCTTTCGTGTTATTTAAATATTTCAACTTGGTATCAAAGTGGTTCTTTCTTGGGTTTATTTTATTTTTCCTCTCGAATCTTGGGTTCTTTTAACCCTTGCTAGAGTTTTTTGTTCTGATGTGTGTGGATTCACATTGTAGAGGACCACGACATGAAGGAGAGGTTGTGCCTCATAGATGATAGAGATCAGAGAAGGCGCCCAATGGCCCCTCGTGCATGGTGGACAGGTCGCACAGGGAGGGCCTACACGATCGTGCCACAGTATAGTGGTTAGTAGTGGTGGTGTTTACGTCGGCAGCCTCCAAGGGCAAGGCAGAGATGATACGGTGGCCTGCAGGGCTGCATCAGGTGACGCAACAACATCAAGGCTGCAGAGGTGATGCGCTAGCGATGCGGAGGCTGCATCAGGTGGCACTGCAGCGCCCTCACACGCTTGAGCGTCAACGGGGGTGTCGTTCTCGATGGAGGCAACGCATGCGACCACAAAGATGAGGAAGAGGTCGCGACATCATGCTTCTCCTTCGACGAGGCGCTGATGGTCGAGGAGCATCCGATGGAAGACGCTCAGTGGTGGAGCTTCGTGGGTGGCACGACCGGAGCAGACGCGGCGGCGGTGGCTGCGCGAAAGGAGCACGGTGCTCTACGGAGGATGTTGGGTTCGCTCTTAACCCTAAGGTGAAATGTTATCTTCCGTAGATGTTTAGCCTCTTTTAAATAAGGGAAAGAAGGAAAATAAAAGAAAAAGAAAAAAAGGGAAAAAAAGGAGACAGAGAGAAAAGTTGAAAAAAATAAAAAAAGGAGAGATAGAGAAAAAAAGAATAAAAAAATAAAAAAATAAAAAAATGATGAAAAAAAAGAGATGAAGTTTATGTTTGGGAGAAGATGTGGAGAAGTTTTCTCTTACTTTCATTGTTTTATTTTTTTCTCATCATCATTATTTTTTCTCGCATATGAGTATGAGAGAAAGGGGGAGTGAGGAAGCTTGTTGTAGTCACCCCCATTTAGGAGTCTCTTTTGTTCATGGACTCCACATGAGAAACCCAATTCTGGGAGATCCAGAGTTTTGAGGTCCTCAGAGAAAGGACTCATTTCAAGTTTCTATGTGAGAGATCTAGTTTTGTGGACTCCAAAGATGGAGATCTACCTTTGAGGTCTTCAGAGGAAGACCTTACTTCAGGGATACTGACTGAGGAGCCATCAACACCAGATCTTCAGAGCCAGCTACTGTTCGTCTAGCAGCTCTAGCCCGTATTCCCTCCTACAAGTAAGAACTAGTTCAGAGTGTTATTCGTTTTGCTGTGTAGAGTGCATTTGTGTTATAAGCTGAGCATTTCATGCTCCAGCTTGAGGGGGAGTGTTGAGAGAATTGAATGGTTGGTTTAGTGCCACATTGGAAAATGTAAACTTTGTGTGTGTGTGATGGCCTATAAATAGGCATGTACTCTTCCCATTTTACTTTGATAAGAAATATAGAGAAAACACGCTCATAGGGCGCTTCTCTCGTGGTTTTCTCCCCGCTCTTCGTGAGTGGGTTTTCACGTAAACGCAAGTATTTTGTGATGCTTATATGCTTTGGTATTATTACTTCCACGTTATTTAAATATTTCAACTGCATCAACTTGCTGCTTATAAAGGAGCTCTAAAGGTCATTCATTGAGCCAAAATCCACTGTAGGGGAACTTACTGCACCCACATTTCATTAGCAAAAACACAATGAGCAAATGCATCAAACCCTCATCCTTAACCCCATGAAATGGACAATAAATCGCCTCTTAGGTCCACCTATTCTTCATTAACTTTTGTAACCACTTCACCCTCCTAAGAAGCCACAAAAAGGTCTTCTTCTTCAATGGGATCTTTTAAAATCCACCTAGCCAAATAATCCATCTTCATGCTTGTGTCACCTTTACCAGCCTAATTTCTAAGTAATTGCCAAGCCCTTCTAGTATAGAAATGACCCGTGTTCAAGAGAGGGAATTGGGCATACGTGCCTTTTAACTTTAGCTAAAAGCATCTATTAGTCCTCTAGCCATGCCTTTGGGAGACTTTCACCAACTCGTTCACCAACTCCTTCAATCCATACATTGGCATTTCTCTCAATTGGACCTTCCTAACAATCGACCATCTTGCAAAACTTATTACAGTCTGTGAAGATTTGCTATGCGTAGAGCCCATCTTCTTCTTGGAGTTGGTGCATGGAGAGAGGAGAGAGAGAGAGAGAGGCCAATGGCTATGGACAAGAGAGAGGAGGGAGTTGATGAATGTAGAACTATTTTATTACAATTCAAATAAATCAAGTGGGTTTTGATCTCCATTTAAAGAGGACCAAACCTAATTGCAATCCTAATAAATATGAGAATTATATATTATAAGCAAACTTAATCACAATCAATTACTCCTAAAATTAATCTATCCTAATTTAGACTCAATTAATTACTAAAAATAAGGGTGCCGCATGTGACACAAAACCAACAAACCCTAAACCTATTTCCAAGACCACACACACAAGACTCCACATGCCCACATGGGTCCACCAAACTCTGGCATGTTGCACTGCCATGTGGTACTTGCCATATGACTTTCTTCCACGCTAACACAGTCTTTGCACTAACTCTAATAAACTCCCCATACCTTTTCTTCCAATCATTTAAGAAGAATCTGAAGGTAGTCGCATCACCAAGAACTGATTGAACAAAATGCAGCATCGACCCATCACCATACATAAGTCTCTCAGGAAAGTAGATGCACCATGAGGCACGATGGCCATATTTGTTTAGCTGAGCGAGGAACAATAAAAATCATGTAAAATTTTGTGCTACATAGTTTTATCATTCATTACAAGCTTCATTGCCCACTTTGTTATTAAAGCATCATTGAGGTAAGCAAGATGAAGACACCAAGCCCAGCTTGCTTCAAAGGCCTGCAAATATTATCCTATGCAATCAAGTGTAAGAAGTAGCCTTCATGCCTTTCCAAAGAGTCTTTTCCTGATGATGTCAATCATCTTTTTGATCTTCTTTGGTAGTTTAAAGATTGATTCATGGAAACCAAAATATTAGACATGACTGACTTCAACGGCAGCAGACATCCCTGTTTGGAGTAATCTACCACTCTACTCCCTTAAGTCACTCAGTTAGCAGAAACCAATCACCAACAATGGTCTATCTGCCATTCAAGGGTAATTTGAGATGTAAAAAGTAGATTTCCAAGAACCATGGCAAGAAACTGGGAGCACACTTCAATCTCCTTTTGACCCATGTTGAAAGGAATGAAGGTTGACTTTGCATGGTTCATGCACAACCCAAAGACATTTTTGATGATTTTGACTAGAGGAAGCCTTGCGCCCATCTCCCCTTACAAAAAAGAAGGTACATTTGTATATTGGAAGATAAGTGACAAAGGCAAGCTACTGCTCCTTAAGGAGAATCTAGAAATGAGACCACTCTCACTTGCATGAGAGGACGTCATTGCCAGCATCTGTTATAGTGACGAGCAGTGAAGGAGCTAAAGGACAATCTTGTCTAACTTCCCTTTGAGGTTGCATCCAACCACTTGTTGGCTTGCCATCTTTTAGAATAAAGAAAGGCATTATTGGTAACCCAACATTTTGTTCACACAATCCAAAGGTCAGGGAGCCATCTCCTCAACATCTTCCAGAAAAAGAACCACCTTACTGAATCATAGTCCTTAGAAAAGTTAGCTTTCCACAAGAAGCCCTTTCTTTCCCCTCTTGCACCAAGCAATCACCATCTCGTCAAACATAATAAAGGGCTTTGCTCAAATCTTCAGCCATAAGTGGAGTAGATACAAAGTGGCTACTCTACATTTGTATCAGCATCCATTTCCTATCTGAATTGTCTGAATCCAATTTAAATCGTTCTGATGTGAAATTTGTAATCCAAATCCATGGATTAAATCCTATTCAAATAGCTATTCACATTTGAATTTTGTTTATCCATTGACTGCAATGTACCAGATTGGTTGTAATCGTAAGCATAAGCTTATAAGTATGTCTGGTATGGTGGATTACCGGGCGTTGCGTGTGGAAAATGTGGAACATTGTAATGCTTATGGGCATAAGATAACTATTTGTTTGGACTAATATATTTTCTACTTGTCGTAATCTGAAGGCTTTTATAATAGCATATTACCTAAATCAATGTCTCGGATTAGATTCTACATAGCAAGTACAAGGGATGATACATGAACATGTAATCACGGGTGGGTTGGGTTTACAAGTCCAATGCTTCTTACAATTTGGAGTGGACCTTAATCTACTCAGATAATATTGTGTTTAAATTCAAATTTGTTTAACAAGTGGATGTGAATACAAGATCAAGATTCAATCCAGTGTTGGGTTAACCAACAATTGGTTCGTTACAACATTGACTTATGGGCTAATGTGTTACACTTTGGCCAAGCATCCTCAAAAAGACTCTTGAGAGCTAGAAGTAATAAAGGAGTGGCCATAGGAATGGGTGCATCATGACATGCTATGTTGTCTTTCCCAAATGAATTAGTTGGCACTATGTCCAAAAAAGTTAGCAAAAAGAGTAATAGAAAATGAAAGGGATAGTTCCCAACCAAAAAGTAAAGTTCCCACTGATGGTATATTTTGTGTAAGCAAGCTCCAAGATCACATCTTTGGAAAAATAACCTGTTAGAAAAGGAAATCCAATTAAAGAAAAGTTGCCTATGAGCATTATAGCATAGGTAAAAGGAAAGGAGGATGCAAGTCCCACCATCTTTTGCATTTCTTGCTTATTCAATGTGGCATGAATCACCGAACCTACTCTCAAGAATAGGGAGGCTTTAAAAGGTGTGGCTCACAAAGTGAAATACTCCCACTAAATATTCAGAGATGCTGCAAGCAAAGATCATATGGCCTAATTGACTTCAAGTTGAATAAGCTAAGACCCTTTTTGATTGTTCTACAATATTCTAGTGGTTGCCACAAGGAATGACGTTAGGCATCCTAAAAAGTAATAAATGGATAAAAGTCTAGATTAAATAGATGCTGATTGAGATCTGGATTTGGATCTTGAACATCAATTTACAGGCCTAATTAATCTTCCCCTAATAAAGGCAGATTGAAATGGTCCTATCAATCTCGTAAACACTATTAGGAACCTATTAGCTAAAACCTTTGCCATAATAAGATATGTAGCATTGCACCAAGTTGTAGGGTCATAGTCATAAGTCTGCTTCACACCAGGTTTTTTGGGCAGCAGAAACATATGATCCATTCAACTTCTCAATGCCACAATTAAGAATTCTCATGCCATAATTCCTTGCATAAGAGGATTGGGATCCCGTAGACTTCAAACCATTAATTGCATGCACAACCTCAGCATTAGAAGTCTAGAAAGGCTTTGTATCAACTTTACATGTGCATTCTCATCTAGCACAGGAAGTCAAAGCAATTCACTCCTAAAAGGTAGGCACCACCTCTTAATGAAGTCCTTGAAATGCAATTATAAAGTTTCAGCTTTTTCATCTTGATATTTGGGGATCAAGCTGTGTTCCTAGTTGTATAGTACATGGCTTTTATTTGGTTGCTGTTGAAAATTTTTCTTGTTTGTTGTGAGTTTATTAAAGTCTAAGTCTAGAATTGGTGGTGTAATAAAAAGCTTATTATTAGAAATAAAGAATCAGTATGATGCCAATGTGAAAGTTGTTCGATCAGATAATGCCTTGGAATTCTATACCTAGTCTCTTTGTTCCTTTTTCCAGGGATATGACATCATTCGCCGGATTAGTTGCCTTTACACTTCCCAACAAAATGGGGTAGCAGAGATAAAGCATTACTCTATTCTGGATGTTGCCAATACCCTTTTGATTAGAGTAATTTGCCTTTTTCATATTGGAGCGATGTGGTGCTTGTTGCGTGTTATCTGATCACCAGGTTCCCCTTTATTGTTCTTGATGAATAGGTCCCATACTCCATCCAGTTTCCTGACCATGAGCTTGTTGGGGTTCCACCTAAGATATTTGTGTGCATTGCCTTTGTGTTTGTCCGTGGCCCCGATTGTGATAAGTTGGCTTGGGCTATTAAGTGTGTCTTTGTTGGATACTCTTGGACTTAAACGATATGATATTATAACCTTATTGGTTGATGCTCTTATGTTGGTGCAGATGTCATCTTCTTTGAGTTTATACCATACTACTCTTTTGGCTCTTGTGGCACTACATCCACTAAAACTGAGGTACTTATCTCTATTTCCTTCATAGATACTGATGTTGGAGTTGATAATAGGTTCGGGATGGTTTATTCTTGTTGGATAATGCTAGGAGATGACACCCTTTCTCCTAAGCCTATGCCTTCATCTACACTTGAAATAATCTTTGTCCATGAATCATGATAGTATTAATGGTTCTCTTAGTTCTGATGCATTAGGGGTTGTAGGTATTTTGACTACTTAGGAGGATTTTGCCATACTAGTATGTAATATGCAACAGTTTGATCCAACGAAGGTAGACAACTTAGGAGATGATAGTCTTGACATTCCCATTGTCTTGCGTAAAGGCAATCAGTCATGTGCTAGGCATCCCATATACAAGTATGTTCCATGGCAAGCTTGGCTCCTTAATACAAGTAGTTTGTTACTGCCTTGTTTGCTATAAATGTACATGTCACTCATTAGAACGCAATTTCTCGATCCAAAGTGGTAACATGCCATGGAGGATGAGATTTCAGTGTTGATTTGCTGGGATACTTTGAGCCTTGTTGATCCTCCTTTTGATGTAGAAGTGGTTGGCTGTGAATGAGTGTTTGTGGTGAAGTACCATCCAAATGGCTCAATGGATAGGTATAAGGTTCGTTTGGTCACCAAGGTGTACACTTAGACTTATGGTATGGATGTCTTTGACATATTCTCTCCTATAGCATGACTGCCCACAATTTGGATACTCATTTATGTGGTTGTCCACCTAAATTAGCCTTTCTATCAGCTGGATGTAAAGAATGCATTCTTTTATGGTGACCTCTAAATAAGTTATATGCAGGAGCCTCTTGGGTTTAAGGCTAATAGGAGGTGTGCCAAAGTTTGTAGACTTCATAAGGTGATTTTTGGGCTTAAGCAGGGTCCATGTGTCTGGTCCTAAGAGCAACTATATATTATTGAGAGGATTGGTTTCAGGAGATCCTCGGTAGATCACTCTTTTTTCATATAGAAGATGAACAGGGGGATTGTAGCAATGCTAGTGTATATAGATGGCATCAAACTAATTAGGGATGGTGTATAGGGTATTAAGGCTACTAAGGAGTTTCTAGTCAAGCACTTTGTTAGAAAGGACTTGGGGTTACTTCAATACTTATTTGGGATTGAGGTAGCCAAAAATGCTTGTGGAATGGTATTGGCTTAGAGGAAATACATGATTGATTTTAGGAGACTAGTATGTTAGGTGCTAAGATGTCCTTGATTCCCATGAATCCAAGTGTGCACCTATATGATGATGACGTGGGACATGTTGATCTTCAATAATACACGTGCCTGGTTGGAAAATCATTGTATGTCAGGATGACACACCTTGCTTTTGTGCCTGCAACGAGAAAGGTTAGACCTAGGTGAATACACTAGGATGTAGCCGCAATGATTCTTAGGTACCTAAAATTGTCTCTAGGAAAGGGCCTACTATTTACTTGTGGACAACCCTTGGATGTAGTAGCCTACATTGATGTTGACTATGCAGCATGCCCTTTACCATTGTCTTATGTATGTTTGTAGGTAGTAATTTGGTCATGTAGAGAAGGAGAAGCAGATTGTAGTGGCTAGATCTAATGCAAAATTAGAGTATAGAGTAAAGGCCTAGGCTACTTTTGAATTAATGTGGATTCGCTCCATTCTTGGGGGCCTTCATATTCCTATTTCTAGCTTGATAGAGATGAAAAGTGACAAGGTAACCTTTTTTGTGGCTAGCGATCCAGTCTTCCATGAGAATGAAAACATAGAGGTGGATCGTCACTACACTTGAGATATGATCCATAATGGATCCATTTGCACTTCACACGTGGCCTCTGGAGATTGGACCGCTGGTATGTTTAATAGGGTTCTTCCTTATGCTTCCTTTGATTGATGATGTTCCAAGTTGAGCATGGTAGATAAGTCATTTCCTATTTTATTGCTTTTGATATTTTTATACTTGTTAAGGGCTTGCTTGTAGTTTTTTCCTAGCCTCTCATATATAAAGAGGACTAGGTTTCGCTGATCAATAGAAAAAACTCTTCTTCTACAATGCTGCTTAGGGTACTTATGGAAACATGATACAGCTGTGAGATGCAACTGAAAAAAGTAGCTCACCAGTAATTGCATAATCTAGTGCCCCAAATTACTTTGTACCTTTCCTATCCATCATGTGTGCAGGCATAGATATGGTTTAAATAGATACTTAATATCAACATATCTGTGTCAATCCTAAGAAGTGAACCAGCTAAAAGAATTTCATAAAATTCCTATTTAGATTAGACTATACACATTATGGGAAAAGAAAATCATAACAAGATAATCTTGCCAAGAAATGTCCTTCATTGTCTGACTGCTTTGATTTTAGTGTTCCTGTTGGATAGTGATTTTCTCCTTTCTTGATGGCAAGAGCATGCGACCACTAAAATGCAAACTTCTTTGTGTGACGTCTGCCAGTGGCCAAAGTTTGAATATTGGGTTTGCTTTTTTTGAGATTGGGTTGCACTTTTATCTTACCCACATAATTGGGGCACCATTTAGTAAAAAACTCTTATGTTAATTCAAATGGTTAGTAGACATCTTCATTCATTTTTCTGCTACCTTTGAAAGTAGTACTTTTGAGTCATGGATGATGCCTTTGTTATCTGAATATTTCAGGAACACCAAGGAATATTTTTGAATTCTTTGAGACCACCAAGTATTTATCATTCCAAGGAAGGCGTAAGCGGTCATGTTTTTATACTAATAAAAACACTGTATCATCAACCTTCTTATGCTATAGCAATCTAGCTTTTGATACTTTTTCTGGCAGGATATGGTAAGCATTAGAGTCAGAAGGGGTGGCTTTGATTACAATCAAAACCACAAACAATGGCTATCAACAATCTCCATGGCACCTGATGTGATTTCATTGACTTTGGTTCCGATAGCCTCTCTGTTAAATGGTGTCCCTGGAAGTGGATATCTCATTCAGGCCATGAACCTTTACCTTCGATGTAAGCATGTGAGCATGAAAACAATATTCCTAAATTCAGAGAGAGAGCTGAGAAAGCCAACTGTCATCTGCTTGCTGATGTTGCACTTAAGACAATCATCGAACAAAAAAAAATTGCTTCTTCCTCTGGAATTTTTAAATTATAAATATTTGTTAAGCAAGATATTTTTTGTGCGTCTATCCAAGTTTTTCAAAAAAATTTAATTAGACACGAGTGACGTGCTTTTGTATCCTAGTTTTAGTAACCTATCCTTTCAAAAAGGAAAACAATGTTAGGAATCTATTTCCTTCAAAAAACATCCAATAATCTATGGGCCTGTACCTATCTACATCATTTGTATTAGATTCTTAAATTATTAACTTGCACTATTTACATGATGAACATTCATCTTGGCTCTAACTATGGACTTGGGTTAAAAAATATGCAAATATATACTATTCACAACTTGAGTGTATTACGCTTTTTATTGGCTACAAGACTACAAGTAGTATACCAATCTCATGTTTAATTTATTTATCATTGTGTGGGTTATTTTTTAGGGGAGCTAAAGCAGGGTTATTGATGCAGCATGAGCAATAAGTCTTGAAGTCAAGAGCCCAAACATATAAAAGTTGAAAGTTTTAGTTTTTCAAAGGGACATTTGTAAAGGAAAATTTCTCTGATCGTTGTAAAATTAGGGTTTTTATTATTTTTGTTTGGGCCTACTCCCCCCTTGCCCTGATGCTTGGCATGCATTGCATCAGGTAGGTAGTTAGGAGATTTTTCGCAGCTTGTAGGTGTAGCTAGCCTTACAGAATTATGGAGGAAGGAGCTTTTGGTATAGAAAGTCAAAGTTGTGAAAATGGTGACAAAAAGGTGAGTAGGGGTTGTGCAGTGTTGTAGAGTGGCGGAGGAGCCGTGGGATGAAGGAGCAGCTCCTTATAGGTTATTAAGGCATCAGGTTGGGTAAGAATAGAGATAAGGAGAGCTAAATGAGGAGGTTGGGGCCAAGGATACCACCAAGCTTAGGTTTTAAGATAAAATGATATCGAAATAAGGCCTAATCAAAGACTCAAAAAATGTGGTGAATGCTTTCGTTTGTTCAGCATATGCTAGGCATAAACCTTGTTGGAGTACTTGAGGCAGCAGCCTCGAGGCTCAAAAGATCCAAAACAGCTCGATGTGTAAGCTTTAAGTGCCTCAATGCAAGCTTTTGAAAACTGTTGAGTTATGTAATAATAGGATAAACATATCTTAGTTGTGGACCCCTTTACCCCTCGTGTCTCTATACTGTACTTGCACCCGATCTTTATTTATCTTAGTGAAGAAAACCCTGGCTGTTAGTGGACTCTAGGGATACGTGCTATTGTGGTGTCTTTCATTTGAGTAAGAAGGGTTCTCCACCTAAAATCTTGGCTATGGCAGTGATTGTGTTCTACATGGTATCAAAGTCTTGGATCAGTTCTAAGGGATCATTGAGCAATATGATTGTATGGCAGCTGGGGAGGCTCCTCGTTTTAGGCTTTGGGCCTTTGATCGGTTCCAAGGGATTGTATAGCTCTGATGGAGGCATCTTCTCTACTAGGGTTCTATACCAATCAAAGGAACAGTTAGCCACAACAATCTGAGTCTCAACACAACTTTAATCTGACCTGACCTATGTCTCAGCAGTTGTGTTGACCACCTGAGTGCTTGCAATGGCAACAAGGCACGGATACGTACAATAGACCCTCAAGGAATCAGACACTAAGTATATTTAGCAGCAGCAAGTCTCATTGGGGTCCCTGAGGCGACGACAGTGGTCACCTGAGTATAAGTGGTAAGAACGACAGCCGCTTAGAACCCATCAGTGGTGGCGATGACAACTGCCTAACTCTGTTGTTGGACAAATCAACAATAATGATTGTTAAACAACTTGTTGAGTGGCCAGGAGTGTCTCTATCAAGCCCAGATTTGGCTTTCATTGGCTTTGAGGTGATTTTTCGTAGTTGTTTGTGCTTGGTCAGATCATGCGCAGTCCAATCTTAAGTCTATTTGGTCCTTTTTCTTGTCCTTTGTTGGTCTCAAGATCAACTTGACCTTGGCTTTTGATCTAGATTGAGGATGAGTCTTGTGGTGACATTGATGGTGAAGCTAGAAGACAAAGAGGGATCTTTCACAAGTCCCAGTAATCTAACTGTACAAATCACTGTTGTGAAACTCACTAGATTTGAATTATTTGATGTGGTCTGCAACTGCAGAGATGGCTATTATTGGACGTGGTTGGATTTTCTATATTAACGGCACCAAACAGAAGGTAGCCGATGATGATGCCTTATTAGGAAAAATGGTATCTTGAAGAGTGCTAACTGAAGACTTGGATTGACAACCTAGTGTATCTTGAGATTCAATCCCGTATTTTACAAGAAAAAGACCATTAGTGATACATGGATCTCTCTCGCAAGTATATTCAGGCAGGAGCTATGCATTTACTAGTTGACGGAGGAATTTGCACTTTACATCAAGGGCACCTATCTGTACAGAGTATTATGGCATTCTTAAATCTAAATGGAATGACTTAGATTTTTATGCTGCTGAGACATGGTCTTTTGTTGAAGATCAAAAGTGATTTTGGAGCAGGGAATGGAGGACTAGGACCTTTATATTCCTGGATGGCTTGAAACCTGAATTTGAGACTATTGGAAGCCTGATTCTAAATTACACATCCATTCCAAGTATCAGGGCATATTTTCAAGTGGAGGCAGGAGAAGCAGCAAGGCATGCTATGAATATGAAGAGTCAGGGCAAGGTGAGGAGAGTCAACCCTTGGAGCATTCTGCACTTCTGGGTCGTACTCTATCTGGGAGTAAAAGTTCTTTGATGGACCAAATGTACTTGGAATTGCATACATGCTAGAAGAGGGGACATATAGTGGACTAATATTGGGATCTCCATCTGCAAAAGAACCCATGAAGGAAGTTTGGGAAGAACTCTAATAGGCCATAATGGAAATAAGTCAGTAGCAGCAATGATTTCAGAATGTTCACTAGGTGAAAAATAGAAGATAGGAGGGGAATTTACTTTGAAGGGGCTCACTACTAACTATCGAGTTACAAGGGCTGTTCTCAAGAGTCATTAGCAGTAAGGATATGATTAATAATAATAGCTTCCTCAATCATGTTCTCTTTGGTCAAACTAACAAAAATATAAAAGCTTCCCCACTTCTAATGATGATTGGCTTGTTGATAGTGGTACAACAAATCAAATGATAGGACATGCAAAAGTGATTGTCTAAGTATAAACTTGGCTTTAGTCAGGGGAAAGTTCTCATGGTAGATAGCTCTAATGTGAATGCCGCAGGAAAAGGGTGCATTTCTCCATCACAATGACTTACCCTTAATAATGTTGTTCATGATCCTGATCTACTCTTAAGTTGTTCTCTGTTAGCAAGATAATAAGGAACTAAACTGCCTGATTTTATATGCTGATTGATCTGTTCTGTAGGATCTAGTGATGGAGAGGAAGATTGAGACTGATTTGGAGTTTAATAGTCTATATAAGCTCCCAAGTAGTTAGGATAAACAAATGACTTAATCTTCGTTAGGAAACCCTAACATCTCTCTTATAGAGGAGGTGGAAGGGAAAATAACAATGGAGGTCCACATAGAAATAGAAAAATAAAAATATAATGGTGGGAGGGCTACAATATTCCCCCTCAAGCTGGAACATAGATATCTATCATGTTCAGCTTGTTACAACATGTGTTAAAAGAAGCTCTGGCCAATGGCTTAGTGAATACATCTGCAGTCTAATCCTCAGAAATGACAGCTGTAGTAGATATGATGCCCCTCTGAACCAAGTCACGAGTGTAATGACAATCCACCTCCACATGTTTTGTCCTCTCGTGAAACATACGATTATTTGCAATGTATGTTGCGACTTTGTTGTTACACCTCATCTCCATGGATAGCAGAGTCTGAATATGCAAATCCTATAATACAGCCTGTATCCATATCATCTCTGTTGCTGTTTGAGCCATTGCTCGATACTTGGACTCTGCACTTGACTTGGATATCACAGCCTGCTTCTTGCTCCTCCATGTTACAAGATTTCTAGCTACGTAAGTGTAGAAATCAGTCGTGGATTTTCTGTCTGCAAGGCATCTCACATAGTCGGCATCAGAATAATCAACAACTTGCATATGTGATCCTCTCCTGAATAATAAACCTCTACTAGGTGCCTTTTCAAGGTACCTAAGAAATTACATTGCAGTCTCCCAATGTTGCCTAGTAGGCTTGCTCATAAATTGACTTAATTTTCCAACAACTAATGAAATATCTGACCTGGTAATAGTAAGGTAAAGTAGTTTACCAATAAGCTGTCAATATGATTTGCTATCTACCTGAGGAGACTCTACATCATATAGATGTCCTTTGGGATCCATAGGAATATTAGCAAGCTTGGCACCCAACATTCCTGTGTCCTTGAGAAGGTGAATAGCATATTTTCATTGGGAAATTGTAATCCCATCCTTACCATGGGCCACTTCGGTGCCAAGGAAATATTTCAAAGTGCCTAAATCAGTCATAACAAACTTGTTGGCCAAACATTGCTTTACTTGCTGTATCCCTGCTGTATTATCTCCAGAAATAATAATATTATCCACATACACAAGTAATACCACGACCCCCTTATCACTCTTCCTAACAAATAGAGAGTGATAAGCAGAAGACCGCTGGAGTCTAATGTCATGCACCACCTCAGGCAACTTTTTGGAACCAAGTTTGGAGACTTTGTTTAAGACCATAAATGACCTTCCGAAGTTTGCACACACACTCCCCCTTAGTCTCAAATCCAGGGGGCTGCTGCATATAGACCTCCTGTAAATCTTCGTATAAAAAGACATTTTTGACATCTAGTTGATATAAATCCCAATCATAATGTGTTGCAGCCGAATGAAGAATACGAATTGTAAGTAGTCTGGTCACCGGAGAAAAGGTGTCAAAAGAAATCTGCTCTATAAGTTTGAGTAAATCCTTTGGCAACCAGGTGGGCTTTATACCGTGATATAGACCCATCAAAATTATATTTGCGTGAAGACCCATCTGCATCCAACAACATAGGCTCCAGCAGGTAAGGAAGTAAGCTCTCAAGTGCCTCGAGACCGAAGAGCAACCATGTCATCCTTTATGGTTTGCTGCCATTTGGGATGAAGCATGGCCTGCTGGTGACCGGTAGGAATAGTAGTGGCCATCAATGCTGTAGTAAACATAACAAATGATTGTCCAAGATTAATAGTAGGGGGATCATTAGGAATGCGATATCCAGATGGGCATGAACGTGGAACCTTTCTAATGGTAATAGGAAGATCCACATTAGGATCAGCAGTAGAATCATCAGGGCCAGAATCACCATATAAACCTGTAGAATCATCACTGGAAGAAGGATCGGTATCCTCAAGATGTACCTGTGTACTTGAGGAGGGAGGTGGCACTGGGGAAGGAGAGGGGGGTCTCTGTTCGTAAGAAATAGGCAAGGTGTACACACAAAGTGGTTGACTGTATCTAGGAGGCTCTGCACCTATATCAACTGGAGTAGAAGTGACTAGTATCTCCTCTAGCTGAACTGGAGGAACAGGCATAGGCACACATTCAATATCAGCAGTGATGTCATGTCTTGCCGTGGAGAAATAGGGGATCTCCTCATAAAAAGTTACATTTGCATTAACAAAGTGATGTTTGGTGTGAGCATCATAACATCTATATCCTTTTTGGGTGGAACTATAGCCCAAAAAGGCATATTTCACAGCATGGGGTGAAAGCTTATCATGTCCTGAACCATGCATATGGACAAAAGTAACACATCCAAAAATTTTGGGTGGTACATGAAATAATTCTCTGTCAGGAAAAAGAATCTGCCACAGCACCTGACCCTGGATAGTAGAATTTGGCAGTCGATTAATTATAAGTATATCATCACCCTAAAATCTGGAAGGAACATTGTGATGAACCATAAGAGTGCGTGCTACATCCAACAAGTGTCTGTCTTCTTTCAGCCACCCCATCTTGCTGAGAAGTATGGGGACAACTAGTTTGATGAATAATTTCATGCATACGATAAAATGATTGCAAACACACCGTAAGAAATTCTTGTGCATTATCGGATGTGATAATTTTAATCATAGTAGAAAACTGATTCTTTATTTGAATGATAAAAGATTTAATCACAAGAAGAACCAAGACATCTTGGAGAAATCATCAACAATCACAATGCAATATCTATGACCCAGCCGGGCAGATACATGACTAGGCCCTCATATATGCATATGAATCAAATCAAAACATGCAAACGAACTAGTAGAACTGGCAGAAAAACTCTTCCAATGATGTTTGCCTAGCTAGCATGCCTCATAACTAATCTAAGCAGCAGGTGATACATGGGGAATCATATGTCGTAGCCTGTCCAGAGAAGGGTGCCCAAGTTGTCTGTGCCAATGAGCAGTTGTCCCAGTAACCAGAGCAACCTCCCCCTGACATGAAGCAGCAAATGAACTTTGGACTAGGCGATAGACTCCCCCCTCGTGTCCGTCACCAATCATCTTCCATGTGAGTTTGTCCTGAAATACACATCCCATAGCATCAGATATAGCCTGACAATTTAAATCTTTAGTTATCCTATTAACAGACAATAAGCTAATGGCAAAATCAGGCACAAATAGAACATTTGGCAACCGAAGTGTGGGAGTCACAGCCACTTCCCCTTAGCCGTCCACTCTAGAATGGCATCCATCAGCCACTTGAACAGTTCTACCTTACAGAACTGATTGCAATCTCTAAAAAGCATGTTCATTGCTACTCAAGTGCCTAGATGCACTACAGTAACCAACCATGATGTCTTACCATTATTCGAATCCTGAATAGCAAAACCAAAAATACTACCTGAGGAGGATGTTAAGGCAGCAGTATCAGGTGTAGTAGTGGTAGCAGTAGTAGTCTCTTGGTTCATCTAAGAGAACCGCTTAATCATGGCATTGAACTCGATTCTCGTGATTAACTGAGGCTGCTCATCAGACACAGTAGTGGCCTGATTAGCCATGGGTGGACGGCCATACTTGGCTCAGCATTTGTCCTCCACATGGCTAGTTTTGCCACAAAAGGTATATGTGACACGTGGTCTATTCGTCTGTCCACGTCCACGAGTAGAAGGCGTACCTTAGCCTCCACGGCCATTAGAGACAAGCAAAGCTGTCGTCTGATTAGTTGATGCAACAGGATGTGGTTTTATCACAATTCTACTTAGTCGGCTATAAACTTCCTCCAAGGAAGGTAAGTCTGGAAGTGCAATAATTTGGCCACATGAGCCCTCATACTTAGGTCCAAGGCTACTGAGAAATTATATCATTTCATACTTCTTCCTATACTCCCTCTGATTGGCACATGTGCAAATAGGCCATGCAGCATTATACTTCTCAAGTAATCCCTTGAGATCGGTATAATATTGTGGAAGGGTCTGGCCCTCCTAGGTAAGGCTCCTAAGGTTATAATGGATCTGAAACACTCGACTGAAATTCTTCTTGTGTGATTAGGTAGTGTGGAGCAAATCTCACATCTCCTTTGCTGTCTTGTGGTACATAATGCTATCACCAATGCGAGGAGAGACGGTGTTCATGATCCAAGATCTGATCATTGCGTTGTCATTCATCCATGATGCGTGTTTATCGATCTTGTCTCCAGCTTAGATTCAAGAAGCAAATGCTCCTTATCATGACCCTCCACGATCATGAAAAATATTTGAGACCATCGTGCATAGTTGGTCTCATCCAGTTTCACAATTAGCACAAAGAACGAGTTCTTATAAGACCTGGAATCTCCCGCGGTAACTGATGAGATCTCAGATTCCTCTCGTGCGCTCATCGTGCCCAATGGAGATTAGAAAAGACACCAATAGATCTAAAATCAGGGAAAATCAGACCTGTAACATTCCAAGAATCATGTGAAAGAGGGGTTCTTCTCGTGCTTAATCGGAGATGGATGCATCTCAAATCTTGTGAGAACCCATAACCCCTTGGGATTGGGCGTAGTAGGCACTAGGGCAAAGGGGAACCCCTGGCGTTGCCGCCCAAGGGTGCTCAGACTGCTCTTCTCGTTGGCAGACCGACGTTTAGCCCCCCCAGTGGTGGCGGCGTTGGGAGTTGTGGCCTACAGCAGGGTGACAATTGCCAGTAGGGCGACGACCCCCTCTGCAGGAGTGCTTGACATGTGCCCTCGCACTGTAGGTGGCCTCCAAAGAAAATCGGCGATCGGCTGGTGCTGCAAATGTTGTCGGCGGTGAGGTGGATGTCGCTTGTAGTCATCGGCGACAAGGAGAAGGGTGGAGGTTTGGTGGCTGTGCGGGTGGGATATCGGAGCAACAACTTAGGATTGCGGCTTTGATACCAAGTTATGATAAACAAATGACTTAATCTTCATTAGGAAATCCTAGCACCTCTTTTATAGAGGAGGTGAAAGGGAAAATAACAATGGAGGTCCACATAGAAATAGAAAAGTAAAAATATAATGGTGGGAGGCCTACTACACAAGTAAATTGTCTCTGGCTCTTCTGATGATGTTGCAGTTTTTGGGTTAGAATAAAGCAGATGTGAATTACATCATTTGTGGCACAATTGGTTTAGACACCTTAGTTTATCATCTTCGGTAAAGTTATTTCCACAATTTTTTTCTGGAGCAAGTTTAAACAGTCTTTAGTGTGAAGTTTTCCAGGTGTGAAACAATCATCATGCTTCTTTTCCAAATCTACAAATCAAAGTAATGGCTTATTTGCTTTGGTTCATTCAGATGTATGGAGTCTTGGTGCTATGACTTATGTGGATGGACATAAATATTTTGCTGCCATTATTAGTGAGTGGTCACATTGTACGTTCTTGCATTTGTTAAAAAGCTATGCAAAGATTTCTCCAATTCTATAGACTTTCATTGCCATGGTGGGGAATCAATTCCATACTACAATTAAGTTTCTCTGTTCCGACAATGCCTAGTAAGATATGGAGGATGGCCTGCCAAAGTTCCTAGAGACCAGAGGAATAATCTTAAAACATCTTGCATCTATACACTGCAGAGAAGATATGGAAGATATGGAAGAATGGAAAAACCATCATCTACTTGAGATTGCTTGAGAAATGATGCTTCAAAGAAGTGTCCCTCGCTGATTTTGGGGTGAGGCAATACTTACAAGTGCAAACTTGATGAACCAGATGCCAAGCAGTCCTTAGAATGAGCTCACCAATGCCCCTTATTGCTCTAGATAAGGAACCTGTTATTCTCTCGTCTAAATTGTTTGGATGCAAATGTTAGGTCCATGCTTTACACCTTTACGCCCTGGTAGGTTAAAATGTACTCTAAGAGCTATTAAGGTTGTTTTCTTAGGAGGGGTCTCGTAGAGATAAAAATTTTGGAAGGAAAACAATATGTTTCTCTTGTCCCCCTTAGGTGGTGATCGGAAAATATCATCCAACATAAAAGGGGTATAAATGTGTTGATCCTACTATGAGAAAGAAATATGTAACTGAGGATGTGACTTTCTTTGCGAGGGAAGTGCTTTCATTCCAAACTTCCTTTTTTTCTTTTGTTTTGCTTTTTCTTCTTTTGAGTGGATCCAAAGTTCCTTTTAAGGGGGAGAATTGAAGATGCTGTGAAGAGGACTTCGGCATTTTTGGGTGATATTGTCACCCTAGACCTCTTCCTCCAGAGAGGAAAAGTGGAAAGTAGGGGGAGATTTAAAGAAAAAGAGGTGGAATTGTAGATAGATATGTGGTTGTGTATGAAAGGAGAAAGAAAAAAGTAGGAGCATCAGATTTCCATTTCTATCTCCACAAATCCCAATCTTTTCTTGTTGTGCCATGAGTTATGTTTTTGGTGTAAGGGGTGTTTTGTTATTTTTATTTTAGTAGTGGATTTATGATGTAACTTTTCCCTCACCTATATATAGGTGTAGGGACTACTTGGTAAATGAAGAAGGTTCATTTCTTCAACTTGGTATCAAAGCCAAGTTGAGGACTCTACCAAGAATACTTTAACCTACCACCAAGCTCGCCGTCACCAACAACGCGGGCCAGCAGCAGCACTACCACTGCCAGCAGCAACAGTAGCATTGCCACCTGCCATCGCTGCCATCGTCGCTGGTAGCGACAAGAGGGTAAAGGGGGCAGCGTCGCCTCTCCTACCCTTCACCGCCCTCCTCTTGCTGCTAGACATCTTCCGGCAGTAAGCAGAGGGTTGTAGATCCCTATCTCCTTTGTTTCAAGGTCTAGGAAGATCCTCCATGTGTTGGTGATGAAGTTCTAGAGCAAGGATCTTCCGAAAAGGAGTTTGAAAAGTCTTCCTGGATGGTATAATCAAATCAGATCTTTGTGTCCGTTTGTTTTAGGGTGTGTATTTCCCTCTGATGCATGTTTTTGGGGTGTGTATTCCCCTTAAGTATTAACCGTGTGTGAGCAAAAATTTTTGGGTTGTGTATTCCTCGGTTGGTATATTTGTTGGGGTGTGTATTCCCCATAATCTGAAGTGTGAAGATATTCAGGGGTGTGTGCCCTTTTCTGCGATACATTGAACTTAGTTTGTGGCAGTGTGTTTCAGTGAATATGGCAGTGTCTCAGTCAGAGATTACACTAGAAACTGTCGTAGGTGATACTCCAACTACTGGTGTGACGTGGTTGATTGATTTAGGCGCCTCCAATCATTTATCCGGGAATTTGCAGTGTTTTGGACAGATTCAACCTGTCTCTCGAGGTCATACAGTATAGGTGGTTGATGGGTGACTTGCTTCTATTAATGGTAAGGGGGAAATTAATGTTATCGCTTCTATGCAGCATAATCATGTCCAATTATAGATTTATCCATAATCTTGCTCTCTATCAGTGAGATCATTAAGCAGATGAATTGTTGTCATTTTTGATAAGCGTGGATGTATTTTTCAGGATAGAATGACAGGGAAGACTATTGGTAGTGGATATGAAGGAGTTTACCGACTTCAGCAGGGTCCCATCGCTGTAGCATGTCGGGTTAGTACCACATTTGGGAGTGCTTTACAGTGGCATAGATGGTTGGGCCATCATTCTTTGGAAAAATTACGCAGGCTTATTTCTCATGTATCCCCAACGACACAACTTTCTTGCGATGCATGTCAACTTAGGAAGCATCATAAATCTTCCTTTCCAGTTGTTACAGGATCACATTTGACTTCATGTTTTCAATTAGTGCATCTTGATGTTTGGGGTCCCAGTAGGACTCCTGATGGAGCAGGACATTGGTATTATTTGATTGTGGTTGATGATTTTTCTAGATTGTCCTGGCTATTTCTCATGAAGAATAAGTCTGAAGTGGGTCTACTGATTGAGAAGTTTGTGTTGATAAAAAATCAGTTTGATGTTTACATAAAGACTATCAGATTTGATAATGCACTGGAATTTTGTACTCGTCAGTTGGCAGAATTTTATGGCTTACATGGCATAATTCATCAGACCTCATGTCTTTACACCTCTCAGCAAAATGGAGTTGCAGAGAGAAAGCACAGACATATCCTTGACATGGTCAGAGCTTTTCTTATCCATAACAGTATGCCACGGAACTACTGGTGAGATGCAGTTCACACAGCTTGCTACCTTATTAATAGATTGCCTTCTTTAGTGATTCATGAGCAGATACCGTGGCAGGTGTTTTATCCAAATGATGAGCTGTTTGATCTTCCACCCAAGACATTTGGGTGCGTGGTGTTTGTACATCTCCTTGGACCTGGGCACGATAAGTGTAGAGTGTGCCGGAGCATGCACCTGTACTAGTTGCTCCTATATCATTTGGTATATTCACAGATACTAATGGCCCTTCTCAGGCTACTGAGCCACCTACCAGTACATTCAGGCCAGTACCAACGGATGAAGGGACTTTCAAGGGTCACACCTATCAGTTGCCAGTTGTGTATAGGGTAAAGCCCCCTCCATCTATTCCACAGACTCCTTGGGTTAGTGTTGATAACCTAGAGGCAGTTTCTATTCAGGAGGCTTCTTCAGATATAGTGTCAGCAGATATAAAGGGTGAGAGTCTGTCACCTGTGGATGGTTTTCTAGGTCTTGATTCCATGAGTACTGATGAGGATATTTCTATTGCTATTAGGAAGGCTCCACGATCTTGTGCCTAGTGTTGTGTTGCTAGGAGTGTTGTTTCTGCCGATTCTCTAAGTTCGGAGTTTCATGCATTTACAGCTACTGTATCCAGTGCTGAGTTACTTATCTCGTACCAGCAGGCTCTACTACATCCACACTGGAAGGCTGCTATGGAGGAAGAGATGTCTGCACTTACTACTAAAGGTACCTGGGAGCTGTCATCTTTGTCGTTTGGCGTGTACCTTGTTGGAGTCAGATGGGTTTTTGCCTTGAAATACAACTCAGATGGGTCTATTTCAAGTATAAGACCTACTTAGTGGCCAAAGGATTCACCTAGATTTATGGGGTAGATTTCTTTGATACGTTCTCCCCTGTTGCATGACTCTCAACTGTTCGCATTCTTATCTCCGTTGCAGGTCATTATGGATGACAGTTACATCAGCTGGATGTCAAAAATGCATTTCTATACGGAGACTTGGAGGAAGAGATATATATGCAGCAGCCACCTGACTTTGAGGTTCAGGAGTGTGTATGCAGGCTTCGTAAGGTCATTTATGGCCTTAAGAAGAGTTCCCGAGCCTAGTTCCAGTGCCTGTCTGAGACATTGTCTGTTATTAGGATGCAGAGATCTTCATCAGATCATTCACTATTTGTGAGGAAGACCAGTAGGGGTATAGTGGCTTTACTTGTGTATGTGGACGATTTTATTCTTACAGGTGATGATGCAGAGGGTGTATCTCAGATGTAGTACTTGGCACACCAGTTTGTTATGAAAGATCTTGGGAAGCTGAGATATTTTTTAGGCATTAAGTTTGTTACAAGTAAGCAAGGGACAATTATGTCGCGGAGGAAATATGCCCTTGATATTCTTCAGGAGATAGGCATGTTAGGATCCAAAGATGCAAATATTCCTATGGATCCTAAAATTTATCTTTTTGGGGATAATATAAAGCTAAAAGACAAGAAGGCATATCGATAACTGGTGGGGAAGCTATTATATCTGATTATCACTAGGCCAGATATTAGTCTTGTTGTGGGTAAGCTGAGTTAGTTCTTAGATAAGCCCACTAAGGTTCGTGGGCAGGTTGTGATGCAGGTGTTGAGGTACATTAAGGGATGCCCTGGTAGAGGCATTCTTTTTCAGAGAAAGGCACCTATGTCTGTTGCATACTCAGATGCGGATTATGCAGGTGATGTTGGTGACAGGTGGTTTACTACTGGTTTTTGTACCTTTGTAGATGGGAACTTGGTAACCTGGAGGAGCAATAAACAAAGTGTTATTTTACACTCTAGTGCTGAGTCTGAGTACGGGGCCATGGCACATACTGCAGCTGAAATGATATGGATTATATCTCTGTTACGAGATCTTCATGTTAATGTTCAGGAACCTATGGAGATTTATTGTGACAACTGGGCTGCCATCTACATTGCAAACAATCCTATGTTCCATGAGAGAACAAAACATGTGGAAGTTTATTGTCATTACACCAGGAGTTTGATTCAACAGGGTCTGCTTCATACTACTTGTCTTGCCTCTTAGACCAGATTACTGACATGTTTACCAAATCGTTGTCTCGCCCCCAGTTTGAGAAGTGTAGAAACAAGCTGAGCATGATGGATATATATGCTCCAGCTTGAGGGGGAGTGTTGAGTAATGAGTTATGTTTTTGGTGTAAAGGGTGTTTTGTTATTTTTATTTTAGTAGTGGATTTATGATGTAACTTTTCTCTCACATATATATAGGTGTAGGGACTACTTGGTAAATGAAGAAGGTTCATTTTCTTCAACTTTTCTCATGATCCATATCCTCAATGAAGATAAAGCAAGAGCTAGGTGAAAGTAGTGGTCTCATTTTATTTCGTGGTGGTATCGTAAGTGCAAATGAAGGTGTTCATGATCATCCTATTCCACCTTGGAAGGCAGCTCGAATGAGGAAATCAATATATATATATAAGTTGAATAATCTAAATAATGCAGAAGTAATAATCAAAGTATAAAATAATCAAGGAACACTTGGATTTATATGGAAACCCCACTCAAAGAATGGGGAGAATCACGAGAGAAAGGCCCGATAGGGCTCTGATTTCTATATTTCTTCTTAAAAGAATATGGGAGGAGTACATGGCTATTTATAGGCCACCACTCATATACAAAGTTCACATCTTCCAATATGGCACTAAACCAACCACTTAATTCTCTTAATACTTCTTAAGTTAGAGCATGAAATGCTCAGCTTGTAACACAAAGAAATCCCTCTACATAGCAGAACAAATAACACTCTCAATAGGTATAACTGACTCTTCTCTGCAGACCAGTTGCACTCTTGTTCATGCTTGTAGGCAGGTATGCTGATGACGACACATCAAACCGGTTGGAACTTGACGACAAATTGCTGTAGTTGCTTCTTACAAGGACCTCTCCTCTGGAGACCTCAATTGGTGCTGGTGGCTCCCCATTCAGTATCCCTGAAAAGGGTCTTCCTTTGAAGGCCTCGAAAGTGGATTTCTCTCCTGGAGTCTACGAAACTGGATCTTTCAGATAGAAACCTGAAATGGGCCCTTCCTCTGAGGACCTCGAAATTGTATCTCCCTCTCTAGAGATATCGAAACTCTAGACCTCTTAGAGTTATGGTTTCTCATGTGTAGTTTAAGAACAAAAGGGACTCCCAAATGGGGGATGATTACAACAAGCTTTCACATTTCCCCTTTCTCTCATACTCGTATGGGAAAAGAAATAACAATGAGAAGAAAAACTAGAGAAAAGCCTCTCTACCTCTTTTCATAAACATAAATCATCGTCATTTTTTCTAATTTTTTTCTTTATTTTTTTCTTCTTCCCTTTTTTTCTCTTTTCTTTCCTTCCTCTTTTTTTTTTTTTATGCAATCGTGGGGACTGAAGGTGCATAACAATAAACCAAGAATATAAAATGAGAACTTAACATACTGCCGTTGGCTCTTTCTCCCCCTTCGATCTCTCTCCCATTAGGGTTCGGATGAACCCAACAACTCCGCTGCCAACATCATTGATATCCTTGTCACAAGATCGACGTGGCGAACAATGCCAGTCTCCTTGCAGCCTTCACTGAGGATATGCTGGCCTCCTCCTGAGGTCGCATGTCGCCGCCCCTTGAGGTTGTGAGCATGCCACTTGAGGCCGCACGATGTCGTTAGTCATGATCCTCACGATCTTGCAGTGATCTTCTCGCTGATCGTAACCCATTGTCACGATCTTCATCTTGTGCGATCTTATGCCAAGATCGCTCCTCAGATCTCGCAACCTTGTCTTCATTGACGACCTTAAACCACCGCCGGTCACGTTGGTACCAACCTCCTTCACTGCCGTCTTCTTCTCCACGTCATCTTCACAATCGTAGATCCTTGGACTCGCGTCGCTTGATGTGGCCTAGCAGATTGCTACCATGTCGCCTCTGCGACCTCTGTGCTGCTGCGTCGCCTTGCCATGAGGGCTGCAGTGCCTTCTTGTCTTGTCGAGCCGCCATCTCTTGCCATCGGAGGTGGGGGCTTCGATGCCACTGGCACTGGCGATGCCACCGCTACCCCAAGGCCACTCCAGCCTTAGAGGCACCTCCAAGCCTCGCTTGTGCTTTTGACCTCTTCAATGAAAATGAGGCACCAATTGATCTCCTTGCAGTCGATCAAAAAAAAGAATTCCACAGGTAATATAATTTCTAAATCAAATAGATAATCCCAAGAAAGAACAGCTTTGATATCAAGTTGAATAATTTAAATAATGTGGAAGCAATAATCAAAGCATAAAACAATCAAGGAACACTTATGTTGAGTGGGGAGAAAATCATGGGAGAATGCCTCAATAGGGCTCTAATTTCTATATTTCTTCTCAAAGGAATATGAGAGAAGTACACGCTTATTTATAAGCCGTCACTCACACAACATCCACATCTTCCAATGTGACACTAAACCAACTACTCAATTCTCTCAACAATATATAATCTAGTGAACCAGGGCCCAAATAGCTTATTTGAGCCCATTACAAAATGTTATTATAGATTTTGCAGAACTGTTATGTATTTTACAAAGTTTTTATGTATGTTGCTGAATGTGACTTGTAATTTAGAAAACTTGTAATTTACACAGTGATATTTTTACAACTTTTTCATCAACATCTTATATACAACAAATTCAACCAATCAGCTTCCTATGGGATTTGTTATTTGAGGATCCACATGTATTTAGATGAACTTGGCTCAAATAAGTAATTTGAGCCCTAGGCTTAATGGGTAACTCTATATATATGCGTGTATGTGTGTGTGCATGTGTGTGTCTTTCTCACCTCACTATAGTTTACAGAAGTTTTCTATCATCACTTGCCATGTCTTCTATTCCTAGGTCCGTGTTTGGTGCACAACTTTATCCAAGATGGACGCTGACGATGCAGGAAGAAATGACAGCATTAATAAAGAACAAGACTTGGGAAGTGGTTGACATCTCTAAAAACACTCACATCGTGGAATCAAAATGGGTGTTTACCATCTAGTACAAGGTGGATGGAGTGGTGGTTTTCTTATCTCTAGTTGGTGTAGGGAACCAAGGATGAAATACAATTGATTCCTCTATTTAAGTGGTTTTCCTGTTCCTAACTTTTTCCTCAATAGTTCCCAATGCTTGACACTTTGTATACCTTATGGGTGTAACATCAACGATATCGCTCATGATCAAGTTACAACTTGAGCTCTGTGATTATATCCTGTTTACTCTTCATATTATTCTCATTTCCTCAAGATGTTTCTAGGTACTTGTAATTGTGATCTGTTTGCCAGAACAAGGTGAATGGGATTGTGAATAAATACAAGGTTTTAGACTGGATGCAAAAGGATTTACATAGAAGTATGGAATAGACTATGTTTAGACGAGTTGCAAAAATGAATTCAATTAGAGTTCTTGCCTTAGCAATGCATTACTCTTAAAAGATTCACCAATTAGATGTCAAAGAGCACCTTTATGATGGGCAAATACTGCATGGATGTTTGCAAAATGTCAAGTGTTGTAGACTTAAGAAGGTCTTGTTGGGAGTAAGTAGTCATCTTTGAGTTGCCATGAAAAATCCAAGGTACCAACAAGGCAATGGTGAACACACCTTGTACACAAGGAAGTCTAAGACAGGAACCATCCTCGTACTAGTCTATGCATTTGATATGGTTATCACATGTGATGATAGCAGACTGAAGAGTAGTTTTGTAGATAAAATTGAGATCGGGGATTTAGGGAAGCTAAAGTATTTCTTGGGCATGAAGATAGCAAGGTCCAAAGATGGGCTCATTTTTTTTTACCAAAAGTATGCACTTGATTGGCTGGGATACAAACCCATGGCTACTCCCATAGAGGAAAACCTCGAATAGATTTGAAGGTGGGGATGCTTTGCATGACATAATCAAAAGAACATACTAGACTAATTCGAAAAAAACCAAACAAGCACTAGAAGTTAGTTTGAAAGCTTATCTACCTTTACTAGATTAGATATAAAGTATGCAGTTAATGAGTCAATTCATGCATAGGCCTATTAATGTTCATCTCAAGGAGATATTGTCATGTTTGAAGAGGAGTTTAGGAAAAGGAATAGTGGTAGCAAGTTGAGTGCAGAAGCACAGTACTGATCAGTTGCCCTTACGAGTCACTAAGATGTTATTGTTGGAAATTTTCCTTTCAAATATTGGGCGCAAGTAAAGATCCCAATGATCCTCTATTGCGATAATAAATCGGCCATCAATCTTGCAAACAGCCTTGTTTCCCCAGAAGGATCATAAATACCCTTGTTCTCTACTATTATATGAAACATTTGTAGTTAGATACACTTTATTCATGAGAAAATTGATGGAAGGATATCACATCGCTGACGTATTCACCAAGATACTTTCTATATTACAGGTTTAGGAAAGTCTTAGCGAGTTGGGCACGTTTGACATTTATGCCCAACTTGATGGGGCTTGTTGAGTTATGTAATAGTAGGTTAATGGATCTTTAATGTGGATCCATTTACTCGTGATAAAATGCACTCACATCCCTGCAATTCTTTTATCCTAGTGAAGAAAATCCTATCAATCAGTGGATGCTAGAGCTATGTGCTTCTCTTTTAACCTTTCCAAAAGGGTTTTCCATGTAAATCTTGGCTTGTGGATGCGATTTTGGTGTTCTACAAAAGCCATGGGTCTGACTATTTGCAACTTTTTCCTTAGAGAAGTTGGAAGTTTGATTTAGTGCTTATGATTAAAAAATATCTTGTAAATATGTAAGATTTTGTTCTTATTGTTTGCTATGAGTTAAAAGTAATTTAAGGACCATATTATTTCTACTTTGCATAGTATTTGAGGGTACTTTTTTAAGAGAAGATTCATGGTAACACAACAATTTTATCGATAAACTCTTAAGAATGCATCAAATAACAACATATGTGTTAGAGAAGAAAACATATTAGGATTAAATTTGTTAGGATTTATGTCTTTCCTATTTTTAGTTTTTACTATTTTTGTAGAGTTTTATTATTTTCTATTATTCCTAGGTCCACTCTCAATATAATGAGGGCTTGAGCTTTCTTAATAAAGTACTTTAGTTCATTTTTCTCCAATATGGTATCAGAGTAGGGATCATCCTAGGGAAAGAAACCTTAACTCTAGGCTCCATGAGAGAGAGAGAGAGAGAGAGAGAGAGAGAGAGAGAGAGAGAGAGAGAGCCCAATGTTGCCACCATCGCCCTTCTCCATGCACGCACAACCTCTTCGTGTGTGTGTGGAGAGGGAGTAGCAACCATTGCACGCCTATGCATGTGCCCCTTGCTTGCCTACAGTGCGTGATTATGCAATTACTGGCCCTTCTCATCGCGTAATATAGTGCGAGGGTCTTCTGCTTGCTATGCACCATGCACGGATCGTCCTTGCCCATCATGCACCAATGCACATGGGGTGCTCTTGTTGTGTTCTCTTTCACGTGGTGCCTTTCTCCTCCGTGTGCCTTTTGTGCACTGCACCTTTTGGATCGTGCACAATGTCCTTGCCTCCAACGTGCAACACGAGTGCCTTGCCTTTGTGCGCATTGTGTGCACACTGTTGGTGGGGTCGTGCACTAGCCTTGCCCATCTACACACCTAGCATGCGGCTTGTATGTGCCACTGCGCACCTACTTGCATGCTTTCCATGCGCCTCCTGTCCCTATTCTATGCGCATTACGCACACCTAGCCTATCCTAGTCGTGCAACTGCTGTGTGGCTTTGCCTTGATGATGCCCTCCTTGCTGTTGTTGATGATGTTGCTATTACTGCCTGCTTATGATTATTTCTTGATTTTGTCTACTTCCTACTGCTGCTGTGTGAGATCGTTTCTTACTTCTACTTGCTTGGGATTTGAGTGGCCTGATGTTATGTTTTGAATCCTTTATTGCTATCGATTTGTATTGTAGGTGGGGGGCTTCGTCATTGAAAATTGGAAAATTTTTTTCAATGGCAATTGGAATGTTTGCGATTTCTTTTGAGGAGCGAGACCACCTCTCCTATTGCTACTACTTTGCTACAACCTCCTACTGTGTACTATTGCTGCTGCTATTATAGCCTACCTACATGATGATGGTAATGACTTGTGGGGGATCTGAGCGACGATCATCATCTCCCACTCCTGACTGCATGCTTACTATTGCTACTTGGGAATATTTTCCTATCTACTGCTGCAACTACTGCGACTATCTACTACTACTCCTACCTCTGCTACAACCATGCTACTATCGTTTGTCTGCTACTTTTGCTACAGTCTTCTACCATTTGTTTTGTTATTGTTACTACGCTTGCTACAACATCTAATAGCTACTACTATTGTCTGCCTACTATGGTTGTTACTTCTGCCATGACCACCTCCTGCTCCTCCAATCTATCACTTGCTCCTCCAAATGTCTATATTGGGAGGGAGTTTACTTTTGTTTTTTATAACAAGTTGGGCATTGCATGCTCCAATTTAAAGGGGAGTGTTAGAGAATAAAATAAATTAGGAGTAAATTTGTTAGGATTGGTTGTTTTTCCTACTTTTAGTTTTTCTATTTTAGTAAAGAGTTTTATTGTTTCCTATTATCCTTAGATTTTTTCTCTATATAAAGAGGGTTAGGACTTGCTTAATAAAAAACCTCAGTTCATTTTTCTCCAACAATATGACTGCAAAATCCTGAGTTTCCAGCGGACAGTTTCACATAGTAGAAATCCACCTGAAATTGCTATGTATTCTTAGATGTTGAATTTCGGAATGGCAAAGATGCACAATATGTGTGTGCATGCTTTTTTTCCTCTATACACCTTTGTGACATCCACCTATGCATTCTTGGTGATTGCATTTTTTGATATCTTGAAAAAAAAAATCCTTTGCCAGCAAAAATGAAATGCCAATGATCACATGCAACTTTTAGCCCTGGCCTGAATTTTCTTTTATGTGTCTTATTTTTCTCTATAATCTCATGTTTACTACATGTCCAGATGAATTTTATTAGATAGTTTCCTGTGGTTTCATTTTCCATGGAAGCAATATTCGTGCATTACCTTATTTATAGGAATTATGTGTCTTTTTTTACCTCGATGTTATATAGAGAATGTTCATCTATTACCTTTAAGTGGAGTTTGTGTCTTTTTGTCGCCCAATTGAAAACCATTACTTTATTAGCTTTAGGCAGTTTTTAACCTTCATAATCACTGATATATTAAAACTTTTTGAATTATCAGATAAACCACAACCAGAGGATCTTCAGCAATTTTTAGAATTTCAGTTACCTCGGCAATGGGCTCCTCTTTTTAATGAGCTTCCCCTTGGTCCACAACACAAGATGCAGAAGTTTCCTTCTATCCAGTTTGCCCTCTTTGGTCCAAAGCTCCAGATTAACACAACACAGGTGATCAATTTGGCTTTTCTCAAGCTCATCGGAAACATGGATGTAATGTCATTTGTAGTAGTTAATCTTCAAATAATTTGAGTAATCGTCTTTCATTGGACAAAGAAAAGGATGACCATTGAGTTAGACATTCAGATGGGTCAATCACAAAAGCGTTCTATGAAGCCTGCTGCCATATTCTAGATTTGACACCATATCTGCAATTACATTCTAATTCAAAACTGCCCTATATTTTTGCAGTCATATAGAAAACAAATCCAAACTTCTCTCCCGTGGGCTTTCCAAGTCACTTCCTCTTTTATTTGAAGCCAACCAAAAAGTCATTACGAATAGGAGAGTCAAAACCCATTTGCTGTCATACCATTCTCAAAAATGCATACTTGAAAGCCAAACAATCTGCATCCTTAACCTCTTTCCCATGGCACAATGTAACTCCCATCTCTGATGCCCATTTGCTCCTCAAAGACTTTATCATTGACCTCTCTCTTGTAGGTAACCAAGCAAAGATCTTGACTTCAAAAGGAGTCTTTAGTGCCAAATAATCTTGTAATCCACACAGAAACCATTTGCCCATCAAGAATTACCAACCCCTCCCAGCAACAAATCTCTTTTTGACTATGAATATTTCTCTGACCAGACCAAGGCATCAGGTGCTTCCTTCTAGAACATAGAATATCAACTCTTGATAACAGAGTCTGTAAATCTGTTGCTGGAAAAGACTGTTACCTTCCCACAGTGACAAACACCAAATCTGTCTCTCCAGCAGTCCATCCTTGCAAGAAGAGACACTAAGTTCTTTCTCCTTAGCCAGTCTATCCCATGCACCAAAGCAGAATGGAGAGCAGAAAGAAGAAATCTGCAAATGACTGTACATTCGCAGCAAAAGGTCAATGCACTCTGGTGCTTGATTTGGCAAAACATGTGTTTTGAGCGAAATCTTTTACTATGGAGTCTTGTGGTACCATTTCATAATTCCTGATATAAAGATTTCTTATGAAGTAGGAGGACTACTCTCCTGGAGCAGCCTTCCTTTTACCTCCAAAAAATAATAATAAAAAAGGACGAAACCTCACTACTCCAAAAGCTTCCCCATTCTCCTTTAACTTCACCATTCACTTCAAAAAGATTGTAACATTAAAAGGTAACAAATGCAGAAGCCCAAAATGCCCTTGCCTGATAGGCTTGCAAATCTCAACCCAAGCACCAGGTATACGACTTCAGAAGAATCAAAGCCCTCCAGAAGGATTTCTTTCAGGATATTAATTTTAATTTTGACCTTCTTAGGGAGCCTGAAAGAGAAAGCTGGAGAATTGGAGTAGAGGACAAAATAGACTTCAGTAGCACCAACCTTTCATTTTAATTTGCCATCAGCTCCCAACCTCTAACTTGAAGTTCCTTCACCTACAAAGGAACACATAAATAGGTGGCTGGCAGAGAAACCATTCGTGATGAGAGAGAGCAGCAGAGCATCCAAGGAAAGCTCCTCATCCACCAAATCAAAGGGTATGAATGGTGATTTAGCATGATTATACCATAGTCTACAGGAATCTCCAAACAAATTGCAATAGAGTTGCAGTATTTTTCACCTTCTATACACCCTTTTCCACAAAAAAGTGTCAACACATTGCAGGAGAGGGACTGATGTACTATCCAAGACCTACCAAATAGCCCACAAATTGACGCTATCACAATCCTGATAAGAAATGATAGTTAGGGAATTTGCAACAGTGGTAAACAAATACATCTGTTGTTTGCTAGGAGATGACAAACTGGTGGGTGGAACTTCTTTTGAGCTCCTTGAAGGATCGGATGGAGCATGCAAGAAATAATGTGAATCACTTCCTTGCTTTGGCTTCAAGGGTGAAAGGAAAGGCCACATAATGAGTTTTGTCATTCAAATGCTCCAACATACATGAGGCTCTGGAATGAGTAATTTGGACTAATTGGTTTTAGGTTCTATTTGTCAATAGCCACCTGGACAGCCTTCAATATTTTGATAAGATTGTGCTCTACATAGCATCCCTTTTGAAGGAGCATTAGGGCGTTCCTACTACATGTGGGGTCTTTGGATGGTCAAGAATGGATCATATTGTTGCTTGATGTAACCGAAGATGTAGATCTTACCTCTTCGACGATCCATATTGGTCCGTGTTATTGTTAGATGTCAACATCTCCTTTATATGACATTGGTGCTTTTGTTCTGTCGTTGAGATTGCGCCTAGGCCAGAGGGACAATGCTGGGAGCTTATTGTAGTTCTCAGCAACTGGGTGCTTGTCCAACACCCTCTCTAGCTTGTGAACCCTGATGTAAAGGGTCTCGATGATCATAAGATCATCAAGATTATGCAGGGGGAGTGCAAGCACTGAATTGGGTGTCACTTGGGTAGCATCCTTAGGCTCCTCAATTTGTATCTTAGGAAGTGGGTGAGGATGGTCTTAAGTCATCAGCTTTTGGATTTAGAGGATCTCCTTTGATTGATCAATGAAAGGCCAAATGTAAGCGTGGGCATTGGGTTGGATACCTGATGGGCTCATGAGTACCCGACCCAATTGGTTTGGGTTGTAATGACTTTGGCCTGATTAGAAGTGGGCTAAGCCTGGCCCACCTATACATCAATTTGGCTCAAGCTTGGGTATCAAATTTTTAGATTTAACTCCAATTCGACCCGAATTTGGGCTGATCCATTTTTTAATTATATAATAGAATTGCCTAACAATACAAAAAGTTTGTTCTTGTTATGTAAGGAAAATTTAATTTGTTGACATTGATTTCATTTGATATCCATTTAAGAAAAGGGGTTGAACAACAAACGAGCTTAATGGCTAAGCTGAGATTTATGGGTAGGTTGTGAACAATCCATGGGCTTTTTGAGCAAGCCTAGGTGCTGACAGTAAAGTCTAGCTCGATAACAACTGGGCAAAGCTTGGCTCGATGGTAAATTGTTTGGGCTAGGCTTGGGCCTTGATATAGTAGGCCAAATGGGCTTTTATAAGTAGCTAAATGGGTCAACCCAACCTAATGCCTATACCTAGCCAAATGGGCTCTAAATTGCTTGGTTCATGGATGTACCACCGACCCACCCCTACAGCCCCCTCAAATGAAGACAAGCAAATAAAAATAAGGTGAAGCAAGGGCTCCAACTAGTTGGCTCTAGATGTCCTAAAGATCTTGTTTAGAGGTCTCCTTGAGCACTATTGAGTGACCATCAAAGGAGTTAGTGGGGGCATCTCTTTGTTGCTTGGTTAAATGGGAAAAGGTGGCATGGGGCCAAAGACAACACAACATAGTTGCATCTTCTAATTTCTTGGGTTGCTTTAATTGAAAGAGCTTACAAACTCATTAGCATTGCCAATGTCTTTCTTCCCAAAAACGTTGCCAAATAAAAGGGAGCGGTCCCTGATATAGGAACAAGTAATCAGTCACAGAGAACCAATGCACGGGATATTTACTAAGTTCATAACTATCAAGAGTGCTACATCCTGGGACAAGTTGGAGTTTTCAAATGCACCATGTGCTAGTGGGACCCAAAAGTTTTTTTACGGACAAGCTTACGATAGCCATAATTCAATGATCAAGAAATTGACACTGCTTCTTATCTATAGCAGTGGAGAGGGTTCTTACATGCTTAGATGAGTTAGGTTGGAGATTGATTGATTGATGGCTTAGATTGGTGACTACATCACTATGTGCCGTTAGTGTCTGTCTCTTTGGTAAATTAATTTTAAGCTTGATGAGATGCCTCCTGACCATTAATATTTTCTTGACAGTAGCATTATTGTCAAGAGATTGTGATATTGGAAAAGGGTGTGAGGGTTAGTTGACAAATGCTTCACCTCAGTGACAAAGTGTAGAATTAGCCCCTTGAGTTGTACTTTAGGTTTGACCATCCAAAGATGGGGAGGCAGATCCAAACCTGAATTTGGCTAGAGATTGCTTGGACATCCTCCTTTCCAAACCAAAAGCCCTAAGATCATTTTGTGAGGGTCTGAATTGGACGAATGGGAACTTAGGAAGGACCGAAGGTCAGATCTAGATCCAAATCTAGAGAGCTGGGCATCATTAGTTGGTACTTAATCATTACTTACTGTCGTTCTCAATATCTCTACTCAGTAACCCCACATTTATGTTGTGGGTACATAATGCTAGGTCATGCGTGTTTCATGTGACCACTCAAGTTCATTTTCTGTGCTCATTCTTGTTTGTCCTCACCGTCGTTGGCAAAGCAGAGATCTGTTCTTGGCATGGAACTTTATGGTCAAAATTACTGTGTGGTGACTATCTTTACGAACTCTTTTCTTTTAAAAGAGAAGTTGTCCCTGACAATAGCATTATTCTTTTTCTATGTTGGGGCTTCCTGACCCTAGTTAGGGTTTCTTTCCTCCTGTGTCCTTTCTTCCCATTTATTTTGTCACCTTTAGATTTCTTGTTTACCTGGTGAGGTTTTGTTCCATAATTTGTGACTTCCAACATGCTTCACCTGACTATTTTTATTGATGTTTTGCCTTCTCATCAGGTTGGAGTTTAGTCTTCCATCTTGTACAATCTTTCTCCATAGACAGTGAGCTGATGACATTACTTACCAATCCAAAGAAATGAGCAAGTTGATTTATTAGAAAATTGTAATCCTCATTGTATAGAGGATTTAGGTAAAATATAGAGAGGTCCGCATGTGTTGAGGTTCGTGTGTCTTTTCATTGTCGTTCCCAAGCCCGGGTAAAGGAGGGTTACGTTAGGTAGCCGACAGCCAGTGTAAAATTTGTCGGATCTTTAAACATGGATTCTAGCAAACACTCAGATTTCGTTAGGACATTCCCTACTTGTGACGCGCTGCATCGACGCCTGGGTGTAGTGATAAATGAGCAAGGGTTCTCGCATGAGGAACGCATGCGAATAAAGAAGTTAGTTCCGCTACATCATCGCCTGGATGCAAAATGAGCAAGGGTTGTCGCATGAGAAATGCATGCGAGTAGAGAAGTTAGTTTTGCTACATCGCCACTTGGATGTAGTCCAAAATGAGCAAGGGTTCTTGCATGAGGAACACATGCGAGTAAAGAAGCTAGTTCCACCACTTCGCCATCGTAGTGTCACAAAAATGCTGAGATTCGGTAATTGGAATATTGGTACTTTGACCAGCAAGCTCATGGAGATTGTGGATACAATGGTAAGGAGAATGATTCAAATTCTTTACCTTCAAGAGACTAAGTGGGTTGGAGAAAAAGCAAAGGAAATAGAGAGAACGTGTTTCAAACTATGGTATTCAAGAAGGGACAAAGGTAGAAACGACATGGGCATTATAATTTATAAGGCTTTGAAGGAGAGTGCGGTTGAGGTTAAGAGATTGGGTGATAGAATTATTTTGATAAAATTAGTCTTAGAAGAAGAGATCTTGAATGTCATTTTAGTTTATGCACCTTAAGTTGGTTTGGAGGAAAGAATAAAGAACAAATTTTGGAGAGATCTTGATATGATAATTCAAGGAATCCTACAGAGATGATTTTCTTGGGTGGAGATTTAAATGAGCATGTGGGAAAAGATGCTTTAGAGTATGCAGGAGTGCATGAAAATCATGATTTTGGTGTTAGGAATGAAGAAGGGAAGACGTTCCTTGATTTTGTTATGGCTTATGATCCTTTCATAGCAAATACCTTCTTCAAAAAACGAGGAGCATTTGATTACCTATAAAAGTGGCTTAACAAGAACGCAGATCGATTACTTTGCTTTGAGAAGAAGGGATCGTTTTTCTTGTAAAGATTGCAAGATTATTCTAGGGGAGAGTTTAACTGCTCAACATCGTCTTTTGGTGTTGGATGTTTATTTGAAGAAGGCAAAGAAGAGAAAATTAGTGTCTAAGAATTTGAGAATTCAATGTTGGAATCTTAAGAAAGATCAAGTGAGATTTAAAGAGAAGATGCAACAAAAGACTTGGGATCTGGATGGTAGTGTTGATGAAATGTGATTAAATATGGCAAACTGTATTAGGAAGGTGGCAAAGGAGGTGTTAGACGTGTCTAAAGGAGGTGTTCCAGGACAAAAGGAGGCTTGGTGGTGGAGTGAGGAAGTGCAGAAGAAGCTTAAAATTAAAAGAGCCTATTTTAAAGCCTTATATTGAGATCAGATCGATGAAAATATGGAAAACTCAAAAGAGCAAAGAAAGAAGCAAAGAAAATAGTTAGTGAAGCAAAAGCAAAAGCTTGGGAGCATTTTTATAAGAAACTTGATTCTAAAAAGGTGAAAAAGATATTTTCAAGTTAGCTAAATCAAGAGAGCGGAAAGCAAAGGACCTTACACATGTAAGATGCATCAAGGATGAAGAAGGAAGTGTGCTTATAGCTAGTGAGGATATAAAGACAAGATGGAAAATATATTTTCATAAGCTATTTAATGAAAAACAAAAGAATGATATCATCTAAGGGGAGTTAGCCAACTTAGAAGAGTATGTGAATCAGGCATGTTATCGAAAGATACAAAAGAAAGAAGTAGAGGAGGCTTTGAAGATAATAAAAAGTGGGAGGGTTGTTGGGCCTGATGATATTCCTATAGACATCTGGAGAATGACGGGAGAACGGGGTATAACTTGGCTCACAAATTTATTTAATACTGTGTGGAGAGGTAAGAAGATGCCAGAGGAATGGAGGAAAAGTTTTGTGGTACCTTTATACAAGAACAAGGGTGACATACAAGGTTGTTCTAACTATAGAGGTATTAAGTTGATGAGTCATATGATGAAACTTTGGAAAAGAATAATTGAAAGAAGGGTCAGGCAAGTCTCTATGGTAACTAAAAATCAGTTTGGCTTTATGCCAGGTAGGTCTACTATTGAGGCAATACATCTCTTGAGACGTATGATGGAGACAAAGTCAAGAAAAAAGATTTACATATGGTTTTTATTGATTTGGAGAAGGCATATGATACTGTCCCAAGGGATATCTTGTGGAGAATTTTGGAGAAGAGACAAGTGCCAGTTATATATATCAACCTCATAAAGGATATATATTATGGAGCAGCAGCTTGTGTAAAAACTAAGGATGATTTGACGGACTACTTTGATATCACCATTGGTCTGCATCAAGGTTTGACTTTAAGCCCTTATCTTTTTTCCTTGTTTATGGATGAGTTGACGAAGCATATCCAAGTTGAGGTGCTTTGGTGTATGTTTTTTGCTGATGACATTGTGTTGGTTGATGAGACAAGAGATGGAGTGAACAGAAAACTTGAGCTTTGGAGAGAAGTCCTGGAAGATAAAGGATTACTCATAAGTAGGATAAAGACTGAGTAAATGGAATGCAAGTTTAGTAGTAAAGGGAACAGTGAAGGGATTGATGTAAAAATTGGAGAAGAGTGCATTCCAATGAAAGATGTTTTTAATTTCTTGGGATTCATTTTCCAATATGATGGTGGAATTTATGGAGATGTTACGCATAAAATTAATGCAGGGTGGTTGAAATAGAAGGATGCATCTGGTGTTCTCTATGATAAGAGGGTTACTTTAAAAGTTAAAGGAAAATAACGGTTCTGAATGCTGGGTTATAAACTATATGTATGTACAAAAGATGTCTGTGGCAGAAATGAAGATGTTAAGATGGATGTGTGGTCATACAAGAAAAAATCGTATTTCAAATGAGATTATTTGAAATAAGGTTAGGGTGGCACCGATAGAGGTTAAAATGAGAGGCACGTCTAAGGTGGTTTGGACATTTACAAAGAAGGCCACTAGATGCTCCAGTTAGGAGATGCAAGAAGTTGGAGGCTGAACTTGCTAAGAGGGGCGAGGAAGACCAAACAAGTGTTGGAAGGAAACTATTAAGTATGACCTCAATTACATTAATTTAAGTCCTGAAATGGCTGAAAATCGATCTGTGTGGAGGCAAAGAATTCATATAGCCGATCTCACTTAGTGTGGGAAAAAGCTTGGTTGTTGTTGTATAGAGAGGTCCGCATACTATAAGAAAATAAGAAAAAAGAAAATAACAATAACATAATTCTCAACACACCCTCCTCAAACTGGAGCATAGATGTTAACCATGCTTAGCCTAATGCAACATCTACCGAAGGTCTTGGGTAGTGCCTTGGTAAAAACAATTGCAGTTTGATCTTCAGAATTAACATGAGCAATATGTAGGAACCCTTTTTGAATCAAATATTTGGTGTAATGGCAATCCATCTCAACATGTTTGGTCCTCATAGAATATGAGATTATTTGTGATATATATGGTAGCTTTATTGTTATATCTCATCTCCATAGTCAGTGACGCTTGAATATGTAGATCTACATGGATAAAGTGAATCCACATCATCTCAGTAGTAGCTTGTGCCATAGCTACTCTGATTCAACACTAGACCGTGCAACCATTGCCTGCTCCTTTGTGCGCCACGTCACAAGATTACTGGCAAGTCGAGTACAAAACCCAGTGGTAGATTTCCAGTACTTGAGGTAGCTTGCATAAACTGCATCTGTATATGCAATGATGTTTAATGAGGAGCCCTTGGTAAACAAGAGTCCTCTTCTCGGTGATGATTTAAGATACCTGAGAACCATCATGGTTGCTTCTCAATGCAACTTTGTTGGCCTATCCATAAATTGAATAAACATTTCAACAACAAAGGAAATATCCGGATGCGTAATAGTCAAGTATAATAACTTACAAGACCCCTGAATCGTCGAGTGTCAACCGAAGTTATAGTATCGTCATGTAAGTGAACCCAGGGATCTATAGGAATAGACAACATAGGTTTGGCACCTAGCATGTCAGTTTCCTACGGGAGATCCATAGCATACTTTCCCTGAGACAGTACAACACTTTGCTTGCTCTTAGCAACTTCAATGCCCAAAAAATATTCAAGTGATCCCAAATCCTTGATCAAAAAGTGATCAACAAGATTTTTTTAAACTAGAGATCCCATTAGAGTCATTGCTTATAACAGCAATGTTAAAGTACACAAGAATCACGACTTTTCCACGAGAAGTATTCCATACAAATAAAGAGTGATCAACTACGATCGTTTGAATTTGAGGTTCTCAACGACCTTAGATAACTTTTGAAACGATGCTCGAGGACTTTGCTTATTGCCTTCCTTGACCTACACACCTTAGAACACTCCTCCTGAGATTCAAACCCAAGAGGTTGCTGCATATAAAACACTTTCTCTAGGTTTTCATATAAGAATGTATTTTTAACATCAAGCCAATGAAGGAGCCAATCATTCTACACTGTAATTGAGATCAGGATATGTAGTATTGGTAATCTGGCTACTAGAGATAAGGTATCGAAGAAATTCACTCCATCGGTTGTATCATTCCATTGATTCATTTGGATTATATTTCACTATGAAAACCCATTTAGAACCAAAGGTAAATTAGTAAGCTTCGAGGTGCCTCTAGAAATCAAGGTAGACATTTTCTTCATTGCTTGTCGCCACTTAGGATTTAGGAGAACCTACTAATGTAAAGTAGGAATAGCCACAACTGATAGAGCCAGAGATAACTATCTAAAAGTAGGCTCAAGACATGCCAGAGAGACATGCTTAGATATAGGGTGCCTTGTATAGCTACGCGATACCTTTCTTAATACACTAGGAAGATTAAGGTCCTCTGTAACTATTGGTTGTGCATCATCTTATCGTACCTCGACTTGTGATGCAGCTACATAATACCTTTCTCCATGCAATAGGAAGATTAAGGTCCTCTGTAACTATTGGTTGCACATCATCTAATCGTACCTTGGCCTGTGATGGTACATCACCGAGAACACTATTGTCAGTGGAAATATGCTCATTGCTCACCTGAGAAGAGATGTGTGGCATTGGCTTAGAAGGGGGAGGACAACGAGCATGAGTTGGAATTAGTCTTTGTTAGAAGGAATAATATCACTGTCAACAGTCACAGGAATGTCTTCTAAGGCCCTATGAGGAATAGGCATAAGAACATTATTTGTCATTTCCCTAAATGTGGACCTAACAATAGAGAAACAGGGAATAGACTCATGGAAGGTGACATTGGTATTAACATAGTAATGACGACGAATAGGGTCATAGCATCGATATCCCTTTTGGTTTCTAGAATTATCTAGAAAGACATACTTGATAACCCAAGGAGCCAACTTGTTTCTACTCACATTTGAAACATGAACATAGGAAGCACAACCTAAGATTCATGGGGGGTCAACAAACAAATCTACATTATGATAGAGAATTTGGATAGAAACTTGCTCATTGAGCATAGAGAAGGCATCCTATTAATAAGGTAGCAAGCAATCAGGATATGATATCTCTAGTATAAAGATGGAACACTTGATGAATAATCATGGCATTGGCAACATCCAAGATATATTGATGCTTGCATTCAGCCACACCATTCTGCTTAGAGGTGTAAGGGCAAGTCATTTGATAGATAATGCCTTAAGAAAGATAAAAGGTAAGTACAAGATAAGTATAGAAGTCTAAATCATTATTAGAATGAATAATTTTCACATTGGCATTAAACTGAGTATTTCAGTTGAAGAAAATAAGCTTCCTTAGGTTGACAAGAAGTCCCTACACCTCTATATTGGTGTGGAAAAAGTACATCATAGACCCACTAAATAAAATAAAATAACACAATACTCCTTACAAACATAAATATAACTCAACACTCCCTTTCAAGGTGGAGCATATATATCTATCATGCTCAGCTTGTTTCTACATTTCTCAAACCGGTGACGTTGCAACGGGTTTGTAAACATGTCAGCAGTCTGGTCTGAGGAGGCAAGACAAGTAGTACAAAGCAGGCCCTATTGAATCAAACTCCTGGTGTAATGACAATCCACTTCCACATGTTTTGTTCTCTCATGGAACATAGGATTGTTTGCAATATAGGTAGTAGCTCCGTTGTCACAATGCATCAACAGAGGTTCCTAAACATCAACATGAAGATCTCGTAACAGAGATCTGATCCATATCATCTCAACAGCAGTATGTGCCATGGCCCTGTACTCAGACTCAGCACTAGAGCGTGAAACAACACTTTGTTTCTTACTCCTCTAGGTTACCAAGTTCCTAGCAACAAATGTACAGAAACCAGCAGTAGATTGCCTATCCCCAACATCACTTGCATAATCTGCATCTGAGTATGTAACAACGGCCATAGGTGCCTTTCTCTGAAAAAGAATGCCTCTACCTGGACATCCCTTGATGTACCTCAACACCTGCATCATAGCCTGCCAATGAACCTCAGTGGGCTTATCTAAGAACTGACTCAAATTTCCTACTGCAAGACTAATACCTAGCCTAGTGATAGTCAGATATAACAGTTTCCCCATTAGCTGTTGATATGCCTTCTTGTATTTTAGCTTCACATTATCCTCAAACAGATGAATTTTAGGATCCATAGGAATATTTGCATCTTTGGATCCTAGCATGTCTGTCTCCTGAAGAATATCAAGGGCATATTTCCTCTGTGACATAATTATCCCTTGCTTGTAGCAAACTCAATGCCTAAAAAATATCTTAGCTTCCCAAGATCTTTTATGACAAACTGGTGTGCCAAGTATTTCTTCATCTGAGATACACCCTCTGCATCATCACCTGTAAGAATAAGTTCATCCACATACACAAGTAAAGCTACTGTACCCCTATTGGTCTTCCTCACAAATAGTGAATGATCCGATGAAGGTCTCTTCATCCCAATAACAGACAATGCCTCAGATAGGCGCTGGAACCAGGCTCGGGGGCTCTGCTTAAGACCATAAATAGCCTTACGAAGAGTGCATACATACTCCTGAATCTTAAAACCAAGTGGCTGCTGCATATATATCTCTTTCTTCAAGTCTCTGTACAGAAATGCATTTTTAACATCTAACTGATCTAACTGTCATCTATAATGAGCTGCAACAGATATAAGAATCTGAACAGTAGAAAGTCATGCAATAGGGGAGAACATGTAAAAGAAATCCACTCCATATGTTTGGGTGAATCCTTTAGCCACTAAGCAGGTCTTATACCTTGAAATAGACCTATCTGGGTTGTATTTCAAGGCAAAAACCCATCTGGCTTTAACAAGATGCGCGCCAGACGGTAAAGGTGATAGCTCCCACGTACCTCTGGTAGTAAGTACAGATATCTCCTCCATAGCTGCCTTCCAGTGTGGATGTAGTAGAGCCTGCTGGTACGAGGTAGGTAACTCAGCATTAGGTACAACTGTGAATGCATGAAACTCCGAACTTAGAGAATCATTAGTAACACCACTCCCGGCAACACGATACTGGATACAAGATCGTGGAGCCTTCCTAATAGCAATAGGAGTATTTTCATCAGTACTCATGGAATCATGACCTGGAGAACTATCCTCAGGTGGCAGACTCCCACCTGTTACATTTGCTGACACTGTGCCTGAAATAGTCTCCTAAGTAGGAACCACCTCTAGGTTATCAACACTAACCTGAGGAGTCTGTGGAATAGATGGAGGAGGCTTTGCCCTATACACAACTGGCAACTGATAGGTGTGACCCTTGAAGGTCCCTTTATCCACTGGTGTTGGTTTGAATGTGCTGGTAGATGACTCATCAACCTGAGAAGGGCTACTAGTATCTGTGAATATACCAAATGGTATAGGAGCAACTGGTACAGGCACATTCTCCGGGACACTCTGCACCTGCCTGGTAGCAACAGAAAAATAAGGTACTGCTTCATGAAAGGTGACATTTGCATTGATATAATGCCTCTGATGTAAGGGATCAAGACACTGATACTCCTTTTGAGTACGAGAATAGTCAGGAAATACACACTTGACTACTCTAGGTGCTAATTTATCACGTCTAGGTCTAAGGAGATGTACAAAAGTCATGCACCCAAATGTCTTGGGTGGAAGATTAAATAACTCATCATTTGGATAAAGTACCTGCTATGATATCTGCTCGTGAATCACTGAGGAGGGCAATCTATTAATAAGGTAGCAAGCAGTGAGAACTGCATCTTCCCAATAGTTCTGTGTCACATTGTTATGGATAAGAAGAGTTCTGGTCATATCAAGGATATGTCTATGCTTCCTTTCTGCGACTTCATTTTGCTGAGAAGAGTGAGGACATGAGGTCTGATGAATTATACCATGTATGCCATAAAATTTTACCATTCGACGAGTACAAAAACTCCAGTGCATTATCAGATCTGAGAGTCTTGATACAAACATCAAACTGATTTTTTATTAACACAAACTTCTCAATCAGTGGACCTACTTCAGACTTATTCTTCATGAGAAATAGCTAGGACAATCTGGAAAAATTATCAACCACAATCAAATAGTACCGATGTCCTGCTCTATCAGGAGTCCTGCTGGGACCCCAAACATCAAGATGTACTAACTGAAAACATGAAGTTGAACATGGTCCTGTAGTAGCTGGAAAGGAAGATCTATGGTGCTTCCCAAGTTAACATGCATCGCAGGAAAGTTGCGTAGTTGGGGACACATGAGGAATAAGTCTGCGTAACTTTTCCAAAGAAGGATGACCCAACTGTCTATGCCACTGTAAAGCACTCCTAGATGTGGTACTAACCCGACATGCAACTGCCATAGGACCCTGTTGAAGTAGGTAAACTCCTTCATATCTACTACCACTAATCTTCCCTGTCATTCTATTATGGAAAATACATCCACGCTCATCAAAGATGATCCGACAATTTATTTGCTTAATGATCTCATTGATAGAGAGCAAGTTCATGGATAAATTTGGAACAAACTGAACATGATTAAGCTGCATAGAAGGGGTAACATTAATTTCCCCTTTACCACTAATAGGAGCAAGTCGCCTATCAGCCACCTGTACCGTACGACCCCGAGAGACAGGTTGAATTTGTCCAAAGCACTCTAGATTCCCGGATAAATGATTGGAAGCACCTGAATCAATCAACCACGTCACACTAGTGGTTTGAGTATCACCTACGGCAGTTCCTAGTGCAATCTCTGACCGAGACACTGCTATGTTTACTGAACCACACTTCCTCAAACAAAGTTCGACGTGCCACAGAGAAGGGTACACACCCCTGAACTTTTTCACACTTCATATATGAAAATTAACAGAAAATGGGGGCTACACACCCCAACAAATATACCAACCGGGGAATACACACCCCAAAAAACTCCGCTCACATGCGGTCAATACTCAAGGGGACTACACACCCCAAAAATATGCATCAAAGGGGAATGCATACCCCAAATCTAATAGATAAGATCTGAAAATACCATCACATCATAGTTTCGGAAGATCCTTGGCTTTGATACTCCATCAACTATGATCCAAAGATCTTCTAATCAGACACAAGGCAAAGATGTGCCCTCTCTCTACTGCCAAACACCAATAGCAGGAGAGAGCATAAAAAGTCAGCGGCTAGGCCTGGGTGGTGGTGGTAGGTGGCCTTGGCGGTGGTGGTGGCCCTGCATTGCTGCTGCTGTTGGCGGCGGTGGTGGCTCGGTGCTGCTGTTGCTGTTGGTGGCGGCAGTGGCCTGTTACTGGCCTACTGCTGCAGCAGCTAGCGGCAGCAATCGGTGCTACTGCTGCTGTGGCGTGGTCCGACGTCGGCGTGGCCGTCGGTGGTGGCGGCAGTAGCTTCGGTGATAAGGCTTAAGGTAGGGTTAGGGTTTTGTTTTTGGTGGAGTCCTCAACCTTGGCTCTGATACCAAGTTGAAGAAAACAAGCTTTCCTTAGGTTGATAAGAAGTCCTTACACCTCTATATTGGTGTGGGAAAAGTACATTATAGATCCACTAAACAAAATAAAATAACATAGCACCCCTTACAAACATAAATATAACTCAACAATTTCCACTATGAAATTTTTAATAAGACTAATGGGAGAAATCATTAATAACCACCAAATAATAACAATGTCCCAGTCTATCACTAGGAACCCCAAACATCCATATGAAGTAATTCAAATCGACTTAGGACTCTAATTGGGTGGATAAGAACTTCGGTGATGCTTCCCAGGTTGACATACTTCATAGTCAACTCTAGCTGTAGGTGAAAGCTGGGGAATCATACACTTGAGTTTGACTAACGGGAGGTGACCCAACTGGAGGTGCCATAAGTGACTTGATGAAGTGGTAGAGGAGACAAAAACATGACTGATATAAGGAGATTGGAGTAGTCCGTACACTCTCCCTTTTCATGGCCTCTACCAATCGTCTTCCCATTAGAACATCCTGAAAAACACGAGGCAACATCAAACATAGCGCTACAATTGAGCTCCTTTGTTATCCTACTAACAGAAAGTAGGCTAATAGGAAAATTAGGAATTAAGAAAACATTTGTCAGTCTTATATTTGGGGTAAGGTGGACATCCCCTTAGTCAGGAATCAATGAATATTGACCATTAGCCACTTGAACTATCCATCCTGGTGGAACATGTGTGACAATGGAAAAGCTATCTTGATCACCATGTAAGTGTCGAGAAGCTCCAAAGTCCACTAGCTAGTTAGGGTCACAACTAGGAGATTGTGCAAGCATCGCAATCGTTATACTTGGTGGGTTGGCAAATGCAGGAGTGTCAGGTTGTAAGTTAGCAGATGATGTGATTGACATCTAGGATACTTGTTGTAAAAGCTCATCATACGTAGCACGTGCAAGTGTCTCCATCTTCACAGAATAGTTTGTTGCAACAACTTTATGAGCAAAAGGAGGCCTCTTATGCTTTGTCTAGCAAGATTCTTTGCTATGACCAATTTTGCCACAAAATGTGTAAGATGGGTGACCTCTACCCTACAAGGTGCGACCATGTTCATGCCTTCTCGGAGAAGGGCCATTCCGACCTCTGTCACTGCCAATGCAGATGTCTAAGAATTGGTCACCTCAGCGATTAGGGATACTGTAAGACAACTCATACGACTGTAAGCCTTCTCCAAAGTAGGTAAATCTGCCATTGTCAACATCTGAGCCCATGCAGATGAGTTATTAGGCCTTAAGCCTACAAGAAACTGAAGGACTATCACCTCTTTCTTATATGCTCTTTGAGTCTCCCAAGTATAGATAAGACGACGTGCATTGTATTTCTAAAACAATGTGTTAAGTGTAGAATAGTACTGTGACATCTTCCCTTCCTATCAGAGACCCGTTATCTTGCTATAAATGTGGAAGACTCGGCTCAAGTTCTTCTATTGGGAACATGTTTCTCACAGACTATCGCACATCTCTTTTACTATCTTGTAGTACCTGATTTCATCACTAATCTAGGGAATAACATTGTTCATTATCTAAGCACGTACCATCGCGCTGTCCTTCCACGTGGCATACTTGTCTCTCTTTTCATTGAGCTCTGGTTCTGTGAGAATGTGCCCTTTTATCATGATCCTCTACGGTCATGATGAAAGTTTGAGACCATCGTGGGTAGTTGGTCTTGTCTAATTTGATCATTGGACTAAAAAATGGGCACTTGTAGACCCTCATTTCTATCACCTTCAATGCGACATCCAAAGAATTTGAAGAAGCCATCTTTTATGCGAACTAGAGCCTTAAGATGCTAGAAAAAAAGTTCTCGGTTAGTTTAGATTATGAAATTGGATCGAGAAACTCGATTTCAAACCAAAACAAGCCAACCAGGACTTCAGCGGCTGACTAGCGACACTCTGGTGAGTGTTTGGAGTCTGATGTAGGTCACCAACGTGGAATAGTGCCGGACGACCCCTTCGGTGGAGGTCCCGACCAGCGAGGGCCCCAATAGTAGCCTCTAGGCACTACTGGGCTTGCAATTGCGGTCGATGGAGACCAAAGGGGGGTCTCCTCCCACCAGCGGTCAAGTTGGTCGGTTGGTGAGGGGTCGCTAGAGGGTGCGTGGTGGTCTAGCAACCCTACCGGAGGTCGATGGCAGTGGAGCGATTGTCTGGTTGGACAATTTATTCCCTTCGAAGAAGGTTTTTGAGGGGAAATGACTTGGGGATTTATTTTTGATTTGGTGCAGAAGAAAAAGGAGGAGAACGAGGGTACTAGATGCCAATCTAGGACTTCCACTTTGATATCAAGTCAGAAGAAATGAGCAACTTGGTTTATTTCGGAAGCCTAATCCTCATTATATAGAGGATTTGAGTAAAATTTTCACAAACAATAAAGAAAATAAGAAAAGAGAAAATAACAATAGCATAATTGTCAACATTACCCGTTACATTATGCTTTAATTGGAGGCACTGCAGTGCCCAATGCTTTTTTAAGGAATGGACTGATTTGCTTGGTACTTTAAATCTGTCCAGTGTCCCACCTCATGTGACTAATGAAAGACAACATTTTAGGACTCGAAGAATGTTCCCATAAACTATGGCCCTGCAAACTGGTACGGTACAAATGTATAATCTCTATTCGGATGGGTATAGAACTCAATTCTAGCTTTTTTGGATGTCTTGCTACTTGTAAACTGTCTACTAGTTTGCCTAACTATGGACTTGCTGTTTTTCTCAAGACAATTAGGGTTCACTTTAAAACATCTTGCAGAGATTTTAGGTGGGCAAAATATTTATTATTGTTCATAAAAGGAGACCTTACCCCTCTTTATATAGAGAGGAAAAGGGCTATACATGGAAACAACCTAAACAACATTTTACTAAAAATAGAATAATTAAATAAGGAGATAAAATCTCCAACTTTATTTCCTAACACTCCCTTGCAACACAAGATGCGGGAGACGGTGATGTCTTGGATCCATAAGGTAGTGAAGATCCACTCTCGTTGACGTGGTAGTTCGCTTCTTCATGTCTTCAACCTTGGGTGCCCCTTCTTGTACGCCCTCGCAGAGTCAGTCAACGCTCGATTTCTCTTGAGGTGCGTGAGAGTGTTGCTCGAACTTTGACATCTTGAGGTGGCTCCCGTCTTCAACTTGAGTGTTTTCTACTCAACATATAAGGACCCATCTAAAGGAACTCAAACTTTGAGGGGTTACAAATAAGTATCCCAACACCAAAAGACTTGACTTTAAGGAAATAGGAAAATTGAACTTAAAGCATAAAATAGCCCTAAACTATACATACATATATATATATATATATATAATAAAAGAGACATCAAAAGACCTAAAAGGTTCCTCTTCGTTTATTCTTTTCTGCTGCCGCACTCCTGCTCTTTCTGCCGTCATCATTGCCACCATTAGCCACCAATGGTGCCGTCGGCGGCAAATTTGGTCGGGCTCGTTGAGGAGAGGGGTTGACATCGATGGCGTGCTCTGCGAACTTCTTGGCCGTGGGGAGGTTGCCGGCCTCTAGGAGTCCCAGTGAGTCGTTCTCCCCCACGCACGTCATCGTCCTCGTCGTCGATGTTGTAGCTGTCGCCGCTGCCTGCGCAATTGTCTCGGCGAGGGCCTCTGTTGGCCCTCACATGGTCCTCTTCCTCGCACGTGAGGGTCCACCTGGCACCCATGGGTGGAGTTGGAGGGCACGACATCGCCTTGGTGAACCGGATCGTCCTGGCAATGTCGCAGCTAAAGCAGAAGAGGCTTCGCCGCATGCCCCATATCTTCAGCAAGGTCCTCGAGCTCCCCTGGTTGTTGCTACTATGGCTGATGCTCCATTGACGACGACGATGACTCCGCACCTTCGCATCCAAGCATGGCGAGTACACAAGGTTCATGTCCTCGCCGTCTCCGAGTGTGACGACGCCTCCACCTCGTCGACCATCGCCGTCAGCACCACCAACCGCAGGGTCCTCGTCGCCGTCTCCTTGCACCTCTTGCGAATGGAGACGAACAATGGTGATCACAGCAGGGAGAGAGATGAGTGGGAGAGGAGAATGCCTCTCCGGTGGCTCACTGGAGGCTGACGGTGCCACTGGAGAGCCTTCCCCCCCTCTAGGGTTTCTTCCTTTTTCTTTCTTTCCCACGGGATCAAACCTGCTCTGATACCCTGTAAAGATTTTAGGTGGGCAAAATATTTGTTGTTCATAAAAGGAGACCTTACCCTTCTTTAGATAGAGAGGAAAATGGGTATACATGGAAACAACCTAAACAACCTTCTACTAAAAATAGAATAACTACGTAAGGAGATAAAATCTCCAACTTTATTTCTTAACACATTTGATGTAAGAATGAGGAGCTATTCTTAGTAGAGAAAGATTGACCCCTTCATCTATAGATCATAGCTAGACTGTTCAGTGTCGGGTTTGCTTGAGGGGCTAGTTCAATTCTTCTAGAAGAGAATGGCAACAAATCTCCACCATTTCCTTTATGGAGGAAGGAATCAAAGAAGTCCTCTTGTGTTCAACATTGTACTTTATGATTATCACCAGTCAACAATCCCTTAGAGACATTTCTTTCCATGGAAAACGAAGGATGGTTCCCTGAAGGGAGGAGAAAGCAATTTCTTGTATGAGTTGTTTTGTTTTTGTTATTACATATCACATGAGGATGGCACTGAGGAGGAATCTCTATTTAATTCCTTTCCTATTTACTTCGACATGCCAAAAGATAGGACTTAGCTTCCCTTGATTTATATCATCTTTCATTTTCTCAAATATTTGCAGGTTAACTCTGGGAATCGGCCAGTCACTGGTATTCGTTTATATTTGGAAGGAAAGAGGAATGATCGCTTGGCCATTCATCTCCAGCACCTATCTTCCCTTCCCAGTTACTTTCAAATTTATGAAAACAATAGTTATAATTCATGCACAGATGAGTTTCATAACAAAGCCTATTACGAACCGGTGAGGTGGTCCTTTTTCTCTCACATTTGCACAGCCCCAATCCAATATTTAGGTGCACCATCAGATGGCTCTGCAGCCATTGTGACCAAAGCAAAGTTGGAGGTGAAGAATATTGATTTTAAGGAGGTTCTATTCCTACGACTTGGTTTTTCCTCTGTGGCTTCTTCTCGAATTCGACGTTCAGAGTGGGATGGATCTTTGTCCACTAAGAAGTCTGGCTCTATTTCTTCTTTCATCAGTACGAGATTCAGTTCAGGGATTCCTGCAGTTGAGTCCCCAAGTGTTGAGATCAACTCTGCTGTATTTCCAGATGGCCCTCCGGTGCCACTTAGAGAGGCAAAAATGACGAAGTACGTCAACATAAGGGAGACGACGAGAGGACCAGAAGATCTGCCAGGATATTGGGTGGTAACAGGTGCTAAGCTCTGCCTAGAATGTGGAAAGATCTTAGTGAGGGCTAAGTACTCTTTGCTGAGTGCGATTCCTGAGATTGAAATGTAGAGTCTATGAAGCCTCTGGTTATAGTGTTTCAGCCGACCGAAAAATGTAAATTGGGCGATTCTTTTTGGCTTGATGTCTTTCTGCTTGTCAACAACCAAGACTGAATTAGAGGGCACCAAGTTACATCCATGGTACATACTTTTCATTGTTGCAGATTATTTTCGAAAAATCCCTCATTGACAGATCCACACGTGTCAGTGGCTTCTGAGAAAGGTTTCATGTTGTCACCCCGTTTGTCTTGGGGGAAGATGGGTTATGTTATTGTTACACATTTGGTCAGATTGTAACTTTTCTGAAATATGTGAAAGACGTTATTTTTGTTCCTTTGAAATGAGGAGCTTGCTATTTGCAACGACGATGGCAGCTAAAGGATCATCTGGACCTGGCTTTTGGAGCTTGAAAATGGCTTGGTTCAAAGTCGTAGAGGACCTATTTTAAGTTGATAGAGCTAAAATCAATTTTGTGCATTTGTTGGATTGAGTGGATTCCTTTTCAATTTGCCATTCTCGACCACGGTCATTAAGAAACGCGAAGGGTTATTGGAATAGTCTTCAGAGAAATTGGGCTCCAGAAAAAAAAAAGAAGCAAACGTGCGTGCTACTCTACTCATTTACACGTACCCCCTCTACTCGCCCTTTCCAACCTTTTCATCTTCCCACATGGACATCTCTCCTCTTTGACCCTTCTACCCCCTCCACCTCCTTGCACGCACTTTTGATGAATGCTATCTCTTCTTGGTAAGGTGCTTGACTATCGCCATTATTTCCTCTCGTACCTCCACCTCTGCTTTTTTTCGATGAGCCATTAATGCTTTTGGATAATTTAGGGAGGAATTGATCTTTCACATATCAAAGGGATGAAAATTCAAACCTAGATCTCTTCTACTATCATTATGTTATTACCTTCGGAGTTTCACCTTGACATACGAGTATTGAGGGGGAGTTGTGCATGAGAATGTGAGTTTCAATACTACAATCCTTTTAATTAGGTTCCTAATGTCCGTCATGCACTCGGAGTGAAACCCACTTCGTCCCCAAAGAGCGAAACCCTAGTGGTGTAGTAGCTGGGTGGGGCCTTAGCTGCATGCCCCCCACCCTCTTCCCTTCCCAACCTCTGTGTTGACTTATCACATCGCGTCTTTGGCCATGGGGTTGCGTGGGTGGCGTTGAGGGTTCGATCTCGTAGTCGTCTATGATGGAGGCTAAAGTGGTGCCATCGGTTGTCTTTGGTCTCGTGGTTGCGTGCAATGGAGGCTGAAGTGGCATCATCAATGGTGCTTGTGTCTCTCCTCCTATGACCTTCCCTAACGCCCTTTGCATAACGAAGCTGTGGCAGCCAAGGCACCTTCACCGTCATTCTGCTCCGACCATCAGCATCCTCGATGCTTTTGTGGTCGTCTTTTTCTTTTCTTTTTCTCTCCTCTGTTTTTATGTTGGCTCTTGTGATGGGTCACGCTTGAAACTAGGCATAACACAGTCAGGCCTTTGACCAGTGTTATTTTACTGGTCTTTCCTATCCCATGCAAATCTTTGACATCGTTTGATGACATGAATCATTATCTGTCAAGACCCAAACCCAAATCCCTACAGGACATGATACTGGCTCGCCTCGACTATAACGACCCTGTTCTCGAGTCCCTACGAGACACGAGAATCGGACCGACTCAACTAATCCCAAGACCTAGTCGTCCAACGAGGAAGTAACCAAAAGAGCAGTAAAATAATCCACATTCAACATGAATATAACTAACAGTAAGAAAGTACAGCAGTAAGGAAAGAAACTACCACAGTATATACCACCACAACAGTAGAACAACATTTATCATATAACATGAACTGCAGGTAAAGAAAAGTACAGCGGAAACAAGAACTACTCACTATAACGGAAACAAAGAGGTACAAAAGACAGTGGTAACTCTACTGGACCCTACTCGGCCCAGCGTCCTCTGCAGCTGCTAACCCTGGCTGCTCAACACCTGGTCCTGAAAAAGGTAACGAGTGTAACACGTTAGCAAAACACTGAGTAGATTGGCAACTAAAACTAAAGACAACAGTAGAGTGTACAGTAACTGTTATGTTCTATTACTTTCTTTATTCACATCTTTCAATTGTCTCACTATTTCATTTATTCCTCAGATCTTTTACTTGATCTCGAATGTTCCTCGTGGGAACGATCTTGATTGCAGTCTTTTCCAAAAAGTAGAAGTAGCACGTGGTGTTCTCCTGGCCGGGAGAGTCCCCCGTGGTGATCCTACCCTCAGTTAACCACCCCAAGGTCACTGACAGACGTAACGGTGACTACGGTACGCGCGATAAACGCACAGGTAGCTAACCCGTACTGGCACGCGGTCAGTCGTTTCCGTTAACGGGTGCGCCCAAAGCACAGCACGGAACTAGTACAAGGCAGAGCCCTCTCAGTAACAGGGGTCCAACCCCTCCAAAGTAACCAAACCGGGGCCTTGCCCCTCCACAGTCCGCGCACCCTCGCCTGACTACCCTGGTTTGCCCCAGCGGGCCTAACAAGTCGGTGTGGGAGGCTAGCAGAACCCCGGGGCCCGTGGGGTAGCTAGTACCTCCCTACACTAGTAGCTCTCCTCGGTACTACGTACGTGAGGGCCAGCAAGTCGGTACAGGGTGGCCAGTCCTAACCCCGGGTCCCTGGGGCGGCTGGCTCCGCTCTGCACTAAACAGGGGGACAGTCGTTCTCCTTGGTACTCCGTACTCAAGGGCCAGCTCACTTCCCCAATACTATTCCATTCACTTTCCAGGAGTTCTACTCCTACTTCCCCATAGAGTTTCATCCTTTTTACTCAAACATCTAGGTTTCACTTTCCAGTTTCACATTCTTACAATCCATGTTCTCAACCACGTTATTTATTCACAACAGGCAGCTTTATATCTCCTTCCATTTTCCAAGACTGGAGTATTATACATTCCACTGGTTTTCCCATCCTAGGATTCATACCATATCCAAGGATCTATCATACAATCTAGTTTTCCAGCCCAAGGATTCATGCAACACCTAGGAGCTATCATTCCATCTATTTCTCATTCCTAGGATTCATGCAGTGTCCTAGGTTCTATTTATGGTTCCATAATTTAATAGATTTTATTAATAACTTAAAGCCACTCTACTCAGCGTCTTGCTGACGTGTTACACTCGTTACCTTTTTCAGGACCAGGTGTTGAGCAGCCAGGGTCAGCGGCTGCAGAGGACGCTGGGCCGAATAGGGTCCAGTAGAGTTATCATTGTCTTTTGTACCTCTTTGTTTTCGTTATAGTGAGTAGTTCTTGTTTCTGCTGTACTTTTCTTTACCTGCAGTTCATGTTATATGATAAATGTTGTTCTACTGTTGTAGTGGTATATACTGTGGTAGTTTCTTTCCTTACTGCTGTACTTTCTTACTGTTAGTTATATTCATGCTGAATGTGGTTTATTTTACTGCTCTTTTGGGTACATCCTCGTTGGACGACTAGGTCTTGGGATTAGTTGAGTCGGTCCGGTTCTCGTGTCTCGTAGGGACTCGGGAACCGGGTCGTTACAAGTTGGTATCAGAGCAAGGTCGTCCCGAAAAGTGAATCAACTGACTGGAAAATAACCAATTCACATGTTTATAGCTAGAGTAGCCACCACAACATATCTCTTGACATGAGCTCTTAGAAGTTTCGTTAGGTACCGTCTGTTTTGACGTTTCCATTTTGTTTCGCGTCTCCTTGCAGGAGATGCCTCGTCGCGGGACTGGCGAGACTGGCCGCGGGCGCGGCCGAGGGCGAGGTCGGCGAGGTGGACGTGCTGTTGTTGACGTCTCGGTGGACCAGCCACCACTCCCGGGCATCCAGGCCCAGGACCTCGCCAGACTGATACGGGACATTGTACGAGAGGAGCTCCACCCACCGCCCCGAGCACCTCCTCCTGGGGCTGCAGAGGGGGAGTCCTCTGGGGGACCACGCGACGGACACGGCGCTGGACACGAGGGAGGGGATGGGCCGCTGCCGCCCCCACTTCCTCCGACACTTCTGTACATGAGGCACCTTCGCCTGGAGGTGCACCAGCACCTCCCCTACAGCGCCACTTCGAGCTTTTCGGACAGTTCCAGAAGCTGAAGCCCCCCTCCTTCAAGGGGGATGAGGACCCGACAGAGGCAGAGGACTGGCTTGAGCAGCTGGAGAAGATCTTCGACACCCTTCGTCCCCCGGTGGAGTGCCACGTGGCCTTTGTCACGTACCAGCTGGAGAGTGCGGCACACCGGTGGTGGAGGGCGGTCCGGGGACAGGAGAGGGACGAGCCGACGTGGGACCAGTTCGTCACCCTCTTCTGTGAGCAGTACTTTCCCCAGACGTGGCAGGACCAGAGGAGGCGGGAGTTCCACACTCTCCGCCAAGGGACGATGACTGTGAGCGCGTACCGCACGCGTTTCTTGGAGCTGTCCCGCTTTGCAGCAACAGCGGTAGCCACTGAGGAGGAGCGCCTTTGGAGGTTCACCGAGGGGCTCCGGCCTGCGATCCGGGGGTATGTCAAACCCCTGAAGCTGCCTACGTTTTCGAGGGTGGTAGAGGCAGCTATGACTTACGAGGAGACCAACCCGTCTGCACGAGACACCGACGGCGGGCGGAAGAGGCCCTTCCAGCCAGACTTTTCACAGGGTCGACGAGAACGGAGACACGTGGCGTTCGCAGGAGAGTCGTCATGTTGTGCAGGGCCATTTGTGGCCTTTGGGGGCCCTCGACAAGGGCCAGTCGCCAGCACCGGACCCCCGCCTAGCCGACAGCAGGGACCCACTGAGGGCGGGAGTCGGGTTCCCCTCTGCTACCAGTGTGGCCAGCCGGGCCACATCAGGAGGGACTGCCCATCTAGGGCAGGGGGTCAGCAGATACTCCTCGCGCAGAGCACTGGAGGGCGTGCCGGAGGCCACGGTTCCCAGGCGCGAGGAGGAGGACAGCAGTCGCGAGGAGGGTACCGACCAGCACCTACCCGTCCGACGCAGAGTGTGGCTGCTTCGTCCACACCTAGAGTTGAGGGGCGTATCAACGCCCTCACACACAGGGACGCCAGAGCTTCGTGATCGGTGGTAGCAGGTATGGTTTCAGTTTCCGGCAGACTCGTTTACACGCTTTTCGATTCCGGTGCTACGCACTCGTTTGTTGCAGCCAGTTTCGCAGTTAGTTTGGATCAGGATTATACACTGTTAGAGAATCCGTTCGTAATCAGAGGTCCGAGTGGTCAGTTGTTTGTAGCTAAGGAGGTGTACACGGATTGCGAGGTCAACGTCGGGGGACATAGCCTGCCAGCTGACCTGATTATGATACAGATGGAGGACTTTGGAGTGATTCTGGGGATGGATTGGCTGTCCGCTTACCACGCCTTGGTGGACTGTTTTGAGAGGAAGATCGTCTTCTCCATTCCGAAGTTGCCTTCTTTCGAGTTTCACGGACAGCCAGTGGACGGAAGTTTCAGGTGCATTTCGGCACTTCGGGCGGCGAGACTTTTGAGCCAGGGGTGTGAGGGCTTCCTGGCTTGCGTGGTGGCAGAGCCCAGCCCTGTGGCAGACTTCCAGAGCATCCCGGTGGTCAGAGAGTATCCTGACGTGTTTCCAGACGAGTTACCAGGACTACCGCCCGAGCGTGAGATCGAGTTTGAGATCTCACTAGTACCAGGGACCAGCCCCATCTCCACCGCGCCATACAGGATGGCACCGCTTGAGCTGCGAGAGCTCAAGTCTCAGTTGCAGGACCTTCTGGAGAAAGGTTCCGTGAGGCCCAGTGCGTCTCCCTGGGGAGCCCCGGTACTGTTTGTGAAGAAGAAGGATGGGACCCTACGTCTTTGTGTGGACTACCGACAGCTGAACAGGGTCACCATCAAGAACAGATATCCATTGCCGAGGATCGACGATTTGTTTGACCAGTTGCGGGGTGCAACGGTGTTTTCCAAGATAGACTTGAGGTCTGGATACCACCAGTTGAGGATCAGGGAGACCGACGTCTCCAAGACAGCTTTCCGCACCCGGTACGGACACTACGAGTTTTTGGTCATGCCGTTTGGGCTGACCAATGCCCCCGCTGCTTTCATGGACTTGATGAACCGGGTGTTTAGACCGTACTTGGACCAGTTCGTGGTGGTTTTCATAGATGATGTACTCATCTATTCTAGAGATCGGACGCAGCACGGACAGCACTTGCGGATGGTTTTGGACACTCTGAGGCGACGCAGGCTGTACGCCAAATACAGCAAGTGCGAGTTCTGGTTGAGGGAGGTGACCTTCTTGGGTCATGTGATCTCTGGAGACGGCCTGGCGGTGGACCCAGCCAAGGTCGAGGCAGTGCTCAGGTGGGAGAGACCGCGTTCAGTCACTGAGATCCGCAGTTTCCTGGGACTAGCTGGCTACTACAGACGGTTCATCAGAGGATTTTCGCAAATTGCGCATCCTATGACACAATTGACCTGAAAGGACGTGCCTTTCGCTTGGACAGATGCCTGTGAGACGTGTTTTCTGGAGCTGAAGGAGAGGTTGACCTCGGCTCCCGTGCTCACCATTCCTGACAGTAGTGGCGGGTTCGTTGTGTACACGGACGCTTCCTTGCAGGGGTTAGGAGGTGTGCTCATGCAGAGGGGTTACGTTGTCGCTTACGCTTTGCGGCAACTGAAGCCCCATGAGCATACCTACCCTACCCATGACCTAGAGTTGGCAGCTGTTGTCTTCGCGCTGAAGACCTGGAGGCACTACTTGTACGGTGAGAACTTCGAGATTTTTACAGATCACAAGAGCCTCAGGTATCTTTTTGACTAGAAGGAGCTCAACATGAGACAGAGACGTTGGTTGGAGCTCTTGAAGGACTATGACTGCAGCATCTCCTACCACCCGGGAAAGGCCAATGTGGTGGCTGACGCCTTGAGCCGTAAGGCGCCCGCACGCTTGGCCAGTCTACAGTTACAGAGTTGGAGCCTTTTGGAGGAGGTGGGCAGTTGGCGACCTCTAGAGTTACGAGGGTACTGTGGGGCAGTGACGGTGACACGGCAGACTAGGCCAGAGCTGATGGACCGCATCATCACAAGACAGATGGCCGATCCGTACTTGCAGTCTTTGCGCGACAAGGTACTGTCAGGTGACCCTGGGGACTTCTCTTTCACAGACCAGGTGCTACGCTTGAGGGGACGGTTGTGCGTTCCCAGAGACGAGGAGCTGTTGAGAGAGCTCCTGACTGAGGCACACGGTTCCAGATTCACCATACATCCTGGAAACACGAAAATGTACCACGACTTGAGACGCGAGTTTTGGTGGAGAGGGATGAAGCGGGATGTGGGTAAGTTCGTGCAACAGTGCTTAGTGTGCCAGCAGGTGAAAGCCGAGCATCAGAGGCCTGCAGGGCCGCTTCAGCCGCTTCCAGTGCCAGAGTGGAAGTGGGAGAGCATCACCATGGATTTGGTGGTGGGCTTACCTGTTACCCAGCGGGGACACGACGCAGTCTGGGTAATAGTGGATAGACTGACGAAAACGGCGCGATTCTTGCCGATCCGAGTCACTTTGGGACCAGCACAGTTGGCAGAGAGGTATATCCGTGATGTGGTACGACTACACGGAGTTCCGCGGGAGATCGTATCCAACCGGGATACCCGCTTTACGTCCCAGTTTTGGGCTGAGTTTCAGCAGGCCTTGGAGACGAGGTTGAGGTTTAGCACGGCTTACCACCCCCAGACGGACGGACAGTCTGAGCGCACGATACAGACACTTGAGGACCTTTTGCGTGCTTGTGTACTGGACTGGAGGGGCTCTTGGGAGGAGCACCTGCCCCTGGCAGAGTTTGCATACAACAACAGTTATCACTCGAGCATCGGCATGGCTCCCTACGAGGCTCTGTACGGACGGAAGTGTACGGCACCCTTGAGTTGGGTTGAGGTGGGGACCAAGTGGGAGGTTGGCCCCAGGTTGATCCGGCAGAGTTAGGAGGTAGTTGAGCAGATCCACAGACGACTTCGCACTGTCAGGAGCAGACAGAAGAGCTACGCGGATCGGAGACGCAGAGAGGTGCAGTTTGAGGTTGGGGACCACGTCTTCCTTCGTGTTTCGCCCATGAAGGGCTTACAGCGGTTTGGGGTGAGAGGGAAGCTTGCGCCGAGGTTCGTGGGGCCCTTTGAGGTCCTAGAGCGGGTTGGACCCGTTGCTTACAGACTTGCCCTTCCCCCGTAGCTTTCTGGTGTGCACGACGTATTCCACGTGTCCAACCTCAGGAAGCACGTAGACGATTCCAGTCACGTACTGAGTCACGAGAGCGTTGAGGTGAGCGACGACCTGACCTACCCCGAGCGGCCAGTGCAGATTCTAGACCGAGCCGTCCGCAGTTTGAGAGGAAAGCAAGTACCCCTGGTAAAGGTTTTGTGGAGGAGCCAGCGGTACGAGGAGGCTACCTGGGAGCCTGAGGCGGCAATGCGGGAGCGGTACCCGGAGCTTTTCGCGGGTACGTCTTTTCGGACCGGCTTCGGTCCTCTTTGAGTTTGTTATGGTTATTTGGACGTCTTTTCTCGCACCCTAGTTAGCGCAAGTTTCGGGGACGAAACTTCCTTTGAGTTTGTTATATTGTAACGAACGCGTGCCCCAGACGTCGGACCAGACGTCTGGGATCGCATCCAGACGTCTTACCAGACGTCTGGGATCGTTTCCAGACGTCTGGAAATCCGTTAATTTCGACACACGCGGGTCGTCTGCGAGCCTGAGCGCGCAGACCGGATATTCTCTTATTCCCTCTTTCTCTGCGGCTACAGACGCCTGCCGCGTCCTCTCTCTCCTCCTCGTGCGGCCTTAAAAGGCCACGCACTCCCTCCCGTCGTCTCCACCCCTTCCTCTTCTCCTTCCTGTGCGCGAAAGCGAGCGAGCGCGAGGTTGCTGCGGCGGCAACGGCCGCAGTGAGCGAGGAGGGGGTGCTGCGTGCGAGAGCGGAGCTCTGCCGTGAGTGCGAGGTCGCTGGGGCTGCTAGGGCCGGCCGGCGGAGGGCGTAGGGGGCGCGGAACGGCGCAGGAGGGACTACTGCGGTCTGAGCAGCAGGCGCGCGGGGTGCGATGCGGGCAGCGTCGCGAGCGGAGGCCAGGTGGCGCCCTGATTCTGGAAAAATTTCCAGAATCAGACATCTGGGTTGATAGCCAGACGGAGAGGGCGATGTCTGGAAGACCTTCCAGATGTCTGAAAGGTGAGTTTTCCGTCTTCTTCTTCCTTCCTATCGACTGACCGTACTGAGGGAGGGAGATGGGTGTGCGCAGGCTCGGTGATTCGCCATCCAACGCAAATCAGACGTCTGGCTGTTGTACCAGACGGCGAGAGCGACCTCCAGGTATCTGGGGTGACCATCGGACGTCTGGGAGCTAGGCCAGACGCCCCCGCAGACTTCTGGACGTCTGGTAAACCACGCTGAACTGGTAATTCTCTGATCCACTTTTTAAGACGTCTGGAAGAAGTTCCAGACGTCTGATTTTGCACAGTGTCGTCGTTTTTGACCCGTTTAGGGCCCGTTCGGGTTCCGTTTTCCGCGATTCGAGTTGCGTTCTTTTCAGAATTAATTCCTCTACCCGTCTACAGTAGCTATACACTGTTTTGAGGCACTCCTTGTGTTTGATCCTTGTGTTAGGACCTCCTTCAGTTGCAGTCTTGGGAGTCGCAGAGGCACGCGGGATTCCCAATCACGCCCCCATTACTCCCGTTGTACCTGGTAGAGTTGCTTTAAGTTATTAATAAAATCTGTTAAATTATGAAACCATAAATAGAACCTAGGACACTGCATGAATCCTAGGAATGAGAAATAGATGGAATGATAGCTCCTAGGTGTTGCATGAATCCTAGGGCTGGAAAACTAGATTGTATGATAGATCCTTGGATATGGCATGAATCCTAGGATGGGAAAACTAGTGGAATGTATAATACTGCAGTCTTGGAAAATGGAAGGAGATATAAAGCTGCCTGTAATTTGAATTAACAGCTGCCTGTTGTAAATAAATAACGTGGTTGAGAACATGGATTGTAAGAATGTGAAACTGGAAAGTGAAACCTGGATGTTTGAGTAAAAAGGATGGAACCCTACGGGGAAGTAGGAGTAGAACTCCTGGAAAGTGAATGGAATAGTATTGGGGAAGTGAGCTGGCCCTTGAGTACGGAGTACCAAGGAGAGCGACTGTCCCCCTGTTTAGTGCAGAGTGGAGCCAGCCACCCCAGGGACCCGGGGTTAGGACTGGCCACCCTGTACCGACTTGCTGGCCCTCGCGTACGTAGTATCGAGGAGAGCTACTAGTGTAGGGAGGTACTAGCTACCCCACGGGCCCCGGGGTTCTGCTAGCCTCCCACACCGACTTGTTAGGCCCGCTGGGGCAAACCAGGGTAGTCAGGAGAGGGTGCGCGGACTGTGGAGGGGCAAGGCCCCGGTTTGGTTACTTTGGAGGGGTTGGACCCCTGTTACTGAGAGGGCTCTGCCTTGTACTGGTTCCGTGCTGTGCTTTGGGTGCACCCGTTAACGGAAACGACTGACCGCGTGCCAGTACGGGTTAGCTACCTGTGCGTTTATCGCGCGTACCGTAGTCACCGTTACGTCTGTCAGTGACCTTGGGGTAGTTGACTGAGGGTAGGATCACCACGGGGGACTCTCCCGGCCAGGAGAACACCACGTGCTACTTCTACTTTTTGGAAAAGACTGCAATCAAGATCGTTCCCACGAGGAACATTCGAGATCAAGTAAAAGATCTGAGGAATAAATGAAATAGTGAGACAATTGAAAGATGTAAATAAAGAAAGTAATAGAACATAACAGTTACTGTACACTCTACTGTTGTCTTTAGTTTTAGTTGCCACTCTACTCAGTGTTTTGCTAACGTGTTACACTCGTTACCTTTTCAGGACCAGGTGTTGAGCAGCCAGGGTTAGCAGCTGCAGAGGACGCTGGGCCGAGTAGGGTCCAGTAGAGTTACCACTGTCTTTTGTACCTCTTTGTTTCCGTTATAGTGAGTAGTTCTTGTTTCCGCTGTACTTTTCTTTACCTGCAGTTCATGTTATATGATAAATGTTGTTCTACTGTTGTGGTGGTATATACTGTGGTAGTTTCTTTCCTTACTGCTGTACTTTCTTATTGTTAGTTATATTCATGTTGAATGTGATTTATTTTACTGCTCTTTTGGTTACTTCCTCGTTGGACGACTAGGTCTTGGGATTAGTTGAGTCGGTCCGGCTCTCGTGTCTCGTAGGGACTCGGGAACCGGGTCGTTACACTAATCCCAAGACCCAGTCATCCAATGAAAAATAACCAAATAACATACATCAATCCACAACCACACAAGTACAGTAGCTTAGCAGAAAGAAAATGACAACGAAAGGAGAAATAGAACAGTAATTCTAGAATATTACATGCCTTTAAGAACAAGAATATTGCCATCACAACAGAACTAGTACAGATAGAGAATATAACGGAAAGTGATGAAAAATATAACTACAGGAACTCACTACAACAAGCAGTAGAAACTATAGCTGGGCTCGACTAGGCCCAACGTCCTCAGCAGCCGGTGGCTCGGGCTGCTCAAATCCCTGACCTATACAACGTTATATAACTGGAGTCAGCTAACGCTGAGTAGAGTGGTGGTTAAACATAAAATGCATTTACAGGTAGTTTAACATATTACTTTTCGATCCAAAATATCCTATAACGATTTTCTGTGTAGAGATCTCTAATCAGGGCTCATCTCATTACTTAATCTTCTTGTTCTCTAAATGAACGATTTTGCTTGCAGTTTTCCCATGATGTAGGATGCACACGTGGCACTCTCCTGGTCGGGAGAGTCCCTCCGTGGTAGTCTTACACCCAGTCTACCATCTCGAGGTCACAGTCGTGACGTAGCGGTGACTATGGCGCACGTGATAAGCGTGCAGGTAGCTACCCCGCACTGGCTTGCGGTCAGTCATTTCCGCTAGCGGGTATGCCTGAATGTACAGCGCGGAACTGTATAGGGCCTTGCCCTCTCAGAATCGAATAGGGGTCTCGTTCCTCAGGGGTCTTGCCCCTCCTCAGTCCGCGTACCTTCGTCCGACTATCCCGATTTGCCCAACGAGCTAACAAGAGTCGGTGTAGGGTGGCCATGCCTGACCCCGGGCCCCCTCGGGTGGCTAGCTCCCCCCTACACTAAGTAGCTCGCCTCGGTACCACATACATGAGGACCAGCAAGAGTCGATGTAGAGTGGCCAAACCCACCCCAGGTCTCAACCCAACGGCGGCAAGCTCCCCTCTACACTACAAGGGATAGTTACTCTCTTCGGTACTATGTACACGAAGGTCAGCTCACTTCCCTTAACGGCCGCTCGTGAGTGGCAATTCCAGAACCATCCGGTTCTCTAGTATGGCAGTGTTCTTATCTCGTTCTACATTCCCCGTAGGGTTCATACATGAACTTTTCTTTGTTCCATATTTGGTTTGTTACATACAGAACATGCATCTCAGTTTCTACAGTACGAGTTCTTTTTCTTTCTATCAATAATGTAGTTCACTACAGGCAGCTTATGATTTATTTAATCATCCATCTTTCTACACATACGTCTTTTCTATCCCTAGTGTTCATGTCATAACCTAGGGTTTACTTGAATAGCTGTATTCTAGAGCATGCGTTTATTTCTTCCTAGGATTCATCTCACATCCTAGGTTTTGACTTATTGCATGCATTTTATTTAACTTGGAGAATTAGTTAGGACCACTCTACTAGGATAACCGGGTGGAATGGGGGCTCGTACAACAGCTCCCGACGTCTCTGTAGGTCCCGTACGCTCGACAAACTGGAGACCTAAGACGTGGATGGACAGGTCAAAAGGATTCCAAAAGATACAGACAAGCTACTATTACGTGAAAAAATTCGTATGAAAAACAACGATGTTTCGTTTACGAAAAACCGACATCATTTGGGCCTTGAACGAGCCCAAAAATAAGGGTTCTGACAGAAATCTCCCAGATGTCTTAAATCAACTTTCAGGCATACCTCTCTTGGGGTGCCTCTATCAGACGTTTGGAATGCAGTGCCGACGTCTAAGGGTTCCGTCAGATGTCTAGAGGTGCTCCTGGACGTCTAAAACTACCTCAGTCCGCCTTCCAACTTCTGACACATACGTACATTATCAGGGCTTTGGCAGAGAAGAAATACGGAAAATAGATCTCTACCAGACGTCTCATACTACCTTCAGACATCCGGTAAAACGTTTGGATGTCGCTTCGGACGCCTGATTCCGCGGAAAGTGACTTCCGCGGAACCACTTTAGCTTTCCTCGCCGCAAATGTTGTAGCAGAGCAGCACAACGCCCTCCACTCTCGCTCTCAAACTTGCGATTAGCTCTCCGCTCGCTCTCTGCTTGCTCTCTCTCTACGGCTCCCTGCTCTCTCTCTCGCTCGACGGTGGTGGTGTGAGACGGAGAGGAGGAGGGGGCTTATAAAGGGAGAGGAGGTGAGGGGAGAGGTATGGCATTGCAGGGAGTGGTGCGGGGATGGCTGCGCAGGGAGTGGTGCGAGGCATAGGCGAGGGAGTGGCGTGCGCATGGTATGTGTCGAAAAGAAAAGCATTTTCAGACGTCTGACTCTCTCTTTGGACGTCTAGACAGACGTTTGGTGAACATCCCAGACGTCTTAAAAGACCAAAAGGTGACGGGTCATTTCATTATCCATGGGATGGAAAAAGTTCTCGGAAATAGGTTGGGTCATCACCTATGTGTTATCAAGTTGTGTGTTTTGTTTTCACGTCGACGAATGTTACTTTCATTTGGAAGGTGTAGTTCCCCTTCTTTAGAGGGTGTGGTGTTATGATGTAATCTATTTCTTTCCATCCACGGAATTCACCTTTGCAAAAAAAAAAAAAAATCTACAATCCTTTTAAAAACTGATTTTTGGATTACCATACTTTTTCGCTTTGCATTGTGTAGAATTCTTCAATTACTGTATCAATGAAAGGCATCCGGAGCTTGAAAATTCTACTAGTATATTTACATCTAGTCTCACTGTCCTCAAACTTCGAATCCTTCATGGCAATGGAAAATTGCATACGATTATTGGAATCTGAAGCCAGTGACAGATGGTTTAGGAGTGATTTTCTAAATAACATTTCAAAAAGAAGTTGCATTGCATGTGGATCTTGGATTTATCCAAGGATTTAGATATTTGCAAAAATGCGTTTGGTCGAATAAGTTAAGAAATTACAATCCGCAACCGAGAATCCGACTGAAAAGCTTTCTTGGAATGGATACTAGAAATATTATGCTTCGAACATACTAAATAATCAGATCTTGGGGTGTTTGCAGGCCAGGTATCTTACCCGATCGATTCAAATGGGTATGCAATGGATATGGTATTCAACTGTGTTAAATTGGATCATGGGTAACCGTTGGATATCCACTTGACTAATTTAGTTAAAATATAAAAATGTAAAGATAAAATATAATTTAAAGAAAATTATAAAAAAATAAAAATATTCATTAAAAATGATGAAATACTTTTATAAATATATGAATATATATAAAATATTTATTATATTTATTATATATAATATAAAAATTAGGTGGGGTCACATGTTGGGGTCGAGGGGAAGGTACACGGCTATCGTGTTATGTGTGAACTAGTGGTGATGAGGAACGACGCACAGGTGCCGCACATTGTTGGGAAGGCGTGCGCAGCCGAGGATGACGAGGAGGGGGTTTGTCACGTCGGAGGATATAGGGAGGGAAGTACTGAAGCATTGAAGCCATCACGGTGAAACCCTCTTCGGCGGCTACGTCACCTTCCGCATTTCTACTTACTCCTGATCCGAGCTCTGCGACCTTAAGTGCCGCCTCGCCTCCGAGCTCGACTGTGTCCGTGTCTAGATCCGCCGGCCCAGGGAGCCCCGATGTCGCCCCCACCTACGTTAATGGATCATATGGAGCAAGTTAGCTTAATTGGGTCAAGGGATTGACAATGTGGATGGATCATGGATGGGTCATATGATGGATCAATTAATGAGTACCCGTGGATGTTTTGACAAGTATCCAAACGAAGTCCCGAGAAGTGACGGATTATATTTAATGGATACCTGACCCAATAAGGTAAAAAATGATGAGTCGTGTCAGGTACCTAAGATTGACGGGTTGTCTCAACACCCCTAATCAGATTTACACTGTTATCAAGTCGGAATGTTATATCTCATCACCACCAAGGGGTTAGTTCAGTGGTAGAGCACTCCATTGGCATCCAAAGGATCATGAAATCAAATTCTATGCTCATCACATTACCTTCTCGTAAATAAAAATGTTATTACTCATCCAAATCATCTTCTAGATGAGAATTAAAGCTGTTGATTCTTGATCCAAGTGTCAGGATGCAGTTCGACACTGCCATACTACATAGGAGTTAGATTTCCTGCAGTCCTGGATTAAGATCCAAGGATGAAAACTCCCCTCCCTATCAAAGAAAAGGGCAAATTTGCTGGGAGTTACAGCCATTGGATTTTGTTCCAAGAGTCGGGATGTAGCACAATGGTGCAACATTACAACAGGGAATTCTACCCCAAAGTTGGAAATGAATGCCCTGCCGCGGTACAGCACTGCTATAAGAAAAAGTAAGGATTAGATCTTCAGTTTATTAAAGATGTTGCAAGGTTAGTTACTCATCATTGTTTCTCTAGGAAGGTAAGAATATAGATGAGATAACTTCCATTGTCTCAAAAGATAAGGATACTTTTTATTGTAAACACCTGTAAACCAAGGTAACATGGATTAAAGTACCCAGTCAACAACAATGATAGCTTATTCTCCTTCCAAGAGGGGGATGCCAAGAGATATGGTTTACAAGGATAATGTCTGTTACTGGAGGATTATATGCAACATTCCCCAATGTAGAACAGCATCTGCTATTTAGATCCCATGTCTAATCTTCAGCAATATCATGCATGCAGAACTTGAAACCAACATCTCTGTCACCTAAGTGCTTGATCTTCAAGCCCAATTCAAACAATCCAAGGCAATAGAAGCTGCATAATATTTGCAGCAATGCAAACTAAGACCATATATCTGGAGATTAATACCTGCATATAGCATCCCACCCTGAAATATGGATGGCTGACTTGATGAATTGCACACAATATGTAGCTTATCCGTAACCCGAGACTCTAACATGGCACTCGAAAGATTGAAAGGAATAAGAACACAACTAATCTCATTCGAAAGATGCAAATTACCATTGAAAACATTTTGGTAATATATGTAGTTTACATCTTGGACACTCTGCAATATTCCATTGTTTCAAAAATTTTGGATTAGATAAAAATACATATTTATTGTTGAAGACAAAGATGTACGAATTTAGCTTAATCTTGAAGAGTTGTAAAACCACAGAAGTGAGTATACTCATTGGGAACTTTAAGACTGAAAAAGTCCAATGCACAATCAGGATCACAGATAAAACTGAGGCATAATGCAAATATTGTAAAATTCAGAGAAAGTCAACCTTCAGGGCTGTTCTGTTGGGATTGTTGTGCAGAATGCCTCTCATGTACAGATAACCAGGGGTGCATTTTGATGCTTTGTAACCTCAAATCTTCTGGTTTTCCAGATTACTGGTTGAACAGTAGAATTTTCAAACTGAGTTAGACCCTATTGGAGATGTTCCATGTTCGCTAGCTAACACAATCCCCACATCATTCTCTCATCTAGGTTCTTCTACTTCACAGGCAGATCCACTTCTTTTTGATTCAATTTCTTTCATCAGTAACTTGGTTCTCGTATCTGTAGCCATTCCTTTGGATTGCATTTCTGCAAAGTACTGCAAGGCTTCGTCCAGTCTCCCTTTTCTGCAGAGCCAATGGATACGAGCAGTATAAGATCGCTGGTCGGGACCAAGTCCTAAACTCTCCATCTCAGCCCAAACTTGTCCAACACCCTTTTGATTATTAAAACGAATGTACAGACTTAGGACCAACTTGTATGTGTTGCCATCAATCTCGTATCGACTTCTTCGCATCCTATCCACCACTTTGGACACCTCTCTTGGATTCTTCGACACCCTGAGGAAGGATGCGAAGGTCTTCGAGTCGGGATGGAGACACTCTTTCTCCATTTCGCCAACAAGTTCATTGGCTTTCTGCATCCTTCCGATCTTGCATACATATTTGATAAGAGTATTATAAGTCGCGACGTTTGGTTTGCAGCCACGATCAGACATTTCCTGGAAAATGCGAAGTGCATCAGGAATTCTCTTATTGTAGCACAATGCATCGATTATGCAATTGCATATCACCACATCTGGATTGCACCCTTTCTCCGGCATATCATTGAAAAGGTCCAGAGCTGTAGATAACTCCCCAGACTTTGCCAAAGCGTTGATGAACGTCCCATACGTGAACAGGTCGGGTTTGCATCCGGAGGCCGAGATGTCGTCCCAAAATCTCTTCGCTTCCCGATAATTTCCAACAACGCACCATCCATTTAGGATTATGTTTCTGCTCTTTATGTCCGGAGGAAACTTGTCTTGCTTCCGCAAGAACAAAGCTTCCGCCTCCTCGACATGCTTGTGTCTACACAAGCACAACAACAGCATCTGAAATGCCGCGAGGTTGACCTCCAAACCATATTCTTTCCTCTTGTAAAGCAAATCAACCGCTTCCTGAACCATATGCGCGCCCGCGTATCTGTTCGTTAAGATCGCAAAAGTCTCCTCATTGACAATGGAATCTCTTTGGGACATTTCGTCGAACACCTTGCGCATCAAACCGACCTCCTTCGCCCTCCCGAGGATATCGAGCATCTCGTTGTAAACTGGCGATTTGGGCGAGTAGTCCTGCCGAGACAGAGCCCAGTTGAAGAAGAAAACCACCGGTTTCCATTCCAACCGATGCCTTTTTAAGACGTTCAACACCAAGTCCTCACTTACTGGGAGCTCACAATGGTCAAGATCTGGTTTTGATCCAAACCCACTACTACCCAACTTGAGAATTCTCTGGATGACGCTCGAGTATCTAACAACGGGGTCACCTGGGTCACGTGCTAAGCTCTGGGATGAACACTGCCTTACGCAGCATCTAATTCCAAGTTTCAAGATGGAAGCTTTCGGAGATGGGCCATCGGGGACGCGAGAAATGCGGCGAGTTAGGTGATGGGTATCATCTGAAAGGGCAAGAATCGACGAGAGACGTTAGAGGAGAGCCGAAAGATGCGATCTTTATCTTTTGGGTAGTGATTGGTGAGGCTTACGGTGGTGGGAGAGGGTGGTGGGGACTGAGCCGGTGGTGGCCCTGGCAAGGCGTGCCATTGTTCGCTTGGGGCGGTAGTCTCTACCGCCGGTGTTCTTCTGGCTGTTCTTCGATCGACGACGTGAACATGGTGAGCGAGATTGGACGAACGAGGATCGTGATTTAAGCTTGGCTGATCTCTCGCGCTTTGTTCTTGGATGAAAGAACAGGAAGCGGAGGTGGGGAGAAAGGAGTGGTGCATTAATAGTGGTGTACATGGGGGTCTGATTGAGTCTCAGCCAAAATTTAATTCACGATTTGCGAGTTTGAGATTTCTCTGACTTAATCCAACCCATTATATTATCTAATCGAATCCAACTCAAATCGAATCCAACTCAATTTATAAAATCAGGTTGAGTTAGATTATGTTGAGCAGTTATTAATTAATCAAAATTTATATTTATCACTTATATGTTTCGTATGTTATTTATATTTAATAATAAAAAATTTTAAATTTATAAATAACTTCTATCTTATAAAAAGGTGAATAAAATTAAAAAAAATAAAGATATGATATAAAAATAATTGAAGAAGATAAACATATACTTGATAATAAATTTGATATGTGTATATAAAAATTTAGGTTTATGTCAATAATCGACAATGAATATAGAAATGATACTCTAGTGGTGGTGGTGGGATCTTTGTGGAAAGAAGAGAGGAGAAGTGGGTCGTCCAGTGGTGGTGGAGGGATCCCAACGAGGGAGAGATGTAACGAATGTGTGCCCCAGACGTATTCTAAGACGTCTGGGAGGTGGCTCAGACGTCGGACAAGACGTCTGGGATCACAACCAGACGTCTGATAAGACGTCTAGGATAGTTTCAAGACGTCTGGAAATCTGTTATTTTCGACACACGCGAGTCGCCTGCGCGCCTGAGCGCGCAGACCGCATATTCCCTCTTTTCTCTGCGGCTGCAGGCGGCCTGCCGCCTTCTCTCTCTCTTCTCCGCGCGGCGTTAAAAGGGGCGCGCCTCCCCTCCCGACTCCACCGTCTCCTCCTCCTTCCTGTGCGCGAGAGCGAGCGGACGCGAGGGTGGCAGCGGCGGCCGCAGTGAGCGCGGAGGTGCGGCGTGCGAGGGCGGAGCTCTGCCGTGAGGGCGAGCTCGTCGGAGCGGCTTGGCCGGCCGACGGAGGGCGCAGGGGGCGCGGAGCGACGTGGAGAGGGACCTGCTACGGGCTGAGCAGCAGACGCGCGAGGTGCGACGCGGGCGGCGTCGCGAGCGGAGGCCGAGCAGGGTTCTGATTCTGGAAAAATTTCCAGAATCAGACGTCTGGGTTGATAGCCAGACGGCAAGGTCGACGTCTGTAAGATCATACAGACGTCTGAAAGGTGAGTGTCCGCTTTCTTCTTCCTTCTTGTCGACTGACCGTACTGAGGGAGGGGGGTTGGCTGTGCGCAGGTTCGCTGATTCGCCATCCTTTGCGAATCAGACGTCTGGAAGTTGTACCAGACGGCGGGAGTGACCTCCAGACGTCCGGAGGGACCATCGGACGTCTGGGATCTAGGCAGGCGTCCCCGCAGACTTCTGGACGTCTGGGAAACCACGCTGAACAGGTAATTCTCTGATCCACTTTTTAAGACGTCTGGAAGGAGTTCCAGACGTCTGATTTTGCACAGTATCGTCTTTTTCGACCCGTTTAGGGTCCGTTCGGGCTCCGTTTTCCGCGATTCGAGTTGCGTTCTCTTCAGAATTAATTCCTCTACTCATCTACGGTAGCTATACACTGTTTTGAGACACTCCTTGTGTTTGATCCTTGTGACAGGATCTCGTTCAGTTGCAGCCTTGAGAGTCGCGGAGGCACGCGGGATTCCCGATCACGCCCTGAAACGTCGATTTTTACCGGGTTTGTTATAACGTTGTAGTAAAGCCGGTTATTACCAACATTTCAAATATAAAAATTTTTTACTCGGAAAATAAAAGAGTTCCCGAGGTCGAACTCAGGGAGCAAGTTGTATTCTAGAGATATACATGTTTCTTTTACAAAAATAAAGAGAGAGAGAGAATTTGTTGTTCTCTTTGTTCTGCAGAGGGGGGTGCTCTTCTTTCTCTCTTTCTTTAGATCTCCTTCTTTCTCTCTGTTCTGCAGAGGTGATATTCTTCTCTTGCAATGGTGGTTCTCTTCTTCTTCTTCCTGCTGTTCTTCCGTTGGTGATGTTCTTCTTTCTTCAGAGCTCCTTGTTCTTCTTCTTCTTTGGTTTTCTGCCTTGACCTCTCTTCTTCTTCTTCTGCTTTGGCCGTTGCTCTTCCTTCTTCTTCAGCCTGTCTTCTTTCCTGCTCTGGCTGCTGACCTTCCGTCGTCTGCCCCGGTGCTTAGACGACTTAACGATGCCTTTGCTACAGTGCAGCTCCTTCTTCTTCAGCGGGTCTGCTTCTTCTTCTTTGGCCTGCACACTTCAGAGTTTTTCGTCAAGAGGCAAAACCTACTCTACCCTCCCTCCCCCGCGTCTCTCTTTCTCTCTGAAACCACTCTTGGGAAAGCTCTCCCAGAGCTACCGGGTAATCGGGTTCGGGTCACGCCCGGGTCCAGGCCCACCGGCGTGCGGTGGTGGGCGAGGAGTGCAGGTCGGTTTAATCGGGTCGGGCCAGGTCCGCGGAGCGTGGTCACGGACGAGGCCGGGTCGGGTGAGAGGGACCTCACCCCGTGGTCAGGAGGCAGACAGCATAAGGCACTTTTTGCCTTTATGCGTCCGCGCGCCTCCGAGAAGTTCCGAGGTGGGACTAAATGTCCCACCCCAATTGAGCGCCCGTCGCAGAGGGAGCAGTGGGCGATTGTGGCTTCACGCGCGACCTTCGCCCCATCTGCGAGCCTGGGACGTTTCGCTGAGACTCCCCGCGCAACCTGGGAGTCGAGCCTGGGCGAAGGCGTGTCTGCACCTGCAGGTGAAGCAGCTCTGCCTGCTCAGTAATGGCGACGGCGGGCGAGTCACCTGGTCACAGAAGAACGGCCTCTCGGCCAAATCAGACAGGCGGGGGACCTTCGCCGTGGCACGGCGAAGGTGGTCAGGGGGTCTGCAGGGGGCGTGATGGAGCCAACAGGTCGTCCTGGGTCAAACTGTGAGCGAAGAAGTGGGTGTGTTCGGTGGATCTGCAGAGGGCGTTTGGCGGGAAGTAGAGGGGCGGAAGGGGATCAGGGTGAGGAGGCGGAGATTCTGCGGTGGTCGGCGAGCCGTGTGGGTCGCTGAGGTGATGGGAGCGGCTCGCCGGAGGGTGGTCGGAGGCGGAGAGGGTGAGGGTGAACAGGAGCGGTCGAGGGTTTAATCAACTAAGAGACAGTGAGGAAAAGAAAGAGGGGGAGGTGGGGAGGAGTTCTGACCTAGCTATGGAGACGAAAGGGGCCGAGACAGGGCGACAGTCGTATCGACTGTCGCCGGAGAAGAAGATGCCCAGGGGGAGGGGCGGCGGCGAGCAGAGGGCTGGAGAGGCGCCAGCTGGGTACGGCGTGGCGCAGGAAGAGCAGGGGAGGAGGTCTCTGCTGCTGGTATTACGGCAGAGCGAAGAGGAGGAGGGGGAGGAAACCGCCGGAGCTGGTGAGCGTCTGCCGGAGAAAGAAGAGAAGACAGTTGGGGATTTTCTCCGTCAGATCCAGGCTGCCCCCGTCGGTGGAGCGGCGGGGGGTATTTATAGGGATGAAACAGGGAAGAAGGCGGAGGGAGACGACGTGTCTCCCTCGCCGGAGAATGGTCGGAACACGAACCCATACCGTCCGTGCGTTCGCACGGCCGGTATGGTGGCCTACAATGACCAGGGGGGTGCTCCTGCGACGGCTGACGACGCAGGGCACCCCCGGTTTACTTGCCAGGTCCCTCACCTCACCCTGCGCGGCGCCATGCTCCGCGCAAGGTCGCCGGAGCATGGTGCTGGCAGGGTTTTGCAGGAGGGACCTGATTGCAAAGAACGAAGGAGAGTTAGGGGCCAAAATGCGAGGGTTCAAAAGTTGAGGGCCAAAGAGTAAATATATGAGGACCAAAGTGTGAAGTCGGTCAAGGAGGTTTCTTCTTAGGCTCAAGTTTTTATACATGACTAATTAGGACCTAAGGAATCTGATGGTGAATTTTATTTTCATATTAAACCTTGTTTGACCGGTCAATTTGCGCAAAAACCCAAATTAAGTTATTAATTGGGCATGGTTCTTAATGTAGGTCAAAATGGGTTCTAAAGGCCAAATTGAAAGTTCTAAACCCTAGAGATTATTTTTCTATGAATTTTAGAGGGTTTATTCTATTTTTACTTTGCCTCGAACCTTGTGAATTGAAGTGGGTTGTTTTAGGGTTACAGATTATCATTTGGTTCCTTGGAAGTGCTGTAGCCCTTGCTAGATCATCTCATCCCACTTTTATTCTTATTAAGCTGTTTTGACCTGTGTTTGGTCCCTGAATTACCCTGCATGCAGTTTATACTGGTAAAATTGCACTTTTACCCCTTATGACTGGTTTTCTTCTCAAACTCAGAATTCTCTGAGTTAAGCCTTTCCTTGAGATATGTAGGAGCTTTTATCCTTTGTATTGGGTCAAAATGAGCTAGTTATGGCTCATGATGAGGTTCTCATCACGCCCCCATTACTCCCGTTGTACCTGGTAGAGTGGCTTAAGTTATTTTTAAAATTTGTTAAAGTATGGAACCATAACTAGAATCTAGGACATTGCATGAATCCTAGGAATGAGAAATGTATGGAATGATAGCTCCTAGGTGATGCATGAATCCTAGGGCTGGAAAACTAGTTGTATGTTAGATCCTAGGATGTGGCATGAATCTTAGGATGGAAAAACTAGTGGAATGTATAATACTGCAGTCTTGGAAAAATGGAAAGGAATATAAAGCTGCCTGTAATTTGAATTAACAGCTGTCTGTTATGAATAAAGAAACATGTTGAGATCATGGATTTTGAGAACGTGAATCTGGAAAGTGAAACATATGATGTTCTGAGATAAAGAGCTGGAACCCTACGGGGAATTAGGAGTGGAACTCCTGGAAAGAAAAAGGAATGGAACTGAGATGTAGTTTGTACTGTCTCTTGGGTACGCAGTACCAAGGGAAGTACCTGTACCTGTTTAGTGCAGAGTGGGGCCAGCCGCCCCAGGGACCCGGGGTTAGGATTGGCCGCTCTGTACCGACTTGTTGGCCCTCGTGTACATAGTACCGAGGAGAGCTAGTAGTGTTAGGAGAGTACTAGCTACCCCACGGGCCCCGGGGTTCTGCTAGCCTCCTTCACCGACTTGTTAGGCCCACTAGGGCAAACCAGGGTAGTCAGGCGAGGGTGCGCGGACTGTGGAGGGGCAAGGCCCCGGTTTGGTTACTGTGGAGGGGTTGGACCCCTGTTACTGAGAGGGCTCTGCCCTGGTTCCGTGCTGTGCTTTGGGCGCACCCGTTAACGGAAACGACTGACCGCGTGCCAGTGCGGGCTAGCTACCTGTGCGTTTATCGCGCATGCCGTAGTCACCGTTACGTCTGTCAGTGACCTTGGGGTGGTTGACTGAGGGTAGGATCACCACGGGGGACTCTCCCGGCCAGGAGAGCACCACGTGCTACTTCTACTTTTGGAAAAGACTGCAATCAAGATCGTTCCCACGAGGACATTCGAGATCAAGTAAAGGATCTGAGAAATAAATGAAATAGTGAGAAAAATTGAAAGATGTGAATAAAGGAAGTAATAGAACATAACAGCTACTGTACACTCTACTGTTGCCTTTAGTTAGTTTGCCACTCTACTCAGCGTTTTGCTGACGTGTTACACTTGTTACCTTTTTCAGGACCAGGTGTTGAGCAGCCAGGGTCGGCGGCTGCAGAGGACGCTGGGCCGAGTAGGGTCCAGTAGAGTTACCACAGCCTTTTGTACCTCTTTTGTTTCTGTTCTAGTGAGTAGTTTTTGTTTCCGCTGTACCTTTTTTACCTGCAGTTCTTGTTATATGATAAATGCTGTTTTACTGTTGTGGTGGTACCTTCTGTAGTAGTTTCTTTCCTTACTGCTGTACTTTCTTACTGTTAGTTATATTCATGCTGAATGTGATTTATTTTACTGTCTTTTGGTTACTTCCTCGTTGGACGACTAGGTCTTGGGATTAGTCGAGTCGGTCCGGTTCTCGTGTCTCGTAGGGACTCGGGAACCGGGTCGTTACAAGAGAGGAGAGGTAGGTCATCGGAAACTTGGGTGGAGGTGTAGGGCTACGGAAGGAGAGAAGATTGAGGGTTACCTAAAGAGTTTGAGATGTTGTCGCTATCGAGAAAAGGAGAGAGCACCACTTAGAGCTTGGAACTGAGGAGTAGCATTAGTTGGAGTGGAGCTTGGAGGTGAGGTAAGGGTGGAGGGCATCATGTAGGGTCGATCAAGGTAATTATGGGAGAGACGAGAAATTGATGAGGGTTGAAAATCAAGAATTTGGGATATAGGAGTAAGATGTCTAGACCGACTAGATGAGGAGTTTGGCAAAATATATATTATTATTTCATATATATATGCAGGAGATGCCAAAGACTCAAAATGAGATTTCAAATTTTGATTTATAGCTGGATGGTCATTATATATATGTATATGTGTATGTATGTATGTATAAATTGGATTGTATCATGTTCAAGTTGGATTGGGTTGATTAAATCTTAAATTCAACCCAACTAATTTTTTATTGAATTGGAAAAATTCCAACCTAACTCAACTATTATAGCTCTCAACCTAATCCAACTTAATTCAATCGGGTCGGATATGGGTTGAACTCAACTTGTGTACACCCCTAATGCAGACCTAAAGCTAAAATGTCTATGGGTCACTTCCCACTCATTACATGTCACCGTAAACTCTTACGGTTAGGAGCTTTTAGTTTTAAGGTCTACTTAGATGCCTTATTTACATGTCACTCCATTTGTTAATGGTGTGGATGGCTAATGGCATTCAATTAAAAGTAGATAGTGGAGGGTAGAGGAGAAAGAATGGGAAGGTGAAAGGAAAAACTAGGTAGAAGAAAAAATTATAGGGTTAAAAAGCTAAATTTTCATTATTTTTCACCTGTCAACTTCTTTTAAAGGTTAATTACTTATATGGGTTCATCTTCTACTTTGGCATGAATAACATTATCTATGATTTTTTATCTCATTTTTGAGGTTGTTTCCATTATATGTTAAGTCAATCAAAGGATTTGTTTCCTCAGTATTCTTGATACGAAGGAAAGGTGGCATGGCGACTTAAGATGAGATCTTCAAACCCACAAAGGAACCTATATTCTTTGAATCATTCATGATATCCAATAAGATCATATTTCAGTGTCTTGAAGGCTTGCTTGTCTCTAAAGTGACGCAACATCAAGATATGTGCATTACATGTCCTTTTTAAGAGATAGCTCTACTCTTTGTCATTCCATATTTTAAAAGATGGATGCCACAAACTTGATGGGAATTTAGTTTTGCACCTAGCTACCTATTAATTCTACTTCTTGCTAGAGTTTCTTTGACAAACTTTGAGTGTGACAACATGTGGCTTACCACATCATCAAGGGTCCAATTCTTCCTTTTGGCTGCACATTCTTTGTGTGGTACACAAGGCATTATAGTTTGCTTGTTAATGTTCCTTCGGAGTAGTCACTAAATTATTTCAAATTGAATTCTCCACTTCCATCTATTTTTAGTATCTTAATCGATTTTCATAACTTCCATCTTAATCTCTTAAACATTTCAAATTCCTTTACTTTAATTTCTAAGTGATAGAAAATAAAAGTACATTGAATAATCATCAGCAAATTATTGGTGATAAAGCATCACTGATGGGAACCTCATCATGAATCCTAACTAGCATATTTTGACTTAATAAAGTGAATAAAAGCTCTTACATAACCAAGAGAAATGCTTAATTCAAGGAAACATTAATCTGAGAAGAGAACATGAAACAAGGGGTAAAACTACAATTTTACCATTGCAGTGCATCAATGAGATTTCTAAGGGTCTAGATATAGGTCAATTGGATTTAACAAGAGAAAAAGTGAGATGGTTCAGTTAGATAAGGGTTATTGTGAAATTTAAGAATTAAATAACATTCTCTAACCCTAAAACAAACCCACTTTAATTCACAAGGTTCCAGGCAGGATAAAAATCAACTAAACCCTCTAAAATTCATGGAAAAATATCTCCTAGAGTTTAGAACACTCAATTTTTCCTTTGAAACTTGTTTTGACCTAGATTGGGGTCCATGCCCAATATTTGACCTAATTTGCATTTTTGCATAAATATCCAGTTAAATGTGGTCAAACCTAAAATCCAACTTCATCATTGGATTCCTTAGGTCCAAATTAGGTTTGTACTAAAATTTAGACCTAAGAGAAGGTCATCTTGACCTACTTTGCAAATTGGTCCACCTAATTACATTTTGGTCCCTAACTTTTGAAAACCCTTGCGAAGACCCCCTCAAATTTTTCATCACTTTCTTCATTTTGGTCCCTCTGCCATTGCAGCAGGGACCCATACCATCGACGACTTTGCGAGGAGGTCTTCTCATTTCCATGGGGAGCTGCTCCCAGATTTGAAAGGGGAGCTCTCTGCGAAGCCCCCTACCGATGAGAAGCTCCCCATACTTTGAATCACCCCATACCTCTCGTGCGAATGCTCGAAAGGTATGGGTCTCACTCCGACCATACCTCTGGCGTGGTGTTTCCGCCGCTTCCTTGCGATTCCCCCTCTGCCCGTGCCTATTTAAGAAGTGTTAAGACCACGGCATCAAACATTTTTCAAGACGTCTGGGAGTTGGTCCAGACGTCTGGTCAGACGTCCGGAAGCCTTCCCGGACGTCTGGAAATTAATTTTTGCGGCGTACGATTGCGAGTCTGCACGCATGTGCGCGCAGACTGAACCCGCCGCCCTCTTTTCTTCTCCCTCTTCCCTCCCCATCATGCAGGCGCCATCTTTTCTTCCTCTCTCTCTCCCCATGGCGCCTTCAAATATCTCCCCCTCTCCTCTCCCTCACCACCACTCCACTGTCTCCTCCTTCTTCTTGTCAGCGTGAGAGTGCGAGAGTGAGGGCAGCAGCTGCTGCCGGGTGCGCGTGTGATTCCCTATTCGAAGGGGGTGAGATCAACGTGATGTAAAAAATTGCGGAAAAGATAATAAACAATCTCACAAAAAAATCAATCACACAATGTGCACAAATATTTTTAGGTGGAAACCCAAACCGGGTGAAAACCACCACCTAACCCTCTCGAGTTAGGATTTTTCGATCAACCAAGTTGATCAAAATTCACTAAACGAATCACTTAAATGAGGGTGATTCAACCTCGATTAAAACCACGCTACAAGTGCGAGGGTAGCGTTCCTCAACCCCTTCTCTTCACGAGAAGGATTTTGTCCCACGAAGGAGACGGGAATTCGCAAAGCGAATACCCAACCAAATAACAAAGATAAAATAACAAATAATCCTATAGAGCCAACAAAGTAATTTTAAACCTAAGCTTCTATAGGAATTAAGAAACTCCCCTTTGCAAGGAGTGTGTCGAGTCGATGACGCGGGTGCGTGAGCCACGCGATGGCGCAACGTTGCTCTTGTGAACTATGGCAGGAGAGCGGGTGCGCAAAACAGCTTGATGCTCTTTAGATGTAGAACTAGAGCTTAGAGAGCAAGAGAGACACAAAATGGTTTGAAAGTGTATTGCAAGGTGTGTGTTGGTGTGCAAGAGGTTCCCCTCTATTTATAGAGGCCTTAGGAAGGCTTTGGATGGCTTAGGAAAGGCTCCATAGCTGTTGGGTGCAAAGCCCAAGTGAATCAACCCGAAATCAAGAACAATCATTGCACTGATAAGGTTATCAGACGTCTGATTCTGGCATCAGACGTCCAGAAGACCACTTTAAGACGTCTGAAAATAAGGTTAGACGTCTGATTTTGGGCGGGTCTCTTCCTGACTTGAATCAGATCTAAACAGGGTTCTAGCGCAAGTCCATCAGACGACATACAGGACGTCTGGCACTATGTCTGGACGTCTGGAAACCTACTTTTTCGTGGGAATGGATTTGCAATGGCTAGAAAATCTCTGAGAAGAGATTTTCGGGTCAGTCGAGGCAAAACGGTCAATTATCAGACGTCTGGAAGGGCTTAAGGAAGTCTGATAAGGCTCTAACGGTCATATCCTTGAGTGTTTGCAAAGCGAGCCAACGGTCCACTAATTGGATGTCTGGCAAAGTCATCAGACGTCTCCTAAGACGTCTGGTCTAAGGTCTGGACGTTTGATTTCATCAGACAGAATTAACTATGTCCAGCCTAAATGTTATCAGACGTCCGAATCAACAGTCAGACGTCTTAAAACACATTATCAGACGTCTGATTTTGGAATTAGACGTCTGGAAATGCTGTTTGAACCCTATATTGGTTTTCTAAGTTCTCTACAGAAAACCTAAGTATCCTAGGGTTGTGCCGGTGTTCATAGGACTACTGTTAGGGTACTTTGAGGCTCTTTAACATAATGTTCTAAGGAAATAAAGAGCAAGAAAATAAAGACAAAAGTACATGAAAGGAATAAATAGAATTCTATCCTATTCTTCTTGTCCTTCCATCTTCAATCTATCGCTCCTCGCGACTCTCCTCTGTTCTCCATCAAGCTCCTCCAATCCGTCCTGGATGCGAGCTCAAATTCTGTCTAATCACGTCTACATTTGCAATTGACCTGAAATCTAAGACTCCAAGTGCAAATGTTAAATAACACGTGTTTTGTTATCATAAAAACAAATGATCGTGGTGCTCTAGCACCAACAATCTCCCCCTTCTTGATGATGACAAAACACCAGCCTAGCACCAGCCTAAAATGGAGGGTAATTGTCTCCTTTTATGTGCTTGGACAGGGAAAACACTTTATCGGGGCCTCGGATCAAAGATCCAACCGTATGGATGTGATCAGGGCGACGATTGGAGTTCAACGACTCCAAGATCGCCCTAATCAGGCATCCGTAGCATCAGATAGTGACCGGGGAACCCTAGAAGATCAAGGGCCAGGATGGTGAAGATCCACACTTCAGATGACAAATCCGACCACACGGATGGATTCGGATCGACGATCGCAGCCCAACGACACAAAAATCAAGTCAATTCGACATCCGTGGCACCATCTACAACTTCTAGAAGATGGACGACCAAGATGGCGCCACGTGGTGCCATCTCGGCCACCCAAATGGTTGCACGCATTCTACGAAGGCCCCGCACCCGCTCGCTCTCCGCCGTTGGATCTTGATCCAACGGCTGCGGTCGGCCGCGCTTAAAAGCGTCCGCTCGACCATCCGCGCCTCGTAGCGCAGCGGTCGAGCGCACTTACGCGACCGGCAGGCGCGGGTTCGAGCCGCAGCAGAGGGCTGGAGGCGCGGGCGGGCGTTGGATCGCGATCGGACGGCCGCGAGTGCTCAATAGCGTTCACGCGCGATTGAACGCACGGCGTCGCGCGCGATCGCATGCGCCAGGCGAGCGCAACGCGGCAGGCAGAGATGCGTCTTAAGCCGTCCGATCTCGTGATCGGACGATTGAGAATTAAAGTGCATGCGATGGCGTTGAGCACGCGAGCAGCTGAAACGACGCGCATGGGCGCGGAAGCTACACCCACGTTAGGGGCTTTAGTGACAGATTTATCCGTCACTAAAGACCCCTCATTTATTATTTTGAAGTTGTAATGTCCATTTTGCCCCCACTCCTTGCAACTATAAAAGGAGACCCCCTCCATACGAAATTCTCATCCCTTCCTTCTCCTCTCTACCCCTCCAAGGCTCAAGAGAAGCTTGTCCCACACCTGGGATGATTCTCGCGAGATAAAGTCCAATTTTCGTTCCCCTTCGGAAGTGGATCCCGCGACGACGACGGCGTGCTGCTTCGTTCCCGTTCTTCTGCTTCGTCCTCCTTCGTCCTGCTTCGTTTTCCTTCGTCCAGGCGTCGTCCCGTCCGGCTCGTCCTCCAAGCAACCGTCGAGGTGGATTTCTCTCTCCCTATTCTTTTTACTGCTTTCTAGTATAGATTTACTGCTTTCTAGTGTAGTTTTGTTCGTCCTCCAAGCAATCGTCGAGGAGGACATTTCTCCCTCCATTCTTTTAATGCTTTCTAGAGTAAATTTATCGCTTTCTAGAGTAATTATTTTATGCTTTGTAGTTGTAAGAGTGAAATGAACAATCTCCTTAATGAAAAATTCCTTGTTTATTTTACATCTCATTTTGATTTTTCTGTGTAATATTCTCTTTCTCTCTTACTCTCTCTCTCTCTTCTATTTATTGTAAATAATTAGATAGTTTTAAACTGAATTATTCTGTGACAAATAAAAATATCGCGTAGTTTTTAAATCAAACGTCCGCCTCCCTATGTTCGACCTGGAATTTTCATTTCGGTATAGATTTTATTTGTTGAACACGAATTCTTCGCTTTCGAACTACAATGACAGGTTTTCCAAAACCGAACACGTTAGCGTAGCCATTCGTAAACGTTCAACAACGGGCCCCGAGGTTCTACTAGCCTTCCTACACTGACTTGTTAGGCCCACTGGGCAAACTAAGGTAGTCAGGCGAGGGTGCGCGGATTGTGGAGAGGCAAGACCCCTGTTTGGTTACTATGGAGGGGCTAGACCCCTGTTAGTGAGAGGGCTTTGTCCTGTACTGGTTCCGTGCTGTGGTTTGGGGTGCACTCGTTAACGGAAACGACTGACCACGTGCCAGTGCGGGGTAGCTATCCGTGCGTTTATTGCACGTGCCGTAGTCACCGTTACGTCTGTCAGTAACCTTGGGGTGGTTGACTGAGGGTGGGACCACCACGGGGGACTCTCTCGGCCAGGAGAGCACCACGTGCTACTTCTACTTTTTGGAAAAGACTGCAATCAAGATCATTCCCATGAGGAACATTCGAGATCAAGAGAAAGATCTGAGGAATAATTCAAGAATGAGTAAATAAAAAAATAAAGAAAGAGATTAAAAATAACAACTACTTGCTCACCTTACTGTTTTTCTTAGCTAGTTGGTTGCCACTCTACTCAACGTTTCGTTGACATGTCACCTTTTCAAGACCAAGTGTGGAGCAGCCAGAGCCTGCGGCTACAGAGGGTGCTGGGCCTAGTAGAGCCCAGTAGTTTTACTTGTGTTGTACCTACTGTACCGTTTCTTCTGTTGTAGTGAGTATTTTCTGTTACAACTGTACTCTTTTATTGTAAGCATCATGTTTATGTACCTATTTAATTCTTTACTGTTGTGGTGGTGTGTACTGTAGTAGTTCTTTTCTTTACTGCTGTACTTTTGTTACTGCTAGTTATATGCATGGTGAATGTGGTTTATTTTACTGCTCTTTTGGTTACTTTCTCGTTGGACGACTGGGTCTTAGGATCAGTTGAGTTGGTCTGATTCTCGTGTGTCGTAGGGATTCGGGAATCGGGTTGTAACAAGAAGCCTTAGGACCGATCGCTTCTGGCAAGCCTGTTTTGGTCAGAGATAACCCCCTAATTTCGTCTCCTCCTCCTCTGGCCATCTGCCCGCAGGCTCTGGCGACTCTCCCTCCCTCTTCTCGTCGCTCTGCCATCGTACCAGTGGTAGAGCCATCTTCGCCTCACTCCTCTGTATCATGTCGTACCCGCGCGAGCTTCTCTGACCCCCTCATCGTCGCTGCGTCTCCATCTCAAGGTCTTCGTCTTCGACGACGGCAAACACGCGCCGCTCGCTCTCCGCCTCCCCCCTTCACTCTAAGGCCCTCAGTTAAGTGCTCTTTCTCTCCTCTTCATTTTCCCCTTATTAATTTCACAAATCGCGCACCGACCACCACAAACCACCATCACCTTCACCTCCGACCAGACCACCGGTGAGGTGTTCCCGCCACTCCACACCTCCATCCACCTCGCCAAACCCCTCAGAAGCTCCGCCACGTTCCATTGATCATTTCCCCCCTTTCCATCAACCACCACACATCCCACATTCTTCCCCCGAACACACCCACCTGCACAGCCACAGTAAGCCCTAGGCACGCTCACACAGGCATTCCTACGCCACCCCGACCACTGCAGCACTCTCGCCGTACCTCGGCGAGGCTTCCCATGTATTCTGATGAGGCTGCAAGGCCATTTGCCTGATGACAGGTGTCGACCCTCTCCACCACCATTGACACAGCAAGGAGCTTGCTTGGGAGCTCCTCCTGGTCTCTTCGCTCCAGGTACAGGGTCCCAGGTGTGCGGGATCCCTTCGCGAACCCTTCACGCCAGCAAATGGAGTCCCAGGGCACTGCATCTGCTGCAATCGAGCGTGGCACCTGCTGCGGGCGTTCGCAAAGGAAGGTGGGACAACATAGTTCCACTTCGGAAGATTGTGAACAGGTGAAGCGCTATAAGTTGAAAAAGTGCATTGGCCTGGTTGCCTCCTGACCATGAGGTGAGGTCCCCTCGCCCACCACGCCTCGTCCGCGACCCACACCTTCGCGGACCTGGCTGCCTAACCTGACTACCCGTGCACTCCTTGCCCACCACACATGCCTATGGGCCTGGTCCTGGGCACGCATACCCGACCTGATAACTCGAGAAGGCTCTGGGAGAGCTGTCCTAAGAGCGAAATAGAAAGAGAGATGCAGGGAGGGTAGGGGGTAGGTTTTGCTTCTTTGTGCTGTGTAGGGAAGAAGGAGGAAGAGGAAGCAGCTGCGGGGAAGAGTAAGAGAAGAAGAAGAGGAGTAGATGAAGGAAGGAGGCAACCGTAGAGAAAGAGAAGAAGAAAGAAGAAGGCGCAACAGAGAGAAGCAGGAGCAGAAGAAAGAAGAGAAGAAGAAGAGGCTAAGGAGGAAAGCTAAGTGAAGAAGAAAATAAAAAGAAGGAGCACTGTAGCGGTCGTCAGTTAAGACGTCTGATTCACAGAATCAGACGTTTGAGAAAGAAAAGACAGAGAAAGAAGAGAAGGAAGAGAGAAAGCAAAGAAAAAGAAAGAGAGAAGAGAAGAAGGAAGAAAAGAAAAAAATCTATTTCTTTTTACTCTCTAGATTTTTATATACATTGCATTATTGTTGAGAATTGTGATATTTTGCTTCTGAAATATCAATTAGCTCCCTGAGTTCGACCTCGGAAGTTTTTAAATTTCAAGTAATAAATTTGATAATCATTTTCGCGGTGATACTACAACGAATATATTTTTAAAATACGATCTCGTCGCGAACCAGCGATTAATCACGATAATTGATTTTGATGATAATAAAACATGTTATATTTAACATTTTATTGTTTGGAGATCAATATTTCAGGCTTAGGGATGGATGAATCTTAGTGAAAGCTCAAGCTCAAGCTTTATGAAAGGATGGAGGAGAAAAAACATCAAGAAGATGAAGAAGAGATCTTTTAGTCTTATCTTTTGTATTTGTTGCTTAGAATGTAAAAGAGCCTTTATGTCATCCAAAATTATCATTAGGTTATCTACTAGAACCTTACAATCTACACACTCTTATTTCAATCTAAGCCCTTAGCTTCTGATGGAATTTCAGACGTTCTATTTTCTTTGTTAGACTTCTGAATTGCCTTTTCTAGACATCTAACCTATCCTCTTAGACGTCTAAAATCAATTCCAGAATATGTTCTTATTGTCCTCTTGATTAAGATGTCTATTATTGATTTAAGACGTCTGTTTAAACATCTCCTTGGCCTTTATCATCATGATATTCTTTTCTTCTCACATTTTGTTAATGGTTAAAATTTGTCTTGATTCTCAGACATCTGTAGACCTTATAGGATGCCTTTGCTTTATTAATTCTCAACGTTTAGATTCTTTTGTTCAAATTGAATGGTTTGATTTTGAGTACTAATCAATGTGTCTTTTATTTGTTAATATTAAACATTTCCTTCTTTCAGAAGTCTCATCTTTCTTTTTAGTACATATGATATTTTTATCAGACAACGCTATTCTTAAATTTGATCTAGGATCCTCCATCAATCTTATACCAACCATCGTGCTTGAGAAATTTGCCTTAGGAAATCTGAAACCCACCCTTGTCACATTGCACTTGGCAGATCATTCTGTTAAAATCCCGAAGGGTGTGGTGGAAGACGTGGTGGTTAGGGTTAATAGTCTCTGTTTTCCTGTTGACTTTCTTGTTTTGGATATAGAAGTTCCTAGCTCACTTTCTGATTGTCCGATCATCCTTGGTCGACCTCTCTTGGCCATAGCCTGCGCCTATATCGACTGTGAGTCGGGTTGCATTGAGATCGTTGTTGGCTCTGAGAAGCTCAAGCTAAACATTTTCAAGGCCGCCAAGAATTTTGATTGCGATTGCATCGAGGATGACACGTCTGACGAGGACATGGCCGTCAATGCGTGTATCGGACTAATAAGGACCTATTCTGACTGCTGTGGATTGCCCTTGAACACTGACCATCGCCTGACAGATGTATATTGTGACGTTTCCCTATCCCTTCCCTTACCTGTACCTTCTCCTGATCAAACATGTGATGAGGTTTTCTCCGCTTCCCACACCTCAGAATTTGAGTCATATCCGGGATACTCACCACTGGTCCACCCTCTTGAAGACCAGATTGCCCTTTCTTTCCCGCCAAATCAGGTGGAAATGCGACGCCACACTGGGACCTTGAGCCCAAATGCTGATCACCGGGGCTTTCCTTTCTTGGATCCATCAATCCAAGATGCCCCTCTTCTTGGCCAATTTGAGGGTCAACTTCTTTCTCCTGGCACTCTTGTCCCAAGAAATGCCAGATCTTTCACCATCCACTCCCAAGTTGAAAGCGCTTCCTGACACGCTTAAATATGCTTTTTTGGGACCAAATGAAACGCTCCCCATAATTATTAGTTCAAAACTGACCAAGGTGCAAGAGTGCAAGCTAATGAAGGTCCTCATGGAACACAAGGAAGCCATTAGATGGTCCTTATCTGGCTTAACTGGCATTAGCCCCTCCTACTGCACTCACCGTATATATACGGAGGAGGAGGCTCGACCTTCTCATGAGATGCAGCGACATCTCAACCCTAACATGTGGGAAGTCGTTAAAAAGGAAATCATTAAGTGGCTAGATGCGGGTATAATCTAACCGATCAGCGACAGCCCCTAGGTGAGCCTGATTCATGTCATGCTCAGAAAGGCGGGACTCACCATCTGTGCCAATGACAGGGGCGAAGCCATCCCTACACGCACTCCTACATCTTGGAGAGTGTGTGTAGATTATAGGAAACTAAATGCTACAACAAAGAAAGACCATTTTCTGCTACCTTTTGTTGACCAAATCCTTGAGCAGTTAGTGGGAAATAAATTTTTCTGCTTCCTGGATGGATTCTCTGGATATAACCAGGTGGCTATTGACCCACAGGACCAAGAGAAAACCACCTTCACCTGCCCCTTTGGCACCTTCGCATTTAGAAGGATGCCATTCAGACTTTGTAATGCTCCAGCAACTTTCCAGAGATGTATGCTGGCGATATTTCATGATATGGTGGGTGACTTTCTTGAGGTCTTCATGGACGACTTTTCGATCTTCGGACCTTCATTTGATGGTTGTCTAGCCAACCTATCCCGCATCCTTCGGAGATGTATTGATGTGAACCTCGTGCTTTCTTGGGAGAAAAGTCATTTTATGGTACACGAGGGGATTATTCTCGGTCACATCATCTCCGATAAGGGTATCGAGGTGGACAGAGCTAAGCTTGATGTGATTGCTGATCTACAGGTGCCTAGCTCTGTTTGGCAAATCCGCTCCTTCTTAGGACACGTCGGTTTCTATAGGAGATTCATCAAAGACTTCTCCAAGATTTCTAGACCTTTAACTCATCTGCTATCGACCGACGTACCCTTTGATATGGGCCTCGACTGTATACGAGCATTCACGCAACTGCGTGATGCTGTCACTAAGGCCCTTGTTCTCCAGCCACCTAATTGGTCCCTCAACTTTGAACTCATGTGTGACACTTTCGACCTTACAGTCGAAGCCATCCTGGGACAAAGATGTGATAGACACCCCTTCGTGGTGTACTAAGCCAGTAAGACGCTGGATGAGGCCTAGCGTAATTATACGACTACTGCGAAAGAACTATTGGCAGTCGTCTTTGGGCTGGAGAAATTCCACTCTTACCTTTTGGTCTCACACGTTACTGTATCACTGATCACGCGGCCATTCGTCATCTGATGCACAAGAAGGATGCCAAGCCTAGACTGATTTGTTAGATCCTTTTGCTCCAAGAATTTGACCTTGAGATCCGTGATAAGGACGGAGCCCAGAATGTTGTTGCTGATCATCTCTCGAGTCTGGACCCTGACCACATTGGACTTACCCTACTGATTAACGAGGTTTTTCTCGATGAGCACCTACTGGCAATTAATGTGGCAAGTGGACCTTGGTATGCCGACATTGTAAATTACCTTGCTTCTGGCTCCCTTCCATGTGGCTGGCTTAAAAACTAGCGTGAGCGTCTCATCGCAGAAGTAAAGTATTATTTCTAGGATAATCCACTACTTTTTCGAGTAGGTGCTGATCAGATCATCCGTCGCTGTATTCCTGACAGCGAGGTCCCCCGTGTGCTTTCCTTCTGTCACGATCAGGCCTGCGGAGGCCATTTCTCTGAGAGGAAGACTGCAGCTAAGGTGTTGCAGTGCGGTTTCTTTTGGTTCTCCCTTCACCAGGATGAACACAATTATGCTAAACGGCGCACTAGGTGTCAGTCGTTAGGGTCAATGTCACGTCGTGACATGATGCCCTTGCAACCCATCCTAGCTGTTGAAATCTTGACATATGGGGAATTGATTTCATGGGTCCCTTTCCTCCTTCCAACGGCTTTGAGTACATCCTCGTTGCTGTTGACTATGTTTCAAAATGGATCGAGGCTATTCCTATGCGCCATGCTGATCATGTCATATCTACTCGATTTGTCAAAGATCACATTTTTGCGCGCTTTGGGATCCCTCGAGCCATTATCTCTGATGGAGGAAGTCATTTTACCCATGCTTCTTTTTGGGCACTTCTGAGGAAATATGGAGTCCACCATCGTATCGCATCTCCGTATCATCCTTAGATGAACGGCTAGGTTGAGGTGTCGAATCGGCAAATCAAGCATATTCTCTAGAAAACGGTTTGGCATGACTGTAAGGATTGGTCCAACAAGCTGATTGACGCACTTTGGGCGTATCAGACTGCCTTCAAGGCTCTCCTTGGTACGTCTCCTTATAGAATTGTTTACGGGAAGCCTTGTCATTTGCCCGTTGAGCTGGAGCATCGCGCTTATTGGGCGGTTCGCCAATATAACCTCGACCCAGACCTATGTAGTCGAGAAAGAAAACTCCAACTTCAGGAGCTAGAAGAGCTCTGTCGTGAGCCTATGATTCTGCCTTAACTTTCAAACAACACACTAAGGCCTTTCACGACAGCCGCATTCGACGGAAGGAACTTGAGCCATCTCAGCAAGTTTGGTTTTACAATGCCTGGCTCAAATTCTTTTCAGGGAAATTAAAGTCCAAATGGACTGGTCCCTACTTGGTCTCGAGACCATTTCCCAACGAGGCTGTCGAAATTGAAGATCCCTGATCTGAGCATAAATTTACGGTCAATGGGCAGCGGTTAAAACCCTATTTTACTCATGAACCTACCCCTGTTGGTGAAGTTGTTGCCCTGCTGGAGGGTAACCGACTTTGTACCTTACTCTGAGTCCAGCTGGGGACGTTAAATTCAGCGCTCGTTGGGAGGCACCCCAACAACACTCCTCCATTTTCACCTACACATTCCATTTCACTTCACTTCACTTCGCACTTCTTTACTTTTCACTTCACCACCCACCATCCACTCGCCCTACCACCATGCTGTTTACCTCACACCTCATCTCTCGTACCAAGGCCCTTGGACCTTGCTTAACCCTACATGCATATGAGGACATAGCATCATTTGGCATGGGGGGGTGGATAGGCATCCATAGGATCTGGGTATTATATAGGTATCATGCTGCTTTTGCATCCATTATACATATTCATCTATAAATATGTACATAGCCTTTTTTTTTAAAAAAAAAAAATGTGTGTAAAGTGTTTAGCAATGATCTGAAAGGTGAAATAAAAATACAATAAGTGTTTATAGATATTTAACCTCTGCTTTGAAAACTTTCCAAGCCACAGAAGCTTGACTCGCTCAGGCTTGGCTTAATTCACTCGAGCATTGATAAGATAGATCAGAATCTCTCCTAACTTAGGACGTATTCTTGTACCTGAGTCACCAGTACAGGATTTGTTGGTTTACCTCTACTTAAGAGTCTAAGTAATCTTGGTTCACACTACACATATTGAGAAAGACTAGGTGAACATAAGATCCAACCCTAGTGTTCATTAGGGAAGGTGGATCCTTACCTGTGCGCGCAGGTAGACTTTTTATCTCAGTCTTTAGTCTTGTGTTTAGGAGAAACTCTTTCCATCGAAAAAGTACTCACCCACCAAATAAGGGTGCTCTTCAAAATAAAGTTGTAGGAGATATACTGACACTTGCTTCAAAAAGAAAAAAAATCTTGCAAATAAGTCAGTATATCTTCCAAATTTCTGTAAATTCTTCTCCCCAAAAGTTTTTCAGGGCACATTACAAATACTCTGTTTCTACCATATATTCTTTGAGCCACAAAAACAATAAAAGTGGGGTTAAGTTTTTTCATCATCTTTCTGAGGGTTAATCCAAAGACATGAGCTGAAGCTGGGACCAACCTGTACTTAAAAATTCGTGAAACCCTGGGCTTGAGCCTTAATGTTCATCTGGTTGATCTTGATCCTTCACTGTGCACAAATCATAATCTCTTAGCTCTCGGGTACGGCAAAACCCTCTGAGTCCTGGAAATCATACTTGAGGTTTAAATATCAAGAGTCCAGGTTAGTCAAGAGATGGTCTATATCATGTAAGACTTGAGTACTGGTAGTCTTCTCTGCAATTGGTTTTCACAATATCCAACTGATAAACACATTAATGTTGCTTTAGAAGAAATCTTCAGCTTAAGATCATTTCTAAACACGATACAAATGTTTTGCTAGGGACTAGCAAAAGATAGGCATGGGGGTATGATTGCATAGTAAGTTACGCCAATAAATATGACATCTTATGTTATTTCCTAGCATTACCCATGCATCTTATGTAGCCATACTTGCATTTGTAAATATGTACTTGCATGCATTTATAAAGAGGGGAAGAGGGTGAGAATAAATGGCCATTCAATCAACTTCTATAATTAACATCTTCATTGTGTGTTGCATTGCAATTTTGCCATTTTCATTTTCTTATTTCACGGCTGCTGTGCACGTCTCCATGCACCCTACCTTGCTGCAGCATGGCAACAGGCGTGCACTCCTATAAAAGTCCATGCACCCTCCCCCGCCGTGGCAGTCAGCCTCACCCTCAGACACACCCATCGCCACCCCTCAGACAACACACACAACACCACACACACCCGTCGGCCACTCTCTCTCCCTCTCCCTCTCCATACACAGCACCTCTTCTCACAAGTTGAGAAGGGGTACACTGTGTGCAGGAGAGAGTTCACAGTGGTCTCAGACCCCCACTGTGAGCTCCACCACCGCCCAGCTCCGTCGTGAGCAGGTGGGCGTGGTGGATTCTTGTTTGTTTTTTTTATTTGCATATTTTTTATTTTTCATTTTTGTTTGTTGTTTCCTCTCCTCCGCCATTAGTGCAAGGCTTCAAGCTCTGAAGCTCGCGAGCCCAGCACCTCCGCGCACCCCTGAGCGCCACTGCATGCGCCTGTAGACCGCTCGGGTTCTCTTTCCCCGCATGTGCGCTCCACAGCACCGTCCGCACGCCGCACCGCCTCAGCCGGTCACCTTCTCACCGAGCACATTGTAGCGCACTGTTTACGCCTCTCTGCGCGACACTGTAGCCACCGGCTCATTTCTCACTTAGCCGATGGCTCTACGCTCTCTCTCCTCTACGCTACCGCCTCCAACCGATCGTCGTGCCCACGTGTCCGCGTGCCCACACGCCCGCGCGTCCCTTAGCGCTGCGTCTCACCCTCTCCGCGCGTGCGCATTCACCATCACCTCTGCACCCGCACGCCTGCGTGCCCAGACAACGGCTGCTGACCCTAGACGGCTTAACCGCTTCCGCCCTCTCACACACACAACAAGCGTTCAGCCTCACTCTCTCGTACTCACACACACAGACACTCACGCACTCACACGCATACATACATAAATATATATACATATATACACACACACATATACACACACACACATATAGTTATAGATACATATGTATACATATATACTCATATATCCAGATATCCACATTCTCCCATACACACATTCACCTCATATCTACTACCCACATACCCGTGCACTCACCCCTTCACCGCACATCATACTACAGGAATATTCGCACCAGTTGTTGATATTTCCTGATACTCGTGCAAAGCAAGCGCTTCCACCTACACTCACACACACCTGCTCCACACTCCACGCGGCACTTAGTCTTGTTGGTTGCGTCTTGTTAGATGTGGATCAACTTGACACCATGCTACATTCCATTTCCATTTCCACCTCCACCCCTATTTATATAATATATAACTATATATATATATTCTATATCTACTATATATATACATATATATATACTAAGCTAAGTATTTCTTTTCATTTCTTTCCTTGCAATTTATTTTGCTTTCATTTTTCTTTTATTTCTTGCTATTAAAAAGATAAAAAAAATATAAAAGAGAAAAGAAAATTCTTGTCTTGCAGGTACTCGATCTTGTGAGTAACAAGATCGATTTTGGAACCCTAAGTTGGCTTCAAGCCAATGACCATTTGGCTCAAGGCCAAGGACTTCATTTTTGAGGGTGTGCCTTAAGAACAATATTATCACAAAAAAATCTTAAAAGTAGAAAAATAAAAAACATAATAAACGCAAGGAAGAGATACGTTTAGGAAAGGTGTAGAAACTCCTTGATCTCCTAATCCCTGCCTCCCTGAGATCGACCTTAGGCCTAAAAGTGACCAAGATAAAATCAAGTAGGCCAGGTTAAAAATTTTGTAAAACTAGTATAGACTCGATTTAGGTTAACTCGCTATACTAATTTCAACGATAATATCACCATATTAATAAGACCTATTCGAGTTCGCATCAAGGACAGAGGCATTTAAAGCTTATTTTAATTTATTTCTTTTTCAACTTTTTATGTGTTATTGTAAATTAGGTAAATAATATATTTATGCCTTGAATTTACATTTTTTCCCTTTTTAGCTTTATTTAATTAAATGATTAAGTTATTTAAGTTAATTACATACTTAGTGTTAGATATTGATTAAGTTAATTTAGATATTAATTAACTAGCTAAATATTTAGTATTTGAGTCCAAATTAGTAATTAAATTAGAATTATGATTAATAAATATTTAATTTAGTGTTTTTATATTATTTTATTGGTCCTTAGCATTTAATCTCCTTTATTATAATTAACCCTTAACAATACATATCCTTGGCTAATTAACTAGGGAAACTAGTTAATTAGGGGTATTTAAGAGCCATGATGAGTCTCTCATCACTTGGTTCAAGATCCAAGTAGAGAAACAGAATGTCCAAAAAAATCTACAGCTTCCACCTCTTTAATCAAAGAATGCAGAATCAAGATGAAGAAGATGAATTAGGGTTGGGAAGAAGAGGTGGTTGCTGATCTGAGTAAGGTGCAGATGGTTTAGGATTGTAGGAACAGAGAGGACAGAATATGGAGGAACAAAGGTTCCTCAGGGCAATAGGGAAAAGATATGTCAATGAATTCTCAGCAAGTCTCGACTCAGCGTATTAGATTTCTGGGGAGTGGGATGTGAGTTCCGAGGTGACTGCATGCGGATTGGGAATCGAGGTATGTATTGAGTGAGGTGGATTCCAACAAGTAGGTTTAGGGTTCTCCCGAGGTAGGTTGAGGTTGATTTGAGAGTTCGAGGGTTCCCCAGGAGAGGAGACAGGTCATTATGTTTATACTGAGTTCGGGTCTGAGGCAGCCGCAGTTGAGGAACAGGGTTTAGTAGTCAATACCCAGCTTTCAGGTTCCGGTCAGAAATACCCTGGTAGCTATTGACCAGGATTAGTAAGGCACAAGAGTCAGATGTGTCCCTCCCTAAGCCCCCCATATTCCTTCTTTGAGTTTTGAGTCTGGCTCGAAAGCAGGTAGGGTACCGACTAGGATGTTCACAGTTCCTTCCTTGAAGGAGACTGTAAAGAAGGTAGAAGTGTAGGTGACTTGGGCATCAGTACCCAAAGGAAATACTAGTGGCTGGTGTTAAGAACATCTACCGTCCATGAGTTTGATTTTTGAAAACATTTTGCGAAGTAGTCACAAACTCACGTCAAAATCAATCCAACCAAACAAAATCTCAATCTCAGAATTAAGACCACAGAATTCAAGCGAGACAAAAGTCGTGAATTTTTCCAAATGGTCTGCTACGAAAGATAGAGTGTGCAAATAGATATTATCAGTTCAATCATACTCATCCTAAGAGAAACCTAGCGATGTGCAGACCTCTAAATCCACCCAAAACCTGGATAAGATTGACGTATGAATCCAAGCTCCTATGGGTGCTCAGAGAGATGAGATAGAAAAGTGTGTTTTTGTGTACCTTATGTGATTGTGTAGTGTGTACTCGATAAGTAATCAACAGAATCTCGATGAAAAACCACACAAGGTTTCAGAGAATTTAATTGTGTCACACTTTGAGTTAGGTTCTTCTCTTTAAGAGTGTTTTCCATGCAGATGGGTCTCACTTTTTAATCTTTTGTAAAAAAGTGGTGGTCTTGCTTAATTATGTCCAATGCAAAGATGGCAGGAGCTTAAGAAAGTTAGAAATCATACTTGGCTCTAGCACTCAACAGATAATGCAGTTTGACGAAAGATAAATCTAGCAGGAATTAATGCAAACCTAAGATGGCATGCCTATGTCATGCTCCTACTAGATAAGTAGAGATGAAATATTTTTGGTATTTTCAATTTTGCAGATTTTTTTTTTGTCTTTTTAATGCAAAAAATCAAATCAAATCGAAAATAAAGCGGAAAACCTAAAGCGAAAAAGAATAAAAGAATAAGTGTCCACAGTCCACATTGTTATATCAAATGTGTGAAAACATGCTCTCACAACTTATGTCTATACAAAGAATCCTAAAAATAAAAAATAAATTCTAAACCTAAATCCTATTGTCTAAACTAATCTAAACATAGCTCCATTGAAAAGGTCTTGGAGTCGAAGAAACACCGAGAAGCAGGTCCACCGAGAAGTAGAGAAATTCTCCTTCAACTCCTCTTGTTGGACGGGATTTCTACACTAAAAGTTGAGTTTTGAAAACCCTGTTGTTGTAGTTGCGTAAAAATCCATCAAACAATAGTTTAACTGAAACTCTGGTGAGTCCCGAGTTGAACATGAGGAGGCGTACGTTTGATCAAAAAACTTCATTTATATTTGTTGTCATGAAGTAGATTAGCTGGTTGAATTAAATCTATGCTAGCTATCTATTTATAGAATAATTAATAGAAGAGAGATAAAGAATAATATAAATAAAGAGAAAATAGGGAGAGAATGAACAAATGTTTCATAGCCATAGATTTATGTTCATTACAACTACTTGCTATACTAGAAAGCAGGAAATCTAATCTAGAAAGTGATAAAGAGAAGGAGAGAAATTATCCTCCTCGACGGCTGCTTGGAGGATGAGCCACATTGACGGAGTACCCGGATGAGGGTGGTAAGATGCTGGATGAGGGAGAACAAAGACAGAGGAAGGAGAATAGAGTAGGGTGACATCCTAGCGGGATCCGCTTCCCAAACGGTGGTGAGAGGACAACCACGGGATGCTCCACGAATGGGGTGAGAAGGTGGAAAAATTATATTTTTAACTCTAATGGAGCATCCCGGGTTTGGGACAAGCTCGTAGAGCTTTAGAGGGTGTTGTATCAAAAAATTGTTGCAAAAATATTAAAGTTTTGAGAACCCATCGTCGTAGTGTAATTTGTGAGAAAAATCTGTCAATAGATAATTTTATCGAAACTCAAAAAGAATTCCGGGTCGAACATAGGGAGGCAGACGTTTGATTAAAAACCACGTTTGATTTGTTGTCATGAAGCAGATTAGCTGGTCGAATTAAATCTAAACTAGCTATCTACTTAAAGAATAATTAATAGAAGAGAGAGAGAATAATACAAATAAAGATAAAATAGAGGTAGAATAAATATGGATTTCATAATCACAGAGTAATGTTCATTACAACTAATCACTAACTAGAAAGCTGGAAATATTACAACTAGAAAGTGGTAAATCTACTCTGGAAAGCAGTAAAGAGAAGGGAGGTGAGAAATTATCCTCCTCGATGATTGTTTGGAGGACGATCTGCGCTGATGGAGTGCCTGGACAAAGGTGGTGAGGTGCCGGACGAAGAAGAATGACGACGGACGACGGAGGATGGGGCAGGGCAACGTCGCAGTAGGATCCGCTTCCTGAATGGCGGTGAGAAGACAATCGTGGGATGCTCCATGAAGGAGGTGAGAAGATGGAAAGTTATTTTTGTAACTCTAATGGGGAATCCCGAGTTTGGGACCAGCTCGTAGAGCCTTTGAGGGGCTGAGAGAAGAAAGGAAGGAATGAAGAAAGTGTGGGGGTCATAGGACCTTTTATAGGTGAAGATTGGAGGGGGCACAAAGGTCATTTCATCTTAAAACATTAAATGAGGGGGTCTTTAGTGATGGATATAAACATTGCTGAAGAACGTGCGCATGCCCCCGCCTCCTCTCCTTCCTCTGCGTTCAACGCTCACGCACGATTGGGTGTTCTCAGCCGTCCGATCAAGAGATCAGACGGCTTAAAATGCTCCATCGCTCACCTTCTCATCGCACGCCTGCACCTGTAATGGCATGTGCAGAGACGCGTGCGCCTGATTGGCAGATCCGGGCCGTTCGTAGCTGATCGCACGGTCGAGATAAATCCGTGTGCACCTCTGATTGCGAGTCGAACACGCATCCTACAAAGTGTATAGTGCATTCGACTGTTGTGTTATAGGGGACCTTTTGTCTCTTTGTTGTTTTAACGCTCAGCGCCCTTGGCCGTTGGATGAAGATCCAACGGCTGAGGTGCGTTGAGCATTTTCCTTCAGATGAGGAGGGGGTGCAGCCTCGAGTGAATCTTGGTCCTTGGATCAAAATCCAATGGCTGAGATCGCATGATGGAGAGGCCTTTGAGGAAGAGGAGCGAGCTGATGGAGTGCGCGGATGGCTAGGATGGTGCCACGTGGCACCATCATGGCTGCCCATCTTCATATACTCATAGGTAGTGCCACGGATGTCAGATTGGACTGATTTTCGTGTCGTTGGGCTGCGATTATCGATCCGAACCCATCCATGCAGTTGGATTTGTCATTTGAGGTACGGATTTACACCACCTTGCCCCTTTGCCTCTAATCTTTCTTGGACTGCATCTGAAACTATGAAAGTCCGAGCGAGGCGATTTGAGTCATTAAACTCCGATCGTCACCTTGATTAGATCTGTACAATTGGATCCTCAATCCGAGGCCTTGATTAAATACCTCCCTGTACCCTGACCACAAAAAGAGAAAATTAACCTAAACTTTATACAATTTAAACTAAATGCAAGATGATACATGTTATGCAATATTTATAATGTATGATGCAATTATACACCTAAGAACATGCATAAATAGATGGTTTATGTGATATAAATGTGTTTACATCAGAGGGGGTGAGAGAAGAGAGAAAGAGATGAAGAAAATGAGCGGTAGGGGTCTCCTTTTATAGTGTAACGACCCGATTCCCGAGTCCCTACGAGACACGAGAACCGGACCGACTCGACTAATCCCAAGACCTAGTCGTCCAACGAGGAAGTAACCAAAAGACAGTAAAATAAACCACATTCAGCATGAATATAACTAACAGTAAGAAAGTACAGCAGTAAGGAAAGAAACTACTACAGTAGGTACCACCACAACAGTAAAACAACATTTATCATATAACAAGAACTGCAGGTAAAGAAGGTACAGCGGAAACAAAAACTACTCACTAGAACAGAAACAAAAAGGGCTACAAAAGGCTGTGGTAACTCTACTGGACCCTACTCGGCCCAGCGTCCTCTGCAGCCGCCGACCCTGGCTGCTCAACACCTGGTCCTGAAAAAGGTAACGAGTGTAACACGTCAGCAAAACGCTGAGTAGAGTGGCAAACTAACTAAAGGCAACAGTAGAGTGTACAGTAGCTGTTATGTTCTATTACTTCCTTTATTCACATCTTTCAATTTTTCTCACTATTTCATTTATTTCTCAGATCCTTTACTTGATCTCGAATGTCCTCGTGGGAACGATCTTGATTGCAGTCTTTTCCAAAAGTAGAAGTAGCACGTGGTGCTCTCCTGGCCGGGAGAGTCCCCCGTGGTGATCCTACCCTCAGTCAACCACCCCAAGGTCACTGACAGACGTAACGGTGACTACGGCACGCGCGATAAACGCACAGGTAGCTAGCCCGCACTGGCACGCGGTCAGTCATTTCCGTTAACGGGTGCGCCCAAAGCACAGCACGGAACCAGGGCAGAGCCCTCTCAGTAACAGGGGTCCAACCCCTCCACAGTAACCAAACCGGGGCCTTGCCCCTCCACAGTCCGCGCACCCTCGCCTGACTACCCTGGTTTGCCCTAGTTGGCCTAACAAGTCGGTGAAGGAGGCTAGCAGAACCCCGGGGCCTGTGGGGTAGCTAGTACTCTACTAACACTACTAGCTCTCCTCGGTACTACGTACACGAGGGCCAACAAGTCGGTACAGAGCAGCCAATCCTAACCCCGGGTCCCTGGGGCGGCTGGCCCCACTCTGCACTAAACAGTTACAGGTACTTCCCTTGGTACTGCGTACCCAAGAGACAGTACAAAGTACATCTCAGTTCCATTCCTTTTTCTTTCCAGGAGTTCCACTCCTAATTCCCCGTAGGGTTCCAGCTCTTTATCTCAGAACATCATATGTTTCACTTTCCAGATTCACGTTCTCAAAATCCATGATCTCAATCATGTTTCTTTATTCATAACAGGCAGCTGTTAATTCAAATTACAGGCAGCTTATATTCCTTTCCATTTTTCCAAGACTGCAGTATTATACATTCCACTAGTTTTTCCATCCTAAGATTCATGCCACATCCTAGGATCTAGCATACAACTAGTTTTCCAGCCCTAGGATTCATGCATCACCTAGGAGCTATCATTCCATACATTTCTCATTCCTAGGATTCATGCAATGTCCTAGATTCTAGTTATGGTTCCATACTTTAACAGATTTTATTAATAACTTAAGCCACTCTACCAGGTACAACGGGAGTAATGGGGGTGTGATCGGGAATCCCGCGTGCCTCCGCGACTCTCAAGACTGCAACTGAACGAGATCCTGTCACAAGGATCAAACACAAGGAGTGTCTCAAAACAGTGTATAGCTACTGTAGATGAGTAGAGGAATTAATTCTGAAGAGAACGCAACTCGAATCGCAGAAAACGGAGCCCGAACGGGCCCTAAACGGGTCGAAAAAGACGATACTGTGCAAAATCAGACGTCTGGGACTCCTTCCAGACGTCTTAAAAAGTGGATCAGAGAATTACCTGTTCAGCGTGGTTTCCCAGACGTCCAGAAGTCTGCGGGGACGTCTGCCTAGATCCCAGACGTCCGATGGTCCCTCCAGACGTCTGGAGGTCACTCCCGCCGTCTGGTACAACTTCCAGACGTCTGATTCGCAAAGGATGGCGAATCAGCGAACCTGCGCACAGCCAACCCCCCTCCCTCAGTACGGTCAGTCGTCAAGAAGGAAGAAGAAGGCGGAAAACTCACCTTTCAGACGTCTGTATGATCTTACAGACGTCGACCTTGCCGTCTGGCTATCAACCCAGACGTCTGATTCTGGAAATTTTTCCAGAATCAGGGCCCTGCTCGGCCTCCGCTCGCGACGCCGCCCGCGTCGAACCTCGCGCGTCTGCTGCTCAACCCGCAGCAGGTCCCTCTCCGCGTCGCTCCGCGCCCCCTGCGCCCTCCGTCGGCCGGCCAAGCCGCTCCGGCGAGCTCGCCCTCACGGCAGAGCTCCGCCCTCGCACGCCGCACCTCCGCGCTCACTGCGGCCGCCGCTGCCGCCCTCGCGTCCGCTCGCTCTCGCGCACAGGAAGGAGAAGAAGGAGGAGACGGTGGAGACGGGAGGGGAGGCGCGCCCCTTTTAACGCCGCGCGGAGAGGAGAGAGAGAAGGCGGCAGGCCGCCTGCAGCCGCAGAGAAAAGAGGGAATATGCGGTCTGCGCGCTCAGGCGCGCAGGCGACTCGCGTGTGTCGAAAATAACGGATTTCCAGACGCCTTGAAACTATCCCAGACGTCTTATCAGACGTCTGGTTGTGATCCCAGACGTCTTGTCCGACGTCTGAGCCATCTCCCAGACGTCTTAAAATACGTCTGGGGCACACATTCGTTACAATATAACAAACTCAAAGGAAGTTTCGTCCCCGAAACTTGCGCCAACTAGGGTGCGGGAAAAAGACGTCCAAATAACCATAACAAACTCAAAGAGGACCGAACCCGGTCCGAAAAGACGTACCCGCGAAAAGCTCCGGGTACCGCTCCCGCATTGCCGCCTCAGGCTCCCAGGTAGCCTCCTCGTACCGCTGGCTCCTCCACAAAACCTTTACCAGGGGTACTTGCTTTCGTCTCAACCTGCGGACGGCTCGGTCTAGGATCTGCACTGGCCGCTCGGGGTAGGTCAGGTCGTCGCTCACCTCGACGCTCTCGTGACTCAGTACGTGGCTGGGATCGGCTACGTACTTCCTGCGGTTGGACACGTGGAACACGTCGTGCACACCAGAAAGCTGCGGGGGAAGGGCAAGTCTGTAAGCAACGGGTCCAACCCGCTCCAGGACCTCAAAGGGCCCCACGAACCTCGGCGCGAGCTTCCCTCTCACCCCAAACCGCTGTAAGCCCTTCATGGGCGAAACACGAAGGAAGACGTGGTCCCCAACCTCGAACTGCACCTCTCTGCGTCTGCGATCTGCGTAGCTCTTTTGTCTGCTCCTGACAGTGCGGAGTCGTCTGTGGATCTGCTCAACTACCTCCTGACTCTGCCGGATCAACCTGGGGCCAACCTCCCACTTGGTCCCCACCTCAACCCAACTCAAGGGTGCCGTGCATTTCCGTCCGTACAGAGCCTCGTAGGGAGCCATGCCGATGCTCGAGTGATAACTGTTGTTGTATGCAAACTCCGCCAGGGGCAGGTGCTCCTCCCAAGAGCCCCTCCAGTCTAGTACACAGGCACGCAAAATGTCCTCAAGTGTCTGTATCGTGCGTTCCGACTGTCCGTCCGTCTGGGGGTTGTAAGCCGTGCTAAACCTCAACCTCGTCCCCAAAGCCTGTTGAAACTCAGCCCAAAACTGGGACGTAAAGCGGGTATCCCGGTCGGATACGATCTCCCGCGGAACTCCGTGTAGTCGCACCACATCACGGATATACCTCTCTGCCAACTGTGCTGGTCCCAAAGTGACTCGGATCGGCAAGAATCGTGCCGTCTTCGTCAATCTATCCACTATTACCCAGACTGCGTCGTGTCCTCACTGGGTAACAGGTAAGCCCACCACCAAGTCCATGGTGATGCTCTCCCACTTCCACTCTGGCACTGGAAGCGGTTGAAGCGGCCCTGCAGGCCTCTGATGCTCGGCTTTCACCTGCTGGCACACTAAGCACTGCTGCACGAACTCACCCACATCCCGCTTCATCCCTCTCCACCAGAACTCGCGTCTCAAGTCATGGTACATTTTCGTGTTTCCGGGATGTATGGTGAATCTGGAACCGTGTGCCTCAGTCAAGAGCTCTCTCAACAGCTCCTCGTCTCTGGGGACGCACAACCGTCCCCTCAAGCGTAACACCTGGTCTGTGAAAGAGAAGTCCCCTGGGTCCCCTGATAGTACTCAGTCGCGCAAAGACTGCAAGTACGGATCGGCCATCTGTCCCGTGATGATGCGGTCTATCAACTCTGGCCCGGTCTGCCGTGTCACCGTCACTGCCCCACAGTACCCTCGTAACTCTAGAGGTCGCCAACTGCCCACCTCCTCCAAAAGGCTCCAACTCTGTAACTGTAGACTGGCCAAGCGTGCGGGCGCCTTACGGCTCAAGGCGTCAGCCACCACATTGGCATTTCCCGGGTGGTAGGAGATGCTGCAGTCGTAGTCCTTCAGGAGCTCCAACCAACGTCTCTGTCTCATGTTGAGCTCCTTCTGGTCAAAAAGATATCTGAGGCTCTTGTGATCTGTAAAAATCTCGAAGGTCTCACTGTACAAGTAGTGCCTCCATGTCTTCAGCGCGAAGACAACAGCTGCCAACTCTAGATCGTGGGTAGGGTAGGTATGCTCATGGGGCTTCAGTTGCCGCGAAGCGTAAGCGACCACGTGACCCCTCTGCATGAGCACACCTCCTAACCCCTGCAAGGAAGCGTCCGTGTACACAACGAACCCGCCACTACTGTCAGGGATGGTGAGCACGGGAACCGAGGTCAACCTCTCCTTCAGCTCCAGAAAACACGCCTCACAAGCGTCTGTCCAAGCGAAAGGCACATCCTTCCGGGTCAACTGTGTCATAGGACGCGCAATCTGTGAAAATCCTCTGATGAACCGTCTGTAGTAACCTGCCAGTCCCAGGAAACTGCGAATCTCAGTGACTGAACGCGGTCTCTCCCACCTGAGCACTGCCTCGACCTTGGCGGGGTCCACCGCCAGGCCGTCTCCAGAGATTACATGACCCAAAAAGGTCACCTCCCTCAACCAGAACTCGCACTTGCTGTATTTGGCGTACAGCCTGCGTCGTCTCAGAGTGTCCAGAACCATCCGCAAGTGTTGTCCGTGCTGCGTCCGATCTCTAGAATAGATGAGTACATCATCTATGAAAACCACCACAAACTGGTCCAAGTACGGTCTAAACACCCGGTTCATCAGGTCCATGAAAGCAGCGGGGGCATTGGTCAGCCCAAACGGCATGACCAAAAACTCGTAGTGTCCGTACCGGGTGCGGAAAGCTGTCTTGGAGACGTCAGTCTCCCTGATCCTCAACTGGTGGTATCCAGACCTCAAGTCGATCTTGGAAAACACCGTGGCACCCTGCAACTGGTCAAACAAATCGTCGATCCTCGGCAGCGGATATCTGTTCTTGATGGTGACCCTATTCAGCTGTCGGTAGTCCACACAAAGGCGTAGGGTCCCATCCTTCTTCTTCACAAACAGTACCGGGGCTCCCCAGGGAGACGCACTGGGCCTCACGAAACCTTTCTCCAAAAGGTCCTGCAACTGGGACTTGAGCTCTCGCAGCTCAAGCGGTGCCATTCTGTATGGCGCGGTGGAGATGGGGCTGGTCCCTGGTACTAGTGAGATCTCAAACTCGATCTCACGCTCGGGCGGTAGTCCTGGTAACTCGTCTGGAAACACGTCGGGGTACTCCCTGACCACCGGGATGCTCTGGAAGTCTGCCACGGGGCTGTGCTCTGCCACCACACAAGCTAGGAAGCCCTCACACCCCTGGCTCAAAGGTCTCGCCGCCCGAAGTGCCGAAATGCACCTGAAACCTCCGTCCACTGGCTGCCCGTAAAACTCGAAAGAAGGCAGCTCCGGAATGGAGAAGACAATCTTCCTCTCAAAACAGTCTACCAAGGCGTGGTAAGCGGACAGCCAATCCATCCCCAGAATCACTCCAAAGTCCTCCATCTGTATCATAATCAGGTCAGCTGGAAGGCTATGTCCCCCGATGCTGACCTCGCAACCCGTGTACACCTCCTCAGCTACAAACAGCTGACCACTCGGACCTCTGATTACGAACGGATTCTCTAACAGTGTATAATCCTGGTCCAAACTAACTGCGAAACTGGCTGCGACAAACGAGTGCGTAGCGCCGGAATCGAAAAGCGTGTAAACGAGTCTGCCAGAAACTGAAACCATACCTGCTACCACGGATCCCGAAGCTCTGGCGTCCCTGTGTGTTAGGGCGTTGATACGCCCCTCAGCTCTAGGTGCGGACGAAGCAGCCACACTCTGCGTCGGACGGGTAGGTGCTGGCCGGTACCCTCCTCGCGACTGCTGTCCTCCTCCTCGTGCCTGGGAACCGCGGCCTCCTGCACGCCCTCCAGTGCTCTGCACGGGAAGTATCTGCTGACCTCCTGCCCTAGATGGGCAGTCCCTCCTGACGTGGCCCGGTTGGCCACACTGGTAGCAGAGGGGAACCCGACTCCCGCCCTCAGTGAGTCCCTGCTGTCGGCTAGGCGGGGGTCCGGTGCTGGCGACTGGCCCCTGTCGAGGGCCCCCAAAGGCCACTGATGGCCCTGCACAACGTGACGGATCTCCTGCGGACGTCACGTGTCTCCGTTCTCGCCGGCCCTGTGAGATGTCTGGCTGAAAGGGCCTCTTCCGCCCGCCGTCGGTCTCTCGCGCGGACGGGTTGGTCTCCTCGTAAGTCATAGCTGCCTCTACCACCCTCGAAAACGTCGGCAGCTTCAGGGGTTTGACATACCCCCGGCAAACGACCGACATCATCAATCATAATAAAGCACTAATGTTGGGTTTTTGTCTCTGGCAAGGTGCCAAAAATATGATCGACTCGACATCGTGTTACAATAAAAACTATTTACATGTTAAAAATAGAGTTTTAATGTTGTCGTTGTCGTCGTATAGTTATCATAATGCAAACAGATATCTCATCATTTTATTTATTTACATAATTTTTATTCGTTTATTCCAAGTCGTTCACTGGGAGACAGTTATTGATATACATCACTCTCTATGTTTCAAAAATATCTTTTATTCCAAAAATACCAATTATATTTATAAAATGAATTAATGAATCAAAGAATAAATGAATTGGTTAATTATGTATAAAAGAATTAATTAATGTTCACTACAATGTTTTAAACATATTTACAACTAAATAGGCATAAAAAAACTATGTATAACTACTCTATGTTAGTTATGTACAACTATCTTAAATAATACCTAAGTATAGGTAGAAAAATAATTATTAATATACACTAGACTAAATATACTAACATATAATATTAACTCTAATAACATATATTATATACAGTAACATATATAGATGTTGCTATAGCCTTAGTAAAAATATGTACAACTTAAGGCAAAAGAACTACATTTACTAACATAAAGCCTTAAACAAAAAAACTATATATACAACATAAGGCTTAAACAATATCACTATTATATATATATATATAGGCCCTATCTCAAGAGCATTGTGTTCATAAAGATCCATATGAGCACTGATTCCTATCCATTGATTTGCGTTCCACGAAAGAGATTAATAAAACCAAAATAAGCATTGGTGGTTTTGTAACCAATGCGGAAATAATGGAGTTGCCAAACGAATGCCGATCCAAAACAAATCTTACCCTATAAACATGTAATAGAACAAATTCATAATTGTTATATGCTATAATTATAATGTAACTACAACTATTCATGCAATCTAAATAACAAACATGGTAACAAATCAACTCACATTAAATAAGATTGATAATGCTACAAGTCAACTAAAAAATATTATAGCAAAATAGTAGATGTTTTGTAATGAAAAATGGAGTTGCTTATAACCACGATGCTTTACCATTGTAATGTCTATGACAGATATTGTAACAACATCGAATGCATGTTGTAATCGGTTAAAAGAACAAAGCCTTGTAACGTCTATAAGTGACTGTTGTAATGATGTGCATATACAATTGTAAACAAACACGCGTAGCAAAGATACACAAAAAACGTAAGTTGTAACGAATGTATATACAATTTTTATAAGCATTAATAGTAAATAAAACTTTGTAATATCTATGAGTACCCGTTGTAACACGATGTGTATTTAATTGTAACCAAATACATTTAGCAATGTAAAGTAGATAATGTAAGTTGTAACGAGTAGATATACAATTTGTAAAAGCATTATTATTAATTACATGCTGTAATTAAAGATATATTACATGTAAAAATACTGTAATAATGTGTAAAATTGTAATACAAATGGATTGTAACACATATTAATAGATATAATTGTAATACAATGGTTCTGTGCAATTAATAGCATCGCGTGATGGATGATGAAAGTGTAATACAAAGCAGTAACAGTTGTATCACATGATGTATATGTCCATCAAAAGTCACATTTATTGTATAAGGTGAAACCAACAAAAACAAAACATCCGAGATTTATGTATGGTGATAAAATTTATTTCTAAATATAACATAACAAATTAATACCACTTACCTTCCACTGAAAACCATTTGACGAATTGGAAGGTGGTTTCATCAACGAGATACACGATCTGATGGATGAGATTTGGTGCTCACTAGGGCTTTTATGAGCACAGTGCTCTCTAGATATATATATATATATATACACAAGCACACAAGGTTTCCACACTTAGCCGTTTAGCTCACACACATGACACCAACACTGAAGTCTCTCAAACACTTGGACTATTTTAGGTTGCTCTCTTCTCACAGGCACTCATGTTATTGTTAATCTTAACAAAAATTGGGTTTTTTAGTGGGCGGACCGGCCTTTCGTGGGATATACAGCACCCCAATGGGGTGGGACTAGTCTACTACTAAGTCGGCCCTAGTTCAATTAGTGTGCATTTTATTTCATATTCATAGGCACACAATAGGCCCACTACAGGCCCAACACAGTGCACAGACTCCCAGCCTGCACACCAATTCTCAATGAATGCTCATATATGCTCAAGAGAGGGGTATAGAGGGGAATATGGTAAGGGTGCTCGACGCTTGTGATGACCGCTTCGGCTACGGAGCAAAAACCTTTTATATGGCATCAGCAACACGTGCGCTACTGATGTGGGACTAATCCCGTAGAGGAATTAGCGCTGTGCAGCTCTTTGTTCAGTTCTAGAAACATGAGTTTGAGTCTCGATTTGAGAGCCCAAATTAGATTTGATTTTAAAATAAATTATATACAATATACATAGTATTTTTAGGCATTTTTGAGTATTTTTGGATTTTTATGGTATTTATATATTCTATGGAGGAAGGGAAAGAGAGAGAAAGAGTGAGATGAGATAAATAGGAACTCTTTTTGGTGTTTTTAGTTTTGATTCTTTTATTAAGTTTCAAAGTATACTGAACCATCGACTGGTATGTTTTACCAAGCCAGGGGTTCAGAATACTTTGCAACTTGGTATACACTTAAAAATACACCTAATCTTACTAAGACAAGTTTATTTTATTTTTTTGTGATTTTTTTTATCATTTTATTTATTTACAAATCTAACCCAAATTAGGCCTTAAAAGGGTTTTCAACAAAGAACCTAAGGCACTAAAAAGGGTTATAAGGGCTGGAAAAGTGATTTAAGCACTCAAACACATTCAACACTTCATATAAAAGATGTTCAAATGTTTAAACATGGTTTTCAATTCAATTTCATTCAAATCTACATTTTAGATAGTTTGGCCTTAATAAGTGGACTTAAATAAGATTTACAAGCAATTAAAATTCAATCCAAATACAATGAATGCTTGTGATATAAAATTCTTACAATATACAACATGTCAGCTACATCATCTCTTCAAACCAACCCAAAATCCATCCTAAACTGCTCTCACCCAGTCCATCTAAACAGCTGTTGTTATTTCGGACCAACTGAACAGCTGCTGAATTCTCAGCAGCTATCTGCTACTTGTGAGAATCAGCAGCTTTTACTACTAAAATACTGCTACAAACCAGCAGCCAATGTCGCTTCCATGCTGCCATCAGATTCAGCAGCTCATGTTGCTACTACATTATGAAAATCAACAGCTAGTGGCTGCTATTTCAGACTGAAATTAGCCCAGATCAGAACTGAGAAGGTCTCATCTAATGTGCAAGAATGCCCAAAACACATCTCTAACCAATCATATCTATCCAAAATCCTTTGAAAGCCATTTCTGAAGATCTGAAATCCATTCTTGAAGATTTGAAATTCAAAGACCTTAAAAATTCTAGTTTAATCATTACCTTACATTATAGACAATGTTATGGGAATCGATCAAACTAGGTTTCAAATTCAATTGATTCACAAATCCAATTCTCCATAACAAATCCTTCAAAGTTCATTCAAGCCCTAGAAATCAGATTGAAGTCATTTTTGAATTTAGGAACCATGTTGCCCTATTATGGGCTTTTACTATGGGTTCACAAATGATATGATCACTTGATCTTCTTGAACAACATTGACTGACGTTCAAGAAGATCTAAGATCCCATAAAAACCAATGGGTCATTATTTTGACCTCTAATTAGAAATTTTGATTTTCCTTCGTCAAACTACCCAAATACAAAACTCAAATTAGACAAATACTCATCTGAGCATCGAAATCAACTTAAAACACCTTAGAATTCTTGTATTATACCTAATTTAGCTTGATAAAAAATCAAATGGCTCAATTAAACCCGTTTAAAATAATTGACTCCAATTGCAAAATTGGGTGTGAAATCCAAATCTGAAAAGAATCGAGTGAATCGATTAAATTAAAATCAGATCAGAGGGTCTTTGTGAATTTTTGGAATGAATGGAGAAGACCTCCCAAGTGAATTTTAGGCGTAAATTCAGATCTGGAAGCCAAGACTTCAGATTTGAATTTAACCTTGGTGAATGGGTGGATGCTGGATAAAAATGAGAGGGAAAATCATAAATGAATTGTTGAGTGTAGAGGGAGATTTACAAGTCGAAATGGAGGTGGAAAAATACCTCTCTAATATGAATTGATTAGAGAGGACGAGATCCATTTTAAACTAAACTACTTGTAATCTAATAGTTCATCAGTGAGTTACTAACTAATTCTACTCCTAGAAAACACTAAATCTAATATATGAAAGCATTAAAATTCCTAGCTAAGTGGACGAATGGGATGCCTGGATCCACAGCAGGTTGCTGTGGCGATGAAGGAGGATGTGAAGATCTCCAGCGAAGAATGGGGTCCCTAGGCTACAGCTGGTCCCTACAACGAGGAATCGAAGGAGGAGACATCGCCCCTGTCACCGACAGTCGATGAAGGAGGAAGAACTGGAGACTTGGATGAAAGGACCAGCTCAAATGGGGAGGGAGCTAGTGGTGCGTGCGAGGGTCTAAGATCGAGATTAAGTAGGCTCACCAGTGATTCCAAGCACCGCATGGTGTGGTTAGTCGCAATTAGGTTTAACGGTGGGTATGAAAGAGATGGGTGTGCAGGAAGGTCTAGGATAAAAGTGTGCCGTTAGATGGGATCTACAATAGGTAATGATCCTTCACGCAAAGGCGTGGGAAGTTTGGATCGACATCTGTCGTTGGATGGATGAGGGGGAGGATCGATGACTGTTGGAGTGCGAGTTCATCGAATGAACAGTGAACCGCGACGCATTAGGTGTGTTTGGGAAAATTGCATGAATGGCCTAATTGGGCAAAACTATATGAATTTTGCGTAGAAACCCATTAGTGAGAAGATTCACTGTAGAGCGATCCAAAAGTCTTGCAAATAGGTCCTTGCAACTTTTCAATAAAGTCCCTAGAGGTTTTTGATGTGAATAAAATGTTAATGCAGAAGGACCTGAATGTAATCTAATGAATGTAGGGTCCTATTGATGTCGAAATGTCATGATATTTTTATTGGAGTTTAATTGAATATATTAGAACATGATTTCACTCTTGATTTGAACTTTTGAAGTTAGAAATGTGTTCAATTTGCAATTGGATCATCAATTTATATTTATAAATAGAATATCTCATTAATTGATCTAATTGTGCATTTTTAATAGAAATTTGTTGTTTTAGGTTATTTTTTCTAATTTCCACACTTACCCTTTTATCATGTTAATAATGTAGTGTTTAATCTAGTTTCTAGTTTAATTTGACCATTTTAGTTATAATGAGCAACACCTCATCAGCGATGGCATTATGAGGCCTTTTGTACTTAAAGTATTGAGCCTTAAACCGGTTCAAATATTACCGAAAGGACTCATTTTTTCATTGCTGGACCTTCGAAAGCTTCTCTGGGTTATCTCTAACCCTCTGTTGCCTCGCAAAATACTGGCATAATTTATCTGCCAATTCTTGGAAGTAGGTAATCTGCCTAGGCAACAACTCATTGAACCACTCGTGGGCCATACTAGATAGATATGATGGGAATACTTGACATTGCACCTCGTCAAGACAGCTGTGAACGAGCATCATTTGGTGGTAGCTCCTCACAAAGCTGTTGGGGTCCATCGTTTCGTCATATTAGGCCATGATGGGTTGCTTGAATTTCTCCGGCAGGGGTGCCGTCATTACCTCCTCCATGAAGGGGTAGGTAGTAACGTAGGCACATAGGCGTATGACCCTAATTGCTCGGGTGACTTGACAGCCGATCTCAGGGATTGAGCCTCCTCCTCTGGTCATCATGGGGTGAGCCTCAGATTGCTCCCCCGATGAAGGCAAGTGGGGAGCTTTAAGCAAGCCAGGATCCGCGATTGACTACTGCTTAGCCTTCAAGGCCACCATCCTGGTCTCGTACTCTTCCTCCCTCACCTACATTTTGAGGAGAGGGTGCCGCTGAGGATTCTCAGGGCGAGATGACTAAGGTTACCAGCTAGGCTGTGCGGACTTCTCCTTGCTAGGCTCAGTGTGCAAGTGGCGTCCCTTGGATGCTGAGATGCTGCATTCCGCAGGGGCTGCCTTCTCGGGATTAGCACAAGAGGAATTGAGAGTTGTGGGGGCCATTGCTTGGATTTAGAGTAAGGAAACAATATCAAATGATTATTGTTTCCTACAGACGATGCTAATTGATCGAGACCCTAAGTGATAGGGGATCTGACTCAGCAAAAATCGTAATCCAACACACAAAAAGATGCACAAGAGGTAGGTGATCCAATTCCACCCGAAGGGTTGTACATCTGGGGGGAGGGTGATGCTCCCAAAGTTTCACTATAGTTGTAGGTGATACAATTTCTCTTATTTTCTCTTTAAGGTTGCGTGAAGAGAGCCTGAGGGTTTCTCTTCTCTATTTATAGTACAAAAAATATTTAACAACATTTAATCCTTCAATGGACTTCGCGGATTCATCGACTCATCCATTACTTAGCTATAAAGAGCATTTGTAATGCCGCAGTTAGTATTGACATGGATATTGCCGCCTCTTCAACTCTAGTCACCTGAATTCTTCAGCGAATCAAGCTCACCCGGATACGCTTGGATATTGGCGAGCCTGGATCCACCTAGACGTAGGCGAGTCAGGTTCGCCTCGATCCACCTAATTGTCGGATATTTGGGTGACCGGATTCATCGAACCCCCGAGGAGATGGATCCTTTGGATTTTGTGCGAAGTTTTAAATTTGAGGATGCCTTTTGCCCTTCATCACTTCCCTACCTCAATTTTGATCTTTTGAAGCCTTGAAATGCTCTTAATAGTCTCGCACACCTTAATGACTTTAGCGCATAGATGAATGTTCTCGTCATTGATTTTTCCAAAGTTGTCCGTAGAGAAGTCAAGGAGGTCATACGTTGAATGAAGGAGCATATCCAAGAACAACCATGATAGGGCTGAGAAGAAGAACTCGCAAGGGGTGGGAGGTGATGCTCGTGATGGGGTGAAAAGGAAGAGACAAGGTGGGCTTGGAGCAAAGGGAAAGGTGGAGGAATTTTTAGAGGAATGTCATGGAAGGTGGTTTATATGAGGAAACGGTTGGGGATGGCAATTGAAAGAGGCTAATTAAGTTTAAGGGGATTTGAAGGGGCTGCAGAGTTACAATAGGAGGTTAATGGTAGGCAATTGCAAACAATTATCCAAGGTGGTGGAAGACAAGACTACTTAACAACTTCCTTTACATAATGACCTTGCTAACCACAACAAGAATAGCCCACCCAGATTTATTTGAATCATTTCCAAACCATTTCCATGTCTAAATTAAAGTAATTGAGATTATACCTAGTAATTTTCCAACACAGCTAACTTTGCTACCTTTAATCAAAATCCAACTTTAATGACATTTTTACCAACAAAGTTAATTTTGTATTGGCACCTATGAAAGAAATATCTAGATTACAATGACATTTAAGCAATATCGGGAGTATGGATTGGCACCTACAAAGGCAACTGAAGCCAACATTTTTGCCTAAAGTTCAAGACCTTAACCAAGAAGTAAAGCCTACATGAGTGACTTCAACCTGCATTTCTGATTCAATCTGAAATGTGTAAATGTACAAAAGTTTAAAAAATGATGGATTTTATAATGTATGGATGTAATAGATATAATTCTCACCATATATGTTGGCAATTAACATATGAATTTGTTAACCCCACACACAAAAATATAATGTAAATACTATCACTTAGTAAAATCTATTATCACTCAAACAAATACCATTACCTTTGAGTAAAATAATTACCAATAATTTTTTATTTTTAATGAAAAGACAAGTGATTTTTTATTTTAAATTTTAATTCTACATCAAAGCATTTAGAAATGATGTTGACTTTTTTTAACATACCTTGATTTTGAAATAATATATTTTAACTCAAAAGTGATAGTGACTTTTTGAGCCATGGAAAATCCTAACATGTGATGATACTTAAGTTACCTTTCACATTACATTTTTTATGATATTTTAAATATTTCAATACATTTCATTGATAAATCCCACCTAAAGGCGAGAATGCATGTGTTAGGGAGACACTTGATGTGATCCCCACCTCTATATTACATTCTGTGCAAATTACATTTGTGTACTCATCCATCTAAAATCTACATGTATAAATTGTGGTATGGCACTAAAAGCTGTAATAACCTATTCCACGCCTCTTGCCGGCATATACAATGGACAAACACCAAAAGAGCATGTATCTTGAAAATTTTATATCATCGTAGGAGATGCCAACTTGCTTTCAGCAATTGATCTAATCAATTTCTTAAACTAAGTTACATTACAAAGGCCAACCAACTTGAAACAAATATTAAACATAAAATATCAAATTAAAAAATAAAGATTATTTCCAAAACCGATGCAAGCACGTGAAACTTCTTTCTGCTGAGCAATCCATGCTCTTCCAAATCCCCCATTCTTATGAGACCTCCATAATTACACCATATGAAGACATTGATGCGTGTCTCTAGTTACATCATAAGCCATTCGTTCGTGTTTCCTTTCTCCCATTGTTTGCTAATATCCAATGGATCCCAAGAAGCTGGAGATAACGGAAGAAATTACAGCAAACAAAGGAGCGATCAGTGAGAATGGAAGAAAACTTAAAAGAGTCCAGAAGACAGCAATAGAGTTAGCAAAGCAAAAAATATAGGAGAAAGGAAACAGAAAACATCAAACTGAAGAATCTTATTATAGTCCCACACAAGACTACCAACAATTCAATGTTAACTTTTATATAGTTCTAGAAGCACTGGTAAAGGTATTAATCAACAAGGAGAAACCAAGGTTAACTTAAGAAAATGGTTAATGGATACCCATGCACCAACTAACGTCTCCATCAATCTCATAGCTTAACCACCATAGCACCCCCATCACCTCATTTAAAAGAACAAAACACATCAGCCTCACATCCTGAATTCCTAATGCTTGTGAAGCTTTTAAAGCTAATCATCACAATCTACCCCCTTTGTTCCCCAATGTTTAATGTGGTTTCTTCATTGTTTTAGAATGGGAAATAAGATTGAACAACGTTAAGCTATCAAGTTGAATCTTCATGATCTATTCCATAATATTGAACTTTAACCAATTTATATGATTAACTAGTTTTTTCACTACTGTCACTTCCTTGGACTATCTCCAAGTTGTTGATCTTTTAGCTTGCTTGGACTGGTTATATATCTTTAAGAACTTTCAACCCTATCCATCAAGCAAAAAGTATATAATCTTTAGTCAAAGTGTACAAAAACACATCATGCAATGTACTGTTGTGACACACCAATTTGTATCGATGCAAAATAATTTAGGATGATTTTGTATCGTTGCAAAGTGATTTATGGTACATTGGTAGAAAATGATTCATGATGATATTATACTGATGCAAAATGATAATAGAATGATTTTACACCGACACAAAATAATTTTAGATGATTTTACATCGATTTACCATGTCAACCTATTGTAAAACACGCCAACTTCTACGTTTTTAAACCCATGTCCTAATCTTTATTGATGTCAACTCAAAAGTGTGCCGGCAAAATCACGTTTCCTTGTTTTACCCTGAAAAAACCAAATGCGTGTAAAATGTTGCCAATTTTCTGCTCCAACAGAAAGTGCTACTTAGAAAACTAGGACCAAAAGGCCCTCAAACCAAAAGGCCCTCAAATGTTCTCTGACTGCCATATGTCGGTATAAATGTGAGGAATGGGTTCTTTTCTAGAGAACGAAGAGCTTTCTTTTTAAAGAAACAAAGTGGTGTTTGCTCAGAGGAATCAAGAAAATGAAATAAACAGAGAAATAGGAAAAAAAAGTGAAATAAATAGGAAAATGTAAGGGGTTCTGGTGTTTTGGCCATTCCAAAGAATAAAGTGAGGAATATATAATTGTTCCGAGGAATAACCTAATTCCATTTTAAAAAAAACACTAATTTCATCCTTGGAGGTGGAATAAGATTTTTCAGGAATGAGTGAGAGCACGAAAATATATGTTATAATACATTTATGACACACGATTTTTACTTATGAAAAAAATAAAATATATAGATTGAAAATTAAAACCAATCAATTAAAAATAAAAATTAATCGATTGAAAATAAAACTCCATCGATTGAAAATCAAGCAAAATTGACTCAAAATCAAAGTACACCAGTTGAAAATGATTTTCATCTGGATGAAAATCAAAATATACTGATTGAAAATCAAAATATAACAATTAAAAATCAAAATACATCGATGTATTTTATCTTTCTATTAATCATAAATGATTTTTTATTTGAAACATAATTTTTCACCGATAGAAAATAATCATTTAAAAAATAATTTTTTATTTATGAAAATTGATTTACACCGATGAAAAATTAAAATACACTGATTTAAAATATCACTCTATTGGTGTGTTAGCAAAATATACTGCATCCTGCATTTATTTACCTTTTGACTTTCCAAATTAAGGACATTATTACATAGACACTGTCCAAAGGGGAAAAGAGGGAGGGAAATATCACATCGTTTTAGTGAAAATGACGATCGTGGATTTGTCATCAAGTCACCAACATCTCATGATTTTTTTGTTTTTTAAATTCAAGACCACATGGTGATCCACATCATATTCTCGAGAGAGTTGTCCTTCGCTTCATGGAGACACCATTTCGACTTATTTATTAGGATTTTAAAAGATGATATGGGCTCTCAAGAATACATCCAAAATAAAATCATTTTCCTTTAACAAGGAGCTTATTGGAATCCCGTCAGCTTCCACTAGTTGATAACAAAAGGCCTAGAGCTCCCTTTTCCGGAACTTCTCCAAGGACCACTTCTAAATTAATTTTCTTAAATCTCTTTAATCAACATATCGTCTAACAACACGCTTTAGAAATCAACATCAACCAAACACTTTTCTGAGTCCATATAAAAATAAGCTCACAAAACGACCATATATCCCCCATTTCATACCTCCAACCCCAGTTTTGAAATGTCTAAATTTTTCAACAATTCTTGCATCAACTTTATACTCGAATACTCGTCAAAAAAAAGATGTATACTAAAGATGTACCGTCCCCCTGAAAATAATATCGAATCATAAACTCAAAAAAAGGGATATATGCTTATCAAGATTAACGATTACTATTTAACAATTTAAGCTTAAACCTTTTATTTGGTTACCTTGAATCTGTTAGACCTAAATCCAGGATCAATTTTTTTCAACTAAATTGGGGCCTAACCATGTTACAAAAGGTATCAAAGTTAAACTCAATTTGACATAAGGGAAAAGGTTTCTGGAGAGGTGTAGCCACAACTGATAAAGAAGGCTAGCAAAAAAAGACTACCTAGAAGATGGAACACTACCTGAGAGAAAAGTTGCTCAGACTGTTGAAGGCTCGAACGTGACCTTGAAGATCTCATTTTACAATTTGTGTGGTTAGGAAATCCCTGCTACCCAACACGTCATAGGAATAGGTTGCATTGCTTAGCCTCCTCTGGTAATACATTCCCTTTCTATAGAGATAACCCTTCATAGCCAATAGCCAATTTAGGACATACGCTAACAGAAACCAAAGAAGAAATAAAGCTAGAACTCGGGCTATAGGTTGACAGCCTTGTAGCACTTTTGCATGCAAACTCCAGACTCCTTGAACACATGTTCTCCATGCTTGACTACGTTGCTCCCTCAGCATGTCTCTTCTTCCACATCAACAACGTCATCATTAAGATGTGGTAGAGGTGCATCAATTTCACCCTTGATAGACTTTTATTTTTTTTAGCAGAAAAGACAATTAAATGGCCCATGCAGGTCTCGAACCAATAAATTTGAAAAGGCATTGATCAAGAATTCATAGGCCTCCCAATGACCAAATTTGGAAAGGCATTGATCAGGAATTCATAGGCCTCCCTTTCAGAAAAAGAAAATCATAGGCCTCTCATCAATCAAAAGAAGGATCCTCTCTGAACCAATAACTAGGACAATAATAGCAGACTAGGTGACGATCGAGGATCCTGACAGGGTGCATCTTAAATGGGCCAGACAGGAGCCATACCACAGGTAGATTGGCAATGCACCTGCTGTGGAGCAGCTTGAGTTGCAAAACAAAGAGGACTAGAAGCACCTTGGTGTTTAGTTGAAGGATGAGCTCAATTTCAGAACAAATGACCTCTCCTAAACCAAAGAAAAAGAAAGATATACATACAGCCTTGTCAAACTGAGGGATTCTATCATGGAGCACACCAAGCTTTGCATAATATATGCCAATTGAGGAGGAGGTCTATCAAAGACAACACAATTGTGCGAGGGTTTCTTTGTACCTCTTGGACGAGCTACGCCTGCAATTCCTACTTGTTCCAGGTGTTCAGTTGCCACCTCCATCTAAGACAATACACTGCCTCACCATCCAAATGGAGCCTTGCAACTCACTAGGTACTTCTCGCCTTCAAAATCATGGTAGGAAAACCACTCTTTTTCCCTATAGATCCGACACATAGGATCCTCGGTAATATTATAATGTGAGTTTTAGGAATTTCCCTGAAAGGAATGACCACTATTGCTGATGAAGCATCCACTAGGCTCTTATACCATGTTGTTGCACTCCAATTTGCTATCTAAGCTCCTATGATCACCAAAGTCCCTATCTTATTCTCAATTACATGGAGAGGAAGCTCCTATACTTCCCAACACATGATAAGAAGTAGGAAAAGAGGATAAAAGAGTTTATTTCTTATCCTCCACCGACATTAGATCAGCCTTCTATGTAGACAACCTTCATAGCCCTAGCGAACAGGACATAGAGTAATGGAAATAAAGGACAAATGCATCAACGAATATGACTATGGCTTGACAGCCTTGCAGTACTATTGCATGCGGCGATGCAAGTTCTCCATTACATCGCCCCCCACCCTAAGCTTATTTTTTCTCTCATGTCAACAACATTGCCATCACCACATGGCGCGATGCATCAGAGCACACCAAGTTGCAACAAGCACAGTGCTGTGAAGAAGGTTGTGGCATCACCCCTGAAAATAGTGTTTTTTTTTTTTTTTTTGAGAAGGCTCTAAAAATGGTATTAAATCATGAAGTCGGAAAAAGAGAGATGCAGCTTGATAAGGTAGTTGATAACTCAGGATTTAGCATTTCAGCAGTTGCCTCAGGTCCACTGTGCCTAAATCCAACGACTAATCAGGGTCAGTTTCTCTCAATTCGCTTTGGGTTCAGACTAAGATCCCCAAACAAATTACTTCAACTCAATGTTTCAATCATAGAGAAAAGGGCCCCTTTGTTACCAATAACAAAAGCATCGATATAAACAACAAAAAATACGAAGAAATTCCTCCTTGCAACCGACTTCAGCATCCAAAGGTTTCAGATTTCCCACTTTTCGGGCCAAAGATCCTTCATCCCAACAAGACTTCAACATCCAAGATGGCATCTTTCCCAAAGAAACCCCCGCGAACTAACAGCTTCAACCACCAAAACGGGACCTTCCCATGGGCAATGCGATCAAAAATCTCGCAACCTCGACTTGCAAGATCGTAATAACTTCCCGCGAGAGATCGAGGAAAGACGCGATGCTTGAGGTCATTCCAATGGATTCCACCGGGATCGAGATGTACCTGAGGGAGCGGAATCTGAGCTGCTGTGAGAGGGCGTGGAAGAAGAAATTGACGCCGTGGAGGAACACCACCACGCCGGTGCACCCAAGCACGAACAGCTCCAGCATCTCCCCTCGATCTTCTCTCCCCACCCTTTCTGAAGCAAACCTGCTGATCTCTACCTCTCTCCCTCTCCCCACAAAAGCACCCTCCTTTTAAGGAAGAGTTGATCGTTTTTCCTTCATTATTATTATTATTATTGTTATTATTATTATTATTATTACCAACCGATAAGCACGACACGTGTAGTGCTCGCATACCCGCCAGCACTTGTCGATGAGTTGGAGGTGAGGCCTTTTGTTGGTGTACAAAGAGGTGTCCCTGTAACAACATTTTTAGCAAAATGCAAAAGCTTTAAGGACTCGCCCACGGGGAAGGTACAAATGTGACTTCACAAATTAGTGACAAGGGATTTTGAAAGAAAGGGTAGGTTGAGAGATATCCTCTATGTGATAGTTTGGAAGAGAGGCTAAATCAGGATTGTAGTTCAAAAATAGCTTTCCATGATTCTTTGTTGGAAAATTGAGGTTATCTCGCTCGTGTTTGGTTAGTGGATTAAGTATTTAATCAGTTACTTAACCTATTTCTTATTTATATAGAATTAAGTAAACTTAATAAGTAGTAAAATTATCCACCTTCTCTATGAAATAATTTTAACCTAATAAAATATCTAAACAGATTAAATTACGTATTCCACCATTTATTTCACTTCTTAAATTTTTTTCACAAATTCATTCCCTTACCAAACAGAATCTATGTTCATACCTTACTCCTATACTTATTCAGGTACTTAGTCATGTGAAAGGAAGCGTGCTGCACTCCGTACATGCTTTATCTTCGCATTGGAATTATCGTGCTCACTATTCTTTGATATAACATTGCTCATGCATGGTGTTGTACTAGTGATGACAAGTGCTGCGTTGCTCTCCTTTGCGATCTTTTGCTTGTTCTTCTATCGTGTGATGTACAAATGAAATTGAAAAATGTAACATGCATGTTTTCTCCCTTAACGTCCTTCGAATCAAAACCTTTTAAGGCATTGCTCGTTTCGCATAATATAAGCACTTATTCTTTGTTTGGCAGATAAAATTTTCCTACCACCTCCCCCTCTTGTAAGATATCATCTTCATCTATCTCCTCAAATACTCCTACTTATTCATCATTTAAGTCATACCTCCTCAAAGCACTAAAATCAATTTATCCTCCACTTATCCCTTAATTCTATCACTTACAAAAATTTGTCACGGGAAACATTGGTGAAATAGGGATCCACGGGAGTGAAATGTGTGAGCATGAGAATTTCTTAATTGTGATCTACTATGTGGATTTTATTGCCATCTTTCAATGTAAAATTGTGAGTCAGGATATAGACATGGGGCAACATGGGCACCACTTTAAAGTTTGAGGGTTGATGGAATCGATAATATATGTGAATGAAAAAGAAAATCTGCCCATTTAATTTAATATGTATCAGGTGGTTTTCAGTTCTTTCGAAGTCTACTTCCCGAAATAATTAATTGCCAAGGTTAAGGCATCCAACAACTTAATTAGAGAGTCCATCCAAAAGTAGTCTATTGTTTATTCAGCATCTTGTTGCAAGAATATGCCACTAATAGGTACCGTGATTTTTTAAATAGTTGATAACTTTTAATTGAATAAGTACATAGGTAGCTCTAATTAAGAAAAGCATATATAGATGAAGCTGAAGGGAAATCACCAGTTGCAATTAAATGCATTAACATGACAGAAATGATCGTGTGATCTATTCGTTGCATCTTAACAGATATTATATAAAATTATTGAGGAGCTCACAACACCACATTAGTACTATTGTTGGGGACCTCTGGCCCTATCTAAGATGATATGTCCGAGATAATTCCAAAGATAACGTTTTTGGCTCTGACGGGATCCATGTGTCATAAATGAATGTAAAAGTGGGATATATATCAACTTAGTCTATATAAGGATGACATGAATGTAAAATGTCTTCAAAAGAAAGGATCTTATAATTATGGACACGAGTACTAAAAAATATATTGTTACATATTTTGTAATATGTAATTAGAATTAATCAATTAAAGATGAAAATTAATATATTGAAAATAAAAATTAAATAAATTAAGATACATCGATTCAAAATAATTTTTAATCAATTAAAAATTAAAATATATCAGTTAAAAATTAAAATATATTAGTTAAAAATAAAAATATACTGATATTGATGGTAAGTAATTTTTTATTTTAAATATAATTTTTCACTTATGAGAAGTAATTTTTTAATTAAAAATTAATTTATTATCTATAAAAATTAATTTTTATAAAAAAAATTAAAATATATCGATTAAAAATATCACACTTATTTTATACATTACAAAATACGTTACAATGTATACTAATTTACTTTTTTTTACTATAATTATAGTATTTTTTTGCACCGTCTATGATAGTTGTGGGCCTTTGTCTTTCGTAATGTTACTTTGATTTGGTAGATTTTCCACTCCACTCCACTCAAGTAAGGACGTGCTTCCTAACAATTGCCTTACCCCCCACAATCATTCCTAAGTAAATGGTAGCTATAAGTTGATGAATTAGAACATTCAATGTGAACTAAAATAATCTAAAATAATAGATAGTGTTGAAGTAAACACTGAGAAACATCACAAGAAAATATCTCCTCGCTAGTTTGTTAGCTGAAGAAATTGTATTTGTTATTTGTTACGTAAAGAGGTACTACTCCTTTATATAGATATGATTTATTTCAAAGTACTACCAGTACAAAATATATTTGTGGATAAATTATAAACATAACCACATATGTTATTCACACCCCCCTTCAAATTAAAGGTGGTGTAAGCTTCAATTTGGCACAAGCTGCTTCAAAGTTGCAGTGACTAGTTTGGTGAAGCTATTTGTCACTTGATCTTTACTAGGAACATATTGTAAAAGTAATTCCTTAGACGAGACCTTTTCACGAATAAAGTCAAAATCAATTTCCACATGTTTTGTGCGTTGATGGAAAATAGGATTTGTTGTAAGGTATGTAGCCCTAATATTATCACATAACAACAATGGAGATTGAATAAGTGGCAGATCCAATTCTTGAAGAAGAGATGTTAGCCAAAGAAGTTCAGAAATATAATCTGCAATTGCTTGATACTCAGCTTCTGTGCTTGATTGAGCTACCGTCTGTTGCTTTTTGGAGGACCAACTTATTGGTGCCAAAATGTTGGGTTCGCTTCGATCGCTTTTTAATAACGTGCGTTGTAATATAGGTGATCAAAACGAATCAACATTTAAATTTCTATACTTGAATTAAAAGAGAAATCCGAGGTTGTCTTTGGGAGCAAGAAAATATGCAAACATCACTATTACACTAAGAAGAGTGTAATAGATGTTCAGTGAATAGCAAATATATCTTTAGACAGAAAAATTAAAAAGATAAGAGTAAAAGTGGTGGTTTAATCCACCACAATTAACCCTAATATCTAAGCCCAAATACCCTCCAATGTGTGAATAGTTCCAACTATCAATTATTTCCGGTTAAGAACAAGTTAGGCTTTTATCTCAGATGACAGATATTAGGCACAGATGCCTTAACATGTGAGCACAAGGGCCAAGTGCTGATGGAAAGGCATTGTTCTTCAAGGTGCAAAACCCTCCCCCTTCTTCCTTTTGATTCTCTTCTTTTTCAGATCAAGCCGGATCCAGGCAATCGGATCCAATACCCAGACCCATCGGCGTGTGTGGCGAGCGAGAGCATGTGTGCGGTGCGTGGAGGGACCCTACCCTGTGCTCACTGAGGCGATAAGCTAAGAGCATGAAATTCTTTTATATGTGGTGGCGAGGCACTCTACTCACGATGTGGGACCAATCCCACGTCCTTCCTTCGTGAAGTAGCAGTAGCACACGGTGTGAGGAATTGGAGCGGGAGCTTTGGCCTCTTTGCGTGATTGAAGACCTGGAGTGTGTTAGCACTTGAAGCTATTTCAATCGCACGTAATAACTGGGCTGATGGTGGTTAGAGATGAGTGGACGTGGTCGGGGAAGATGAAGGCAACGACTGAGCTCCGGTTAGGACTTGAAATCGAGAATACAGCCTGGTGGCCCAATTAAATTGGTTCAGATGCTTCGCTGGACTACGGCGAGTGCGGTGGTGATGTGGTGGTTAGAGGTGCAGAGGAGCCTATCGACGTCGGTCAAGGAAAGCATCGGGCGTGGAGTTCGATAGGGTGGTGGAGAGTATAAAGCCCTAAATTTCTTTAGGGCTTTTGCTTGGTACAATACGGCGAAGGTTGTGGAGATGGTGGAAGTGTGTTTGTGTGTGTGTGATGCCGATGCGAGCTTGCCAAAGCTTGTGCCAGACTTGGGGAAGATGATGGTGTGGTTGGTGGTGAAAACAAAATTAAAAGAAATTGAGGAGATGAGGAGATAGAGGAGAAGAGGGGGAAGAGAAACCCTAATTCTATTAGATCTACAGAGGCGAGGAGATCGGTGGCGGTGGCAGGCAGTCGGCAAAGAATCGAGGACTTGAGGTCAAGGAAGGTGGTCGGACAACCGGCTTCTTGGCTGGGAATCTTGGCGAGAGAGAGGTGAAGATGGTTGCACCCTCATTTGATGGCAAGAGGTGAGGAGCGAAGGGGCGAAGGAGACCTCAAGGTCTGGCAATGGCGACACACAGAGGAAGGGAAGGAAGAGGCTTTTGTGTTCAGATCCCAGACGAGGGGTGATGTGCATACATTTGATTAACCTAAAATGTCTATTAATGCATGTTCTTAGTGTCACATTAGCATCATACATTGTAAATAGTGCATAACATGCATAATCATGCATTTAGATCAAGTTATATAAATTGTATAGTAATTGTCACCTTTTTATGGTCAGGGATAGGGCGACTTTTTATCGGGACCTCGGATCGAAGATCCAACCGTATGGATCTGATCAGGGCAATGATTGGAGTTCAACGACTCCAAGATCGCCCTAATCAGACATCCGTAGCACCAGATAGAGACCGATGAACCTTAAAGAGCAAAGGTCAAGATGGTGTTAATTCACACCTTAGACAACAAATCTAACAGCACAGATGGGTTCAGATCAACAATCACAGCCTAACGACGCAAAAATTAGTCCAATCTGATACCCGTGGCACCATCTACATCACTTAGAAGATGAACGGCTTAGATGGTGCCATGTGGCGCCATCATAACCGCCTAACACCGGTCGCAGCTCTCCTTCACCCGCTCGACAAATCTCTCCTCAAGAGCTAAAATCAAATTTTCACCCCCATTCTGGAAGTGGATCCCGTGACGACGACGATGTGCTGCCTCGTTCCCGTTCCTCTTGCTTCGACCTCCTTCTTCTCGCTCTGTTCCTCGTCTTCCAGGAGTTGTCTCGTCCGACTTGTCCTCTAAGCGATCGTCGAGGAGGATAACTTCTCTCTCCCATTCCTTTTTCCTACTTTCTAGAGTAGAATTTTCCTACTTTCTAGTTGTAATAACTTCTCGCTTTCTAGTGTAATCTTTTCTCGCTTTCTTAGTTGTAAAAATATTTTGCAATATCAAGTGAGTGTTTTTCCTCTCTCTCTCTTATTGTTTATATTGATTCCGTTTCCGCCCTTTAAACATGTAACGACCCGATTTCCCGAGTCCCTACGAGACACGAGAACTGGACCGACTCGACTAATCCCAAGACCTAGTCGTCCAACGAGGAAGTAACCAAAAGAGCAGTAAAATAAATCACATTTAGCATGAATATAACTAGTAGTAACAAAAAATACAGCAGTAAGAAAAGGAACTACCACAGCATGTACCACCACAACAGTAGAACAACATTTATAACATAACATGAACTACAAGTAAAGAAAAGTACAGAGAGTAACAAGAACTACTCACTACAGTGGAACAAAAAGGGCACAAAAGAATGGTGGTAACTCTACTGGACCCTACTCGGCCTAGCGTCCTCTGCAGCCGCTGACCCTGGCTGCTCAACACCTGGTCCTGAAAAGTAACGAGTGTAACACATCAGCGAAATGCTGAGTAGAGTGGCAACTAAAACTAAGAAATAGTAGAGTGTACAGTAGTTGTTTTATTTTCTTTCTTCCTTTATTTACGTCTTTCTATTGTTTCACAGTTTTTCTATTTCTCAGATCCTTCACTTGATCTCGAATGTTCCTTGTGGGAATGATCTTGATTGCAGTCTTTTCTGAAAAGTAGAAGTAACACATGGTGCTCTCCTGGCTGGGAGAGTCCCTCGTGGTGATCCTACTCTCAGTCAACCACCCCAAGGTCGCTGACAGACGTAACGGTGACTACGGCATACGCGATAAACACACGGGTAGCTACCCCACACTAGCACGCGGTCAGTCGTTTCCGTTAACGGTGCGCCCAAAGCACAGAACGGAACCAGTATAGGGTAGAGCCCTCTCTGTAATAGGGGTCCAGCCCCTTCACAGTAACCAAACAGGGGTCTTGCCCCTCCATAGTCCCCGCACCCTCGCCTGACTACCCTGGTTCGCCCAGTGGGCCTAACAAGTCGGTGTAGGTGAGCTAGCAGCACCTCGGGGCCCGTGGGGTAGCTAGTACTCGCCCTACACTAGTAGCTTTCCTCGGTATTGCATTCACAAGGGCCAGCAAGTCGGTACAAAGTGGCCAGACCTAACCCCGGGTCCCTGGGGTGGCTAGCTCCACTCTGCACTAAGAGGTAATGTGTGCTCTCTTGGTATCTCGTACCCTAGAGACAACACACTTCCACATCTTTCTTTCTCAGTTCCATTCCATTCTCTTTCCAGGAGTTCTACTCCTAATTCCTCGTAGGGTTCCAGCTCTTTTACTCAGCACATTTAGGTTTCACCGTTCCAGTTTCACGTTCATGCAACCCATGTTCTCAGTTATGTTTATTTATTCATAACAGGCAGCTGTCAACTCAATTTACAGGCAGCTATTATTTCCTTTCCACATTTTTCCAAGACTGCAATATTATATTTATATCACTAGTTTTCCAGTCCTAGGATTCATGCCGTACCCTAGGATCTATCATTCAATCTAGTTTTCCAGCCCTAGGATTCATGCAACATCCTAGGATCTATCATTCAATCTGGTTTCTCATTCCTAGGATTCATGCAATGCCCTAGGTTCTATTAATTGTTCCATACTTGTAACAAATTATGTTAATAATTTTTAAAGCCACTCTACCAGCTACAACGGAAGTACTGGGGGCGTGGTCGGAAATCCCGCGCGCCTCCGCAACCCCCGAGACTGCAATGGAATGGGGTCCTAACACAAGGATCAACACAAGGAGTTTCTCAGAATAGTATATAATTACTGTAAACGGGTAGAGGATTTTATTCCGAAAAGAACGCAACTCGAAATGAGGAAAACGGACTCCGAACGAGCCCTAAACGGGTCGAAAACAACGAAACAGTCCAAAATCAGACGTCTGGAACCTCTTCTAGACGTCTTAAAAGGTGGTTCAGAGGATACCTTCGCTCTGTGTAATCCCTCAGACGTCTAGAAGCCTGCGGGGGCGTCTGGCTTAGTTCCCATACGTCCGATAGTCAACCTGGACGTCTGGAACTCCTCTCCGTTGTCTGGCACTGCGGCCAGACATCCGATTCGCGTTGGATGGCGAGTCTCAGAACCTGCACGTATCCACTCCTCGCTCTCAGTACGACGGGTCGCAGAAAAGGAAGAAGGACAAAAATAACTTACTTGCCAGACGTCTGGACAGTCCTCCAGACGCCTTCACCGTCGTCTGGTTGGAAGCCCAGACGTCTGATTCTGGAAAAACTTCCAGAATTAGAGCTCGACTTGCTCTTCGCCCGCGACGCACGGCTGCGCCGCGCCTCGTCCGCCTGCTGCTCGAGTTGCAGCAACCCTCCCGCGTCACTCCACGCCCGCTGTCCCCTGCCGGCCGGCTCTAGCTGCCCCAGCAAGCTCGAGCCCTCACGGTCGAGCGTCTCCTCCCTCGCGCAACACCTCCTCCCTCAACTTGCCACGGCTGCCGCTGCCGCCGCTCGCTCGCTCTCGCACCGGCTGGAAGAAGGAGAAGAAGGGAGCGGAGGAGATGAGAGTGAGGGAGAGGGCGAGGGCCTTATAAGGCTGCACGGGGAGAGAGAGAGAGAGAGAGAGAGAGAGAGCGCAGCACTGTGCCTGCAGGAGGAGAGAGGGAAAAAGAGGGCGTTCGCAGGTTTGCGCGCGCAGGCGCGCAGACGCAATGCTGCGTGCCACAGAATTAAATCCTAGACGTCTGGAAGGGGTTCCAGACGTCTGGGCCACCTCCCAGACGTCTTAAAAGGACGTCTTGAAATCACGTTCGTAACAAAACAAAAACACAAAAAAATATAATTGCGAATTTTGATTGATGTAGCTTCCCTGAGTTCGACCCGGGATTTCTTTACAGAATTTTTGGTATAAATTTTATTTGTTGAACGGATTTCTTCGCTACTCGAACTACAATGACAGGTTTTCAAAACCAACTCCGATAGCGTAGTCTTCCGATGTTCAACAAGGGGACTTGGAAGAGGTCGTCGATCATTTATAGAGTTGCAGTCGTGCTTAAGGGAGGGTAGAAGTTGTGAGAAACACTCGCAACAACTTGCAACTTCTGCTTCTGCTTTGACCGGAGAACACAGGCAGTGGAGGTAGCGACTGCCGGTAAAACAAACAACACTAGACATGGAACGACAAGAGGAACAGATCTTGTTCTATTGTCGAAGCTGTTCATGCACTGAGGCAGTTGCAAACCGAGCTTGAAGCTCGTCGAGCTGCTTGGTCAAGGCCTACAGATCGGTTGCGAGAAGGAAGATGACTAGGGTACTTTCTGCAAGAGGGAAGGACCCAGAAGTATTATATTCAGACCTATTTGCAAAATTTTTAGGAAGTTAAGGACTTAAATGCAAAATAGGTGAGAATGTTGTCAAAATAGGTCCAAATTTTTATGGGAGCTTAATTAGGATCTAGGGAATATAGTGGCAGTCTCAATTTTGAGTTTTAAAGTTATTTGCTTGGTCAATTTCGTGTTTAAACCCACTTGACATTAATTATTCACCTAGGTCACTATTATAGGTCAACTTCGCTCCTTTGCTTCAATTGCTCATAATAAACCTTGCAAAATATTTATCTATGTTTTTTTAGAAGGTTTAATTTTGTAAAATTTCCATCAGAACCCTGTTAACTTGGGTCAGGCCAAGGATAGGTTTTAACTATGGCCTAATTTCAGAGGAAACCCTAGGTTGGCTATTTTGAACTCATTTAGCTGATCTTTTGGGTTTATTTCAATGATTCTTCCTCTTGATTACAATATACCCTTTTTATGAATGATTTAGGTGAATCTACCCTTAAAACATAGCAAAATTAAGCTGGCTATAGTGAATGATGGCGATGCCATCATACCCCCATGCCTAGCAATTGCTAGTCCCTTAGTAAATTCTAGAGTTTAGCTTAGATGTTTAGTATAAGGGTACTTTTGATATTTAGCTCAAAAATATTTCTCTCTTCTTCCTCTTTACCAATTACCAACATACATTCAAAGTTTGTTCTTAACCCTTGGGACAAACTTATCAGGATTGGCAAATTACTTCTTCTCTTGGGGATGACATAGCAGATGGTCTGTGATTTAACCTCGGCTTTTATGTTTAGGTAGAAGATGTCTGAGTTGAAGGGTTTTATTATTGGTGGCTCACACTCTTTTGATGCTACATGTAATCTAGTACTTCAGATTCTAAATTTCTAGATCATTAAACAAATAACTAGGAGAAATGCTCAAAAATTGTGCTCTCTTTTTAGTTCCATTGTGCTCACTCTCTTTTTCTTTTCTTTTCTTCTTTACTCTTTTTTTTTTATCAATTTAAATTAGAGCTCACAATCTTACTAGATTTGTTAACATATTTGGTGGTCTCTCATGGCATTAATACTTTGATTAAGTTCTAATAACCCTATAAATAAGTCAGAATTTCTCAACCAGTATTCGGGCGGTCAGAAATACAGAAAGGTAGGTCAAGGCTGTATATGGTGCGTCGTGAATGGTAATAGGTATTGCTGCCTCAATAAAATTTATTCATAACGAATCAACACATAAGCACAACTATGAATTCAAACACTCCTTTTTTTTTTAATATCTATATATATATATTCTAGAATATCTAATATATATAATTTTTTCTTTCCTCTTTCTCTTCTCTCTCTCTCTATTTTTTTTCAATGTAACTTAACACAGCACAACTTTCATTTATGAGACATTATTGGAAAATGATGGTGCTCAAGAGGACATTATGTAGCTTATTTGGTGGAAGTGCCTACTCTCAGCACTGGGAAGGAACGAATAGGACAGTATATTTCTGACCTTTGACACTAGCACCTTCCTTCAGTCGAGGATTCTGTAAAGAATGGTTGTAACCATCGACCTTAGTCATAGTTTTATTAAAACCCACTCTCTACGTATTTGCCTTATTTGGTGGCTCTCAGGGATTGACACAAAATATTCACATGCAGGAACTGAGAACGAAAACTATGCCTAACTTCAAATAGCATTATTTAATTATCCAAAACTTTAGAGTCCTCATACTAGACTTAGAGCACCAGTAGACACTCTTTTCTCACCTCACAATTGTTTGGTGGATCTTATGGAAGAAGATTTTCCTGACTCCATAATTGAATATCCAAGGGTTTTGACAAACTAAATATGTTTATTGATTTTTTCTTTCCTTCATCCCTCTCTTTCTTTCTTTCTCTCCTTTTATTATTCTTTTTCTTCTATCTCACCCTCTCCTTTTTTTTTCTTTTTTTATAGATCTAAGTATATTTTTGGTGAGAACATTTCAGAAATCACTTTCAGATGTTAGCACTTTAATCCCTCCCATGCCTAAGTGTTGCAATTCCCTCATTGCAAATAGGTTGGGTTCATATTCAGTTTAGCTCATAATTTTAGAATGGGTTAGTTCTTAAATTAGGAACCTTAAAGTGTCGTAAGAATGAATTTCAAATATATTAAGAAAGGTCTCAAGGTTTTTCAAGAGAATGACGGGTTGCTTGCCGTTAAGCGCTATGTTTACCGCTATTAGCTGAGCGTAATGTGAGTCAAGTGGAATGGAGGTCAATAGACTCGCCGATCAAGCTCAAGTCATGAAGTTCAAGAAAAGGTTTGAGATGTTGGCCATTAACAACAAATGGTATAGAGTCAAGATCGGGAGGTGAGATTTCCACAGTTCCATTACCAAAGATCCTCCTTACAAGAAATGGTCCAGTCCATTTAGATCTGAGCTTGCTTGCGAACAATTTGAGACGGGCATCAAATAAAAGTACCTTCTGACCAGGATCAAATGACTTTCGTGAAATGTGCTTATCATGTAAGGCCTTTATTCATTCCTTGTAAATTCGTGAGTTCTCATATGCATCGTTGTGTAACTCATCGAGCTCTCTTATTTGCGAGCGACGGTGAATGCTTGCCTTTCCGAGGTCTAGGTTACATTTCCGTACTGCCTAATAGCCTTTATGCTCCATTTCTACAGGAAGGTGGCATGCCTTCCCGTAAACAGTCTTGAAAGGAGACATTCCTAATTGGGTTTTATGGGTGATCCTATAAGCCCACATAACACTTCTGGAAGCCAGGTTGACCAATCTTTTCTATCAGGGTCGAACAGTGACCTGCAGAATCTTTTTGATTTCCCAATTTGATAGCTCGGTTAGTCTATTTGTTTGTGGATGATATGGGATAGAAATGTGGTGAGATACCCTGTATTTTCTAAGTACGGACTAGAAATGTACATTCACAAAATGGATCCTCCATTTGAGATAATTGCTTTTGGGACACCGAACTGGGAGAAGATGTTATCATGAATAAATCTGATAATGACCTTATGGTCATTGGTTTGGGTCGGAATAGCTTCAATCCATTTGGACACATAGTCCACAGCAAGAAGAATATATTCAAAGCCGTTCGAGTTTGAAAAGGGCCCATAAAATCAATCCCCTAAGTATTAAAAATTTCGCACATGATAATTGGGTTTAAGGGTATCATATTGTGATGGCCCATGTTGCCTAAGGTCTGGCAATGAGCACATGCCATACAATAATTGTGTGCATCTTTAAATATTAGTTGGCTAGTAGAAGCTGCTTTGGAGGATTTTTGCTGCGATTTTATGCCTAGAAAATGGCCACCGCAGGCCTGGTCATGACAAAATGAAATAATATCATTGACCTCTATGTCAGGAATACATCACCTGATGATCTAATTCGCTCTGATGCAAAAAAGATATGGATTTTCCCAGAAGTAATACTTGGCGTCTGAAATCAATTTGTCTTTTTGGCTTTGGGCCAATCAGATGGAATCTGGTTTGATGCCAAGTAGTTAACAATGTCTGCATACCAGGGAAGCCTAGCATCTATGCCCTTAAGATGCTCATCCGGAAAATGCTCAGTAATTGGCACTGAAGGGTCAATGATAGACGAGGGAAGGTGGGACAGACAATTTGCAATTACGTTCTGTCTACCTACTTTGTTGCGAATCTCTAAATCAAACTCTTGTAGAAGCAAGATCCAACGAATTAGACAAGGCTTCGCGTCCCTCTTGGAGAGTAAGTGTCGAATTGCGGTGTGGTCCGAGTATATGATAATGTGGGACTCGAGAAGGTACGACAAGAATTTTTCCAGGTCAAAGATAACAACCAGAAGTTCCTTCTCAGTGGTTGTGTAATTACGTTGGGCTTCGTCCAACGTTTTACTCACATAATAGGTCACTACAGGTTTCCCATCTATTTTCTGACCAAGGACTGCCCCCACAGCATAATCTGAAGCATCACACATGATCTCAAAGGGTAGAGACCAATCAGAGGGTTGAAATATTGGTGCCTTGGTGACTCGATCTTTAAGGATTTTGAAAGCTTCGGCACACTAATATGAGAAATCGAAGGGAATATCCTTCGATAATAAGTGAGTCAGGGGCTTGGCGATTTTTGAGAAATCAGAGATAAAACATCAATAGAACCTGATGTGCCTCAAGAAAGATCTAATGTCTTTGATCGAGAAGGGAGAAGGGAGCTTAGATATCAAATTGATCTTTACTCGGTCAACCTGGATTCCTTGTTCAGACATAAGGTGTCGAAGAACGATGCCCTGGGGAACCATAAAATGGCTTTTTTCCCATCTTAGAACTAGGTTTACATCGATGCATCGTTGAAGGATCTTAGTCAAGTGGCCTAGACATTCATCAAATGTTTTTCCGAATGTAGAAAAATCATCCATGAAGACTTCTAAAAATTCACCTACCATGGTAGAGAATATTGCCAACATGCACCGCTGAAAGGTGGTAGGTGCATTGCAAAGTCCGAATGGCATTCTACGGAACGCAAATGTCTCGTTTGGGCAGGTGAATGTGGTTTTCTCGTGGTCTTCAGGATGAATGGCTACTTGATTATAGCCTGAGTATCCATCCAAGAAACAGAAGTACTGATTTCCTGCTAATTTTTCGAGAATCTGATCAATAAAAGGTAGCGGGAAATGGTCCTTCTTTGTGGATGTATTCAATTTCCTGTAGTCTATGCAGACTTTCCATGAATTTGCAATACGGGTGGGGATGGATTCTCCTGACTCAGATTTGATAATGGTTGGCCCGACCTTCTTAGGCACCACATGAATTGGGCTAAGCCAATGGCTGTTAGAGATGGGATAAATAATATCCGCATCAAGCCATTTTATTATCTCTTTCTTCACGACCTTTTGAAGATTCGGGTTGAGTCGACGCTGTCCTTCGTGCATAGGTCGTGAGCCTTCTTTTGTAAAGATATGATGGGTACAGTAAGAAGGGCTTATGCCGGTGAGATCGTCCAATGTCCAACCAATGGCCTTGTGATGCTCTTGGAGGACAAAAATCAGACGTGTTTCCTGATTTGTGGATAAAGAAGAGTTGATAATCACAGGAAACATGTTGTTCGAACCCAAAAATACGTACTTGAGATTGTCAGGAAGTTGTTTCAACTCAAGTACCTGATTCTCAATAGCAGTAGGAAGGTCAGGGCTAGCCTAAGTAGGGACTAGAGGTGGACTAGGTTCCTCAAGGTGTAACTAGGGTCGGGCTTCTAGAGGTTCTTGCTCAGGAATAATCAAATCCAAATTATCCTCTAGAAGTGAATCGATTTATTCATTTCCTAAATCACACCATAATTAATTCCTCTATGGGCCTTAAAAATGTTAATCTTCATTATTTTATCCCTGAATTTAATTTCCATATGGCCCTTCTCACAATTAATTTTTTCCCTAGCATTGCTAGGAACGGTCTCCCTAAGATTATAGGTGTCTCTTTTAGGTTCTCAGGTGTATCCACGTCTAGAATAATGAAGTCAACCGGAAATAGAAATCCCGGACTCTTACAACTACATCCTCCAAAATTCCACGGGGTGACTTAATAGATCGATCTACTAACTGCAAGGTCACTTCTGTGGGCTTAAGTTCAGGATCCTTAAAATATTTTAGGAGAGATGTGGGAATAAGGTTGATAGATGCACCTAACTCTAAAAGAGCTCAGTTAAATTCTATATCTCTGATCTTGCAGGAGATCAGAGGGGTGCCAAGGTCTTTTAATTTCTGTGGAAGCTTGCTCAAAATAATGGAGCTAACTTGCTCCGATAGCAAAATAGGACTTCCATCAGAATTCTTCGGCTTTCGCTTAGGTGTACATAGATTCTTCAAAAATCTTGTGTAAGCTGATACATGACAAATAGCATCCATCAAGGGAATGCTAATCTAGACTTGCTCAAAGAGCTTGACCAAGTCCTCATCAATTTGAGGTGGTTTCCTACCCTTATTTCCTTTAGTCAAGGCCTTAGGAAAAGGTGTGGTCCTAGGCTCATCCGGAGTGGGTTCTGTCGATCCTTGGTTATCCTTGTTTATCACCTTGGATTGAGATGTACTAGGTTTAGGTTTAGTGTATCTCTTAGGCTCAAGGTCCTTAGTACATTTACCACTGCGGGTTGTTACTGAGTGTAATCCTGCGGGATATGGAGGGGTGGGTAGGATAGGTGGCTACTGCTGAGATGTATCAGGTACAGAAGTGGATGCTTTTGACCTGTCTTGATATACAGATGTAGAAGGGCCTGGTTGTTCATAGTGGATTTGGCCTTGTTTTGGGTTCGCAACATACCTCTGGTTCGATACATTGTTAGGGTTTAGTAGTGGTTGCGGGGGTAATGCGCCTGGCTGGTGAGTCTCAACCATTTGCACAATCTGATTGCGCATATCTGCTATATTTGTGGTATGCTGGCTCTGCATAGCAGCATTGGTCTTCTGCATATCAGCTAATGTCTGAAGAATCATGCTCATTTGATCATCTTTGCTAGGCCCAGATTGAAAATTTGTATTGGGCCTAGATTGAGCTGGCTGATATGAGTGCGGATTTTGTGGTTGAGGTTGATATTGAGGTCTAGGATTTTGAGGATAAGAGTTCCCTGACTAGGAGAAATTGGGATGATTATGCCATCTAGGATTATAGGAATTGGAATATGGGTTGTTCTGGATGGCGTGGAGTTCCTCACAGGGTTGAGTAACTCCGGAGAAATCAGAATAATGGGGTTCAGAGGGCCCCCAACTAGGATAAACAGGTTTAGAGTTTCCTCCAAAACCTGAGTCAGAAGAAGATGGATTCATATCCATCCTAGTGTGGTGAATATTATGCATGGCCTCCCTTCTTGCGGGCGGTCGTGCATGCATGTTTTGTTGAGAAGAAGTGACCTTTTGCAGCTGGCGAGTCAAATCATCAAGCTTCTTCTCTATTACAGAGACCTTATCCAATCGACTGGCCAGAATTTCCTTGTCAACGGAGGATAGGTCTTGTGCCTCATGTGTCCCACGTGCATTCATCGACGCACGGGTAGTCATCCTGTCGAACATACCCGTGGACGCATTGTTTATGGAATTCTTAGACATTTTTGAGAATTTCCCAAATGGTGTCCTCATGTTTGCCCATAAAGTTGCCTCCACAGGATACATCGACGAAAAGTCGAATATCATCATGGAGTCCCTGGTAAAAAGATTGGACCTGTTCCCATTTAGGAACTCTGTGATGCGGGCATTTTCGCATAAGCTTGAGAAAACGATCCCATGCCTCATGAAGTGGTTCCCCTGCATTTTGTTGAAAATGCATAATCTGATGCCTCAGGGCGTTAGTACACCTTTCTGGGAAGTATTTCCTTAGAAATTCAGCTTGCAATTCATCCCAGGTATTGATCGGTCTATTCAGAGACCGATACTAGTGGGCGCTTTCTCTTTAAGTGAGAAAGGGAACATTTTCATGAGCAGAGTGTTCTGATTTTGAACAGTTGGCTCGAGGGTCTGAGCTAAATGTTTCAACTCTTGAATGTGTTGGAATGGGTCTTCAGAACCCATCCCGTGGAAATGGGGAATCAAGCTGATAATATTCGGCTTGATCTCAGTCTCAGGTCCCCTAATTAGAATACACACTCTAGGCTCGATAGCCACTCTTGTAGGATTATAGTGATCCGCATTTGTGGACTTGCTCTGGGTTTGCCAATCCATTGATAAAATCAGTGAGAGTCTGAAGCTAGTTCTGCAGGTGCTGGATGTCATCTCCTCCTTCTTTTGGACCAGGGTTCTCCATTGAGTCAGAATCAGAGTATGAAGAACCTGGATTTGATGTAGATGGGTCGGAGAAGATAGGAACTGGATCAGAAGAGGACCCAAACAAGTTAGTCGGGTGCTAGCCCTGACATGAGTGAACTAATAGAGGAGGTCTTAAGGACCTCCTGCCGTGCATGCACTACAGAAAAGGATGAGGGATAAGATTTAAAATAGACCCAATCAAGACACCCAAATATTTTTGGATGGCTTAGGCTGGTTCGAGGTAGATGGCCTCTAGATCACAAATCCACTCGCCCGAGAATTACTTGGGCAGCCAGAAAGGGAGAGTCCTGCGAAGACCCCTACATGGTAGAGCGCCCCCACGGGTTACAAGATTTCCCCCACCCGACCTTTCTTGTCACTGCAATTCCAAGTAGACCGGATACGTGTGAATTGGGTCCTAGGTCTATCGAATTTTAAGCTTATTTATGCCTTGAATTATCACTTGATTTAGAGTTTTATTCAAGTTGTGACCTAATTTCTAGGTTGATCGGTTCACCAAATGAACCTACTTCACCTGACCTGTCCTAATGTTTAGGATGCAATTCGGGTTAACTCACCCAAATCACCCTATTTTGGTTTAACAAGCAGGTTATTAAGTCACCTTTTTTAGGGTTGAAGTGATCTTAGAGCACGTATTTTAGGGTTCGAATTGTAAATTGATTGAAACAAGGCTTAGGTAGCATAAGGTGTGGATAATAATTTCCTATATGATTTGCAAATGTGTACTAGATAGCCTTAAAATTTAACCCTAATTTGACTCTAAAGTGAAATCCAATTTTAAGTTCAATGATCCCTTTGTACTCAATCAAGAATGTGCTAGTCCAAGGGTTCAATTAATCTCAAATAAGTCCCTATAGGTTCAGAAATTGTTGGGTCATGTCTTCTAAGTAGATATTTCTCCTTAACCACAGTTAAATTTCAGAAATCAGAAATTTTTGCCACAAATGATATTTCTAAGAAAATATGGCAAGGTTGAATCCTAATTTTTTTGTTTTGCCCTTTTTTATCTATATTAGGAAGGAGGGGATTAGGAAGAGGAGAGAGTGTTACCTACCATGGAGAGGTTGTCTTCAGGTTCAAGAAGCCAGATGCTCCGGTTCAATTTTGTAAAACAACCAAAACAAGGCAAATATGTCAGAAATAAAAAATATTTTCAAATAATAGTGATAAATGGGCGTTGCTCCCTGACATCGATGCCAAAATGTTGGGTTTGCTATGATTGGTTTTCAAAAACGTGCGTTATAGTATAGGTGATCAAAACGAATCAACATTTAAATTTTTATACTCGAATTCAAAGAGAAATCCGAGGTCGTCTCTGGGAGCAAGAAAATATGCAAATATCAGTATTGCACTAAGAAGAATGTAATAGATGTTCAGTAAATAGCAAATATATCTTTAGACAGAAAAATTAAAAAGATAAGAGTAAAAGTGGTGGTTTAAACCACCACAATTAACCATAATATCTAAGCCCAAACACCTTCCAATGTGTGAACAGTTCCAACTATCAATTATTTCACGTTAAGAACAAGTCAGGCTTTTACCCTTAGATAACAGATATTAGGCATAGATGCCTTAATGTGTGAGCGCTCCCCCTTCTTCCTTTCGACTCTCTTCTCTTTCAGATCAAGCTGGATCCAGGTAATCGAATCCAATGCCCAGACCCACCGACATTTGTGGCAAGCGAGAGCGTGTGTGCTGTGCCTGGAGGGACCTCACCCCATGCTCACTGAGGCAATAAGCCAAGAGCACGAAATCCTTTCATATGTGGTGGTGAGGCACTCTACTCATGATGTGGGACTAATCCCACGTCCTTCCTTCGCAAAGTAGTAGTGCAGCACAGTGCGAGGAATTAAGGCAAGAACTTTAGCCTCTTTGCGTGATTGAAGACCTAGAGCATGTTAGCACCTGAAGCTTCTTCGATCGCACAAAATAACTGGGCTGATGGTGGTCGGAGATGATTGGATGTGGTTGGGGAAGACGAAGGTGGCGGTTGAGCTCTGGTCAGGACCTAAAATCGAGAATATGGCCTGGTGGCCCAATTAAATTGGCTCAGATGCTTCGTCGGACTATGGCAAGTGTGGTGGTGGTGGTGATGTGGTGGTTAGAGGTGCAGAGGAGCCTATTGACGTCGGTCAAGGCAAGTAACAAGCGTGGAGTTCGACAGGGTGGTGGAGAGTATAAAGCCCTAAATTTCTTTAGGGCCTTTGCTCGGTGCAATATGGTGAAGATTGTGGAGGTGGTGGAAGCATGTTTGCGTGTGTGTGGTGCCGACGCGAGCTCGCCAGAGCTTGTGTCAGACTTGGGGAAGATGATGGTGTGGGCAGTGGTGAAAACAAAATTAAAAGAAGAAATTAAGGAGATGAGGAGATAGAGGAGAATAGGGGAAATAGAAACCATAATTCTATTAGAGAGACAGAGGCGAGGAGATTGGTGGTGGTGGCAGGCCGCTAGCAAAGAATTGAGGAGGAATTGAGGTCGAGGAAGGTGGTCGGACGACTGGCTTCTTGGCTGGGAAGCTCGGTGAGAGAGAGGCGAAAATGTCTACACCCTCGTTTGATGGCGAGAGGTGACGGAGCGAAGGGACGAAGGAGACCTCAAGGTTTGGCAATGGCGGCGCATAGAGGAAGGGAAGGAAGAGGCTTTTGTGCTCGGATCCCAGATGGGGGGACTTGGAGAGGTCGCCTGTCCTTTATAGAGTTGCAGCTGCGCTCAAAGGAGGCTAGAAGTTGTGAGAAACACTCGCAACAACTCGCAACTTCTACTTCTGTTTTGACCGGAGATGATAGGGGTGGAGGCGACGGTAGCTGGTGAAACAAACAACAATAGATGAGGAATGACAAGAGGAACAGATCTTGTTTTGTTGCCGAGGCCATTCATGCACTGAGGCAAACTGAGCTTGAAGCTTATCGAGCTGCTCGGTCAATGCCTGCAGATTGGTTGCGAGAAGGAAGATGACCAAGGTCCTTTTTGCAAGAGGGAAGGATCCAAAAGTAATAAATTCAGACCTATTTGCAAAATTTTTAGGAAGTTAAGTACTTAAATGAAAAATAGGTGAGAATGTTGTCAAAATAGGTCCAACTTTTTATGGGAGCTTAATTAGGATCCAGGGAATCTAGTGACAGTCACAATTTTGAATTTTGAAGTTATTTGTTTGGTCAATTTCGTATTTAAACCCACTTGACATTAATTATTCACCTAGGTCATTGTTATAGGTCAACTTGGCTCGTTTGATTCAACTGCTCATAATAAGCCTTGCAAAATATTTATCTATGTTTTTTTAGAAGGTTTACTTTTGTAAAATTTCCATCAGAACCCAATTAACTTGTGTCAGGCCAAGAATAGGGTTTAATTATGGCCTAATTTCATAGGAAACCCTAGGTTGGCTATTTTGAACTCATTTAGCTATTCTTTTGGGTTTCTTTCAATGATTCTTCATCTTGATTAGAATATACCCTTTTTATGAATGATTTAGGTGAATCTATCCTTAAAACATAGTAAAAAAAGCAAAATTAAGTTGGCTATAGTGAATGATGGCAATGCCATCATTGCTCAATTTGCAGTAGAGGAAGAACTTAAAATTAAAATGTCATCAACGTAAATTGAGAAATAGACTTTGTAGTTAGGACTCTTAAAATAGAACAGTGATGTATCTGTTTTTGACCCAACAAATCCATTTTTCAGTAAAAAGGTACTTAAGCATTTATACCAAGCACATGGCGCTTGTTTCAATCCATATAAAGATTTGTGTAATTTACACACAAAACCAGGCTTATCAGGATTAGAAAATCCTTGTGGTTGGGTCATGTATACCTCTTCTTCCAAGTGACCATGTAAAAAGGCATTGTGAATATCTATTTGTCGAAGAGTCCAATTTTGCAAAACAACCATTGTTAGGAGAAGGCGTACTGTGGTATGCTTGACAATAGGACTAAAGGTCTCAAAATAGTCGAAGCCTTCTTGCTAATGGTATCCTTTCACAACCAAGCAAGCTTTGAATCTATCAATAGAGCCATTTGGATGATTCTTGATTCTATAGACCCACTTGTTTCCAATTATATTCATATTGGGTTTTTTAGGAACAAGACTCCAAGTCCCATTCTTTAGAAAAGCATTAAACTCATTAGTCATTGCTTTTTTCCATTCTTGATGTTTGGCAGCAGCCGAATAAGATGAAGGTTCAACTTCATAAGAAATCAAATTTAAGGTTGAGGGAAGAGAATGAGTGCTTGTATGATATGCCTTCTTTTTATAAATGCTAGACATGGACTGCATTTGCATTTGATGCATGTGCTGAGGAATTATAGTAGGAGTAGGGTTAGGAATGGAGCAAGAACTGGTAGTTGCTGGTTGTGTTGAAATAGCTAAATCATGAGTTTCATTGAAAGCAGAGGAATAATTTGTATTAGCCACTGGTGTAGTTAAATTTTGTGTTGAAGATTGGTCACATCCATCAAGAGTAGCACTAAATAAGGGAACACACATTTGTGGTTGAATTAGTTCTTGAGGTGGAGGAATAAGTATGGATGGTGAGCTGGAAATTGTAGAGGGTGAGCATTGTTGTTGATGAAAACTTGTGAAAGGAAGAAATTGCTCATCAAACATAACTAGCAATAAGCACTTTATCAGTGCATGGATTATAATAGTAATGGGCTTTGTAATTTGGAACATAGCCTAGAAATATATGCAAAGTTGAATGTGGTTGCAGTTTATGTTGATTATATGGACAAAGAAGTGGATAAATTGCACAACTAAATGTTCTTAAAAATGAATAGTTAGATATTGTATGAAAAAGTTGCTCACTAGGGATGCAACCTTTAGTAACTGAGGTTGGTAGAATATTTATCAAATAGGCTACAGATATAAATACATATGTCTAGAACCGAAGAAGTACTTTAGTTTATGTTAATAGAGCTAATGCCATCTCAGTTAAGTGCATATTCTTATGCTCTACAACACCATTTTTGTTGTGGAGTATATGGTGCAGAAATTTGATGAATAATTCCATGATTATGAAGCCATAAATGTAGACATATGTACTCACCACCCCAATCAATGTGCAAGGCTTTAATGGAAATCTGAAATTGTGTCTGGACATATTTCTAAAATTGAATGAAGAAAGCATATACATCTGACTTGCATCGCATGGGAAAAAACCAAGTAAATTTGGTACAATCATCAATTATTGTCAGAAGATACTTATATCCATCAATTGAAGTCACTAAAAAGCAAATCAAAGGGACGACCACTTATTGTATTAGTGGGTGGTAAAGACAACCTATGCATTTTAGCTTGCATACATGTGTCACATAAGGAAGAAGAAATTGAAGAGAGAATCCACCGAAAGCTTGAATCTGGAAATAAGATGCTTCAGAAGTTGATGATGAGAATGGCCAAGGTAATAGTGCCAAGTAGAATAAGAAATTTTCTGAACTTCATTTATTTGAGGCAAAGTAGACGATCCTATGGACAACTTCTTGAGTAACCACAACTAATAAAGACCGCATTTTTTTCTTGCCCTTGAAAAGTACTTTGTCAATAATAACATATCTGACATATAATGAAGAAGGATAAAGAGAGAAATAGCAATTATTATCTTCAGCAAAGCGAGAAATGGATAATAAGTTCTTTTTGACATTTAGACATCGAAGAATGTTTTGAAGATAAAGTGGTTGTAAGGAATTAGGATAAGTAGAAGTAACCATGTAAGTAATTGGCAAGGTCTCACCATTGGCAAATTTCACTTCATCAGTGCCTTGATATTTGTTGTTAATATCAAGATTTTCTAGCTTGTCTGTGACATGGTGCGTTGCCTTAGAGTTAGCATACCAGAGCTGACTATTGGATGCATCAACAATTTGGATTTGTGGTGATGAATCAAGGAATGATTCATACTATGATAGCATGTGAGAGCACTGTGATTATATTTTCCACAAATCTGACATTAAACACCTTTAACAGATTGACCATGACTATGATAAAAGGTACGACAAGTAGCATGACTAGAGAACTGAAATTGTCCACCTTGCTGCTAAAATAGACGATGAGAATTTTCACGAAAATGACCTCGTCCACAACCACGAGTTAGCTGATTAACTTGAGCATCAAGTATTGGCTGGTATTTAGTAATACACTATTCATAGGCTAGAAGATAGCCGACCAACTTATCATAAGAAGGAGGTTTATCTTATGTGATAGGGATGTGACAACAGATTCAAAATCTGGACCTAAGGCATTTAGGATAGCTATAACAAGATCCTCATCATCAAGTGGTTTGCCAGCTGCCTGTTGATAACTTCATCATCAGTCATATCTAGCTTTAATTAGTCATAATCAACAAATTAATGCTCCTACGTAACTGCCAAAGGACCATAATTCATTGCATATCCATTTTGAGAGATAAACATGAAAATAGGGGTAAAATTGTAGTTTTAACAGAATATCTTAAATACAGAATAATCATGGGATTTTTTAGGGGTTAATTAAAGGTCAAATGATCATAAATGCCGAATAAGTAGGTTCATGTAGACAGAAATGGGTTTTCACGTGTTTTGAGAATTAATGGATATCTGAAACCCTAAAAACAGACCCACTTAAATAACTGAGGTTTCGGTCAGGATAAAACTCACCTAAACCTTCTAAAAATCATATGAAAATATTCCCTAAGGTTTGGTATGCTTGATTTGACCATTGGAACCCATTTTGACCTAAAATAGTCTCAGTTGGACAGTTGCCTTAATTTGGATTTCTACGTAAATTACTTAGTCAAACTTAGTCAAAACCTAAATCTAACTTCACCATCAGATTCCTTAGGTTCAAATTAGGTTTGTACCCAAATTTGGGCCCAATCAGAGATCATCTTGACCTAGTTTGCATTTTGGTCCAGTTTGACTCTTTTTCTTGCATACGCACCCTTAGCTTTCTGAATTCCTTACACATGGATCCCCAACTTTGTCTTCACCTTTACCAAAAGGTCCCTGCTACCATTGAAACCTTCTGTCCATACATAGAAGGTTTCAATATGAGTTATCTCCCTGAATCTGCAACGAATCTCTCCCAAAATTGGAACGAGGACGTGAGATCCCCTTCCATCTTAGCTCTTCCACGACCTTCCCAATTCATCCAAGAGTTCATGTCAACTCTTGTAAATCCTAAACCTATTTCCTGATTTGCGAAGCTCTACCCAATGGCCTATAAAAAGCCCTCGTGCACAGCCCTGCATCCTTAGCCAGGTTTAAGGCCACAAATCCCTCTTCTTTCTCTCCCACGACCTGCTCTAACCTATGCTCCGGCGGCTCTCTCGATCTCTCTCATCCGCACCTCCAATAGCCAAATTGGAAGCATAGCAATCTTCCTCATCTTCCTCCGATGGTGGCCAGCCAAATCCCCGACGTCTCCAACCCTGTCCTCGCCGCCATCTCCCTCCCCGGAGTATTCACCTTCCATGACGCCAGCCAATCAAAGACGGTGCCTCTCCGTCCCTTTCTTCCAATTAGAGTAGGTTAGTTAGGTCCCTCTTTATCCCTAGGTTCTAGCATTCTATTTAAAACCCAAAAATAACCCCTCGACACACTGTTCACTGTCATCTTCCTCCTCTCCGGCCACCTCTCCGGCAAGGTCATTTGCTCACCACCTTGCCAATACCCTCACAACCTCTGCCGTGCGCCCACGACCAAAAGCCCTAACTTTATTGGGCATCTCGACCTACCAAACCATCCACCGAACAACCCATCATCTATTTGCCATTATCGACTTCGCTACTCCGCCACACACCTCCACTGACCATGAGACTGCCTCCACCACCTTCGCTAAGTCCAGGTGAAGCTCTTGAGCTTTCTAATTGGGGCTTAGGGCCTGTATTCTTGATTCTCAGGGTTTGTCGTCGCTCCGCCGTTGCCGCCATTACTGCCACCACGTTCTTCAAGCTCCAGGTCGCACATGCCCCAGGTGACACCTCTAGGCAATGCGAAATCACCTAAGGCATCTTCCCAGGTGGTCAATTGGAGACCACGTCACCTACGGCTACACCAATTGAACAAGGCATCTCATTGCAGCAAGCACGCGAAAAAGGGATGGAAGATAGTCCCACATCGTGGGATTTGGAGATGTTTGAGCTGCATAAATTATTTTTGTGTTGAGGGCTTATCGCCTCAAGCACACTGGGGGTGAGGTCCCTAGCACCATACCTGCATACCCGCTTAACCTGAACCCTCTCGCTCCTCGGCTACGACCTATGCCCATAGCCCTGGACCCGGGTATGCATATTCGAATACCTGATTACCCTGGTTTGAGAGAAAGAGAAGGAAGGAAAGAAAGAGACAGTGGGGGAGGGGGGGTTTTGCTCTGAAGGAAGGAGGCTCAACACTTAGCCGTTGAAAAGAAAAGGAAGCTCTGCTTGTGAAGAAGGAAAGAAAGAAGAATAAGAGGAGGCACTGTAGCAAGGCGATGTTTAAGTCATCTGATATTCATTACCGACGTCTGATAAGGCTTTGAGGCTCGATACTGTGGATTTATCTGCCTATGTGGAAATTGGTTTAAGTGGTTCAAGCCACTGTTCATTTATTTCAGATATTGAGTAATTGATATATATGTATACATAAACTAATAATTTGTTATTCAAATCACCATTATTTTGTCTTAGATATCTTTTCCCTTGTTAAACTCATGATATACTCATGTTTTACATTGAGTATCAGTTTTGAGTAGAGATTATTCATTGAATATCATTATTCTTGGCTTATTTCTTGTGCTCATTTATATATTTATTGAAGATTAGCACGTGAATTCCAATTTGCTCCCTGTGTTCGACCTCAGACTTCATTTCTAGATATTCGAGTTTATAAATATTATTTGTTGAGTGAGTTATTTAGGAGACTTTACTACAATGAGACACTTAAAATTCCTATCTAGATCCCTACAACATTGCCGCAAGATTTGTGGAGAGCAACTTTTCCTTTTTAGTATAATCACTAATCGACAAATCTCCTTTCTTTAAGGAACTCAACTCAGTTTTATATTGCAATAGATGTGCTCTATTTTGCTGCGCAAAGTAACATGTAAGGAATTCCCAGATCTATTTAGCAGAGGAGAAACTAGAGAGTTGAGAACCAATGTCTTTAGACACAAACAACAATAACCAGTTATAGACTAACTGATCTTTACAATACCAAAGGGTATACTGCTCATTTAATTTACGAGCACCACTATCTGATTAGGTAATTTTAATGATCCATCTATTAATCCAAAAAGATCATAAGCATTCAGAAGAGATAGTGTAACGACCCGGTTCCCGAGTCCCTACGAGACACGAGAACCGGACCGACTCGACTAATCCCAAGACCTTGTCGTCCAACGAGGAAGTAACCAAAAGACAGTAAAATAAACCACATTCAGCATGAATATAACTAACAGTAAGAAAGTACAGCAGTAAGGAAAGAAACTACTACAGTAGGTACCACCACAACAGTAAAAAACAGCATTTATCATATAACAAGAACTGCAGGTAAAGAAGGTACAGCGGAAACAAAAACTACTCACTAGAACAGAAACAAAAGGGGTACAAAAGGCTGTGGTAACTCTACTGGACCCTACTCGGCCCAGCGTCCTCTGCAGCCGCCGACCCTGGCTGCTCAACACCTGGTCCTGAAAAAGGTAACGAGTGTAACACGTCAGCAAAACGCTGAGTAGAGTGGCAAACTAACTAAAGGCAACAGTGGAGTGTACAGTAGCTGTTATGTTCTATTACTTCCTTTATTCACATCTTTCAATTTTTCTCACTATTTCATTTATTTCTCAGGTCCTTTACTTGATCTCGAATGTCCTCGTGGGAACGATCTTGATTGCAGTCTTTTCCAAAAGTAGAAGTAGCACGTGGTGCTCTCCTGGCCGGGAGAGTCCCCCGTGGTGATCCTACCCTCAGTCAACCACCCCAAGGTCACTGACAGACGTAACGGTGACTACGGCACGCGCGATAAACGCACAGGTAGCTAGCCCGCACTGGCACGCGGTCAGTCGTTTCCGTTAACGGGTGCGCCCAAAGCACAGCACGGAACCAGGGCAGAGCCCTCTCAGTAACAGGGGTCCAACCCCTCCACAGTAACCAAACCGGGGCCTTGCCCCTCCACAGTCCGCGCACCCTCGCCTGACTACCCTGGTTTGCCCTAGTTGGCCTAACAAGTCGGTGAAGGAGGCTAGCAGAACCCCGGGGCCCGTGGGGTAGCTAGTACTCTCCTAACACTACTAGCTCTCCTCGGTACTACGTACACGAGGGCCAACAAGTCGGTACAGAGCGGCCAATCCTAACCCCGGGTCCCTGGGGCGGCTGGCCCCACTCTGCACTAAACAGGTACAGGTACTTCCCTTGGTACTGCGTACCCAAGAGACAGTACAAACTACATCTCAGTTCCATTCCTTTTTCTTTCCAGGAGTTCCACTCCTAATTCCCCGTAGGGTTCCAGCTCTTTATCTCAGAACATCATATGTTTCACTTTCCAGATTCACGTTCTCAAAATCCATGATCTCAAACATGTTTCTTTATTCATAACAGGCAGCTGTTAATTCAAATTACAGGCAGCTTTATATTCCTTTCCATTTTTCCAAGACTGCAGTATTATACATTCCACTAGTTTTTCCATCCTAAGATTCATGCCACATCCTAGGATCTAGCATACAACTAGTTTTCCAGCCCTAGGATTCATGCATCACCTAGGAGCTATCATTCCATACATTTCTCATTCCTAGGATTCATGCAATGTCCTAGATTCTAGTTATGGTTTCATACTTTAACAGATTTTATTAATAACTTAAGCCACTCTACCAGGTACAACGGGAGTAATGGGGGCGTGATTGGGAATCCCGCGTGCCTCCGCGACTCTCAAGACTGCAACCGAACGAGGTCCTATCACAAGGATCAAACACAAGGAGTGTCTCAAAACAGTGTATAGCTACTGTAGACGGGTAGAGGAATTACTTCTGAAAAGAACGCAACTCGAATCACGGAAAACGGAGCCCGAACGGGCCCTAAACGGGTCGAAAAAGACGATACTGTGCAAAATCAGACGTCTGGTACTCCTTCCAGACGTCTTAAAAAGTGTATCAGAGAATTACCTATTCAGCGTGGTTTCCCAGACGTCCAGAAGTCTGCGGGGACGTCTGCCCTAGATCCCAGACGTCCGATGGTCCCTCCGGACGTCTGGAGGTCACTCCCGCCGTCTGGTACAACTTCCAGACGTCTGATTCGCAAAGGATGGCGAATCAGTGAACCTGCGCACAGCCAACCCCCCTCCCTCAGTACGGTCAGTCGACAAGAAGGAAGAAGAAAGCGGAAGCTCACCTTTCAGACGTCTGTATGATCTTACAGACGTCGACCTTGCCGTCTGGCTATCAACCCAGACGTCTGATTCTGGAAAATTTTCCAGAATCAGAACCCTGCTCGGCCTCCGCTCGCGACGCCGCCCGCGTCGCACCTCGCGCGTCTGCTGCTCAGCCCGCAGCAGGTCCCTCTCCGCGTCGCTCCGCGCCCCCTGCGCCCTCCGTCGGCCGGCCAAGCCGCTCCAGCGAGCTCACCCTCACGGCAGAGCTCCGCCCTCGCACGCCGCACCTCCGCGCTCACTGCGGCCGCCGCTGCCGCCCTCGCGTCATCTCGCTCTCGCGCACAGGAAGGAGAAGAAGGAGGAGGCGGTGGAGACGGGAGGGGAGGCGCGCCCCTTTTAACGCCGCGCGGAGAGGAGAGAGAGAAGGCGGCAGGCCGCCTGCAGCCGCAGAGAAAAGAGGGAATATGCGGTCTGCGCGCTCAGGCGCGCAGGCGACTCGCGTGTGTCGAAAATAACGGATTTCCAGACGTCTTGAAACTATCCCAGACGTCTTATCAGACGTCTGGTTGTGATCCCAGACGTCTTGTCCGACGTCTGAGCCACCTCCCAGACGTCTTAAAATACGTCTGGGGCACACATTCGTTACAATATAACAAACTCAAAGGAAGTTTCGTCCCCGAAACTTGCGCCAACTAGGGTGCGGGAAAAAGATGTCCAAATAACCATAACAAACTCAAAGAGGACCGAAGCCGGTCCGAAAAGACGTACCTGCGAAAAGCTCTGGGTACCGCTCCCGCATTGCCGCCTCAGGCTCCCAGGTAGCCTCCTCGTACCGCTGGCTCCTCCACAAAACCTTTACCAGGGGTACTTGCTTTCGTCTCAACCTGCGGACGGCTCGGTCTAGGATCTGCACTGGCCGCTCGGGGTAGGTCAGGTCGTCGCGCACCTCGACGCTCTCGTGACTCAGTACGTGGCTGGGATCGGCTACGTACTTCCTGAGGTTGGACACGTGGAACACGTCGTGCACACCAGAAAGCTGCGGGGGAAGGGCAAGTCTGTAAGCAACGGGTCCAACCCGCTCCAGGACCTCAAAGGGCCCCACGAACCTCGGCGCGAGCTTCCCTCTCACCCCAAACCGCTGTAAGCCCTTCATGGGCGAAACACGAAGGAAGACGTGGTCCCCAACCTTGAACTGCACCTCTCTGCGTCTGCGATCTGCGTAGCTCTTTTGTCTGCTCCTGACAGTGCGGAGTCGTCTGTGGATCTGCTCAACTACCTCCTGACTCTGCCGGATCAACTTGGGGCCAACCTCCCACTTGGTCCCCACCTCAACCCAACTCAAGGGTGCCGTGCATTTCCGTCCGTACAGAGCCTCGTAGGGAGCCATGCCGATGCTCGAGTGATAACTGTTGTTGTATGCAAACTCCGCCAGGGGCAGGTGCTCCTCCCAAGAGCCCCTCCAGTCTAGTATACAGGCACGCAAAAGGTCCTCAAGTGTCTGTATCGTGCGTTCCGAGTGTCCGTCCGTCTGGGGGTGGTAAGCCGTGCTAAACCTCAACCTCGTCCCCAAAGCCTGCTGAAACTCAGCCCAAAACTGGGACGTAAAGCGGGTATCCCGGTCGGATACGATCTCCCGCGGAACTCCGTGTAGTCGCACCACATCACGGATATACCTCTCTGCCAACTGTGTTGGTCCCAAAGTGACTCGGATCGGCAAGAAACGCGCCGTCTTCGTCAATCTAACCACTATTACCCAGACTGCGTCATGTCCCCGCTGGGTAACAGGTAAGCCCACCACCAAGTCCATGGTGATGCTCTCCCACTTCCACTCTGGCACTGGAAGCGACTGAAGCGGCCCTGCAGGCCTCTGATGCTCGGCTTTCACCTGCTGGCACACTAAGCACTGCTGCACGAACTCACCCACATCCCGCTTCATCCCTCTCCACCAGAACTCGCGTCTCAAGTCATGGTACATTTTCGTGTTTCCGGGATGTATGGTGAATCTGGAACCGTGTGCCTCAGTCAGGAGCTCTCTCAACAGCTCCTCGTCTCTGGGGACGCACAGCCGTCCCCTCAAGCGTAACACCTGGTCTGTGAAAGAGAAGTCCCCTGGGTCCCCTGATAGTACTCTGTCGCGCAAAGACTGCAAGTACGGATCGGCCATCTGTCCCGTGATGATGCGATCTATCAACTGTGGCCTGGTCCGCCGTGTCACCGTCACTGCCCCACAGTACCCTCGTAACTCTAGATGTCGCCAACTGCCCACCTCCTCCAAAAGGCTCCAACTCTGTAACTGTACACTGGCCAAGCGTGCGGGCGCCTTACGGCTCAAGGCGTCAGCCACCATATTGGCCTTTCCCGGGTGGTAGGAGATGCTGCAGTCGTAGTCCTTCAGGAGCTCCAACCAACGTCTCTGTCTCATGTTGAGCTCCTTCTGGTCAAAAAGATATCTGAGGCTCTTGTGATCTGTAAAAATCTCGAAGGTCTCACCGTACAAGTAGTGCCTCCATGTCTTCAGCGCGAAGACAACAGCTGCCAACTCTAGATCGTGGGTAGGGTAGGTATGCTCATGGGGCTTCAGTTGCCGCGAAGCGTAAGCGACCACGTGACCCCTCTGCATGAGCACTCCTCCTAACCCCTGCAAGGAAGCGTCCGTGTACACAACGAACCCACCACTACTGTCAGGGATGGTGAGCACGGGAGCCGAGGTCAACCTCTCCTGCAGCTCCAGAAAACACGCCTCACAGGCGTCTGTCCAAGCGAAAGGCACGTCCTACCGGGTCAACTGTGTCATAGGACGCGCAATCTGTGAAAATCCTCTGATGAACCGTCTGTAGTAACCTGCCAGTCCCAGGAAACTGCGAATCTCAGTGACTGAACGCGGTCTCTCCCACCTGAGCACTGCCTCGACCTTGGCGGGGTCCACCGCCAAGCCGTCTCCAGAGATCACATGACCCAAAAAGGTCACCTCCCTCAACCAGAACTCGCACTTGATGTATTTGGCGTACAGCCTGCGTCGTCTCAGAGTGTCCAGAACCATCCGCAAGTGTTGTCTGTGCTGCGTCCGATCTCTAGAATAGATGAGTACATCATCTATGAAAACCACCACAAACTGGTCCAAGTACGGTCTAAACACCCGGTTCATTAGGTCCATGAAAGCAGCGGGGGCATTGGTCAGCCCAAACGGCATGACCAAAAACTCGTAGTGTCCGTACCGGGTGCGGAAAGCTGTCTTGGAGACGTCGGTCTCCCTGATCCTCAACTGGTGGTATCCAGACCTCAAGTCGATCTTGGAAAACACCGTGGCACCCCGCAACTGGTCAAACAAATCGTCAATCCTCGGCAGCGGATATCTGTTCTTGATGGTGACCCTATTCAGCTATCGGTAGTCCACACAAAGGCGTAGGGTCCCATCCTTCTTCTTCACAAACAGTACCGGGGCTCCCCAGGGAGACGCACTGGGCCTCACGAAACCTTTCTCCAAAAGGTCCTGCAACTGGGACTTGAGCTCTCGGAGCTCAAGCGGTGCCATTCTGTATGGCGCGGTGGAGATGGGGCTGGTCCCTGGTACTAGTGAGATCTCAAACTCGATCTCACGCTCGGGCGGTAGTCCTGGTAACTCGTCTGGAAACACGTCGGGGTACTCTCTGACCACCGGGATGCTCTGGAAGTCTGCCACGGGGCTGTGCTCTGCCACCACACAAGCTAGGAAGCCCTCACACCCCTGGCTCAAAAGTCTCGCCGCCCAAAGTGCCGAAATGCACCTGAAACCTCCGTCCACTGGCTGCCCGTGAAACTCGAAAGAAGGCAACTCCGGAATGGAGAAGACAATCTTCCTCTCAAAACAGTCTACCAAGGTGTGGTAAGCGGACAGCCAATCCATCCCCAGAATCACTCCAAAGCCCTCCATCTGTATCATAATCAGGTCAGCTGGCAGGCTATGTCCCCCGATGCTGACCTCGCAACCCGTGTACACCTCCTCAGCTACAAACAGCTGACCACTTGGACCTATGATTACGAACGAATTCTCTAACAGTGTATAATCCTGGTCCAAACTAACTGCGAAACTGGCTGCGACAAACGAGTGCGTAGCGCCGGAATCGAAAAGCGTGTAAACGAGTCTGCCAGAAACTGAAACCATACCTGCTACCACGGATCCCGAAGCTCTGGCGTCCCTGTGTGTTAGGGCGTTGATACGCCCCTCAGCTCTAGGTGCGGACGAAGCAGCCACACTCTGCGTCGGACGGGTAGGTGCTGGCCGGTACCCTCCTCGCGACTGCTGTCCTCCTCCTCGTGCCTGGGAACCGCGGCCTCCTGCACGCCCTCCAGTGCTCTGCACGGGAAGTATCTGCTGACCTCCTGCCCTAGATGGGTAGTCCCTCCTGACGTGGCCCGGCTGGCCACACTGGTAGCAGAGGGGAACCTGACTCCCGCCCTCAGTGAGTCCCTGCTGTCGGCTAGGCGGGGGTCCGGTGCTGGCGGCTGGCCCCTGTCGAGGGCCCCCAAAGGCCACTGATGGCCCTGCACAACGTGACGGCTCTCCTACGGACGCCACGTGTCTCCGTTGAGTTCTCCTAACACGCCTGGTGTGGCGGCGGAAATCTCGTTCCACCACTAACTCCCCTGTCGTACGCTCGGAAGGGGGAGGGGGTGGCGACGTGGGTGGAAGCTGAAATTCTTCTCGAACCACCTCTCGAATTAGTTGGACGAGGTCTCGAGACGGTATACTCAGGAGAAGAGGAGGGGTAGTATGTATTCCAAGCCCGACATATCTGTCCCCCGGGCCCTGACCTCGGCCGCGCCTGCGGCCCACCCTCCTAGCTCCACGACGCGGCATCTCCTACAATGGAGACGCGAAACAAAATGAAAAGCTTCTAAACAGACAGTACCTAATGAAACCTCTAAGAGCTCATGTCAAGAGGTATGTTGTGGTGGCTACTCTAGTTATAACATGTGAATTGGTTATTTTCCAGTCAGTTGATTCACTTCTCGGGACGACCTTGCTCTGATACCATCTTGTAACGACCCGGTTCCCGAGTCCCTACGAGACACGAGAACCGGACCGACTCGACTAATCCCAAGACCTAGTCGTCCAACGAGGAAGTAACCAAAAGACAGTAAAATAAACCACATTCAGCATGAATATAACTAACAGTAAGAAAGTACAGCAGTAAGAAAAGAAACTACTACAGTAGGTACCACCACAACAGTAAAAAACAGCATTTATCATATAACAAGAACTGCAGGTAAAGAAGGTACAGCGGAAACAAAAACTACTCACTAGAACAGAAACAAAAGGGGTACAAAAGGCTGTGGTAACTCTACTGGACCCTACTCGGCCCAGCGTCCTCTGCAGCCGCCGACCCTGGCTGCTCAACACCTGGTCCTGAAAAAGGTACGAGTGTAACACGTCAGCAAAACGCTGAGTAGAGTGGCAAACTAACTAAAGGCAACAGTGGAGTGTACAGTAGCTGTTATGTTCTATTACTTCCTTTATTCACATCTTTCAATTTTTCTCACTATTTCATTTATTTCTCAGGTCCTTTACTTGATCTCGAATGTCCTCGTGGGAACGATCTTGATTGCAGTCTTTTCCAAAAGTAGAAGTAGCACGTGGTGCTCTCCTGGCCGGGAGAGTCCCCCGTGGTGATCCTACCCTCAGTCAACCACCCCAAGGTCACTGACAGACGTAACGGTGACTACGGCACGCGCGATAAACGCACAGGTAGCTAGCCCGCACTGGCACGCGGTCAGTCGTTTCCGTTAACGGGTGCGCCCAAAGCACAGCACGGAACCAGGGCAGAGCCCTCTCAGTAACAGGTGTCCAACCCCTCCACAGTAACCAAACCGGGGCCTTGCCCCTCCACAGTCCGCGCACCCTCGCCTGACTACCCTGGTTTGCCCTAGTTGGCCTAACAAGTCGGTGAAGGAGGCTAGCAGAACCCCGGGGCCCGTGGGGTAGCTAGTACTCTCCTAACACTACTAGCTCTCCTCGGTACTACGTACACGAGGGCCAACAAGTCGGTACAGAGCGGCCAATCCTAACCCCGGGTCCCTGGGGCGGCTGGCCCCACTCTGCACTAAACAGGTACAGGTACTTCCCTTGGTACTGCGTACCCAAGAGACAGTACAAACTACATCTCAGTTCCATTCCTTTTTCTTTCCAGGAGTTCCACTCCTAATTCTCCGTAGGGTTCCAGCTCTTTATCTCAGAACATCATATGTTTCACTTTCCAGATTCACGTTCTCAAAATCCATGATCTCAAACATGTTTCTTTATTCATAACAGGCAGCTGTTAATTCAAATTACAGGCAGCTTTATATTCCTTTCCATTTTTCCAAGACTGCAGTATTATACATTCCACTAGTTTTTCCATCCTAAGATTCATGCCACATCCTAGGATCTAGCATACAACTAGTTTTCCAGCCCTAGGATTCATGCATCACCTAGGAGCTATCATTCCATACATTTCTCATTCCTAGGATTCATGCAATGTCCTAGATTCTAGTTATGGTTTCATACTTTAACAGATTTTATTAATAACTTAAGCCACTCTACCAGGTACAACGGGAGTAATGGGGGCGTGATCGGGAATCCCGCGTGCCTCCGCGACTCTCAAGACTGCAACCGAACGAGGTCCTATCACAAGGATCAAACACAAGGAGTGTCTCAAAACAGTGTATAGCTACTGCAGACGGGTAGAGGAATTACTTCTGAAAAGAACGCAACTCGAATCGCGGAAAACGGAGCCCGAACGGGCCCTAAACGGGTCGAAAAAGACGATACTGTGCAAAATCAGACGTCTGGTACTCCTTCCAGACGTCTTAAAAAGTGTATCAGAGAATTACCTGTTCAGCGTGGTTTCCCAGACGTCCAGAAGTCTGCGGGGACGTCTGCCCTAGATCCCAGATGTCCGATGGTCCCTCCGGACGTCTGGAGGTCACTCCCGCCGTCTGGTACAACTTCCAGACGTCTGATTCGCAAAGGATGGCGAATCAGTGAACCTGCGCACAGCCAACCCCCCTCCCTCAGTACGGTCAGTCGACAAGAAGGAAGAAGAAAGCGGAAACTCACCTTTCAGACGTCTGTATGATCTTACAGACGTCGACCTTGCCGTCTGGCTATCAACCCAGACGTCTGATTCTGGAAATTTTTCCAGAATCAGAACCCTGCTCGGCCTCCGCTCGCGACGCCGCCCGCGTTGCACCTCGCGCGTCTGCTGCTCAGCCCGCAGCAGGTCCCTCTCCGCGTCGCTCCGCGCCCCCTGCACCCTCCGTCGGCCGGCCAAGCCGCTCCAGCGAGCTCGCCCTCACGGCAGAGCTCCGCCCTCGCACGCCGCACCTCCGCGCTCACTGCGGCCGCCGCTGCCGCCCTCGCGTCCGCTCGCTCTCGCGCACAAGAAGGAGAAGAAGGAGGAGGCGGTGGAGGCGGGAGGGGAGGCACGCCCCTTTTAACGCCGCGTGGAGAGGAGAGAGAGAAGGCGGCAGGCCTCCTGCAGCCGCAGAGAAAAGAGGGAATATGCGGTCTGCGCGCTCAGGCGCGCAGGCGACTCGCGTGTGTCGAAAATAACGGATTTCCAGACGTCTTGAAACTATCCCAGACGTCTTATCAGACGTCTGGTTGTGATCCCAGACGTCTTGTCCGACGTCTGAGCCACCTCCCAGACGTCTTAAAATATGTCTGGGGCACACATTCGTTACAGATAGAAATTGGGCACGCCAAAGTAGAAAGCTGGTGGAATTAAGCTTAAAAGGAATATTATTGTGGATTGAATTTGGAAGACTAGCAATAATCAAAGGTAGTGAAGAAGAGATCTGAAGTGTACTAGAACTTGAGTTCACCATCCAGAAATGAGCAAAAACCAAACCGATCAAAACTATTGTAAGATGACACAGGACGATCAAAGATCCAAAAGAGGATAATGAGAATAAACTTGTCACAATAAGGCTGCTGATTAATCAGAAAAGCAAACCGCTACTTGAAACACTCAGTTATCCATGTGCATCATTAGCAAAACTTGTAGATCTCCATTTGCATCTTCCTGCCTTGCCTCAATCCTTCATAGAAGTTGCAGAACGTGATGAAGTGATGCTAAAATATGACGAAGATACTCAATAATCTATCGAATCTGAACCTCTATCCTTCGTAGCATCGCTCCAGGTGACATTGATGAAGCTTGATTACCAAGAACAGATTGCTTTAGCAGTGGGAATGGATCAGAGAAGGTTTTGATACCATGTTGAAGCAAACACAGAGAAACCTCACAAGAAAATATCTCCTCACTAGTTTGTTAGCTGAAGGAATCGTGTTTGTTATTTGTTATAGAGGGAGGTATTGTTCCTTTATATAGACATGACATATTTCAAAGTACTACCAATACAAAATATATTTGTGGACAAATTACAAACATAACCACATATGTTGTTCACAGATAGGAGCAACTACACTATAACTTTGCTTCAAAAAAAGTAACTTTCGATCTCTTGCAAGCTTCTCATACAAAGATGTGATTAATCAAAGATTGAAAGACTTTTCACATGATCACATAAGCTCCATTATCTTTGTTAGTTACCTAGAAAACAAAAACAAAACTATGACAAATAATTAGAAGCTATGGCACGCGATAACCATAGTTAAGTAAATCGATTAAAATATTAACCTAACATGAGTTGCTCAAAGATGGGAAAGAGAAGATAATATAGTCTCCCACCTTCAAATAAAGGAAATGAACCATTGTAACGTTTGAACCATCAAATAGTAGTACAATATTAATATTTATATGTCAAATTCCTACTAAAAAAAGTTAAAAATGGTAATGCAAACTAAGTATATACCTAAGCTTCTTTTTGGATGCCATCAAAAGTTATCAACACTTGAAGTCACTTGCATCATTCCTCTTAGACAGAATTATCTATAAGATTACCAAAACAAAATTAACAATGACCATTAACACATATATATATATATGAGGAAAAGTGAAATACAAGATTCAAAAATATATATGATGATTTACTTGACCCAAGCAACTAGTCATTATTTCACATTGAATCTTGAATTGTTTCTTACTTGAGAGAGCTTTTAGTAGTTATAATAGTTTTTTCACCAAGATTAGAGGAAGATTCTAAAGAGATTGTGGAAAGAATTGTTAAAGGGGTCCTGAGCCATTTTTGAAGGCTTTTTTTTTTGGTAGTTATAATTGTCTTCTCATCAAGCTTAGAGGAAGGTTTTGAAGAAATGTTGTGGCAAGAGTTGTTAAATGGGTCTTGACCCATTTTTGAAGGTTTTTTTTTTATCTCATACAACATTTGCTCTTAAACTCCTAAATGTTAAATTTGTGTTGAAACCAAGACTCGGTTCATCCAAATAAAGTTCCAATTGAAACTACTTAATCATTTAAGATAAATCTTGTAAACATTATATCAAAACAAAAAAGTTGCAAGCAACTTGCAGAACAAAAATTATCTATTTTGATTCTAGAATATGCAAATAAAAACTAGTACTCATGTAGAGTCTCAATTCATTTGTTTTGACAAATTGGGAAAACAAAGATAAGCATTCATACCACATGCCTAGGTGAACAAATAAAAACATCACCCATTTTTTCTAGTCTAAGGAATTTCAAAACAAGGAAGCTCTTCCATGAAATTTAATGTTGAAAGCAAAAGTTCTAGTTTGGATGTGTAAAGAAAAGGGAAAAGTTTTCTGATGAATTTTCATAGAAAAAAGTAAGTAGCCAACTATTTGAGGGAGGTTAGATGATAGATATTTTTTTTCCCTTGAATTTTCTTAATTTGTTTCCTATAGGGGATCCAATCCCTCTCATTATGTACTGATGATTCTTGGATCATCTTGTTTAAGTTCCGAAATTGTTATCTAGTGGGTTTGTCTTGCATTTCAACTTTTAGGTATGGATTAAAAAAGGTTGAACTTGAACTCTTAAAGTTCTTAGGAATAGGGTTATGGTTTCCATATATGTAAAGGATCAATTTAGATGGGAACAAATAACAAGAATAAATCACTTTCATGAAAGAGATCATGTTAAACTCTTAGACAATCCAACTAGTAGAATTTTGTGTCAATCTTGGAAAAAAAATCACTCTGACACCATAGTCACATTAAACTCTAGCTTGAAACTAATCAATATTGAATATAAAGAAAGTAAACATTTGTTAGTTATTTGTTTAGTTTTCACAAGAACAACTCAGATTAAATAATATTTTTAAAATAGGACTAATAAAAGTGGATGGCATTAACATTTTTGAAAAATTATGATTATGATGGCATAACATTTTCAAAATACTTCAAGCAAATCAAATACATATGCAAGATCCATTGCACAACTATGAATGCCCCATGAGCCATCAATCTCCAATCACAAGCCATTGCATGAATGACATAGAAATTGAAAGCTATACATCAAAGCCTAACCAAACCCCTAATGGAGATCACAAGATTGATACAAAATACTGATCGGGTGGGAAATCTCTACTGCGAATTCGACCATAAGTTTGATCCCAAATGGTAACCAACAAAAAGATCTAAAAGAGGTCTCATCTTCAAGATTTGAGCGAGTTCAATTAGATCTTAAAGAGATCTTATTGGCAAGAGATAAAGAGAGATCTACCTAGATCTAGGTAAGATATGGAGAGTCATGTGAGCGGGAGAGGGAAGGGCCTAGTCTTACTTGTAATGGAAGAGCATGTGGATGGAGAGAGGTGTGGAGAGATCATCAAAAGGGAGGCAATGGCATATATAATGGAGGAGAAGACAGAAGGTGCTATGATCTTTAGAGAGTTGAGGATAGAGATGATGTCCAATTTTCGATGTGATGAATGCAAGCTCGGGAGTGTTGAGGGGCAACGATGAGGAGCAATGGTGCCCTAGAGGGTTTATAAGGCTTAAGGTTTCAAAGGGTTACATGATTGGACCCTCAGTGAAGATATATTCAATCCTGATGAGTTAATTGACCTTACACTAATGGGTCACTAATGTCACTATAGACAATCATTAGCACATGTACTTTTCTTGTAGTAGTGGAAGAGGAGGGAAACCGATGAGATAGTGAAGGTCTTGCAAATGACTGTGGGAAAGCTTATTGAATGGGAGGTTAGTTTGATGAAGCAGTTGGAGTCACTTCAGGGTGCCTCTATTAGGCAGTAGTAGGACTTCAAAGCCTATCTCGAGAATAAAGGAAAAGAGCACCTTGCCCATCTTGATTAATATCAAAGAAAGTTGTAGAAAGCAGAGAGGGTAGAGCGGGAGGCCATCATTACTCATCGTGACTCTTGCATAAGAGCTTAAGGAAGCTGTGGTTGAAGCTCGGAGAAAGAGGACAAGATGAGGGAGGACTTGGAGATGATGGAAGGTGACTTAGATCATGCATATCCTTTGGTGACCTCCTCATCAAGCAAGTGCAAGCATGGGCCTTGGACTACATGAATATTATTTTGAGCGCAAAGTTGGACAACTCCTTAAGTCGATCATCATCCACTACCAGGGATTCGGGTGTCTGATGAAGGAGGTTAAGTACACCTCCCTCTTAAATGTTTCATCTTATCTTGCTGCTCCTTTTCTTGAGGGTCCTCTAGTGCCTTCAGCCTCCAAGCATCCCTCCCTCAAGTCTCCTTGGAAAGGTCCCTCAAGGGAGGCTTTTAGGGAGACTTCCCTTGGTTAAATGCTTCCTTCTTTTCATTATTTATCTCTTGGTATAATACATACCATGTGCAAGGACAAAACTTAATAAGAAGAAAGGTTCTTTTTTCATGCTTATGTACATTGCTTAGTTACATAAAGGAATTCATGTTATGTTAGTATTTGCACAGACTGTTAGCATTTTGCGTATTGGGGACATGCTTGCCAAACAGTCTCAAACACATCGGCCCTTCCCTTATAACCATCCAAGGATCTACAAGTTCTTTTCCATCCAGTAGTTAACTTAGCACCTAGCTTGGAGGCTTCTACATTGCATAAGACTAAGTCACAAATGGAAAATTATCTTTGGCATATACGGCCATTATATTATCTAGCCATGGCATCAATAGTCCATAGGTTATAAAACAGGTCTAACTTTTTGTGTCTAAGTCAGTTGCTCTCCTCAGAGTTGTACACAATCACTTGTTCGTTGGAAGTGGTCATCTCTAGTGGAATAACTACTTTAGAGTCGAACACCATTTTAAATGGTCTGACTCAAGTAGTAGTCATAGTAGTCTTCTAATAAGACAAATAATGAATGAGAACTCCTTTGTCCACTCCCCCTTCATCTTGCTGAGTTTCTTTTCCTACTCTCTAATAACTACACTATTTGTTCTCTTGACTTGGTTGTTGTTTTGGGTGTGAGCTATGGAGATGAAAAAGAGTTGTATCCCCCAGTCCTCATATGTCTTAATGAACCTTGAGGAACTAAATTAGGGTTTGTTGTTGTAGACCATGGTTTGCAGCACCTTACACTTGCAATTGATGTTTTCTTGTAGGAAGTCGATCACTTTAGCAATGATGATACTGGTTAATGCTTTAGCTTGAACCCACTTGCTAAAATTATTGATCACCGCCAAAGTATGCTCCCTTATCCCTTTTGCCTTACGGAATTTATCGATGATACAAATCCTCCATTAGATAAAGAGGATAAAAGTACCCATTGCACTAAACTCAAATGAGGACCAGTGAATAGGGCTACTAATTGAATTGAACTATTCGAATTTGATTCGGTAATTATTTTATTCAATTTGATTCGAATAAAATGAATCGAATATGAATCCATTATTTAGATTTAATAGTTTAATGAATCAAATGTTTCTTTTGTTGGATTCTATTCAAAAAGATTTGATTCAATTTGATAATGTGTGTGTGTATAGTGAGAGGGGAGTGTCTTAAGGTAACTTACATTTTGTATTTCAGTTATGTGATATACTTTTAAGAAGTTTGTTAATACATTTCTCTAATTATTTTGTTATTTATGTGCCATCTTTTAATGTTTGATTAAGTAGTTGATTGTTATAGTCCATAACCTACATATGTAGTGAAAAACTTATTAAAATTTAAACCAAACTTACAAAAGAAATTATTGATAAATAAAGAAACGATTGACATATTTTGTTCACTTATGTATTATATAAATATTGAATAAATATTTGAGTCCTTAACGAATCTAATATGAATCAAGGTTTCATATTTGAAGGAGATTCAGATTCAATATGAATTCAATTTCCTTAACGAATTGAATCCAAATCTGGGTGGATTCGGTGAAGATTTGATTCAATTATAGCACCCTTACAAGTGAGGTATGTTGGCAAAGCACTAGCATTTATCATAGTTATGGACATTGTTAGTAGTGTTTCTTTTTAGAATTAACTAAAAATATCTCTAGTGATTGGTCTTGTTCACCGGTCTCTTTTCTCCCTTATGGGATCTACAAGTCCCCTCATGGACCTTTGCGAGGGCTTCACACACTTCCCTAATGGTCAAGTACCTAAGAAAGGGGGAGGAATGCCCCCTTTTCCTTCTAAAGACTCACAAGTCAGAGTGGTATAGTGTCATCCCTAAGGTAGTTGTGAAGTTAGGTATTCAATTATCTACTTGCTTAAGTCAGCAAATTTGGTTGTGCAAAATGCATAGATTGTCCAACCTCTTGATGAAGACAATGTCATCCTTGTCTTCAAAGAATGATGATACGAGTTTGGAAAAGGCATCAACTTGAGTGCTCTTTAACATCAAGACTCTTATTAATTGAAATTTAGAGAGCTCGGATTTAACTTCTTTCATGTTCAAGTGTAGGTGCTCATCATGCATCTCATACTCTCTAAAGTAATGCCTCCCGACTAGCTATGAATCCCTAAAGGCATGCATAGAATTTGTCCTGATCATTTTGGCAAGTAGGAGTTCTACCAAGAGTGCCTTGTACTTGTCAATGTTATGCGTGGACTTGAAGCTAAAATTTCAGGGCATACTTTCTGACATAATCATTAGGTCTCTCTAGGATAATGCTTGCCCTTGTGCCCCTTTTGGTATAAGGTTAACCCATATAATAGTTTACATCAATAAGATCTTATTTCATAACTAGATGATCTATTTACTATCCTACCTCAAGGCAAATATGCAATATGTAGTATATACAACCCAAAGTGGACTAAAATACTTGTTTTTATTGACAATTTTCATTAAAATAACAAATGAGACAATAAAGAGAAATTTTGAGGTGGAAATAATGAGAAAACATAGATATTTAGATGATTTTTTTGCATGGGATTTGAAACTCTCCTTACAAGATGAAAAGTAAGTTACTTAAAAAAGGCATCTACTTGACAAAGAAATCATTAAAAACTCTTTAAACTAAGAAGGCACCAATAGTCTAACTAGTAAACTTAAATGATAAATTCTTTTTTTATGTCCAAATGAAAGAGAAATTTGGGTTCCAAGTTACAATACATGATAAGGTTAGTGAAACAATGTGTTTTATAAGTGTGTATATATGTGTCTTACAAATTTGTGCACATGCATGCATTGATATAACACAAACATATATGTACATATACACATACACGGTGAAAGGCCATTGGCTTAATCCTGCTAAGGTTAAGCTTAGCATCTCCATTAGTTTGAAAGAGACCAAACATCAAAGAAATCCCACGAATCGATCACAAAAATTGATAGATCTAAACTATAATTCATTGGAAATCAACCAATCAATCACAAGATCATAAGAATCTCTTTGAATCTGTCTAGTGAAAGCTCCTACGAAAGTGATGAAGGTGGAGAACAAAAGAAATAGAAAGTTATGCATGACTCAAAGGAACAAATTTCACAAGGTTGATGGCTATTTATAGGCATCGAGTACATGTAACTACCTCAGGTAATGTAGCATATTCTTCTAGGGCAACGAATGTTCTCCCAGGAGTTATGATTTTTATTGATTGGCCATGAGTGCTAGGACTAAGGGAGTTATAATTTTTATAGAAGGTGATGGCTTAGGTGAAACACATGTTAATAAAGAAAATAATTGTAGTATAATTTGGATCTATATATATACCAAATTAATGTATAAATATGGACAGTAGGCCAAGAGCAACAAATTACGAGGTTAATGTGCCTATTTCTTTCTTCAGATTGATCTTTTTTTTCTTTATCTATCTAGGCAAGGTAGTCTTGAATGTAACCTTCACAATGAAGATCTCCATTTAATCTAATATAGCTGTTGTCTTACTGAAACTTTATTATTCTTCCAATGGTTGGTGTCAATTGAGCAAAAGCTCACCTATTGCACACTAATATAAAGAGTGAGGGGAAAAATTATGGTATGGTTGTCACAAGAAGCTGCAATAGGTTTGCACCAAATAGGCTTAGATTGGAATAGTTTAAACTTGTATTGTAAAGAGGAAAAAAAAGCAAGAGTCTAGTGCTCTTTTGTATTATGATGTATTTTTTTTCATTGTTATTTTTATAATTTCCTCAGAATATTGTAACAAGTACTTTATATTTTAATTTAAATAAAAATGGTGTCCTATGTCAAATATCACTTTTGTCAAGTTATTCATGTTATACGTATTACTAAAATTAAGAACATTTCAATGTTTTATCTTAATAAATTATATTCACAATTACATAATCATTAACAGATTCTGAGGGGCAATTATTTTTGTTTCTAAAACTTATAGAGATAAAGCAATCCATCCCTAAAAAAATTTAATGTCACGTCATTACCTTTTTTTGTGTTCAATCTATCGTGACTAATTTTTTGTCACAATCATTTTGAGGATGGAAAATCAATTTCCAAAACTTTTAGTGACCCTCATTTTGGGGATGGATTTTCTATCACCTTTCCTAAAATTTGTTTCCATAGCCTTCAATTCCATCCTTATAGGTTGTCACTGCAAGTATATTTTGTTGTAACAACATAGAAAACCAATGATATGGTGAGGTTTTCAAAAGCTTCTCATTTGTCCAAAACTTCCACCTATTTGACTTCGCATACAACTCTTCCTCTACTAGCTGCTTTATCCTACATAAAATATTTTTCATTATGGGAAGGGCTTTCACTTGGTCAATGTTGATGTGGCAATTGTTAATCTAAACATATTTAATTAAGTTTTAATTCATCATAATAGATTTAAATAACGAGCTTGTTAAGTTGTCATTTTCTGATGCATATAACTCCAAATCCTCAACAAAGAAGTTGAATTACTTTATAATATTTAGTAACATTGTCAAACTTTGCAAAGATTCTTTTTGCCAACATATAATACTTTTCATCCTCAAGAGGACCGTGAACTTGGAATTCCTCAATATAATATATTATCTGAATCTAATAAATTATTTTTCATCTGCTACGTCATTCATCATTCAAATAGGACTGTCATGACTTTACTTTAGAAGTATGTTATTTGAAGAGGAGAAAGGTTTTGCACAAGTTCCTTTCCATGTCCCTCCCCTTATCAAATGTGTTGTTTGGAACATCACATGTGTTGTTGATCCAAGAGCCAAAAATGAAGGTTTGGAAAAGAGTTTGGAAAAACTCTTGGCTTAACCATTGCTTTTTGAGTAGAACTCTTATGGGTCTACCTCGAATTGCATAGAGAGCTCATGCATGCCTACTAAACTTGTTACATCTTTCACAAGAAGACTCTAATGGATGTATTCAAAGTTAGTAGTTGTTTGATAAACTCTTCTCTGATAAGTAGATTAGGAGAGTCATGCCTTTTTCTTTATTATGGGATGCTTGGATGTAACCTTTTCTCATGGCTAGGGCACTTGGATGCTAGAGCATCTTTGAGCTTGTAGTTCTTGTAGCTAGGATGTTTAACCTAATTATTAGAGACTAAACTCTTGGACTATAAGGTTGGATGCTTTAATTAATTTCGAGAAGTAACTTTTAATATCTATTGTTGGATAATTGCATAAAGCTCTGGAATATATCCATTATAACTCCTTGAAAGAAGATCTAGCATGAATATAGATCACTTCATAATAATCTTTATAATCAAATATTAGTTAATTTTTAGGTAAAGCTAAAGGCAGCAAGGGAGTTGTAGGAGGATCTTGAGAAGATGAGGTACAAGTAGCATTAATGGCATTGTTATACATGTTAGTGGCAATGGGTGATGATGGTTTGGTATAGCAAAGGTATTTGCCATTTTATGGTGGGTGCCAAAGGTACATTACTGGCTTAGATATTTGACCATTATAAATTGCTATCACCATTGAGAAACACTACCTTAATCTAGCACGAAAGTGATAGGCTATAGAAAAGGGCAATATGCATGATTAATATTAAAATAAACATCCCCAAATTAAGAATACTAGTACAAAGATGAAGATAATACTTGTTATATGTTGTTATTGGTCTTTGAAAATTGTAAAGAGCGTGTGGCCCAGACGTCTTTTAAGACGTCTGGAAGGCTGTCCAGACATCTGACCAGACGTCTGGGATAGTTTCCAGACGTCTGGAAATCCGTTATTTTCGACACACGCGAGTCGTCTGCGCGCCTGAGCGCGCAGACCGCATATTCGCCCTTCCTCCCTCCTGCGGCTGCAGGATTCCCCTGCCGCGAATCCTTCTCTCTCCTCTCCGTGCGGCCTTAAAAGGGCACGCCTCCCCTCACTCCGTCACCACCGTCTCCTTTCCCTTCTCTTTCAGCCAGAGTGCGAGAGTGAGCGCGAGGGCGGCAGCGGCGGCCGCAGTGAGCATGGAGGAGGTGCGGCGTGCGAGAGCGGAGCTCTGCCGTGAGGGCGAGCTCGTCGGAGTGGCTTGGCCGGCCGGCGGAGGGCGCAGGGGGCGCGGAGCGACGCGGAGAAGGACCTGCTGCGGTCTGAGCAGCAGACGCGCGAGGTACGACGCGGGCGGCGTCGCGAGCGGAGGCCGAGTAGCGCCCTGATTCTGGAAAAATTTCCAGAATCAGACGTCTGGGTTGATAGGCAGACGGCGAGGACGACGTCTGGTAGCTCATACAGACGTCTGAAAGGTGAGTATTCCGCCTTCTTCTTCCTTCCTGTCGACTGACCGTACTGAGGGAGGCAGTTGGCTGTGCGCAGGTTCGCTGATTCGCCATCCTTTGCGAATTAGACGTCTGGAAGTTGTATCAGACGGTTGGAGAGACCTCGAGACGTCCGGGGTGACCATCGGACATCTGGGAGCTAGGACAGACGTCCCCGCAGACTTCTGGATGTCTGGGAAACCACGCTGGACAGGTAATTCTCTGATCCACTCTTTAAGACGTCTGGAAGAAGTTCCAGACGTCTAATCTTGCACAGTATCGTCTTTTTCGACCCGTTTAGGGCCCGTTCGGGCTCCGTTTTCCGCGATTCGAGTTGCGTTCTTTTCAGAATTAATTCCTCTACCCGTCTACAGTAGCTATACTGTAACGACCCGATTCCCGAGTCCCTACGAGACACGAGAACCGGACCGACTCGACTAATCCCAAGACCCAGTCGTCCAACGAGGAAGTAACCAAAAGACAGTAAAATAAACCACATTCAGCATGAATATAACTAACAGTAAGAAAGTACAGCAGTAAGGAAAGAAACTACTACAGTAGGCACCACCACAACAGTAAAACAACATTTATCATATAACAAAAACTGCAGGTAAAGAAGGTACAGCGGAAACAGAAACTACTCACTAGAACAGAAACAAAAAGGGGGTACAAAGCTGTGGTAACTCTACTGGACCCTACTCGGCCCAGCGTCCTCTGCAGCCGCCGACCCTGGCTGCTCAACACCTGGTCCTGAAAAAGGTAACGAGTGTAACACGTCAGCAAAACGCTGAGTAGAGTGGCAAACTAACTAAAGGCAACAGTAGAGTGTACAGTAGCTGTTATGTTCTATTACTTCCTTTATTTACATCTTTCAATTTTTCTCACTATTTCATTTACTTCTCAGATCCTTTACTTGATCTCGGATGTCCTCGTGGGACGATCTTGATTGCAGTCTTTTCCAAAAGTAGAAGTAGCACGTGGTGCTCTCCTGGCCGGGAGAGTCCCCCGTGGTGATCCTACCCTCAGTCAACCACCCCAAGGTCACTGACAGACGTAACGGTGACTACGGCACGCGCGATAAACGCACAGGTAGCTAGCCCGCACTGGCACGCGGTCAGTCGTTTCCGTTAACGGGTGCGCCCAAAGCATAGCACGGAACCAGGGCAGAGCCCTCTCAGTAACAGGGGTCCAACCCCTCCACAGTAACCAAACCGGGGCCTTGCCCCTCCACAGTCCGCGCACCCTCGCCTGACTACCCTGGTTTGCCCTAGTTGGCCTAACAAGTCGGTGAAGGAGGCTAGCAGAACCCCGGGGCCCGTGGGGTAGCTAGTACTCTCCTAACACTATTAGCTCTCCTCGGTACTACGTACACGAGGGCCAACAAGTCGGTACAGAGCGGCCAATCCTAACCCCGGGTCCCTGGGGCGGCTGGCCCCACTCTGCACTAAACAGGTACAGGTACTTCCCTTGGTACTGCGTACCCAAGAGACAGTACAAAGTACATCTCAGTTCCATTCCTTTTTCTTTCCAGGAGTTCCACTCCTAATTCTCCGTAGGGTTCCAGCTCTTTATCTCAGAACATCATATGTTTCACTTTCCAGATTCACATTCTCAAAATCCATGATCTCAAACATGTTTCTTTATTCGTAACAGGCAGCTGTTAATTAATTTTACAGGCAGCTTTATATATTCCTTTCCAATTTTCCAAGACTGCAGTAATATACATTCCACTAGTTTTTCCACCCTAGGATTCATGCCATATCCTAGGATCTATCATACAATCTAGTTTTCCGGCCCTAGGATTCATGCAACACCTAGGAGCTATCATTCCATATATTTCTCATTCCTAGGATTCATGCAATGCCCTAGGTTCTAGTTATGGTTCCATACTTTAACAGATTTTATTAATACTTAAAACCACTCTACCAGGTACAACGGGAGTAATGGGGGCGTGATCGGGAATCCCGCGCGCCTCCGCGACTCTCAAGACTGCAACCGAACGAGGTCCTATCACAAGGATCGAACACAAGGAGAGTCTCAAAACAGGGTATAGCTACTGTAGGCGGGTAGAGGAATTAATTCTGAAACGAACGCAACTCGAATCGCGGAAAACGGAGCCCAAACGGGCCCTAAACGGGTCGAGAAAGACAATACTGTGCAAAATCAGACGTCTGGAACTCCTTCCAGACGTCTTAAACGGTGGATCAGAGAATTACCTGTTCGGCTTGGTTCCCCGGACGTCCAGAAGTCTGTGGGGACGTCTTTCCTAGATCCCAGACGTCCGATGGTCACTCCGGACGTCTGGAGGTCACTCCCGCCGTCTGGTACAAATTCCAGACGTCTGATTCGCAAAGATGACGAATCAGAGAACCTGCGCACAGCCAACCCCCCTCCCTCAGTACGGTCAGTCGACAAAAACGAAGAAGAAAGCGGAAACTCACCTTTCAGACGTCTGTATGATCTCACAGACGTCGACCTTGCCGTCTGGATATCAATCCAGACGTCTGATTCTGGAAATTTTTCCAGAATCAGAGCCCTGCTCGGCCTCCGCTCGCGACGCCGCCCGCGTCGCACCTCGCGCGTACGCTGCTCCGCCCGCAGCAGGTCCCTCTCCGCGACGCTCTGCGTCCCCTGCGCCCTCCCCCGGCCGGCCAAGCCGCTCCTGGCGAGCTCGCCCTTACGGCAAAGCCCCGCCCTCGCACGCCGCAGCTCCTCCGCGCTCACTGCGGCTGCCGCTGCCGCTGCGCCCTCGCGTCCGCTCGCTCTCGCGCACAGGCAGGAGAAGAAGGAGGAAGATGGTGGAGACGGGAGGGGAGGCGCGCCCCCCCTTTTAACGCCGCGCGGAGAGGAGAGAGAAGGCGGTCGCAGCCGCCTGCAGCCGCAGAGAAAAAGGGCAGAATCGCAGGTCTGCGCGCACAGGCGCGCAGACGAATATCCCGTGCGAGCATAACTGTTCGCCAGACGTCTCTAAACTATCCCGGACGTCTGTTCAGACGTCTGGATGTGATCCCAGACGTCTTTATAGACGTCTGGGCCACCTCCCAGACGTCTTAAAAGGCGTCTGGGGCACGCGCTCGTTACATATACACTATTTTGAGACACTCCTTGTGTTTGATCCTTGTGATAGGACCTCGTTCAGTTGCAGTCTTGAGAGTCGCGGAGGCACGCGGGATTCCCGATCACGCCCCCATTACTCCCGTTGTACCTGGTAGAGTGGCTTAAGTTTATTATTAAAATCTGTTAAAGTATGGAACCATAACTAGAATCTAGGACATTGCATGAATCCTAGGAATGAGAAATGTATGGAATGGTAGCTCCTAGGTGATGCATGAATCCTAGGGCTGGAAAACTAGTTGTATGCTAGATCCTAGGATGTGCCATGAACCCTAGGATGGAAAAACTAGTGGAATGTATAATACTGCAGTCTTGGAAAAATGGAAAGGAATATAAAGCTTCCTGTAAAATGAATTAACAGCTGCCTGTTATGAATAAAGAAACATGATTGAGATCCTGGATTGTGAGAACGTGAAACTGGAAAGTGAAACATACGATGTTCTGAGATAAAGAGATGGAACCCTACGGGGAATTAGGAGTGGAACTCCTGGAAAGAAAAAGGAATGGAACTGAGATGTAGTTTGTACTGTCTCTTGGGTATGCAGTACCAAGGGAAGTACTTGTACCTATTTAGTGCAGAGTGGGGCCAACCACCCCAGGGACCTGGGGTTAGGATTGGCTGCTCTGTACCGACTTGTTGGCCCTCGTGTACGTAGTACCGAGGAGAGCTACTAGTGTTAGGAGAGTACTAGCTACCCCACGGGCCCCGAGATTCTGCTAGCCTCCTTCACCGACTTGTTAGGCCCACTAGGGCAAACTAGGGTAGTCAGGCGAGGGTGCGCGGACTGTGGAGGGGCAAGGCCCCGGTTTGGTTACTGTGGAGGGGTTGGACCCCTGTTACTGAGAGGGCTCTGCCCTGGTTCCGTGCTGTGCTTTGGGCGCACCCGTTAACGGAAACGACTGACCGCGTGCCAGTGCGGGCTAGCTACCTGTGCGTTTATCGCGCGTGCCGTAGTCACCGTTACGTCTGTCAGTGACCTTGGGGTGGTTGACTGAGGGTAGGATCACCACGGGGGACTCTCCCGGCCAGGAGAGCACCACGTGCTACTTCTACTTTTGGAAAAGACTGCAATCAAGATCGTTCCCACGAGAACATTCGAGATCAAGTAAAGGATCTGAGAAATAAATGAAATAGTGAGAAAATTGAAAGATGTGAATAAAGGAAGTAATAGAACATAACAGCTACTGTACACTCTACTGTTGTCTTTAGTTAGTTTGCCACTCTACTCAGCGTTTTGCTGACGTGTTACACTCGTTACCTTTTTCAGGACCAGGTGTTGAGCAGCTAGGGTCGGCGGCTGCAGAGGACGTTGGGCCGAGTAGGGTCCAGTAGAGTTTACCACAGTCTTTTGTACCTCTTTTGTTTCTGTTCTAGTGAGTAATTTTTGTTTCCGCTGTACTTTCTTTCCCTGCAGTTCTTGTTATATGATAAATGTTGTTCTACTGTTGTGGTGGTATCTACTGTAGTAGTTTCTTTCCTTACTGCTGTACTTCCTTACTGTTAGATATATTCATGCTGAATGTGGTTTATTTTACTGTCTTTTGGTTACTTCCTCGTTGGACGACTAGGTCTTGGGATTAGTCGAGTCGGTCCAGTTCTCGTGTCTCGTAGGGACTCGGGAACCGGGTCGTTACAAAAATTAATCATTCTATTTTATAGTGCTCTTGACAAATCGGTATTTTCCAAAGATTAATGATCAGTTAACCTCCTTTATAGATACATTTACAGTGTTGAATAGTGGAATAATAGAATTCTCTTATGCAGGGAGCTCTGCTAGGGTTTCTTCCCCTCTTGTTGCGCTCCTCGCTCTCTTCGGCGGGGAGGGGCACTGCCCTGCCGCTACCGATGCTCCCCTCGTGGAGCGTCGGCTAGGGCACCCTTTGCCTCTCTGGCTCTCTCGCCCTTTGCCCTCCACTTCTCGTGGCGGCCCTGGTCTACTGGTGGATTCCTCGTGTTCCCCCTGGAGTCGTGAAGATGGTCACATGCATGGCATCTCCGGTGTCTTCCCTAGCTATAGAGATCCCTCGATCTGCTTCCTCCCAGAAGCCTTCGTTTGCTTTTGTGGTGGCAGATCAGTGCGCTGCTAATCCCATGTCCTATGTGGAGCTTGACCTTCCGGTTTGTCTCTCGATCCGACACTAGGGCATGGCTTGCACCTCCTTCAGTTCCTTGGAAGTCGATGAGTTGGCCAAGAGCTTTGAGTTCGTGGTTGTTATCCAGGAAATGGGTCCTAAACCCTCATTCCAGGTGGTAAAGGACTTCCTCTCCCTTAAGATCCGGATCTTGGATTTTGCTCTAGTTCCGTTGGACATGAGACATTGGTTGATGCGTTGCGCGACTTACCTTGATTTCTACAAGCTCTTCTTGGTGGGCTCGACCTCCATCGGTTTGCTCGCCTCCAGTTCATCCACTGGTCCCCTAGCTTCCACACGGACTCCCCGATGACCACGGCCCCTGTTTGGGTTGGCTTCTCAGGCTTGAACCTACACCTTATCCATCCCAATGCCCTGCTGTCGCTGGCCTATCAATTGGGCTCTCTTGTTTGCGTTGATCCGAGGATGGTGCAAGGCTTTTGCCCTGGTTATCCTAGGGTTTGAGTTGAACTAGATTTGCTGGTGTCGCGGTCGGACTTGATTCTGATCTTGAATGGAGACGCGTTGATCAAACAAAAGGTGGTTTATGAAAAATTTCCCCACTGCTGTCTTACTGCCTTAAGATCGGTCATTCGCTCCTATCGTGCTCCTCCTTTTCTCTTTCAGGTCATTCTGGTGAGGCTTCTCCCGGCTGTCCTAAGGCAGAGCTCCGTCAGGCTGCTAACGTTCCTCCCTCCGCCTCTAAGCCCCCACTGAGTCAAGGCTCTTCTCCTTCCCTGCCAGTGGTTCAGGGGGAAACGGCTACTCCAGCCTATCCTTCTTCTCCCTCGACTGCTTTGGGGGACCCCAATTCTGTGGTTACCTCTGTGCAGCTTAAGAAGAAAAAGAGGAAAAAATGGAAACTCCACCTCACAGCTAAACATCCTAAGTCCCCTCTATTGATAGAGGACTTGAGGGTTGTGGATGGTTAGGAGATCCCTGAGTTTGCAGCTACCATAGCCACACAGGTATATCATTCCTCTCCTCTCCCTTCCAGCAGTGTTGGTACTATGCTCGATGTGGAGCTTGCTTCCTCACTCGAATAGCTGGTTGTCGATGGGCCCCTTGATGTGCCTTCGCTGGATTCGTGATTTTCTCATGCCTTTTCCGATCCGCTTGCCAATCGTGTTTGCTTGGATTTGCTTTCCTATCCTTATGGTTATTGGTTGCGGACTGCTAATGTGGTGGATACTTGTATTTCCATATCTCTTTCCAAGTTCTCTGCTGATTTTCCCTCAATCTACCTATATGGATCGTGTCCCTGGTCCCCCTCTTTTGCTTCTACTATCCCCAAGCCATCTGTCACTAAGCTTGATGCTGCAGGATCTTGCTTGCCATCCTCCTACTATTCCTTCCTACAATTGGCCTTCTGCTCGAACTAAGTTGGTATTTCCTCCTGGGGAATTTACCTTCCCCCCCCTCCCCCCCCTTTGAATCCTGACCTCGAGCTTCCCAAGCTTATGGAAATCTCTAATTTGGAAGGGCACTCCCTTGTGAGCAATGATGCAAACTTCATTGAAATTTCGGACAATGACTCTCAAGGTTCCCTTGATTACCTTGCCCTCGCATCTCGCCCTACTTACCCTGTCTCATACGAGGCACACTCTCTGTTGTGTACCAGAGGAGCCCGTGGTGGTGACAGTGTGAGTGTTGTTGGTAGGATGACTAGAAGCCATTGTAAATCGCTTTCTCGATTGTAGGATCTAAAGATAGATGGCTAAGTGCACAAATACTCAAACACAATATCAGTAATAACAAGAAAGATTTACACAAATCACAATCACAGAAATTGGCACAAGATGTATAGTGGTTCCCCACTCACTTGGGTACTCCACTACCTAAGCCTCCCAACTTAGAGTTTTTAACCCGATTCCCTCAACTCCGAGGAAATCAATTTACTAAACAAGGTAATTCACAGGTTACCTCAACCCAATTACAACAACGAATTTGTTACAATCCAATGAGCAACAAGCTCAATTACAAATAAGAGAATAGGTGTAAGATAAAAGAAATCTTACAACTAAATACTTAAGCCTCTCAACAAATATATATAAATGATATTACCGATTTGAGAACCTAGAATGAACGATATTTGCTTTGTGAATGTGTGAACAAAACACGTTGAGGAGTTTGCAAAACGTAGAGAGATTTGAGGGCAACAAACACTTTTCTTCTCTTCAAATATGGTGGAAAAATGAAATTCAAAACTCTAGAATTTTCCTTGTCTCTCTTGTGTGCAAACTAAGAGTCCAAGACTCATTTTATAAATTTAGGACATTAGTGGGTTGTCTACTAGACGCTGGGGTTTAAATCCCAATGTTTAAATTGCCAAAATCAATTTTCTAGCCGTTCAGTTTTGAGCCAACGGCTACCTGGTACCGGTACTAAAGTTTAGGTACTGGTACTCGTTGCTTCCAGATTTGGGTTTTAAAAACTTAAAATAAATCTGTAACTCACTTGTATCAGTATTGATCATGAGTATTGGTACTCGCGGGGTACAGGTTTATTTCTTTGAAAAAACCTAAACTTGTAACTCACATGTATCGGTACTAAATTTTAGTATCAGTACTTGTGGGTTAATAAGTACATTTTTTAAGTAAATTAATCAATTACTTTCTTTTGATAATGACCGTAGTATAAATCCTAGTTTATCTCTAATTAATTTTACGATCAAAGTTGATTCTTTGTTAAGAGGCATACATTCTGTAAATTAGAAAAAGCTAAACTAAAAAACTAAAGGACGGAGATGATCTTCTCCTCGATTCTTCCTTGTCATCTTGCCTCCTCCACGTCATGATCTTCTCCTTCGCATTATTATGCCTCCATCATTTCCTGTTTGCCTTGATCTTCACTTAAATTTGAAAGGCACTAAATTGCAAACATTAATACACAATAATTTTGTTAACATCAAAATAAGATGTGGAACAGGGTTCCAACAATCTCCCCCTTTTTGGTGTTGACAAAACTATCTTGCAAATAGATAATTATAAAAAAAATAATTTTTAGCAATGTCATATGAAGGAAAATTATTTAATTTAATATCCTCCCCCTCAATATATGCTCCCCTAAAAATATTACTATTTGCTCTTTATTCTTCTCCCCCTTTTTGTCAATCACAAAAAAATGAAGGGATAAAGAATATTATATCATAAAATTTATCAATAGTAGAATAATGAATGTGGGTACCAAGCTTCGTTAGGCCATCATTCTTGGTCTTCATTCAACCTATAGAAAGGTTGAAGTGTTTCGTTCTGTGCCTTAAACACCCACTGATCACTTTGATCCCATTGATCTACTCTTATAAAATAATGTAAAATGTCTTTTCTAGGTACCCATTTTCTTGTGGATCCTTTCAGGTTAGCACCTTTCAAACCTTGAGATTTATAGACCTTTCTTGTGTTAGATCTATAATTCTTGGGATTTTTGGCCTTTTGGTACATCCATGCATGCCTAGGTGCATGTGATTTATTTTGTGTATTCTTTTTACTCTTAAATTTTGATTTTAAAGAATCACAAAATTCAGTGTTTAGCCTAGTAGTTATTTTAAGATTATTTAAAGTCTCATCAAAATGCTCATAAATATCTTCTAGCTCTATTATCTTTGCATGCAATTGATTATTAGTCTCTTTTGACAATTTTAATTCTATTTCTAAACATGATTTGTCTACTTCTAACGTTTGATAATTATTCTTTAAAACTTTATTTTCCTTTTTAAACATCTTAGCTTTATGATATAATTCTTCATAAGCTTCTAGTAATTCTTCAACAGAAAAGTCAGGATTTACCTCGTCTTCTGTGTCTACCAAGCAAAGGTGTGAGACCTCATTGTCATCGGAATCGGTGTCCATGTCGGAGTTACTATCATTACATGTCTCTTTAAAAGCTTTCTTCTTCTTCTTCTTGTTGGCTTCTTTTGTGTCTTCCTTCTTCTTACTTATGGGGCAATCCTTCCGCATGTGACCCTTTCTCTTGCATTCATAGCAAACAATATCAGATGAAATTTTATTCACTTGCTTACCTTGCTTTCGAAGAAATTTATGGAACTTTCTTGTGAGCATCTCCATTCTTCATCTTCGGATTTTGAGGTGCTTGAATCCGAGTCCTCCTTAATTGCTCTAAAAGCAATATTCTTCTTCCTGCTTGACATCTTCTCCTCATTCTTCTTCATGTTTTCCAGTTGGACCTCATAAGCCATGATGCTTCCAATCAGATCATCAAGGGAAAGGACTGAAAGGTCCTTTGCCTCTTCAATCGCCGTTGACTTTGGAGACCGGTCACATGTAAGGAATCTCAAGATCTTCCTTTCAAGTTGCTCCTCTTTCAGCTTGACTCCAAGATTCTTCATGGGATTCACGATCTCGCCAAATCTTGTGTACATATCTTTGATTATTTCACCTTTCTCCATCCTAAAACACTCATAACTTTCTATTAAAATAGATATGCCTGTTTCTTTAACTTTACTAGTACCTTCGTAGGTGACTTGTAGTGTGTTCCATATCTTGTATGCGGACTCACAAGCTGGGATACAGTTGAATTCTTCCCTTGGTTACGCACAATAAAGTGCATTTATCGCCTTTGCATTGCCGACAATTTTCTTCTTTTGATCTGTTGTCCATGCTACTCTTTCTTGCGGCTCTGGATCCGAGTACTTCTCGTGAATGAGGATCCACGACTCCTTATCCATTTCCTTGAGAAAGATTTTCTTCCTCCTCTTCCAGTATCCATAGTCCATCCCATCGAAGTAGGACGTACGTGTGGATGACTGTCCTACGGTGTGCCTAGTTGATCATGTCATAGCGAGTAAGGATTTTTACTTCTCCTCGCAACCCGCTCTGATACCACTTGTAGGATCTAAAGATAGATGGCTAAGTGCACAAATACTCAAACACAATATCAGTAATAACAAGAAAGATTTACACAAATTTCAATCACAGAAATTGACACAAGATGTATAATAGTTCTCCACTCACTTGGGTACTCCACTACCTAAGCCTCCCAGCTTAGGATTTTTAACCCGATTCCCTCAACCCTGAGGAAATCAATTTATTAAATGAGGTAATTCACGGGTTACCTCAACCCAATTACAACAACGGGTTTGTTACAACCCAATGAGCAACAAGCTCAATTACAAATAAGAGAATAGGTGTAAGACAAAAGAAATCTTACAACTAAATACCTAAGCCTCTTAATAAGTATATATAAATGATATTACTGATTTGAGAGCCTAGAATGAACGATATTTGCTTTGTGAATGCGTGAACAAAACACGTTGAGGAGTTTGCAAAATGTAGAGAGATTTAAGGGCAGCAAACACTTCTCTTTAAATATGGTGGAAAAATGAAATTCAAAGCTCTAGAATTTTTCTTGTCCCTCTTGTGTGCAAACTAAGAGTCCAAGACTCATTTTATAGACTTAGGACCTTAGTGGGTCATCTACTAGACGTTGGGGTTTAATTCCCAATGTTTAAATTACCAAAATCAATTTTCTAGTCGTTCAGTTTTGAGCCAACGACTATTTGGTACCGGTATTAAAATATGGGTACCGGTACTCGTTGCTTCCAGATTTGGGTTTTAAAAGCTTAACACAAATCTGTAACCCACTTGTACCAGTACTAATCATGTGTACCGGTACCCGTTGCCTCCAATATTGGTATTGATCATGAGTACCGGTACTTGTAGGGTATAGTTTGTTTCTTTGAAAAAATCCAAACCTGTAACTCACATGTACCGATACTAAACTTTAGTATCGGTACTTGTGGGTTAACAAGTACCTTTTTGAAATTACCCGGTGCTTGTTTGGGGTGTTTAAGACGTCTGGATTAACCATCAGATGTCTGTCCGGACATCTGGATGAAGGACCAGACGTTTGGAAGTAGGAAAATATCATATGTTCTTTTCACTCTATGCACGGGCAGCGTGCAGAGTCTTTCTCTCTCCTCCATCCCCTCACCTCGAACCCTAAATCCTTCCTATTTAAACCCCCCCCATCTACACTCCACCCCCCACCACTCGATCCACTGCCACCTCCACCTTCTCCTTGTGTTCGGCCATGCCCCATCAACCTCTCATCTCTACTGCAGCCACGGCGAGGAAGGAAAGGAGCCGGCGAGGGAGAACGGGGAAGAGCGAGAGCGAGAGAGTGTGAGGGAGTTAGAGGAGAGTGGGGGAGAGGGACGACGACCGCAGGAGCTCGGTGGAACTCGAGGAGGAGTTCGTAGGAGAGAGGAGGATGCCGGCGGGGAGCTTCTCAAGCTCCTGTGATGCTGCTGCGTCGTCTGAGGGTGGAGGCATGAGCGGGGTGAGTTGTGCAGGGGAGTTCTGGATACTGGTTTTCTAGTATTAGACGTCTGGGACATCGACTAGATGTCTGGAGAGGCATCAGGACATCCAGAGTTGAAGCCAGATGTCTGAAAGCATATTATTGTGTGGAGGTACGTGTTCCCTGTGCTACTTTCCACCATGCAGATCGTAGCGTAGGAATGTTTGGCTGAAAATAGCTTTACGATTTTGTACACAGGTGCAGGGCATTGGAAAGGTGCGCGGTGCGCCTTTCCAGGCACTTTTGGACGTTTGACCACATCGCCAGATGTCCAACGGCCCTTCCAGACAACTGGAAGGAAGGTGAGACGTCTGGAACCCTCCTCAATGGTTGCAGTGGAGTTTGGACGTCTGAGGCAGCAACAAGAAGTGAGAGGTAAATCTGACATCTTTTAAGACGTCTGGGACTAGTCCCAGACAGCTGATTTTGGACAGTACGTGTTAGTGTTGAGTACCTACTGTTTTTGACTCGTCTGATGTGAATTAGTCGTTGGTACAGGTTACGAGCCAGTGGCGTATTCGGGGTTGGCGGAGACGACGAAATCTACGGTGCAAGCCCCCATTGCTCCCGTGATACCTGGTAGAGTGATTTAACTTAGTTGTTAATATTTAAATAAGAATGTGCTTGTTTGGAATAATTGGATCAAACTCTAGGATGTGGAATGAACCCTAAGGTAGAAATGTATGAGCTTGTTTTGAGCTATACTGTTTACTTGAGTGCATGTTTAAAATAAATTGCTAGAAATGGTATTAGTGTAATTATGAGATACTATTTTAGACATGAAAACATGAGCTGCCTATATGTGATGGAAAATTGAGAATTGGATAGTGTGACCCGGATATTAATAATGAGATGAATATGAGCATGAACCCTATGGGGAGGTAGGAGTAGAACTCCTGTGTATGAAAGGAATCTGGTTTGTAGACGGGAAGTGAGCTGGCCCTTGTATATATGGTACCAAGGAGAGTGATTGTCCCTTTTAGTGTAGAGGGGGAGCCAGCCACCCCTTGGGTTGAGACCCGGGGTATGACTGGTCACTTTACACTGACTCCTGTTTGGCCCTCGCGTACGTAGTACCGAGGTGTGCTACTAGTGTAGGGAGGGAGCTAGCCACCTCACGGGACCCGGGGTTAGGACTAGCCAACCTACATTGACTTTTAGGCCCTCTGGGCAAACCAGGGTAGTTGGACAAGGATACACGGACTGTGGAGGGGCAAGACCCCTGTTTGGTTTTGAGGCGTGTGACCCTTGTTCTGAGAGGGAAAGGCCCTATACTATTCCGTGCTATATTTTAGGGGTACCCGCTAGCGGAAATGATTGACCGTGTGCCAATACTGGTAGCTACCCGCGTGCTTATCACGCATGCCGTAGTCACCGCTACGTCGCGACAGTGACCTCGGGGTGATTGACTGGGTGTAGGACTACCGCGGGGGACTCTCCCTGCCAGGAGAGTACCACGTGTACCTTCTTCTCCATGGAAAAGACTGCAATCAAAATCATTCCAACGAGGAACAAGCAAGATCAAGAAATACTTGGATCCTTTGTGAAATAAATGAACCAGAAATATATAGATGAGATAAATAGAAATGAGAATAAAACATGGTTTCTTGCTTTACTTTACTTGCACATAAATAATGTAAACACCACTCTACTCAGCATTCGCTAACTCTATCTTTTCGTAACCCTATTCAGGACCAGGAGTTGAGTAGCCCGAGTTTTCGACTGTAGAGGGTGCTGGGCCCAGCCGAGCCCAACCGTAGTCGTTTCTTTCTAGCTCTTTAGTTTTCTGCTGTTGTAGTGAGTAATAGACATCTATTTTACTATACCTGTTACTTTCTATCTTCTTTTCCGCTGTGTTGTTGTGATGGCGTGTATTACTTTATTGAGACTTTTAGCTCTGTTGTTCCTTTACGTCTCATTTTTTTTCCTTATGCTTAGTTATATTGCATGTGTGAATGTGGTTTATTTCCTGCTTTTGGTTATTTCTCGTTGGACGACTAGGTCTTGGGATTAGTCGAGGCTAGTCGGTCTCAGGTCCTGTAGGGATCTAGGAACCAGGTCGTAACACTTTTTAAAGTAAATTAATCAATTATGTTCTTTGAAAATGATCGCAGTATAAATCCTAGTTTATCTCTAATTAATTTTACGATCTAAGTTGATTCTTTGTTAAGAGCCATGCATTTTCTAAATTAGAATAAAATAAACTAAAAAATTAAAGGACGAGGATGATCTTCTCCTCCTCGATTCTTCCTTGTCATCTTGCCTCCTCCACATCGTGATCTTCCCTTTCTCATCATCATGCCTCCATCTTTTCTTGTTTGCCTTGATCTCCACTTAAATCTAAAAAGTATTAAATTGCAAACATTAATCCATAATAATTTTGTTAACACCAAAACAAGATATGGAATAGGGTTTCAACATTGATCTAGTTCCAAATGAAGGGTCTCTTCTGGAATTGTAGGGTTGTCATGAATCTCCCTACCATCAATCGCCTAAATCTTTGATCCATGATTTTTCTCTGGAATTCTTGTTCCTCTTGGAGCCTTTTGCTGATAGATCTCTTGCCACTATTTTTAAGGACTATATTGGATTCAACAACATCCTAGTGGACCCCCTCTTTCCCAATATCTGGTGTCTTTGGTAGAATTCTATTGACCTCACTCTTTTACATGCCATGCCTCAAGCCATCTCTGTTAGTTGGAGAACCCATTCCTCCATGGTTTGTCTTACTGGTGTTTACGCCTCTTGTTCGGTGGATTCCTGCAATGACCTTTGGGACCAGCTATCTCTCATCCATTCCTCGCTCCCTGCCCCCTGGCTGATAGGTGGGGACTTCAACTATATCCTTAGGGCTGCTGAGAAAAGCGGGGGTATTCCGTTCCGCGAGTCCCAAGCTGCTAACTTCCGCTCCTGGAAGGACTCTCTTGGCCTTCTTGAATTCCCTACTGGTGGCAATCAATTCTCTTGGTGTAATGGTAGGAAGGGTAGCGCCAAGATTTACCCAAAATTGGACCGCATTCTTGTTTCTTCCTCCTGTCTTTCCCTCCTGCATGAAGCTAGATGTCTTTCCAGAAGGAATTCGGACCATGCCCCCCTCCTCTTCTCATTTCAGAAGACTTCTCCCACCAAACCCCAACCTTTTCACTTTCAAAACATGTGGATTCATGATTTCAGTATCAAAACTCTTGTCTCCAACATATGGTCCCACTCTGGCACTGGCTCTTCCTCTAATCCCATTGACCTTTTCTATTTCAAGCTCTACTCTCTTAAGAGGTCCCTTCAACATTGGAACAGATCGATCTTTGGCGATATACATGCTTTGGTTGGGTCCCTTGAGACTCGTCATGATGACCTTGAGGCTAAACTCGTTTCCCACTGGGACGAAGCCTCTGCCACTGAGTTCTCGGATATTTGTATCTAGCTTGACAATGCCCTTGCCAAATTATCTGACTTCTTTGGTAAAAAAGCCAAAATCCATTGGATTCACCCTGGGAAGGGGAATAATGCCTTCTTTTTTGCTTCCATCAAGAAACGTTTTGCGAAACGTAACACCAACTCTCTCACCTCTTCGATTGGGGATGGTTCTTGGGGTTGGGTTGCATCTAAGGCGACCTCCTTCTTTCGTACTCTCCTTTCTTCGGATGGGATTGGTGATATAGACCACCTACTTTAGGCAATTCCCCACACGATTTCCTCTATGGACTCGGATCTTCTCACCCAACTGCCTTCGGAAATTGAGATTTTTGATACCCGTTCCTGTATGCCTTCTAATTCCACGTCAGGTCCAGATGGCTTTAATGTGGAATTTTACCGCTCTTGTTGGGATATTATCAAAAGGGACATGGTCAAGGCCATTGGCCATTTCTACTCTGATCATTCTGCCCTGATATCCTTCAATTCTAACTTCATTGCCCTAATTCTGAAAAAACCCACTGTCAATGACCTCACGGACTTTAGGCCCATTAGTCTTTGCAATGTTCTCTACAAGATTGCTTCTTTCATTCTTGCATCTAGGTTATCTACCCTCTTGCCGAAAATCATTTCCCTTGAACAAGTTGGCTTCATCCATGGTCGTTCCATCTTTGATCACATTTCTACCACCTTTGGGCTTTCCCAACGCTTGGACTGCAAGGTCCACGGCTCCAATGTGATTTTTCAGTTAGACTTGAGGAAAGCTTTTGATTGAGTGGAATGGGAAGTGATTTTTTGTATTCTTAGTAAGTTTGGCTTCTTCGTTTATGCCATCAATCTTATCAAATAATTTGTTCGGCATGACAGCTTTTTTATCTTGGTTGATGGCTGCTCTACTCCTTTTTTCAAGGTTTCTCAGGGCTTGAGACAAGGTGACCCTCTTTCTCCCTTCCTCTTCGACATCATCATGGAACCTTTCATTTAGGGAATCAAAGAGTTAGCTTTCAACGGCCAGATCTCGCCCTTCTCCATCAAGAGATGAATCCCTTCTCCTCTGACCCTGCTTTATGCGGATGACATTATTCTTTTTTTGAATGGGAACCTTAGATTCATATCCAACCTCAAAGTCTTCATTCAGAATTTTGAATCTCATTTTGGCCAAAGGCTCAACTTGTCTAAGTGCTTCTACTTCGTCGGAAAGCACTTCCCTCTTGGCCTGCTTTCTCAAAGTCTTGAAATTACTGGTTTCCAATTGGGTTCTTTCCCCTTCACCTACCTCGGATGTCCTATCTTCACTAGCTGTTCCAAAATCTCTTATTTCCAGCCTCTCATTGACAAAGTTCTCTCTAAACTTGCGGGATGGAAAGCTAATCTCCTCTCCAATGCAACCAGACTTCTCATCAAACATGTTATCACTTCTATCCCCATACACATCCTAGCTACCATTGAGGTCCCCAAAACTGTCATCAGGAGACTAGAGTTTGCTCTTGCTAATTTCTTTTGGGGCTCTTCTAATTCTTCTAATCACCACCATTGGATCGCTTGGAGTTGAATTTGCCATCCTACCCACTGCAAAGGTCTTGGGGTCAGCAATATCTCCCTGGTCACCCATGCCTTCAGAATGAAACATGTCTAGGACATTCTCTTTGGCGACTCTCCGTATGCCACCTTGATGAGAAATTTTTATGGCCACCTCTTTGTCTCCTCTCCTCGTCTCCCCCCCATACTCAAGCCCTTGGTGAGGGCCTATCGGGAAATGCTTCCTTTCCTTTGTTGGAATGTGAAGGAGGGTATGATCGATTTTTGGATGGATCTTTAGGTTGGCGACTCTCCTCTCAGAGATTTTCTTCCCCCGAAAGTCTCTCCCGAGCCTGTTTCAGTTAAGGATGTCATCTTGAATCCCTCTCACGTCCAAAATCTTCATTATCTCCCCAATCACATAGTGTACCAAATTTTGCATACCCCTCTTATGGACTCCAAGGATGAACCTATTTGGTCTCCTTCTCCCCATGGCAACTTCTCAATCTCCTCTGCCTATCTCCTCAACTTCACCAACTCCTCTCACCACTCGATCTACAAAACCCTGTGGAGCCTCAAAAACCCTCTTCATATGACCCTCCTTGCTTGGAGAGTTATTCATAATAGGCTCCCTACGGATGATCAAATCCAGCTTCGGGGTATTCCCTTGGCCTCTAAGTGTCTTTGCTGTCCCAACAACCCCAAAGTTGAAACCTTGCGCCATCTCTTTTACTCCAGTGACATCCCCTTGTGCATCTCTTCTTGTGTCTTCCATCTTGCGCATCTTCATCCTATTCCTCCTGACCTTCACCAGGGCATTCTTAAAGGGGACTGCCCTCAATATGGTTCCAAAGGTATCAAGGGCATCATCTTATTCATTTGGTATCGCATTTGGTGGGCCAGGAACAAATGTAGAAATGAAGGTTTTGTCTTTGAGGGGATCCCTTATTTTCTGGAGCATAATTGAAGGAGGTTCAATATGGTCTCTTAGTTCCGTCTCTTCCATCCCGCTCGTTTTTCCCTCTCTTGGGTTCATCCCTCCTTGGGATTTAAGGTTAATTTTTCCGCCTTCCGATCCAGTTCTTACTCCTTTTTAGCTTGGGTTGCTCGTGACTCTTTGGGTAACATCTCTAAGGCGGCTGTGGCTAAAATTCCCGCTCTCAACAATGATTTAGCCATTCTCAACTCCATCTATCACTTCCTCAGTTTTTGGCCCCACAGAAGCACCCCTGTTATCTTAGAGGTGGATTCTTCCATGGTTTACTTATGGTGTAAAGGCAAGCTGAAAGTTTCTTAGAGGACTTGATGGCATTACAACCATGCTCTTCACCTCTTGAACTCCCGTATGTCGTTGCAATTCATTCATCCCTACGTGAACAACCTGGCTAACTCGCTTGCTCTTTTGGCTAACGGGCCTTTGTGTTTCATCAATTTGGATCACCTTGACCCCAGATCCAAAGGTCTCATCAGGCTAGATAAAATCCATTTCCCCTACGTCATGGGCTGAGTTTTGGCTTGCTCCGTTCTGCTTTCTTCTTTTTTGTTTGTTGGTATTTTCTGTACTAGATCACGAGTTGTGGTCCTCTTTTATTGTACTTGACAAGTCTTAGTCTAGTCCTCCTGTTTCTTTTTGTTGCTTCTAGGGAGTGAGGGATGAATAATATTGTTTCTTGCTTTTCTTAAAAAAAAAAAAACCTCCTTTATAGATAGAGAAGCTTGTTTCTTCACGGGAAAGAAAAAAGGAAAACTAAGTAATGCAATATGCAATTAGAGGAAAAATAGAAAGGATAGATATAGCTAGGGTGGTTATTAGCTAGTGTCTCTCATTACTCATTTGTGAATTTGGATTGTTGGAAGACAAAACATGGCTCGAAATTTGGAATCACATGTGCAGCCTTCAAAGCTTTGATTGTCCAGATTTGTGCTAGAACCATTCTGGTAGAAAGGGCAGTTATTATAATATCTGACAGAGACTAATCTTCGTTGGCTTAGCTAAGAGAGAAGTAATTAACCAGTAAAGTTCCCAAGACTAAGAGAGTATTATCTGGCTCGTCCCCTAATTAGGGAAAAATTCCTGATTGTTCAACCATAAATATTTAATTATGATATATGATGAGGAAATATCCAGTTGCCTTGCATAGGATCCTCTCATAGTCTCCAGATCAAATTTGAAGATGGATGTAATTACAAAATAAGTTGGATGACTCTTAACTTGAGAAAAAATGGCAAATCTCCATGAAGAGAATATTTCTTCGTTGAAAGGCAAAAACTTCGTATTGACGATCATTTCTCGGTAGATGTGATATGAAAAATAAGTAATATTCATACGGATTTGGAAACCGATATAGGTGATATCATGTCCATTTTATAAAATAAATCCCAATACGGAAATAGCGTCATGGGAATGGAAAACATCAAAGGACCTTATTCTTGAACTACGGATATGGATAGAAAATGGATATTCATGAGCTGGATATAAATTCATAGGGATACAAAAACGGATTATCCTGAAATATAATTATACATCTTTTAATTATTTAAAAGTTAGAAAATCTAATTATTAAATAAATCATACATGAGAAGTGATCTGGGTCTATTGGTGGTGGCTGAAAGGGTGGAACATGAAAATTACATATCCGCATCCATATCCTTATTCGTCTAATCTAAAATTTTAAATATATTAAAAAGAAAAAAAAAAAAGAGTGATGTAACCGCAAATAAAAAAAAAAATGCTGCGCCTCTCCCACACCCCACTCAAGCTACAACAATCGAAAGGTCACATTAAAAATTAATAAAAAACATAGAATATATGATAAGTAAAAAGTTTAAGAATTTATCTTCTTTTATATAGCATTTGCTTAAAACATTGGACTCCATATTCTAGATGAAATTCATAAGAGCTCACACTTGAATTGTAATTAGATGCAATGAAAATGATTATGAATCGGTGGAGTTTTATAAAATTTAGTGTGAATTCACTTACTTTGCACAACTAAATATCTTAATGTATTATATGTTATTTTAAAAGTTTTGAGAAGTAAAATGCTAAGATATTATTATGTAAAATTATTTTATATCTATGTAAAATGATTTGGGATTAAATTGTACAAGTGTAAAATAATTTTATGTTGGTATAAAATGATTCAAAATTAAATCACATAAATATAAGATAATTCAAGATTCTAAGAGGTGATATATCACAGGTGATATCAGCGATGAAAGAAAAGATTGGGTAGGAGAGAGAGATGGGTGGAAATATTAAAAGATCGGTGGTGGCTAGAGAACCATCATGTCATAATCAAAATTTTAGTGTGCAAACCATATTAACAATTATTTATTAGCATAAAGAATTCCATCATATGCTAAGATTCTTATGGCAATGGATCGTGACACTTGCATTGCATTTCTTTCAATAACATATCTAAATATAAAAAATTTACCTTTTACCTGAGTAGTCCCACATGAAAATCTAGACTTGAACGGATTAAATTGCTATAAGCTTATATACTTCTTTATATAATGTAATATTGTATATTACATTATATTTGTATGTACATATATGTATATAAACTATTTATATATTGCATATATAGTAGTTACATGTAAATAAGTTATGGTATGCATTCTAATTTAAAATTAATTTCAGAATGGCTTAAATTATATTGTATATATTTATATACCAAGTAAGTTAAACTATATATCGTATATATACACAACTTTTGAATATAGTTGTATACTATGCTTGTATAATAGTAAGTATTATTAACTAACTTAAAATTCCAAGTTAAGTATTTATTATGTAAAGTAAGGTATTTATAATCTAATTAACCTGTGTATATAAATCTATGTTAAGTAATATACATTAAAAATTTAATCTAATTTAAATGAGTAATTTAACTAATTAGGGAGTAAGTTATAGTGTATATTTATAATTTATAATTTTAAGTTAGTTTAAACCTATTTATAACCTAACATATATTGTATAGTAGTAAGCTTATAATATATAAGTAACTTATATGTATATTATGTACATAGTAATTATATGTATGTAACGTGTATAAATAGTAATAAACTTAAGTAAATAACTTAAAAATCGTAATTATATTATTTACTAGGTAAGTTAACCTAATTATAGTCCAATTATGTATTGCACATAAGCATATGTATTGTATATAATGTATATTAGTTAATATAAGCTATATTGTAAATATTTAGTACCTTATGTAAATACATATTTATAAATGTAATTAAATTAAATAAAATTATTTAATAAATAGTTGTATATGTTAATTAATCTATTATAACTTTAATTTGTAAGTAGGATCCTTAATTAGTCATTAATTAGCTATCTAATTCCTAAACAACCCACCATGTAGAACACAGTAGGGGCAGCTGAGAATTGCACACTCCTTTAGTGGCACATCAGGTGCTAAAGGAGTGTTCGTGCTATATTTAATGAATTGCGTCTGGTGACATCACCCGAATCAGGGATGGGCTGTCGGGCAGGCACTCACGTGCTCACATGATATTTTTACCAAGTGTTTGAGTGTGTAGGCTGCACTGAACAGAAAAAATGATTTAGTGTTGAAGAGAATGATAAGAGACTCAAGTTATGTTTGAGTGTGTGTTGTGTGAGAGTTGTGCGTGTTAAATGTTGATACTATAAAGAAGAAAACAAGAAGAATAAGAAATCTAAGTACATATTTTTAGTATATAAATTAAACTATTATTTTTGCCTTATATGTATATATAAAGTTTTTGAGGCATGTGAATATATAATATCTTTCTTTCTTATATTTGAGCATGTACATAGCTAGTTTAGTTATACATAAGTAGATATTGATAATGTATATAGATATAAGTAGTACTTAATCTAATTCTAATTGAATTAGTATTCTTTTTGACTTGTCTGTGCACATAATTTTTAAGGTAAGCTTGTACATAATTTTTATTATCTTTTTATTCTTTATTCATGAACTTGTATAAAGCTCACTTAGTTGTAAATAATTAGATACTTATATATATTCTTACATGTACATAGATATAATTAATCTAACCCAAATTCATGTTTTTGTGCATTTACATTGTATATATTCTTAAGGCATTGAATTACTAACATTAATTCATCTATTCTAACTTGTATAGAATTAACTTAGATTAACTTCTTGTGCATAGATTAACCTCGCAAACCTCTATCGTCTCCGCCGTCTTCCTCAAGGTCGGTAGGCCATTTCCGATCACCCCGCACCTTGAAACTCCGCACAAAGCTTTAGGAAGCTTGCATGGAGACTTTGAGCTATCTCACGAGATTTGGGAGCATCTGGAAGAGCTTTTCCTGATCGTCATTAGCATCTTCCCCAACAGAGGAGGAAGCAAACTTCCTCTTGAGCTATAAGGGGCCTTTATGTGATAATTTGTTATCTTCAGGGGTCTTTTCATTATTTTTCTTCAACTAATAAGGTATTATTTGTGAGTATTATTTTTGGAATGATTTTATTGAAATACATTGATTCAAACTTTTATTATTTAAATATTTGCTTATCTGTATTTAATTACCTTAATTGGATTATCAGACCTCTTAAGTAACTAGAGGATCCAACTCAACAAATCACAAGCAAGTAATTACAAAGAAATAAAGAGATTGGTGAAAAGATGTTGTGGTTGGGCCCGGATAGGCTATGTTAATATGGTGATTTTATCGTTGAAATGAGTATAGTGGTTAACCTAAATCAAGCCTAACTATCTCTTTACAAAAATTTTTACCTGGCCTACTTGATTTTATCTTGGTCACTTTTAGGCCCAGGGTCGAACTTAGGGAAGTGGGATTAGAAGAAGTTTCTACGCCTTTCCTACAACGAATCTCTTCCGTTCGTTTATTATGTTTTTGGTGTTTTTCTATTTAAGATTTTTTTTTGATAATTTTTGTCCTTGAGGTACACCCTCAAAATCAGATTCTTAGCTGTGAGCCAAATTATGGTTCCAAAACTGGTCTTGCTATTCGCAAGACTGAGTACCTGCAAGTCAAGGATTATCTTTTCTCTTTTATATATATATTTTTATCTTTTTACTGGTAGAAAAGAGAAATAGAAATAAAGTAAATATAGTATATATGTATGTGTATATATTATATATGTATAAAGGGGTGGAGATGGCGTGTAGCATGGTGTCGAGTCGGTCGTCGTCTAGGAAGACGCAACCAACAGGACGAAGTGCCACGTGGAGTGTAAGATGGATTTGTAGAAGATGAGTGCGAACACGCTTTCTGTACGCGTGTATCGGGAAATATTAGCAACTGGTGCAGATATTCCCACTATACAACGTATGGTAGGTGATATGAAAAAAAAAAAAAAAATATATATATATGGTTATAATTATATAAGGGTATATGTAGTTATATATGTATATATATATATGTATATGTATGTAGATATATATATGTATATATATATATATATACATATGTATATATATACATATGTATATATCTATATATATATATATATAGATATATACATATGTATATATATACATATGTATATATCTATATATATACAATATGTAGATATATATATATACAATATGTATATATATATATATATATATATACACAATATATATATAATATATATATATATATATATATATATATATATATATATATATTCTAAGAGGTGATATATCACAGGTGATATCAGTGATGAAAGAAAAGATTGGGTAGGAGAGAGAGAGAGGGGTGGAAATATTAAAAGATCGGTGGTGGCTAGAGAACCATCATGTCATAATCAAAATTTTAGTGTGCAAACCATATTAACAATTATTTATTAGCATAAAGAATTCCATCATATGCTAAGATTCTTATGGCAATGGATCGTGACACTTGCATTGCATTTCTTTCAATAACATATCTAAATATAAAAAATTTACCTTTTACCTGAGTAGTCCCACATGAAAATCTAGACTTGAACGGATTAAATTGCTATAAGCTTATATACTTCTCTATATAATGTAATATTGTATATTACATTATATTTGTATGTACATATATGTATATAAACTATTTATATATTGCATATATAGTAGTTACATGTAAATATGTTATGGTATGCATTCTAATTTAAAATTAATTTCAGAATGGCTTAAATTATATTGTATATATTTATATACCAAGTAAGTTAAACTATATATCGTATATATACACAACTTTTGAATATAGTTGTATACTATGCTTGTATAATAGTAAGTATTATTAACTAACTTAAAATTCCAAGTTAAGTATTTATTATGTAAAGTAAGGTATTTATAATCTAATTAACCTGTGTATATAAATCTATGTTAAGTAATATACATTAAAAATTTAATCTAATTTAAATGAGTAATTTAACTAATTAGGGAGTAAGTTATAGTGTATATTTATAATTTATAATTTTAAGTTAGTTTAAACCTATTTATAACCTAACATATATTGTATAGTAGTAAGCTTATAATATATAAGTAACTTATATGTATATTATGTACATAGTAATTATATGTATGTAACGTGTATAAATAGTAATAAACTTAAGTAAATAACTTAAAAATCGTAATTATATTATTTACTAGGTAAGTTAACCTAATTATAGTCCAATTATGTATTGCACATAAGCATATGTACTGTATATAATGTATATTAGTTAATATAAGCTATATTGTAAATATTTAGTATCTTATGTAAATACATATTTATAAATGTAATTAAATTAAATAAAATTATTTAATAAATAGTTGTATATGTTAATTAATCTATTATAACTTTAATTTGTAAGTAGGATCCTTAATTAGTCATTAATTAGCTATCTAATTCCTAAACAACCCACCATGTAGAACACAGTAGGGGCAGCTGAGAATTGCACACTCCTTTAGTGGCACATCAGGTGCTAAAGGAGTGTTCGTGCTATATTTAATGAATTGCGTCTGGTGACATCACCCGAATCAGGGATGGGCTCTCGGGCAGGCACTCACGTGCTCACATGCTATTTTTACCAAGTGTTTGAGTGTGTAGGCTGCACTGAAGAGAAAAATTGATTTAGTGTTGAAGAGAATGATAAGAGACTCAAGTTATGTTTGAGTGTGTGTTGTGTGAGAGTTGTGCGTGTTAAATGTTGATACTATAAAGAAGAAAACAAGAAGAATAAGAAATCTAAGTATAACGACCCGGTTCCCGAGTCCCTACGAGACACGAGAACCGGACCGACTCGACTAATCCCAAGACCTAGTCGTCCAACGAGGAAGTAACCAAAAGACAGTAAAATAAACCACATTCAGCATTAATATAACTAACAGTAAGAAAGTACAGCAGTAAGGAAAGAAATTACTACAGTAGGTACCACCACAACAGTAAAACAACATTTATCATATAACAAGAACTGCAGGTAAAGAAGGTGATGAGAACCTCATCATGAGCCATAACTAGCTCATTTTGACCTAATACAAAGGATAAAAGCTCCTACATATCTCAAGGAAAGGCTTAACTCAGAGAATCCTGAGTTTGAGAAGAAAACAAGTCATAAGGGGTAAAAAGACAATTTTACCAGTATAATCTGCATACAGGGTAATTCAGGGCCCAAACATAGGTCAAAGCAGCTTAATAAGAATAAGAGTGGGATGAAATGATCTAGCAAGGGCTACAGCAATTCCAAGAAACTAAATGATAATCTGTAACCCTAAAACAACCCACTTCAATTCACAAGGTTCGAGGCAAAGTAAAAATAGAATAAACCCTCTAAAATTCATAGAAAAATAATCTCTAGGGTTTAGAACCTTCAATTTGGCCTTCAGAACCCATTTTGACCTACATTGAGAACCATGCCCAATTAATAACTTAATTTGGGTTTTTACGTAAATTGACCGGTCAAACAAGGTTTAATATGGAAATGAAATTCACCATCAGATTCCTTAGGTCCTAATTAGTCATGTATAAAAACTTGAGCCTAAGAAGAAACCTCCTTGACCGACTTTTCACTTTGGTCCTCATATATTTACTCTTTGGCCCTCAACTTTTGAACCCTCGCATTTTGGCCCCTAACTCTCCTTCGTTCTTTGCGATCAGGTCCCCCCTGCAAAACCTGCCAGCACCATGCTCCGGCGACCTTGCGCGGAGCATGGCGCCGCGCAGGGTGAGGTGGGGGACCTGGCAAGTAAACCAGGGGTGCCCTGCGTCGTCAGCCGTCGCAGGGACACCCCCCTGGTCGTTGTAACCCACCATACCGGCCGTGCGAACGCACGGACGGTATGGGTTCTTGTTTCCGGCCATCCTCCGGCGAGGGAGACACGTCGTCTCCCTCCGCCTTCCTCCCTGTTTGATCCCTATAAATACCCCCCGTTGCTCCACCGACCGGGGCAGCCTGGATCTGACGGAGAAAATCCCCAACTTTCCTCTCTTCTCCCTCCGGCAGACGCTCACCAGCTCCGGCGGTTTCCTCCCCCTCCACCTCTTCGCTCTGCCGCAACACCAGCAGCAGAGACTTCCTCCCCTGCTCTTCCCGCGCCACGCCGCACCCAGCTGGCGCCTCTCCGGCTCTCTGCTCGCCGTCGCCCCTTTCCCTGAGCATCGTCTTCTCCGGCGACAGTCGATACGACTGTCGCCCTGTTCCTCCCCCTTCGTCCCTGCAAGTAAGCTAGAACTACCCCCCGTCTTCTCCTCTTTCTTTCCCCGCTTTCAATTTATTCAATTAAGCCCTCGACCGACCCTGACCATCGTCATCCCCTTCGTCTCCGGCCACCCTCCGGCGAGATGCTCCCATCGCTCCACAGCCTCATACACCTCGCCGACCTTCACCGAACCTCCGCCTCATCACACTGAGCTCCCCCCACCCCTTCACTGCCACTCCACACCTCCGTAACGCTTCCCCCAACAAACCCATCCTCTGACCCACAGTCCGACCTAGGGCGCGACCCAGACTCTGCTCGCGACGCTGCCTGCGTCGCACCTCGCGCTCCTGCTGCTCAGACCGCAGCAGGTCCCTCTCCGCGTTGCTCCGCGCCCCCTGCGCCCTCCGCCGGCCGGCCAAGCCGCTCCGGCGAGCTCGCCCTCACGGCAGAGCTCCGCCCTCGCACGCCGCACCTCCGCGCTCACTACGGCCGTCGCTGCCGCCCTCGCGTCCGCTCGCTCTCGCGCACAGGAAGGAGAAGGAGGAGACGGTGGAGACGGGAGGGGAGGCGTGGCCCTTTTAAGGCCACGCGAGGAGGAGAGAGAAGGTGGCAGGCCGCCTGCAGCCGCAGAGAGAGAGAGGGAAAAAGAGAGAGAGAGAGGAATCGGTCTGCCCGCAGACGACTCTCCCGTGCGAAAATAACTGTTTTCCAGACGTCTGTAAAAGATCCCAGACGTCTGTTCAGACGTCTGGACCTCCTCCCAGACGTCTGGGGCACGCTTTCGTTACAATATAACAAACTCAAAGGAAGTTTCGTCCCCGAAACTTGCGCCAACTAGGGTGTGGGAAAAAGATGTCCAGATAACCATAACAAACTCAAAGAGGACCGAAGCCGGTCCGAAAATACGTACCCGCGAAAAGCTCCGGGTACCGCTCCTGCATTGCTGCCTCAGGCTCCCAGGTAGCCTCCTCATACCGCTGGCTCCTCCACAAAACCTTTACCAGGGGTACTTGCTTTCGTCTCAACCTGCGGACGGCTCGGTCTAGGATCTGCACTAGCCGCTCGGGGTAGGTCAGGTCGTCGCTCACCTCGACGCTCTCGTGACTCAGTACGTGGCTGGGATCGGCTACGTACTTCCTGAGGTTGGACACGTGGAACACGTCGTGCACACCAGAAAGTTGCGGGGGAAGGGCAAGTTTGTAAGCAACGGGTCCAACTCGCTCCAGGACCTCAAAGGGCCCCACGAACCTCGGCGCGAGCTTCCCTCACCCCAAACCGCTGTAAGCCCTTCATGGGCGAAACACGAAGGAAGACGTGGTCCCCAACCTCGAACTGCACCTCTCTGCGTCTGCGATCCGCGTAGCTCTTCTGTCTGCTCATGACAGTGCGGAGTCGTCTGTGGATCTGCTCCACTACCTCCTGACTCTGCCGGATCAACCTGGGGCCAACCTCCCACTTGGTCCCCACCTCAACCCAACTCAAGGGTGCCGTGCACTTCCGTCCGTACAAAGCCTCGTAGGGAGCCATGCCGATGCTCGAGTGATAACTGTTGTTGTATGCAAACTCCGCCAGGGGCAGGTGCTCCTCCCAAGAGCCCCTCCAGTCTAGTACACAGGCATGCAGAAGGTCCTCAAGTGTCTGTATCGTGCGTTCCGACTGTCCGTCCGTCTGGGGGTGGTAAGCCGTGCTAAACCTCAACCTCGTCCACAAAGCCTGCTGAAACTCAGCCCAAAACTGGAACGTAAAGCGGGTATCCCGGTCGGATACGATCTCCCGCGGAACTCCGTGTTGTCGCACCACATCACGGATATACCTCTCTGCCAACTGTGCTGGTCCCAAAGTGACTCGGATCGGCAAGAATCGTGCCGTCTTCGTCAATCTATCCACTATTACCCAGACTGCGTCGTGTCCCCGCTGGGTAACAGGTAAGCCCACCACCAAGTCCATGGTGATGCTCTCCCACTTCCACTCTGGTACTGGAAGCGGCTGAAGCGGCCCTGCAGGCCTCTGATGCTCGGCTTTCACCTGCTGGCACACTAAGCACTGCTGCACGAACTCACCCACATCCCGCTTCATCTCTCTCCACCAAAACTCGCGTCTCAAGTCATGGTACATTTTCGTGTTTCCGGGATGTATGGTGAATCTGGAACCGTGTGCCTCAGTCAGGAGCTCTCTCAACAGCTCCTCGTCTCTGGGAATGCACAACCGTCCCCTCAAGCGTAGCACCTGGTCTGTGAAAGAGAAGTCCCCTGGGTCCCCTGATAGTACTCTGTCGCGTAAAGACTGCAAGTACGGATCGGCCATCTGTCCCGTGATGATGCGGTCTATCAACTCTGGCCTGGTCTGCCGTGTCACCGTCACTGCCCCACAGTACCCTCGTAACTCTAGAGGTCGCCAACTGCCCACCTCCTCCAAAAGGCTCCAACTCTGTAACTGTAGACTGGCCAAGCGTGCGGGCGCCTTACGGCTCAAGGCGTCGGCCACCACATTGGCCTTTCCCGGGTGGTAGGAGATGCTGCAATCGTAGTCCTTTAGGAGCTCCAACCAACGTCTCTGTCTCATGTTGAGCCCCTTCTGGTCAAAAAGATATCTGAGGCTCTTGTGATCTGTAAAAATCTCGAAGGTCGCACCGTACAAGCAGTGCCTCCATGTCTTCAGCGCGAAGACAACAGCTGCCAACTCTAGATCATGGGTAGGGTAGGTATGCTCATGGGGCTTCAGTTGCCGCGAAGCGTAAGCGACCACGTGACCCCTCTGCATGAGCACACCTCCTAACCCCTGCAAGGAAGCGTCCGTGTACACAACGAACCCGCCGCTACTGTCAGGGATGGTGAGCACGGGAGCCGAGGTCAACCTCTCCTTCAGCTCCAGAAAACACGCCTCACAGGCGTCTGTCCAAGCGAAGGGCACGTCCTTCTGGGTCAACTGTGTCATAGGACGCGCAATCTGTGAAAATCCTCTGATGAACCGTCTGTAGTAACCTGCCAGTCCTAGGAAACTGCGAATCTCAGTGACTGAACGCGGTCTCTCCCACCTGAGCACTGCCTCGACCTTGGCGGGGTCCACCGCCAGGCCGTCTCCAGAGATCACATGACCCAAAAAGGTCACCTCCCTCAACCAGAACTCGCACTTGCTGTATTTGGCGTACAGCCTACGTCGTCTCAGAGTGTCCAGAACCATCCGCAAGTGCTGTCCGTGCTGCGTCCGATCTCTAGAATAGATGAGTACATCATCTTTGAAAACCACCACAAACTGGTCCAAGTACGGTCTAAACACCCGGATCATCAGGTCCATGAAAGCAGCGGGGGCATTGGTCAGCCCAAACGGCATGACCAAAAACTCGTAGTGTCCGTACCGGGTGCGGAAAGCTGTCTTGGAGACGTCGGTCTCCCTGATCCTCAACTGGTGGTATCCAGACCTCAAGTCGATCTTGGAAAACACCATGGCACCCCGCAACTGGTCAAACAAATCGTCGATCCTCGGCAGCGGATATCTGTTCTTGATGGTGACCCTATTCAGCTGTCGGTAGTCCACACAAAGGCGTAGGGTCCCATCCTTCTTCTTCACAAACAGTACCTGGGCTCCCCAGGGAGACGCACTGGGCCTCACGAAACCTTTCTCCAAAAGGTCCTGCAACTGGGACTTGAGCTCTCGCAGCTCAAGCGGTGCCATTCTGTATGGCGCGGTGGAGATGGGGCTGGTCCCTGGTACTAGTGAGATCTCAAACTCGATCTCACGCTCGGGCGGTAGTCCTGGTAACTCGTCTGGAAACACGTCGGGGTACTCTCTGACCACCGGGATGCTCTGGAAGTCTGCCACGGGGCTGTGCTCTGCCACCACACAAGCTAGGAAGCCCTCACACCCCTGGCTCAAAAGTCTCGCCGCCCGAAGTGCCGAAATGCACCTGAAACCTCCGTCCACTGGCTGCCCGTGAAACTCGAAAGAAGGCAACTCCGGAATGGAGAAGACAATCTTCCTCTCAAAACAGTCTACCAAGGCGTGGTAAGCGGACAGCCAATCCATCCCCAGAATCACTCCAAAGTCCTCCATCTGTATCATAATCAGGTCAGCTGGCAGGCTATGTCCCCCGATGCTGACCTCGCAACCCGTGTACACCTCCTCAGCTACAAACAGCTGACCACTCGGACCTCTGATTACGAACGGATTATCTAACAATGTATAATCCTGGTCCAAACTAACTGCGAAACTGGCTGCGACAAACGAGTGCGTAGCGCCGGAATCAAAAAGCGTGTAAACGAGTCTGCCAGAAACTGAAACCATACCTGCTACCATGGATCCCGAAGCTCTGGCGTCCCTGTGTGTTAGGGCGTTGATACGCCCCTCAGCTCTAGGTGCGGACGAAGCAGCCACACTCTGCGTCGGACGGGTAGGTGCTGGCCGGTACCCTCCTCGCGACTGCTGTCCTCCTCCTCGTGCCTGGGAACCGCGGCCTCCTGCACGCCCTCCAGTGCTCTGCACGGGAAGTATCTGCTGACCTCCTGCCCTAGATGGGCAGTCCCTCCTGACGTGGCCCGGCTGGCCACACTGGTAGCAGAGGGGAACCCGACTCCCGCCCTCAGTGAGTCCCTGCTGTCGGCTAGGCGGGGGTCCGGTGCTGGCGACTGGCCCCTGTCGAGGGCCCCCAAAGGCCACTGATGGCCCTGCACAACGTGACGGCTCTCCTGCGGACGTCACGTGTCTCCGTTCTCGCCGGCCCTGTGAGAAGTCTGGATGAAAGGGCCTCTTCCGCCCGCCGTCGGTCTCTCACGCGGACGGGTTGGTCTCCTCGTAAGTCATAGCTGCCTCTACCACCCTCGAAAACGTCGGCAGCTTCAGGGGTTTGACATACCCCCGGATCGCAGGCCGGAGCCCCTCGGTGAACCTCCAAAGGCGCTCCTCCTCAGTGGCTACCGCTGTCGCTGCAAAGCGGGACAGCTCCAAGAAACGCGTGTGGTACGCGCTCACGGTCATCGTCCCTTGGCGGAGAGTGTGGAACTCCCGCCTCCTCTTGTCCTGCCACGTCTGGGGAAAGTACTGCTCGTAGAAGAGGGTGACGAACTGGTCCCACGTCGGCTCGTCCCTCTCCTGTCCCCGGACCGCCCTCCACCACCGGTGTGCCGCACTCTCCAGCTGGTACGTGGCAAAGGCCACGCGGCACTCCACCGGGGGGCGAAGGGTGTCGAAGATCTTCTCCAGCTGCTCAAGCCAGTCCTCTGCCTCGGTCGGGTCCTCATCCCCCTTGAAGGAGGGGGGCTTCAGCTTCCGGAACTGTCCGAAAAGCTCGAAGTGGCGCTGCAGGGGAGGTGCTGGTGCACCTCCAGGCGAAGGTGCCTCGTGTACAGAAGTGTCGGAGGAAGGTGGGGGCGGCAGGGGCCCATCCCCTCCCTCTTGTCCAGCGCCGCGTCCGTCGCGTGGTCCCACAGAGGACTCCCCCTCTACAACTCCAGGAGGAGGTGCTCGGGGCGGTGGGTGGAGCTCCTCTCGTACAATATCCCGTATCAGTCTGGCGAGGTCCTGGGCCTGGATGCCAGGGAGTGGTGGCTGGTCCACCGAGACGTCAACGACAGCACGTCCACCTCGCCGACCTCGCCCTCGGCCGCGCCCGCGGCCAGTCTCGCCAGTCCCGCGACGAGGCATCTCCTGCAAGGAGACGCGAAACAAAACGGAAACGTCAAAACAGACGGTACCTAACAAAACTTCTAGGAGCTCATGTCAAGAGACATGTCGTGGTGGCTACTCTAGCTATAAACATGTGAATTGGTTATTTTCCAGTCAGTTGATTCACTTCTCGGGACGACCTTGCTCTGATACCATCTTATAACGACCCGGTTCCCGAGTCCCTACGAGACACGAGAACCGGACCGACTCGACTAATCCCAAGACCTAGTCATCCAACGAGGAAGTAACCAAAAGACAGTAAAATAAACCACATTCAGCATGAATATAACTAACAGTAAGAAAGTACAGCAGTAAGGAAAGAAACTACTACAGTAGGTACCACCACAACAGTAAAACAACATTTATCATATAACAAGAACTGCAGGTAAAGAAGGTACAGCGGAAACAAAAACTACTCACTAGAACAGAAATAAAAGAGGTACAAAAGGCTGTGGTAACTCTACTGGACCCTACTCGGCCCAGCGTCCTCTGCAGCCGCCGACCCTGGCTGCTTAACACCTGGTCCTGAAAAAGGTGACGAGTGTAACACGTCAGCAAAACGCTGAGTAGAGTGGCAAACTAACTAAAGGCAACAGTAGAGTGTACAGTAGCTGTTATGTTCTATTACTTCCTTTATTCACATCTTTCAATTTTTCTCACTATTTCATTTGTTTCTCAGATCCTTTACTTGATCTCGAATGTCCTCGTGGGAACGATCTTGATTGCAGTCTTTTCCAAAAGTAGAAGTAGCACGTGGTGCTCTCCTGGCCGGGAGAGTCCCCCGTGGTGATCCTACCCTCAGTCAACCACCCCAAGGTCACTGACAGACGTAACGGTGACTACGGCACGCGCGATAAACGCACAGGTAGCTAGCCCGCACTAGCACGCGGTCAGTCGTTTCCGTTAACGGGTGCGCCCAAAGCACCGCACGGAACCAGGGCAGAGCCCTCTCAGTAACAGGGGTCCAACCCCTCCACAGTAACCAAACCGGGGCCTTGCCCCTCCACAGTCCGCGCACCCTCGCCTGACTACCCTGGTTTGCCCTGTTGGGCCTAACAAGTCGGTGAAGGAGGCTAGCAGAACCCCGAGGCCCGTGGGGTAGCTAGTACTCTCCTAACACTACTAGCTCTCCTCGGTACTACGTACACGAGGGCCAACAAGTCGGTACAGAGTGGCCAGTCCTAACCCCCGGGTCCCTGGGGTGGCTAGCTCAGCTCTGCACTAAACAGGGGGACAATCGCTCTCCTTGGTACTCCGTACTCAAGGGCCAGCTCACTTCCCCAATTCTATTCCATTCGCTTTCCAGGAGTTCTACTCCTACTTCCCCGTAGGGTTCCAGAACATCTTATGTCTTGCTTTCCAGTTTCACGTTCTTACCAACCATGATCCCAATCATGTTTCTTTATTCATAACAGGCAGCTGTGAATTCAATTTACAGGCAGCTTCATATATTCCTTTCCATTTTTCCAAGACTGCATTATTATATATTCCACTAGTTTTTCCATCCTAGGATTCATGCCATACCCTAGGGTCTATCATACAATCTAGTTTTCCGGCCCTAGGATTCATGCAACACCTAGGAACTATCATTCCATATATTTCTCATTCCTAGGATTCATGCAATGTCCTAGGTTCTAGTTATGGTTCCATACTTTAACAAATTTTATTAGTACTTAAAGCCACTCTACTGGGTACAACGGGAGTAATGGGGGCGTGATCGGGAATCCCGCGTGCCTCCGCGACTCTCAAGACTGCAACCAAACGAGGTCCTATCACAAGGATCAAACACAAGGAGTGTCTCAAAACAGTGTATAGCTACTGTAGACGGGTAGAGGAATTAATTCTGAAAAGAACGCAACTCGAATCGCGGAAAACGGAGCCCGAACGGGCCCTAAACGGGTCGAAAAAGACGATACTGTGCAAAATCAGACGTCTGGAACTCCTTCCAGACGTCTTAAAAAGTGGATCGGAGAATTACCTGTTCAGCGTGGTTTCCCAGACGTCCAGAAGTCTGCGGGGACGTCTGCCTAGATCCCAGACGTCCGATGGTCACTCCGGACGTCTGTAGGTCACCCCAGTCGTCTGGTACAACTTCCAGACGTCTGATTCGCAATGGATGGCGAATCAGCGAACCTGCGCACAGCCATCTCCCTCCCTCAGTACGGTCAGTCGACAGGAAGGAAGGAGAAGGCGGTAAACTCACCTTTCAGACGTCTGTATGAGCTTCAAGACGTCTATCTCGCCGTCTGGCTGTCAACCCAGACGTCTGATTCTGGAAATTTTTCCAGAATCAGGGCGCGACCCAGACTCTGCTCGCGACGCCGCCCGCGTCGCACCTCGCGCTCCTGCTGCTCAGACCGCAGCAGGTCCCTCTCCGCGTCGCTCCGCGCCCCCTGCGCCCTCCGCCGGCCGGCCAAGCCGCTCCGGCGAGCTCGCCCTCACGGCAGAGCTCCGCCCTCGCACGCCGCACCTCCGCGCTCACTGCGGCCGTCGCTGCCGCCCTCGCGTCCGCTCGCTCTCGCGCACAGGAAGGAGAAGAAGGAGGAGACGGTGGAGACGGGAGGGGAGGCGTGGCCCTTTTAAGGCCGCGCGAGGAGGAGAGAGAAGGTGGCAAGCCGCCTGCAGCCGCAGAGAGTGAGGGAAAAAGAGAGAGAGAGAGGAATCGCTCTGCCCGCAGACGACTCTCCCGTGCGAAAATAACTGTTTTCAAGACGTCTGTAAAAGATCCCAGACGTCTGTTCAGACGTCTGGACCTCCTCCCAGACGTCTTAAAAGACGTCTGGGGCATGCTTTTGTTACACTAAGTACATATTTTTAGTATATAAATTAAACTATTATTTTTGCCTTATATGTATATATAAAGTTTTTGAGGCATGTGAATATATAATATCTTTCTTTCTTATATTTGAGCATGTACATAGCTAGTTTAGTTATACATAAGTAGATATTGATAATGTATATAGATATAAGTAGTACTTAATCTAATTCTAATTGAATTAGTATTCTTTTTGACTTGTCTGTGCACATAATTTTTAAGGTAAGCTTGTATATAATTTTTATTATCTTTTTATTCTTTATTCATGGACTTGTATAAAGCTCACTTAGTTGTAAATAATTAGATACTTATATATATTCTTACATGTACATAGATATAATTAATCTAACCCAAATTCATGTTTTTGTGCATTTACATTGTATATATTCTTAAGGCATTGAATTACTAACATTAATTCATCTATTCTAGCTTGTATAGAATTAACTTAGATTAACTTCTTGTGCATAGATTAACCTCGCAAACCTCTATCGTCTCCGCCGTCTTCCTCAAGGTCGGTAGGCCATTTCCGATCACCCCGCACCTTGAAACTCCGCACAAAGCTTTAGGAAGCTTGCATGGAGACTTTGAGCTATCTCACGAGATTTGGGAGCATCTGGAAGAGCTTTTCCTGATCGTCATTAGCATCTTCCCCAACAGAGGAGGAAGCAAACTTCCTCTTGAGCTATAAGTGGCCTTTATGTGATAATTTGTTATCTTCAGGGGTCTTTTCATTATTTTTCTTCAACTAATAAGGTATTATTTGTGAGTATTATTTTTGGAATGATTTTATTGAAATACATTGATTCAAACTTTTATTATTTAAATATTTTCTTATCTGTATTTAATTACCTTAATTGGATTATCAGACCTCTTAAGTAACTAGAGGATCCAACTCAACAAATCACAAGCAAGTAATTACAAAGAAATAAAGAGATTGGTGAAAAGATGTTGTGGTCGGGCTCGGATAGGCTGTGTTAATATGGTGATTTTATCGTTGAAATGAGTATAGTGGTTAACCTAAATCAAGCCTAACTATCTCTTTACAAAAATTTTTACCTGGCCTACTTGATTTTATCTTGGTCACTTTTAGGCCCAGGGTCGAACTCAGGGAAGTGGGATTAGAAGAAGTTTCTACGCCTTTCCTACAACGAATCTCTTCCGTTCGTTTATTATGTTTTTGGTGTTTTTCTATTTAAGATTTTTTTTTGATAATTTTTGTCCTTGAGGTACACCCTCAAAATCAGATTCTTACCTGTGAGCCAAATTAGGGTTCCAAAACTGGTCTTGCTATTCGCAAGACTGAGTACCTGCAAGTCAAGGATTATCTTTTCTCTTTTATATATATATTTTTATCTTTTTACTGGTAGAAAAGAGAAATAGAAATAAAGTAAATATAGTATATATGTATGTGTATATATTATATATGTATAAAGGGGTGGGGGTGGAAATGGCGTGTAGCACGGTGTTGAGTCGGTCGTCGTCTAGGAAGACGCAACCAACAGGACGAAGTGCCTCGTGGAGTGTAAGATGGATTTGTAGAAGATGAGTGCGAACACGCTTTCTGTACGCGTGTATCGGGAAATATTAGCAACTGGTGCAGATATTCCCACTATACAACGTATGGTAGGTGATATGAAAATATATATATATATATATATATATATATATATATATATATATATATGGTTATAATTATATAAGGGTATATGTAGTTATATATGTATATATATATATGTATATGTATGTAGATATATATATATATATACATATGTATATATATATATATATATATACACATATTGTAACGACCCGGTTCCCGAGTCCCTACGAGACACGAGAACCGGACCGACTCGACTAATCCCAAGACCTAGTCGTCCAACGAGGAAGTAACCAAAAGACAGTAAAATAAACCACATTCAGCATGAATATAACTAACAGTAAGAAAGTACAGCAGTAAGGAAAGAACTACTACAGTAGGTACCACCACAACAGTAAAACAACATTTATCATATAACAAACTGCAGGTAAAGAAGGTACAGCGGAAACAAAAACTACTCACTAGAATAGAAACAAAAGAGGTACAAAAGGCTGTGGTAACTCTACTGGACCCTACTCGGCCCAGCGTCCTCTGCAGCCGCCGACCCTGGCTGCTCAACACCTGGTCCTGAAAAAGGTGACGAGTGTAACACGTCAGCAAAATGCTGAGTAGAGTGGCAAACTAACTAAAGGCAACAGTAGAGTGTACAGTAGCTGTTATGTTCTATTACTTCCTTTATTCACATCTTTCAGTTTTTCTCACTATTTCATTTATTTCTCAGATCCTTTACTTGATCTCGAATGTCCTCGTGGGAACGATCTTGATTACAGTCTTTTCCAAAAGTAGAAGTAGCACGTGGTGCTCTCCTGGCCGGGAGAGTCCCCCGTGGTGATCCTACCCTCAGTCAACCACCCCAAGGTCACTGACAGACGTAACGGTGACTACGGCACGCGCGATAAATGCACAGGTAGCTAGCCCGCACCGGCACGCGGTCAGTCGTTTCCGTTAACGGGTGCGCCCAAAGCACAGCACGGAACCAGGGTAGAGCCCTCTCAGTAACAGGGGTCCAACCGCTCCACAGTAACCAAACTGGGGCCTTGCCCCTCCACAGTCCGCGCACCCTCGCCTGACTACCCTGGTCTGCCCTAGTGGGCCTAACAAGTCGGTGAAGGAGGCTGTAACGACCCGGTTCCCGAGTCCCTACGAGACACGAGAACCGGACCGACTCGACTAATCCCAAGACCCAGTCGTCCAACGAGGAAGTAACCAAAAGACAGTAAAATAAACCACATTCAGCATGAATATAACTAACAGTAAGAAAGTACAGCAGTAAGGAAAGAAACTACTACAGTAGGTACCACCACAACAGTAAAGCAACCTTTATCATATAACAAAAACTGCAGGTAAAGAAGGTACAGCGGAAACAAAACTACTCACTAGAACAGAAACAAAAGAAGGTACAAAGCTGTGGCAACTCTACTGGACCCTACTCGGCCCAGCGTCCTCTGCAGCCGCCGACCCTGGCTGCTCAACACCTGGTCCTGAAAAAGGTAACAAGTGTAACACGTCAGCAAAACGCTGAGTAGAGTGGCAAACTAACTAAAGGCAACAGTAGAGTGTACAGTAGCTGTTATGTTCTATTACTTCCTTTATTTACATCTTTCAATTTTTCTCACTATTTCATTTACTTCTCAGATCCTTTACTTGATCTCGAATGTCCTCGTGGGACGATCTTGATTGCAGTCTTTTCCAACAGTAGAAGTAGCACGTGGTGCTCTCCTGGCCGGGAGAGTCCCCCGTGGTGATCCTACCCTCAGTCAACCACCCCAAGGTCACTGACAGACGTAACGGTGACTACGGCACGCGCGATAAACGCACAGGTAGCTAGCCCGTACTGGCACGCGGTCAGTCGTTTCCGTTAACGGGTGCGCCCAAAGCACAGCACGGAACCAGGGCAGAGCCCTCTCAGTAACAGGGGTCCAACCCCTCGACAGTAACCAAACCGGGGCCTTGCCCCTCCACAGTCCGCGCACCCACGCCTGACTACCCTGGTTTGCCCTAGTGGGCCTAACAAGTCGGTGAAGGAGGCTAGCAGAACCCCGGGGCCCGTGGGGTAGCTAGTACTCTCCTAACACTACTAGCTCTCCTCGGTACTACGTACACGAGGGCCAACAAGTCGGTACAGAGCGGCCAAGCCTAACCCCGGGTCCCTGGGGCGGCTGGCCCCACTCTGCACTAAAACAGGTACAGGTACTTCCCTTGGTACTGCGTACCCAAGAGACAGTACAAACTACATCTCAGTTCCATTCCTTTTCTTTCCAGGAGTTCCACTCCTAATTCCCCGTAGGGTTCCAGCTCTTTATCTCAGAACATCATATGTTTCACTTTCCAGATTCACGTTCTCACATTCCATGATCTCAACATGATTCTCTATGCATAACAGGCAGCTGTTAATTAAATTTACAGGCAGCTTTATATATTCCTTTCCATTTTTCCAAGACTGCAGTAATGTACATTCCACTAGTTTTTCCATCCTAGGATTCATGCCATATCCTAGAATCTATCATACAATCTAGTTTTCCAGCCCTAGGATTCATGCAACACCTAGGAGCTATCATTCCATATATTTCTCATTCCTAGGATTCATGCAATGCCCTAGGTTCTAGTTATGGTTCCATACTTTAACAGATTTTATTAATACATAAAACCACTCTACCAGGTACAACGGAAGTAATGGGGGCGTGGTCGGGAATCCCGCGCGCCTCCGCGACTCTCAAGACTGCAACCGAACAAGGTCCTATCACAAGGATCAAACACAAGGAGTGTCTCAAAACAGTGTATAGCTACTGTAGGCGGGTAGAGGAATAAATTCTGAAACGAACGCAACTCGAATCGCGGAAAACGGAGCCCAAACGGGCCCTAACGGGTCGAGAAAGACAATACTGTGCAAAATCAGACGTCTGGAACTCCTTCCAGACGTCTTAAACGGTGGATCAGAGAATTACCTGTTCGGCTTGGTTCCCCGGATGTCCAGAAGTCTGTGGCGACGTCTCTCCTAGATCCCAGACGTCCGATGGTCTCTCCGGACGTCTGGAGGTCACTCCCGCCGTCTGGTACAACTTCCAGACGTCGGATTCGCAAAGGATGACGAATCCGAACACCTGCGCACAGCCAACCCTCCTCCCTCAGTACGGTCAGTCGACAAAAAAAAGAAGGAGAAAGCGGAACTCACCTTTCAGACGTCTGTATGATCACACAGACGTCGACCTTGCCGTCTGGATATCAGTCCAGACGTCTGATTCTGGAGATTTTTCCAGAATCAGAACCTCGCTCGGCCTCCGCTCGCGACGCCGCCTGCGTCGCACCTCGCGCGTCCGCTGCTCCGCCCGCAGCAGGTCCCTCTTCGCGACGCTCTGCGCCCCCTGCGCCCTCCGCCGGCCGGCCAAGCCGCTCCCGGCGAGCTCGCCCTCACGGCAGAGCCCCGCCCTCGCACGCCGCAGCTCCTCCGCGCCTGCTGCGGCCGCCGCTGCCGCTGCGCCCTCGCGTCCGTTCGCTCTCGCGCACAGGCAGGAGAGAAGGAGGAAGATGGTGGAGACGGGAGGGGAGGCGCGCCCCCTCCCCCTTTTAACGCCGCGCGGAGAGGAGGGAGAGACGGTCGCAGTCGCCTGCAGCCGCAGAGAAGATGCGGATCGCAGGTCTGCGCGCACAGGCGCGCAGACGAATATCCCGTGCGAGCATAACTGTTCGTCAGACGTCTGTAAACTATCCCGGACGTCTGGTCAGACGTCTGGATGTGATCCCAGACGTCTTGACAGACGTCTGGGCCACCTCCCAGACGTCTTAAAAGACGTCTGGGGTACGCGCTCGTTACAGAGGCTAGCAGAACCCCGGGGCCCGTGGGGTAGCTAGTACTCTCCTAACACTAGTAGCTCTCCTCGGTACTACGTACACGAGGGCCAACAAGTCGGTACAGAGTGGCCAGTCCTAACCCCCGGGTCCCTGGGGCGGCTAGCTCAGCTCTGCACTAAACAGGGGGACAGTCGCTCTCCTTGGTACTCCGTACTCAAGGGCCAGCTCACTTCTCCAAGTCTACTCCATTCGCTTTCCAGGAGTTCTACTCCTACTTCCCCGTAGGGTTCCAGAACATCTTATGTCTTACTTTCCAGTTTCACGTTCTTACAAACCATGATCCCAATCATGTTTCTTTATTCATAACAGGCAGCTGTGAATTCAATTTACAAGCAGCTTCATATATTCCTTTCCATTTTTCAAGACTGCAGTATTATACATTCCACTAGTTTTTCCATCCTAGGATTCGTGCCATATCCTAGGGTCTATCATACAATCTAGTTTTCCGGCCCTAGGATTCATGCAACACCTAGGAACTATCATTCCATATATTTCTGATTCCTAGGATTCATGCAATGTCCTAGGTTCTAGTTATGGTTTCATACTTTAACAGATTTTATTAATACTTAAAGCCACTCTACCAGGTACAACGGGAGTAATGGGGGCGTGATCGGGAATCCCGCGTGCCTCCGCGACTCTCAAGACTGCAACCGAACGAGGTCCTATCACAAGGATCAAACACAAGGGGTGTCTCAAAACAGTGTATAGCTACTGTAGATGGGTAGAGGAATTAATTCTGAAAAGAACGCAACTCGAATCGCGGCAAACGGAGCCCGAACTGGCCCTAAACGGGTCGAAAAAGACGATACTGTGCAGAATCAGACGTCTGGAACTCCTTCCAGACGTCTTAAAAAGTGGATCAGAGAATTACCTGTTCAGCGTGGTTTCCCAGACGTCCAGAAGTCTGCGGGGACGTCTGCCTATATCCCAGACCTCCGATGGTCACTCCGGACGTCTGCAGGTCACTCCAGCCGTCTGGTAAAACTTCCAGACGTCTGATTCGCAATGGATGGCGAATCCGCGAACCTGCGCACAGCCAACTCCCTCCCTCAGTACGGTCAGTCGACAGGAAGGAAGGGGAAGGCGGTAAACTCACCTTTCAGACGTCTGTATGATCTTACAGACGTCTACCTTGCCGTCTGTCTATCAACCCAGACGTCTGATTCTGGAAATTTTTCCAGAATCAGGACCCTGCTCGGCCTCCGCTCGCGACGCCGCCCGCGTCGCACCTCGTGCTCCTGCTGCTCAGACCGCAGCAGGTCCCTCTCCGCGTCGCTCCGCGCCCCCTGCGCCCTCCGCCAGCCGGCCAAGCCGCTCCGGCGAGCTCGCCCTCACGGCAGAGCTCCGCCATCGCACGCCGCTTGTAACGACCCGGTTCCCGAGTCCCTACGAGACACGAGAACCGGACCGACTCGACTAATCCCAAGACCTAGTCGTCCAACGAGGAAGTAACCAAAAGACAGTAAAATAAACCACATTCAGCATGAATATAACTAACAGTAAGAAAGTACAGCAGTAAGGAAAGAAACTACTACAGTAGGTACCACCACAACAGTAAAACAACATTTATCATATAACAAGAACTGCAGGTAAAGAAGGTACAGCGGAAACAAAAACTACTCACTAGAACAGAAACAAAAAGGGGTACAAAAGGCTGTGGTAACTCTACTGGACCCTACTCGGCCCAGCGTCCTCTGCAGCCGCCGACCCTGGCTGCTCAACACCTGGTCCTGAAAAAGGTAACGAGTGTAACACGTCAGCAAAACGCTGAGTAGAGTGGCAAACAAACTAAAGGCAACAGTAGAGTGTACAGTAGCTGTTATGTTCTATTACTTCCTTTATTCACATCTTTCAATTTTTCTCACTATTTCATTTATTTCTCAGATCCTTTACTTGATCTCGAATGTCCTCGTGGGAACGATCTTGATTGCAGTCTTTTCCAAAAGTAGAAGTAGCACGTGGTGCTCTCCTGGCCGGGAGAGTCTCCCGTGGTGATCCTACCCTCAGTCAACCACCCCAAGGTCACTGACAGACGTAACGGTGACTACGGCACGCGCGATAAACGCACAGGTAGCTAGCCCGCACTGGCACGCGGTCAGTCGTTTCCGTTAACGGGTGCGCCCAAAGCACAACACGGAACCAGGGCAGAGCCCTCTCAGTAACAGGGGTCCAACCCCTCCACAGTAACCAAACCGGGGCCTTGCCCCTCCACAGTCCGCGCACCCTCGCCTGACTACCCTGGTTTGCCCTAGTGGGCCTAACAAGTCGGTGAAGGAGGCTGTAACGACCCGATTCCCGAGTCCCTACGAGACACGAGAACCGGACCGACTCGACTAATCCCAAGACCCAGTCGTCCAACGAGGAAGTAACCAAAAGACAGTAAAATAAACCACATTCAGCATGAATATAACTAACAGTAAGAAAGTACAGCAGTAAGGAAAGAAACTACTACAGTAGGCACCACCACAACAGTAAAACAACATTTATCATATAACAAAACTGCAGGTAAAGAAGGTACAGCGGAAACAGAAACTACTCACTAGAACAGAAACAAAAAGGGGTAGAAAGCTGTGGTAACTCTACTGGACCCTACTCGGCCCAGCGTCCTCTGCAGCCGCCGACCCTGGCTGCTCAACACCTGGTCCTGAAAAAGGTAACGAGTGTAACACGTCAGCAAAACGCTGAGTAGAGTGGCAAACTAACTAAAGGCAACAGTAGAGTGTACAGGAGCTGTTATGTTCTATTACTTCCTTTATTTACATCTTTCACTTTTTCTCACTATTTCATTTATTTCTCAGATCCTTTACTTGATCTCGGATGTCCTCGTGGGACGATCTTGATTGCAGTCTTTTCCAAAAGTAGAAGTAGCACGTGGTGCTCTCCTGGCCGGGAGAGTCCCCCGTGGTGATCCTACCCTCAGTCAACCACCCCAAGGTCACTGACAGACGTAACGGTGACTACGGCACGCGCGATAAACGCACAGGTAGCTAGCCCGCACTGGCACGCGGTCAGTCGTTTCCGTTAACGGGTGCGCCCAAAGCACAGCACGGAACCAGGGCAGAGCCCTCTCAGAAACAGGGGTCCAACCCCTCTACAGTAACCAAACCGGGGCCTTGCCCCTCCACAGTCCGCGCACCCTCGCCTGACTACCCTGGTTTGCCCTAGTGGGCCTAACAAGTCGGTGAAGGAGGCTAGCAGAACCCCGGGGCCCGTGGGGTAGCTAGTACTCTCCTAACACTACTAGCTCTCCTCGGTACTACGTACACGAGGGCCAACAAGTCGGTACAGAGCGGCCAATCCTAACCCCGGGTCCCTGGGGCGGCTGGCCCCACTCTGCACTAAACAGGTACAGGTACTTCCCTTGGTACTGCGTACCCAAGAGATAGTACAAACTACATCTCAGTTCCATTCCTTTTTCTTTCCAGGAGTTCCACTCCTAATTCCCCGTAGGGTTCCAGCTCTTTATCTCAGAACATCATATGTTTCACTTTCCAGATTCACATTCTCAAAATCCATGATCTCAAACATGTTTCTTTATTCGTAGCAGGCAGCTGTTAATTAATTTTACGGGCAGCTTTATATATTCCTTTCCAATTTTCCAAGACTGCAGTAATATACATTCCACTAGTTTTTCCACCCTAGGATTCATGCCATATCCTAGGATCTATCATACAATCTAGTTTTCCGGCCCTAGGATTCATGCAACACCTAGGAGCTATCATTCCATATATTTCTCATTCCTAGGATTCATGCAATGCCCTAGGTTCTAGTTATGGTTCCACACTTTCACAGATTTTATTAATATTTAAAGCCACTCTACCAGGTACAACGGGAGTAATGGGGGCGTGATCGGGAATCCCGCGCGCCTCCGCGACTCTCAAGACTGCAACCGAACGAGGTCCTATCACAAGGATCAAACACAAGGAGAGTCTCAAAACAGGGTATAGCTACTGTAGGCAGGTAGAGGAATTAATTCTGAAACGAACGCAACTCGAATCGCGGAAAACGGAGCCCAAACGGGCCCTAAATGGGTCGAGAAAGACGATACTGTGTAAAATCAGACGTCTGGAACTCCTTCCAGACGTCTTAAACGGTGGATCAGAGAATTACCTGTTCGGCTTGGTTCCCCGGACGTCCAGAAGTCTGCGGGGACGTCTGCCTAGATCCAAGACGTCCGATGGTCCCTCCGGACGTCTGGAGGTCACTCCCGCCGTCTGGTACAACTTCCAGACGTCTGATTCGCAAAGGATGACGAATCAGCGAACCTGCGCACAGCCAACCCCCCTCCCTCAGTACGGTCAGTCGACAAGAATGAAGAAGAAAGCGGAAACTCACCTTTCAGACGTCTGTATGATCTCACAGACGTCGACCTTACCGTCTGGATATCAATCCAGACGTCTGATTCTGGAAAATTTTCCAGAATCAGAACCTTGCTCGGCCTCCGCTCGCGACGCCGCCCGCGTCGCACCTCGCGCGTCCGCTGCTGCGCCCGCAGCAGGTCCCTCTCCGCGACGCTCCGCGCCCCCCGCGCCCTCCGCTGGCCGGCCAAGCCGCTCCTGGCGAGCTCGCCCTCACGGCAGAGCCCCGCCCTCGCACGCCGCAGCTCCTCCGCGCTCACTGCGGCTGCCGCTGCCGCTGCGCCCTCGCGTCCGCTCGCTCTCGCGCACAGGCAGGAGAAGAAGGAGGAAGATGGTGGAGACGGGAGGGGAGGCGCGCCCCCCTTTTAACGCCGCGCGGAGAGGAGAGAGAAGGCGGTCGTAGCCGCCTGCAGCAGCAGAGAAAAAGGGCAGAATCGCAGGTCTGCGCGCACAGGCGCGTAGACGAATATCCCGTGCGAGCATAACTGTTCGCCAGACGTCTGTAAACTATCCCGGACGTCTGGTCAGACGTCTGGATGTGATCCCAGACGTCTTGACAGACGTCTGGGCCACCTCCCAGACGTCTTAAGAGGCGTCTGGGGCACGCGCTCGTTACAATATAACAAACTCAAAGGAAGTTTCGTCCCCGAAACTTGCGCCAACTAGGGTGCGGGAAAAGGATGTCCAAATAACCATAATAAACTCAAAGAGGACCGAAGCCGGTCCGAAAAGACGTACCCGCGAAAATCTCCGGGTACCGCTCCCGCATTGCCGCCTCAGGCTCCCAGGTAGCCTCCTCGTACCGCTGGCTCCTCCACAAAACCTTTACCAGGGGTACTTGCTTTCGTCTCAACCTGCGGACGGCTCGGTCTAGGATCTGCACTGGCCGCTCGAGGTAGGTCAGGTCGTCGCTCACCTCGACGCTCTCGTGACTCAGTACGTGGCTGGGATCGGCTACGTACTTCCTGAGGTTGGACATGTGGAACACGTCGTGCACACCAGAAAGCTGCGGGGGAAGGGCAAGTCTGTAAGCAACGGGTCCAACCCGCTCCAGGACCTCAAAGGGCCCTACGAACCTCGACGCGAGCTTCCCTCTCACCCCAAACCACTGTAAGCCCTTCATGGGCGAAACACGAAGAAAGACGTGGTCCCCAACCTCGAACTGCACCTCTCTGCGTCTGCGATCTGCGTAGCTCTTCTGTCTGCTCCTGACAGTGCGGAGTCGTCTATGGATCTGCTCAACTACCTCCTGAATCTGCCGGATCAACCTGGGGCCAACCTCCCACTTGGTCCCCACCTCAACCCAACTCAAGGGTGCCGTGCATTTCCGTCCGTACAGAGCCTCGTAGGGAGCCGTGCCGATGCTCGAGTGATAGCTGTTGTTGTATGCAAACTCCGCCAGGGGCAGGTGCTCCTCCCAAGAGCCCCTCCAGTCTAGTACACAGGCACGCAAAAGGTCCTCAAGTGTCTGTATCGTGCGTTCCGACTGTCCGTCCGTCTGGGGGTAGTAAGCCGTGCTAAACCTCAACCTCGTCCCCAAAGCCTGCTGAAACTCAGCCCAAAACTGGGACGTAAAGCGGGTATCCCGGTCGGATACGATCTCCCGCGGAACCCCGTGTAGTCGCACCACATCACGGATATACCTCTCTGCCAACTGTGCTGGTCCCAAAGTGACTCGGATCGGCAAGAATCGTGCCGTCTTCGTCAATCTATCCACTATTACCCAGACTGCGTCGTGTCCTCGCTGGGTAACAGGTAAGCCCACCACCAAGTCCGTGGTGATTCTCTCCCACTTCCACTCTGGCACTGGAAGCGGCTGAAGCGGCCCTGCAGGCCTCTGATGCTCGGCTTTCACCTGCTGGCACACTAAGCTCTGCTGCACGAACTCACCCACATCCCGCTTCATCCCTCTCCACCAGAATTCGCGTCTCAAGTCATGGTACATTTTCGTGTTTCCGGGATGTATGGTGAATCTGGAACCGTGTGCCTCAGTCAGGAGTTCTCTCAACAGCTCCTCGTCTCTGGGGACGCACAGCCGTCCCCTCAAGCGTAACACCTGGTCTGTGAAAGAGAAGTCCCCTGGGTCCCCTGACAGTACTCTGTCGCGCAAAGACTGCAAGTACGGATCGGCCATCTGTCCCGTGATGATGCGGTCTATCAACTCTGGCCTGGTCTGCCGTGTCACCGTCACTGCCCCACAGTACCCTCGTAACTCTAGTGGTCGCCAACTGCCCACCTCCTCCAAAAGGCTCCAACTCTGTAACTGTAGACTGGCCAAGCGTGCGGGCGCCTTACGGCTCAAGGCGTCAGCCACCACATTGGCCTTTCCCGGGTGGTAGGAGATGCTGCAGTCGTAGTCCTTCAGGAGCTCCAACCAACGTCTCTGTCTCATGTTGAGCTCCTTCTGGTCAAAAAGATATCTGAGGCTCTTGTGATCTGTAAAAATCTCGAAGGTCTCACCGTACAAGTAGTGCCTCCATGTCTTCAGCGCGAAGACAACAGCTGCCAACTCTAGATCGTGGGTAGGGTAGGTATGCTCATGGGGCTTCAGTTGCCGCGAAGCGTAAGCGACCACGTGACCCCTCTGCATGAGCACACCTCCTAACCCCTGCAAGGAAGCGTCCGTGTACACAACGAACCCGCCACTACTGTCAGGGATGGTGAGCACGGGAGCCGAGGTCAACCTCTCCTTCAGCTCCAAAAAACACGCCTCACAGGCGTCTGTCCAAGCGAAAGGCACATCCTTCCGAGTCAACTGTGTCATAGGACGTGCAATCTGCGAAAACCCTCTGATGAACTGTCTGTAGTAACCTGCCAGTCCCAGGAAACTGCGAATCTCAGTGACTGAACGTGGTCTCTCCCACCTGAGCACTGCCTCGACCATGGCGGGATCCACCGCCAGGCCGTCTCCAGAGATCACATGACCCAAAAAGGTCACCTCCCTCAACCAGAACTCGCACTTGCTGTATTTGGCGTACAGCCTGCGTCGTCTCAGAGTGTCCAGAACCATCCGCAAGTGCTGTCCGTGCTGCGTCCGATCTCTAGAATAGATGAGTACATCATCTGTGAAAACCACCACAAACTGGTCCAAGTACGGTCTGAACACCCGGTTCATCAGGTCCATGAAAGCAGCGGGGGCATTGGTCAGCCCAAACGGCATGACCAAAAACTCGTAGTGTCCGTACCGGGTGTGGAAAGCTGTCTTGGAGACGTCGGTCTCCCTGATCCTCAACTGGTGGTATCCAGACCTCAAGTCGATCTTGGAAAACACCGTGGCACCCCGCAACTGGTCAAACAAATCGTCGATCGTCGGCAGCGGATATCTGTTCTTGATGGTGACCCTATTCAGCTGTCGGTAGTCCACACAAAGGCGTAGGGTCCCATCCTTCTTCTTCACAAACAGTACCGGGGCTCCCCAGGGAGACGCACTGGGCCTCACGAAACCCTTCTCCAAAAGGTCCTGCAACTGAGACTTGAGCTCTCGCAGCTCAAGCGGTGCCATTCTGTATGGCGCGATGGAGATGGGGCTGGTCCCTGGTACTAGTGAGATCTCAAACTCGATCTCACGCTCGGGCGGTAGTCCTGGTAACTCGTCTGGAAACACGTCAGGGTACTCTCTGACCACCGGGATGTTCTGGAAGTCTGCCACGGGGCTGTGCTCTACCACCACACAAGAAAGGAAACCCTCACACCCCTGGCTCAAAAGTCTCGCCGCCCGAAGTGCCGAAATGCACCTGAAACCTCCGTCCACTGGCTGCCCGTGAAACTCGAAAGAAGGCAACTCCGGAATGGAGAAGACAATCTTCCTCTCAAAACAGTCTACCAAGGCGTGGTAAGCGGACAGCCAATCCATCCCCAGAATCACTCCAAAGTCCTCCATCTGTATCATAATCAGGTCAGCTGGCAGGCTGTGTCCCCCGATGCTGACCCCGCAACCCGTGTACACCTCCTCAGCTACAAACAGCTGACCACTCGGACCTCTGATTACGAACGGATTCTCTAACAATGTATAATCCTGGTCCAAACTAACTGCGAAACTGGCTGCGACAAAAGAGTGCGTAGCGCCGGAATCGAAAAGCGTGTAAACGAGTCTGCCAGAAACTGAAACCATACCTGCTACCACGGATCCCGAAGCTCTGGCGTCCCTGTGTGTTAGGGCGTTGATACGCCCCTCAGCTCTAGGTGCGGACGAAGCAGCCACACTCTGCGTCGGACGGGTAGGTGCTGGCCGGTACCCTCCTCGCGACTGCGGTCCTCCTCCTCGCGCCTGGGAACCGCGGCCTCCTGCGCGCCCTCCAGTGCTCTGCGCGGGAAGTATCTGCTGACCTCCTGCCCTAGATGGGCAGTCCCTCCTGACGTGGCCCGGCTGGCCACACTGGTAGCAGAGGGGAACCCGACTCCCGCCCTCAGTAAGTCCCTGCTGTCGGCTAGGCGGGGGTCCGGTGCTGGTGACTGGCCCCTGTCGAGGGCCCCCAAAGGCCACTGATGGCCCTGCACAACGTGACGGCTCTCCTGCGGACGCCACGTGTCTCCGTTCTCGCCGGCCCTGTGAGAAGTCTGGCTGAAAGGGCCTCTTCCGCCCGCCGTCGGTCTCTCGCGCGGACGGGTTGGTCTCCTCGTAAGTCATAGCTGCCTCTACCACCCTCGAAAACGTCGGTAGCTTCAGGGGTTTGACATACCCCCGGATCGCAGGCCGGAGCCCCTCGGTGAACCTCCAAAGGCGCTCCTCCTCAGTGGCTACCGCTGTCGCTGCAAAGCGGGACAGCTCCAAGAAACGCGTGCGGTACGCGCTCACGGTCATCGTCCCTTGGCGGAGAATGTGGAACTCCTGCCTCCTCTGGTCCTGCCACGTCTGGGGAAAGTACTGCTCGCAGAAGAGGGTGACGAACTGGTCCCACGTCGGCTCGTCCCTCTCCTGTCCCCGGACCGCCCTCCACCACCGGTGTGCCGCACTCTCCAGCTGGTATGTGGCAAAGGCCACGCGGCACTCCACCGGGGGGCGAAGGGTGTCGAAGATCTTCTCCAGCTGCTCAAGCCGGTCCTCTGCCTCGGTCGGGTCCTCATCCCCCTTGAAGGAGGGGGGCTTCAGCTTCCGGAACTGTCCGAAAAGCTCGAAGTGGTGCTGTAGGGGAGGTGCTGGTGCACCTCCAGGCGAAGGTGCCTCGTGTACAGAAGTGTCGGAGGAAGGTGGGGGCGGCAGGGGCCCATCCCCTCCCTCGTGTCCAGCGCCGCGTCCGTCGCGTGGTCCCACAGAGGACTCCCCCTCTGCAACCCCAGGAGGAGGTGCTCGGGGCGGTGGGTGGAGCTCTTCTCGTACAATATCCCGTATCAGTCTGGCGAGGTCCTGGGCCTGGATGCCAGGGAGTGGTGGCTGGTCCACCGAGACGTCAACGACAGCACGTCCACCTCGCCGACCTCGCCCTCGGCCGCGCCCGCGGCCAGTCTCGCCAGTCCCACGACGAGGCATCTCCTGCAAGGAGAGGCGAAACAAAACGGAAACGTCAAAACAGACGGTACCTAACAACACTTCTAAGAGCTCATGTCAAGAGATATGTTGTGGTGGCTACTCTAGCTATAAACATGTGAATTGGTTATTTTCCTGTCAGTTGATTCACTTCTCGGGACGACCTTGCTCTGATACCATCTTGTAACGACCCGATTCCCGAGTCCCTACGAGACACGAGAACCGGACCGACTCGACTAATCCCAAGACCCAGTCGTCCAACGAGGAAGTAACCAAAAGACAGTAAAATAAACCACATTCAGCATGAATATAACTAACAGTAAGAAAGTACAGCAGTAAGGAAAGAAACTACTACAGTAGGCACCACCACAACAGTAAAACAACATTTATCATATAACAAAACTGCAGGTAAAGAAGGTACAGCGGAAACAGAAACTACTCACGAGAACAGAAACAAAAAGGGGTACAAAGCTGTGGTAACTCTACTGGACCCTACTCGGCCCAGCGTCCTCTGCAGCCGCCGACCCTGGCTGCTCAACACCTGGTCCTGAAAAAGGTAACGAGTGTAACACGTCAGCAAAACGCTGAGTAGAGTGGCAAACTAACTAAAGGCAACAGTAGAGTGTACAGGAGCTGTTATGTTCTATTACTTCCTTTATTTACATCTTTCAATTTTTCTCACTATTTCATTTATTTCTCAGATCCTTTACTTGATCTCGGATGTCCTCGTGGGACGATCTTGATTGCAGTCTTTTCCAAAAGTAGAAGTAGCACGTGGTGCTCTCCTGGCCGGGAGAGTCCCCCGTGGTGATCCTACCCTCAGTCAACCACCCCAAGGTCACTGACAGACGTAACGGTGACTACGGCACGCGCGATAAACGCACAGGTAGCTAGCCCGCACTGGCACGCGGTCAGTCGTTTCCGTTAACGGGTGCGCCCAAAGCACAGCACGGAACCAGGGCAGAGCCCTCTCAGAAACAGGGGTCCAACCCCTCTACAGTAACCAAACCGGGGCCTTGCCCCTCCACTGTCCGCGCACCCTCGCCTGACTACCCTGGTTTGCCCTAGTGGGCCTAACAAGTCGGTGAAGGAGGCTAGCAGAACCCCGGGGCCCGTGGGGTAGCTAGTACTCTCCTAACACTACTAGCTCTCCTCGGTACTACGTACACGAGGGCCAACAAGTCGGTACAGAGCAGCCAATCCTAACCCCGGGTCCCTGGGGCGGCTGGCCCCACTCTGCACTAAACAGGTACAGGTACTTCCCTTGGTACTGCGTACCCAAGAGATAGTAAAAACTACATCTCAGTTCCATTCCTTTTTCTTTCCAGGAGTTCCACTCCTAATTCCCCGTAGGGTTCCAGCTCTTTATCTCAGAACATCATATGTTTCACTTTCCAGATTCACATTCTCAAAATCCATGATCTCAAACATGTTTCTTTATTCGTAACAGGCAGCTGTTAATTAATTTTACGGGCAGCTTTATATATTCCTTTCCAATTTTCCAAGACTGCAGTAATATACATTCCACTAGTTTTTCCACCCTAGGATTCATGCCATATCCTAGGATCTATCATACAATCTAGTTTTCCGGCCCTAGGATTCATGCAACACCTAGGAGCTATCATTCCATATATTTCTCATTCCTAGGATTCATGCAATGCCCTAGGTTCTAGTTATGGTTCCATACTTTAACAGATTTTATTAATACTTAAAGCCACTCTACCAGGTACAACGGGAGTAATGGGGGCGTGATCGGGAATCCCGCGCGCCTCCGCGACTCTCAAGACTGCAACCGAACGAGGTCCTATCACAAGGATCAAACACAAGGAGAGTCTCAAAACAGGGTATAGCTACTGTAGGCGGGTAGAGGAATTAATTCTGAAACGAACGCAACTCGAATCGCGGAAAACGGAGCCCAAACGGGCCCTAAACGGGTCGAGAAAGACGATACTGTGCAAAATCAGACGTCTGGAACTCCTTCCAGACGTCTTAAACGGTGGATCAGAGAATTACCTGTTCGGCTTGGTTCCCCGGACGTCCAGAAGTCTGCGGGGACGTCTGCCTAGATCCAAGACGTCCGATCGTCCCTCCGGACGTCTGGAGGTCACTCCCGCCGTCTGGTACAACTTCCAGACGTCTGATTCGCAAAGGATGACGAATCAGCGAACCTGCGCACAGCCAACCCCCCTCCCTCAATACGGTTAGTCGACAAGAATGAAGAAGAAAGCGGAAACTCACCTTTCAGACGTCTGTATGATCTCACAGACGTCGACCTTGCCGTCTGGATATCAATCCAGACGTCTGATTCTGGAAATTTTTCCAGAATCAGAACCTTGCTCGGCCTCCGCTCGCGACGCCGCCCGCGTCGCACCTCGCGCGTCCGCTGCTCCGCCCGCAGCAGGTCCCTCTCCGCGACGCTCCGCGCCCCCCCGCGCCCTCCGCCGGCCGGCCAAGCCGCTCCTGGCGAGCTCGCCCTCACGGCAGAGCCCCGCCCTCGCACGCCGCAGCTCCTCCGCGCTCACTGCGGCTGCCGCTGCCGCTGCGCCCTCGCGTCCGCTCGCTCTCGCGCACAGGTAGGAGAAGAAGGAGGACGATGGTGGAGACAGGAGGGGAGGCGCGCCCCCCTTTTAACGCCGCGCGGAGAGGAGAGAGAAGGCGGTCGCAGCCGCCTGCAGCCGCAGAGAAAAAGGGCAGAATCGCAGGTCTGCGCGCACAGGCGCGCAGACGAATATCCCGTTCGAGCATAACTGTTCGCCAGACGTCTGTAAACTATCCCAGACGTCTGGTCAGACGTCTGGATGTGATCCCAGACGTCTTGACAGACGTCTGGGCCACCTCCCAGACGTCTTAAGAGGCGTCTGGGGCACGCGCTTGTTACAGAGGCTAGCAGAACCCCAGGGCCCGTGGGGTAGCTAGTACTCTCCTAACACTACTAGCTCTCCTCGGTACTACGTACACGAGGGCCAACAAGTCGGTACAGAGCGGCCACTCCTAACCCCGGGTCCCTGGGGCGGCTGGCCCCACTTTGCACTAAACAGGTACAGGTACTTCCCTTGGTACTGCGTACCCAAGAGACAGTACAAACTACATCTCAGTTCCATTCCTTTTTCTTTCCAGGAGTTCCACTCCTAATTCCCCGTAGGGTTCCAGCTCTTTATCTCAGAACATCATATGTTTCACTTTCCAGATTCACATTCTCAAAATCCATGATCTCAAACATGTTTCTTTATTCATAACAGGCAGCCGTTAATTCAAATTACAGGCAGCTTTATATTCCTTTCCATTTTTCCAAGTCTGCAGTATTATACATTCCACTAGTTTTTCCATCCTAAG